>JAVJGI010000003.1:26700592-26729288 GCA_035590275.1 Ibycter americanus | reverse complement strand
GCATGGAGCAGAGATGCCCCCCCAGCCCCTGGCGAAGCCCCCGGCGAGGCAGGCTGTGCCCCCAGCCCGGGGAGCCCCCGGGGGAGCAGCTCCCCCCCTGCAGCCCGGGCAGGGCAGAGTGGGAGCAGAAAGGAGCAGCAGAGGCAGCGTGTGATGGACTGAGCACACCGCCATTCCCCGCAGCGCAGGGGAGAGGTTGAGCCTTAGAAGAAGGGAGGGGTGGAGGGAAGGTGTTTTGAGAATTGCTTTTATTTGTCATTACCAATCAAATTAGAGTAGGATAATAAATTAATTTCCCCAAGTCAAGTCTGTTTTGCCCGTGACGGTGGATGGTGAGCCATCTCTCCCTGTCCCGCCCCGGCAGCCTCTCGCTGTGCCGTGATGGAGCAGCTTTGGTGGGTACGTGGCATCCAGCCAGGGTCAACCCACTGCACGAGCTCATCTCTTGTATTTCTTAAAGAGTTAATTAAAACGTTAAAATCCACTTAAATAAGTGATGGATCGCGGCTCTGTTTGCATGTTGAACAGCTTGGTTTGGACTGCGCTGGCGGTGCGGCTGTATTTCACCCGGCTGCTGGGAGGGTGAGGGACAGCAGATGGCAATGTGGTGCTACCAACCGACCTGCAGATGCGAGGAAATTCTGGTCTGGCCTACAAAATCCCCTGAAAAATCAAGACAACTGCTACTGTGGAGGACCTACCTTCGGTTCTGACCTTGGTGCGACGGGGGTGGGCGCAGAAGGGCTTTGTGCTGGGGTTGGGGCTGTGTGGTCGGTTCTGGTCTCCAGTGTTAATTAGACGTGGTGTATGGGCTGCTCTGATTAGGAACCTGTCTACAGGCTTCCCGTAACCGCGAGGCTCCGCGCAGCACGCTGCTTTGTCCGGCATCCTCTGACTTGCTGCGTCCTCATTGCCACTTGCAGATGTTTGGGCTGGGCTGGGCTGGAGAGCGCTGGGCTTGGGGCTGCCGTGGTGGTGGGATGTGAGCAGGGTGTCCCTTCCACTTATGGAAGGTCGGTTTAGGACTTTATGCCCTAGAAACTGCGTGAAAGGCCAAGCTTGGGTCCACGAGTGGGGTGATACGTGCTTGTCGGTGGCTCTCCATGTATATTTTAGGGCTGGTATGCACACAAAGAACGGGTTTTCCTGATGCCTTTGCTGCTACCAGCCTCTGTGCCTGCTTGTTTCTTCCTCCCAGCCTCTTCCTCGCTCTCAGCCTTGCTGTTTGGGAGCCCCATCATAAACTATATGACACGTCATTGTGGCATGTCACACTGAAGATCTGTAGATGGGCTGCAAAAGTGTGCAGGTATCTTCAAGAGGGATAAATGCTGATCAAATCCCTGACCTTAGCTTTGTTGTTTGAAATTTTGAATTAAACAGTGTTTTACCACAGAGGATACGTGTCCGTGGTGAGCGCTCTGGCTGCAGAGAGCTGGAGTGCAGACCTCAGGGTGTAATATGTGTGTTATTCCCCAGCTGTTCCAGTCCAGGCTCTGGGACTGTGGGGATTTTTTTTTTGCAGATAAGGCCTGTGTTAAATGAACCAAAACTTAAACCTCCATGTTTTTTGTCTGTACACGCACAAAATTAGGAGGTGGAAAAGCTGTAAGTGCAACATACAGCACTTGTACATCTACTTGATTTGTGAGACTCATCATTTATTTAGACACCCAAATGCTGTTATCTGCACCTGCAATTGATTTTTGGATGGCAAATTACTGGTACGTGATTAGAGGTGGTCTTTCAAAAAAAAAAAAAAGCTTCATTAGCCTTTCTGGAGCCTGAAGCATAAATAAGTCTAGTGGGTTTTCAATGTGTGAGATGTTTCTGTTTTCCCTCTTGCTGCCTGGGGAACAAGGAAAAGATGTTCTTGGTTTCTTTGCAGGTACTGATACTTCCCAGGTGCCTCATTTGTGCTGGAGCTCCTTTTGGGTGGAAAAGCAGGGCGAAGGGCAATGTGGGAGTTACTCTGAAGAACAGGGTTACGGTTACCAAACAAGTGAAACCATGTCAGGGCCCATGTTCTGCGTGCCCTCAAATGCACTTGCATGGCGCTGAGGAGCTGTTACTGGGTATCTCTATTGGATAACTAATTCATGTTCAAAGCACTGGAGATTGTGGAAAGTTTTCTTTTTCATATATACATATAAAGTGTATTTTCCCCTTGCTTAATTCTTGGTCTAACTAATGAACCAGAGAATTATTAGAATTTAACTTTGTGCTTTGTGGGCTAAAGGACGCCACTAGCATGTCCTAGTGTTGAAGTCTTTGCTTTCTCACTCAGCTGAAGAAATAGATGCTGTGAGCAGCGAGGGCACGTGGGCTTTTAAGCAACCTGGGCTAGTGGGAGGTGACCCTGCCCATGGCAGGGGGTTGGAACTTGGTAATCTTTAAGGTCCCTTCCAACCCAAACCAGTCTATGATTACAGGGGCAAAGCACTTGGCCTGCAAATGGGTCCTCTCCAAGCAACCTGCCTGGACCCAGAGATACTAGCAGAAGTTATTGAATGAAGAGCAGAAAACAATAACTGGATGGCAGTCATGACCCATCTGGTGACTGACAGCTGAGAAAATAGGGGTAAACCAGTAGAGATCTTGTCTGCGGCACAGTGTGAAGGCTTTTCGGGAAGATGCACTATGAAATAATTGTGCTTTCAGGAAGAGCTTGCAAGCACTATAAGTGATTAACTCGATGGATATATTAGCTCTTTTTAATTTCATGCTCTTACTTTGGAAATCTGTTCTAATTTTTGAATGAGCCAGGATTTTAATCTGCTATAGTCTTGTGTCCCTAACCACTGCCTCCACTGTGAAGGATGACATAAGTCTCCCTTAAAGGCTCTGCCTTGGAGCTTTCCCAGTTACTAAAAATCTCATTTTTCACAAGGTATTTCCCCTGGCGTAGCTGGGCAGAGACAAACAGGGTTTGGATGGTGTGAGGTTAATCAATAAGCTATTCTTATGCTGTGAGTCTCTGGGGTGGGGAAAAGAATAGCACTTGTTCCTGCCCTCCCTTTCCCAAGCCCCATGTGTGCTTGGAAAACGTCTATTTTTTTGGCTTTTCTGTCTGCTTGTAGCTCACACAGCATCTGCTTCTGAGCACCTGAAAAAACTGATCCCCAGAGATGAAGTCTGACATCCAGCTTCCCAAACCTCAGAGCTGGGTGTCAACCCTGCCGGTGTCCTCTCCTGTCCCTCTGCCACACCTTTCTTTAAAAAAAAAAAAAAAAAAAAAAAAAAGTAATCATAATTAAAAAGGATCGAAACTGGGTAACCACGCTACTTTCTCTTTTCATCTGTAAGCTGGCCTTTGGAAATTCTCATGGACAAAATGATTATTAATATACAAATTCATCATATTTCCTGAATCTGTTCTTTCCACATCTTGTACGGCTTCGCAGCTGGCAAGCGCATGCTGACTGCAGGAATAACAGCCCGGTACAGATGCTGTAGAAATGCAGAATTTGGATCTGGGCTGGACCGTGGCCCCTGAAGAGCTCTATACTGGGGTTTTAATTCCTACCGCACTGCCAAGCTTCATACAAGCATAAAATGATATTTCTTTTTAAAGTACCTCTTATACTACAGACTTCTTTTCTCATTAGCCTGCAATGCAATGATTTCTTAAACACTGCCAGTAACACACCAGCCTAAGCTATTTTCGAATAGCAATAATTATTTTTTTTTTTGCTAGAAATCTCTAATATGGTAATGTTCTCTGAAATGTACTGAAGCAGATGGGAGTAAGAGGAGATGAACATCTTGTTTTTGAATTGGTAGAGCTTAATGGAAGTAGCCTTTAAAGTCAAATGGTTTAAAGCTGATTTTCACACAGTTTATATGTATGAAAGAACAAATCCTGTCTTATCAGGACACCCAAATGAGTAACTGCAGCAAAATGTCTCGTTATGAGACAGAACATAAATAGTGTCGGCATAGAAAAGACAAAAGTGTTGTTAACATCACCGAGGAAAGAAATGAAGTCGTGTAGAATAGGCTGGAGCCAGATGTAAGGATCGCTTATGCCGAGCGAGGCTTTAAAGTATGTGTAGTGTAACAGCGTGACCTTTAGCGCAGGACCGCCTCTACGAGGCAGCTGAGGTTTTTTTTTCATCCCTGAGGTGGTTGTTTTACAGTACTTAATCACTGGCTCTCAAAGGTCAGACAATTTTAAGGGGGGAGAAGCAGTGTGTGTCACTTAAATTCTTGAAAACGGAAACTTTATGATGTGCTGTAACTCTGCGCTCTAGCATTCCTAGAGAATTCAGTCTGCGTGTGTGAGTGAGGACTTTCCCTGCAGGTGAGGGGTGCCTGGCATGTCCCACCAAACCTCCACCCTCAGCTTGTTAGATGCTTTGGTGAGGACTTGTGGCAAGCGGCAGCTCACGGTGGGGCTGGCGTGTGGCTTGGCTGGGAGCACGGCTGTCGAATGATTTAGGTTGGAAGACCCCTCTGGAGGTCTTTATTCCACCACCCAGCCGAGGCAGGGTCAACTTTGAAGCCATAGTGGCTTCATCAGGGTCCTGTAGTGCCATCTACAGAAAGTTGATTAACATTGTAGAAGCAGGGGGACACCCCCACCCCTTCCCACACCCCCAACCCCCCCTTTTTTTTCCCCTCCTTTGCTTTCCTGTATGCTATATGAGTGAAATTTAGCTGTGGTATGAGGACGTATATCTCCATTGACTCTCATAGATGAATGCCTCTTTCAATCTAGTCTTTGACACTTGTTAAATATCCCGATGGAGCACCTTATCAACGTTCTTCTTGTTTCCATAATATAACTAATAGCTGGCTGTTTGTACAGTCTAACTATTCAGTTTGTCCCTGCAGTTCCTATCAGTGCACTAGGTTTGGGTGATAATAAATCTATCAAATGGGTGCAGTAACTGCTTGCCTTTAAGCTTAATAAGATTTATTCATGTGGATTTAGCATGTGAGAAGTAGTCACAGGCTCTGTTGGCTGTAGCTTTACTTGCACTGCTATTGTATTAAGATACCAAGGTGCAACAAATGGTGTTTGAAAGCTCAGAGCTCCGGAATACCGGAGTTTCATGAAGATAAAATGGTATTTGCCATCTTTAGTGCATTGTATATTCAGCATTAAAGGCTTTTCTGTAAGGTTTACCTACTGGTGACTCCAGACAAGAGGAATCTGGATGGAAGTGCTGAGGATAAAGAGACTTGCTTGGTAGGCTCTGCAACTTTGGTTTTATGAAGAATTTATTTAAAAGCACTCCTCCGCTGGCTGTAGTTTGGAAATGACATTTAACTGTGTGAGGTGAATTGCAATGAGCGTACTTGCGGGATCACCTTGCTGTTTACAGCCATCACAGTGGATCTATGGACCTATCATTGCAGCTATGGTATTTATGAACGAGTTGGATGCTCCAGATCCAGCTGTGGCCCATGAGAGCAGCGCATGTTCTATGATACAACACTGTGCAGAATAACACAATATTCAGGTATCTAAAACTTTTTCTCTGAAAAAAATTCTCTTGTGTACTGGGAGGACGTTGCTGAGGAGTGTATTAACTAGGAACCCTCTCCCACTGAACTTGTCTTCTAAGCCGGTGCTAAGTATCAGACTTCAAATGTGTGCTTCCAAAATGCATTGATAAAGCTCTGGAAAACTGGATGAACAGGCTTGCAACGGATGGTAAATTGTGAGGTGCTTTCTTTTGGGAGAATCTGCTGTGCATCGTGATAATATAACACAATGTTCTATGTGTACAAGCGTATCTTTCTCCTCAGGCCTTTTTAGTGCTATTTTTGATGTTGAGATTAAGGGTAACCGCTCCTTGGCAGGAGGACTAAATAGCTTTTTGCAAGGGAGCAGGCTCTTTGATTTGTGGGTTTGACTAAAGGTGATGGTATTGACACTGGATGCTGATCCTGTGTTTGCTTCTGCGTTTGCGCAGCTTCTGCTCTGTTCCTCGTGGGCTTTAAATCACTGACTCCAGAGGGTCCTTCTCCAGCTGAAGCACTTATTTTTGCAGGCTAGAGGTACGCCTGTGGAGATGTCGTGTGAAACACGACTTGGGGGGGCATCAGCGCTGGCTGCCACTAAGCTGCTTGCAAGCTGGAAGTGGCACGGCTGCGTTGATGCCTGATGGAGGGGGTCAGCCCAGCTCCTTCTGTATTTACCTCTCAGCAGGTGTGTCCTAGCTCATGTTTTCACTGTTAATCTGGAATATTATTGATCAAGCGTAATTGGGACCAATAACTCCCCATGTAGCAGTGCTTTACAGTGCTATTGAATGTGTCACCCCAGTGCCGAAATGAGAATTTCAGCTTGGCTTCCTGCACTTGAGACAACGTAAAGAATAATTGAAATGGATTGATTTTTGTTCGGTCTTCACACACAAAAAGGAGACTCCCAGCGAGCAGGCACTCTGCTCTTGGTGCCATTAGCTTCTATGTGTGGCTTTTGAATGTAGCTTTTGTACTCTGCCTTAACTCCTCTCCGCTCCATGCAGGCAAGGTTGCTGAGTGCTATTGAATTTCGGACCTTTCCCTTGAGATTTGCTCCAGTGGCCTTTAAAAGGAGCAGGGATTTTGCTCAGGACCCAGCCCAGCGGCCGTGGGCAGGACACCTCCACGGGGCGCCGAGGCTCGGGCTTGGCCATGCCAATCCGGGGCTGTTACTCCTGAATTAGACTGTATGGGTTGAAACTGAGCACAACTTAACTTTCAGTTGAATAACAATAATGGAAAAGAACTCCAAGCTATTAAAGCAGTAATCACAGTTATAAACAGCCATGCCACAGTCTCTTTGGCTATTTCCAAATGTATCTTTCCATTTTTTATTCACTGTTTTATCCATGTTTAACTCTAATATAAATGTTTCCACTCAATTGGTTGCAATTGACTCAGTCACTTTAAGGAAAGTAACTTAAAAAAACGTGGCTCAATACATTCTTTCAGAGGTTCATAAAACCTTCCCTAAAACTAAACAAAAATAAATCCCATATACGAGCTGCTGTTCCCAACGGAGACTAAATTAATCTGCAACGTGATTAGTTATAGCATCTCTTGGCAGCCAAAAAGAGTAATCAAGAAGTAGAACTTAAAAGATCTCAGGCACCGGAAAGTTATTTTAAAAACTAAAATAAAGCACTTGAGTGAAAAAGTAACTCATGATAAAACCAATTTTTAGTAACAAACTGGCAGCTTGGTCAAACTAGGTATCAAGTTAGAGTTATAGCCACATCTCGGTCTTATTCTGAGTAAACAAGTTAAAATTACAAGAATCTCGGCAGCTCCGGTATCTAAAGCGAGCCCGCAGACGCTGGTATCTGAAACTATATGAATTCAGTGCAGAAAACAGCACTTGGATTTCAATGCCATACGCCTGCCTGTTGTTTGCACGTGAAGGTATTCAAGAGGCAACGCTTTCTTCCCCAGATAATGATGTGCTTATTAATGTCTTGGGTACTCCGGAGTTTGTGGAGTGAGAGGTGCGCAGCCTGATGCAGGTAGGCTGGGGGCCGCAGCGTATGTGCCAGCTGCAAACCTGTGGCGCTCCAGATGTGCGCTCCCCCCTGGGTGGGCTCCTGGTGGAGCCTCTGTTTGTCAAAGGAGTTGCTTAATACCACCGGCAGGGCTTTGATGAAGATAATAAATATTTTCTGTTGTGTCATTTATGCGTTAACGAAATACTTATTTCCAGTAACTATATTACCAGTAATGAATACTGGATACAGAAATACTTTTTAGCAGTATTGGATAAGAAAATGTCCTGGCCTGTTCTGTGCGTGGTTTCAATGGAAAAATAGTGGATTTTTGCTTCTTTATGTAGAAAAGATAAATATGCACAAGGCAAAAATTTTCAAGTTGGTGCAAAAGGTATAGCTATTCCTTCATACAGAATGATGTGTTATACAAGCTCTGTGTGCTGGGGCAGGGGGCTGTCGGATGACGGGGGAAGGGTGATGTTCCCCTTGCCAGGGCCATGTGCCTGTCTGGGCTTTCCTGGCACATGTGTGCTTTCCAAGAAAGCAATTGTAAAATTACCCTCAGGTGCCAGGGCACAGGGATGGGGGTTGTGGTGCAGTCCCTCTGCTGTATTTCTGTGCTTCAGTGGAAGCTTTGCTGCCTTGAGTCCGGTGTGTGGTATGGCAAATGCTGTTTGCGTGTGCTAATTAGTTTTCCATCCTTTCATTGTCTCATTGCTGGCTCTTGCAGACCCCAGTTCAAGGAAAGAAATCCCGATGAGCTTTACACAGTGAGTTGCAGGATTTCTTCACTAGTGCTTAGTTAATTTAAACAGAAACATCTGCTGCTGAGAGAGTAATTTGTCCATCCAGGAGTACTCCATAGTTTGTGGGCTTCTGAGCAAGCCCAGGTGTGCTCTCGGAGAGGTTATCGTTCCATATTACACCAAAAATCCCCGAACGCTTTCATCTCAATGAAAAAAATCTTTCACAGTGGACAGTCTGAAAGATGTAAAAGTTATTCTCTGTCATCAGGATTTTACAGCAAAAGATGCTTGCGAGTGCTGTCTCCCAAAGCAAACCTAACAAATCAGCACTGCTGAAAACATTAAAAAGTTTAGTGGGGCAGAAGAAAATTATACTTTCAGAAAATGAGGGGTTTTCTTTCTATAATGCTTTAGGAGCACTTAACTGTTTTGCTGGAGCCAGCCCCTCCTCTGAAGTCTATGGTAGACGTGAGCGGAATCGGTGTGCTGCACCCGTTGGGGTAGCTGTGCGCTCCTTCACAAGGTATTCTTACCAGCCAAAATGTGCTCAACGCACCCTGGCTGCGCTGGGATTTATGGCGAATCACTTTCCATGAGATTTAAAGCGGCTTCAAATCTGCCTGAGATTTAAAAGACTTAGAGCAGGGAAGCTTTGGGGATTTACGGAGTTTTCGAATTTGCAAATGCTAGAAATGCCATTATCTGAGCAAGTCTTTATTAATCAAAATAAATAAAACCATTTTTCTCTCCAGCAGAAAGCTGTAAAACAACTCTCTGACTTCTGGGGAGTGTGTGGTAAAACATGCAATTGAACAGGAATCTGCAATTCCATGCCTGGGATAATAAGGAGCCATTTACAGCCAAATTGAGCTGTCTCATCAGGTGTAGCTTGAATTGTTCTTTAGAGCCTCTCCACATGTGTCACGTGTTATCAGAGGTCTCTGAAGCCTGTGGGATTTTTTACTATTGGTGTGAATGAACTTGGGATGCAAAAGGAAAACAAGATTTGTCTGTGGATGGCGAACCTGCCTTTTGAGAAGACCTTTCCTAGAAGGTCTCGGTGCAGGTTTGCATCATGGAGTAGGGAGGTGAGACCTCATTTATGGTGGCCAGCTCTGGGTTATCACTGGCTGGGGGCTTTGGAGATCTGGGACCTTGAAATAACCCCTTCAGCTCTTGCCATGGCGATTTCCATGGCTATCCGAGCGGCCGCTCTGGACGAGGTGCTGAGGATGGCTTGTCCGCAGGGAGCACTGCCAGTCGCTCGCTGTGTGCCGTGCCAAACCGTGGTGTGCTGGGTCTCTGGGTTGGGCTGGGAGTGGGTTGCTAACTGCAATATCTAGATAAGCTGAGTAAAATCAGTAATTTCAGTCTACTGCAAGCTCGGCGGGCACGTTTGCGATGCCACGGGCGGGCAGCTGAGCAAACTCGTACCTGGCTTCGTGCGTTAGCGCGCCCGGGTTGAAGCCTGGTAGAAACCTTGAGCGATTTGGTGCGGGACAAGTTGTTGTTCCTTCTGAAGTACTTAGCTGATGATGACAAGTGCCAGTGATCCCAGAAAAGTGTGCAGAATGAGAAATATTATTATTCATGGCTGTCTTTTCCTGAACCTAGCCAGGGGATGGGATCCAGCCCTAAGTTATGTGCCACAGGCCTGGAAGCGGCTCTGGGTGTTTGCCATGTGGCATGGACATGGCAACCAAGTTTAAAGTTATTGACAAATTAATTTTTCTTGCTCTTGAAGGAAACATTACAAAAGTGAGAGCAGTCTAATTTCTCTTTTTTTTTTTTTTGAGTTTGTTGTGTGGTGTTTTTTTTTTTTTTGTCTGAAAAGGCAACTTACAGACATGAAATGGAGGTTGGAGCGAGCTAGAGAGGATGCAGATCTGGTATCTGAAGCATCTGGATTTTAGCCCAGTTCTGCTAGGTTGTGTAATATCATTCCAGCAGCTCTTTTGAAACTTTATCTAGTTTACTGCATACTTTGAGCACTCACTGAAGCCTCTGCTATGTGTGAATTGTTTTTATTTTTCCTTTCCACTGCTGCCCTCTCCCCAAACATTCTACCTTTTATTTGTGCATTATCTGTGTCAAAGCATTTCTCAGCCCGACACTTTTCTTTCTGAGGTTCCAGTCTTCTATTACAGGGGCTTTTGATGGCTGTGCGGCAGGAACTTGCCACAGGATGTTTTTTTTTTTTTTTCTCTTCCTGATTATTTCACTTCCCGCCGCTGACAACCCTTCAAGCTCCCATGAATGGGGGTGTCTTTGTGCCATTTGCTGCTTCTCAAGCAAAGTCAGCTTTTTAATACCGGGAAAGTCTGAGGGGAAACAAAATGCAAAGGATGACATTTTTGAAGAGGAGAAGATTTACATTTTGTCAGTTCTTCCATTGAGTGCAATGTCAGTGTCAGGACGCGGCAATGATTGATTCTCTCTGCCATTAAAGTTTTCCTTCTGCTCCTGAGCAGGACTATCAGACATCCAGCTAGAGCCATCTGCAAATAAGATTTTTGATTGCTTATCTCATTCAAAAAAGTGATTAAAAATAATGAAGTAGTTAAGTAACAGCTCTCACTGTGTATCCTGTTCCTGTGTCGCTTTGGGCTGTGGACCAGCCTTCAGTGAGCTCTGTTAAGTTGTACCCATGCTCTGATAGTGAGGTCTTTTTTTCTTTTTTTCTTCTTCCTGAGCCAGTAACAGAATATTCTAGCATCTAACATGATTGATATTAGTATTGCAAAGCACTTACAAGTGATGCTTAAATCTTGCACATCTTAAATATTTTACATGCAAGCATCAAACAATCCCAAAATCGTACGACTCATGGCAAAGCAGGAAAGAACAGAAGGTCTGTTTAACCAGGTAATGGGCCAGCAACTAAATGGGAGGGGGGTAATCTCTCTCTCTAAGGGCTTCACTGTTAGACAGTAGACTAATTGATCAGACTACCTTGATTAGTCTAAGGTGAATTCAGTTGTTTGTAAACTCAGCCTAAAGCCAGGATATCTTCTACGTGTTCTATTTTATTTCATTAAGTGGTATAAATGTTTTAGACTTCAGTATTCAAAGGTCGTTTTTCTACACCACCACCACCCCCCTTAACCCCCTTAATTCTTTCTGGAATTCCCTTTTCATAGCTTCTCTCTTGCTAGCTCTTCTCCCCACATGCTGTTTCATCTTGGCCAAATTTCCACCTTCTTGAAGATCTCCCATTTTTGAAGTGTTAGCATAACAACTGTAGAGACTTCTACCAGATACTTAGTCTCCTTAAAATATTCATGCGATCTGTCCTCCCAGGTCTTGCTTATTGTTTCCTGTTTTTGTTCTTGCTAGAATGCTAATTAGTGCCTATGACTCAAAACTGCTTGTTTAGGGAGATGTACCCACCAGCAATTGCTGTACAGTGGTGTTGCTGATGTGAAATCTTTTTTTTTTTAGTGTTTTCGTTAAGTGTGTCCGGAGTTGTTATAATTGCATGTTAACCAAAGAACACTGAGCAGACAAGGTTGCAGGGCTATAAACAACTTGTCACTTGTAGGTGACTTCCTTGCTATTCTGGTCTTATCACAGTTCCTATGTCTACATTTTTTCCTTGGTATCTTGCACTGTCTCATGAAAAATCATGTGCTGGATATTCAGTCTCAATGGACCCAGGCTGGTCCAAGGTGGAATTTTTTTTCCTGAGATGCTGCAGATGTACTTGCAGTATAAGCACACGTCTGCTTTATCTTATAGCCTAAGTGTATCTGTATCTAAAATGCCACTTGAGATGAATGCATAATCACGGTGAAGGAGTTATCCAGGAGATGTAACTTTTCTCATATTGTCTGAGAACACCACAAGATTTTTCTTGAGCTCATTTGAAAGTCAGTGTCGGCTTTTAATAAATTCTGCAATACATCCTAGCCTGTGGATGGATTTCTTGTAGACAATTTGTTGCAAGTATTTGAAATACAGGTAATGCCTCTTTCTTTAATCACTGGTATGGATTTATCCTTGAGCCCTGCTTGGGGCATGGCCCAAAGCCAGCTGTAACTGGTGAGAGTTCTTCCAATATCATTAATCACTAGAAAAACAAAGTATGTTAAAGGTCTGACTTGGATTTTACTGATCAATCCCATTGGCTTGAAGGAGGTTACAAAGACTTCAGAAAGGGAGGATGTTGCACCCTCTCCAGCAACTTTAAAGAGTTTGCTCCTCACTTTGGGCTTATCATTGTGGCTTATTAAAAGCAAACTGTAGGCTTTTACCATATAATCAATACATCTAATCAAGTTTTATAGGAAGGGTGGATTTATTCTATGTTTTCATAAATTCTCCTCACTTTGGCTATCAATATTTACAAGATATTTGAAAAGCAGTTTGAAAAAGAAACCCCATTCTGCCTCTCACATCTAGTTTATCAACAGGACTCTTAAATCTCTGTCTATGCTACATTAAAAGCAGAATCAAAAAGGTGTTTAACAGCTTATTAAATCTGTTCTCCTAAATCAAGTGAAGACAGACATCCCAGGTGGAAACTCATTCTCATAAACACACGTTGCGCACGCAAGCACAAGGTGTGGGTACTGGCGAATCACTGAAACAAAATTCTGATATAAAGAAAAAAATCCCAAAACTTTTAAGTGCTAGCTTTCAGTTCTTCAGGCCTTTAACACACTACTGTTCTTGTCTGTTCTGGTTCCACCATTAAAACAAGAAGCACTGGCTATGGTGCGTTCCAGCTGCAAATACGAAGGAAGAAAGAGCAGGCACTGGGCATTCAGTCTCTGCCTCCATCCCTAAAATGCACTAAAACAAACGGACACAACTTCATTTTTTCAAATTGTTTGATATTCAGCAATGTGGAAGATGTCTAGAGAATTCAGAAGCTCTTCGCTCTTCTCAGTAAGCGAACCCTGGGAAGCCAGAATGGGATGCAGTTTGACCCATTCCTGTTGTGAACACAACAGTATTTTTTTTTTTTGCCCCACTATTTTTACTGAAAAATGGTTACAAACCTGAAACGTGGATCTAGTGTTCACTGTTGCACCCTGCAGTACTGCAGCTAGGCTGCAGGGCCTTTGAACTCTCTAGCAGTTCCTCAGAAAAATAAAATTCAGCTCCTGCCCAAGAAGACTTCACTCTGGATCTGTGCGCTTCAGTGGAACCAGCGTCCCTCCATGCCAAACTCATTTTTTGCTCTCTGTCCTTTGCAGGAGCCAGGGAGTTATTTCGGCAAGGGAGCCTGCTCTGCCAGTGGTGGAGGTGCCTGACTTTTGGATTAGTTGTTTACACCAGCCTCCTGTGTTGGGGGGTCCTGGCTCTCATCCTGTGGTCCCTGGAGAAGGGTCACAGGTAAGAGGTTTGGGTGGTACAAGGAAGGAGCAAAGCGATATTCCTCTTTTCCAGCTCTGCTGGGTCTCCATCCAAGTGAGTTCAGGCTCATGGATATCAACTTTTTGAGCAAAGTGCCTTCTAGACAATTTTTTTTTTTTTTTAAAGACAGACTCAAAGCAGCGACGTTTGTTAACAAATTCTATTTTAAGGGCTAAATTTCTTTAAGTGATGAAATCTATGTCAGTGTCTTCTCTGAGGAAAAATAAGTATTTTAAACCATGTTATAAAAATTCCTGCAATACATAACTTAATCTGCAGTACCTAATTTAATCTGCTGTAAGTGTGGTGTTTTCATCTTGTTTCTTTTGGCTTCTCACCCAATATTGGATTGGGTTTGGGCTTGCAATTAGCAATTACTTCAAAGCAGTACTTGGGACGGGAAGACTCTGAGAGCTCAGGAATTGAGCATGCAGTGACTCCCTTACACATGCAGTAAATTTAACCTACTACCTAACACCAAGTGTAGGGGTCTAAATGTTGGAGGGAGGATGATCCGCTGCACGTAGCTGTCTGCTCTACACGTGACCTGCCTCTGAGAATGTCCCTCGTGCTACAGGCTCTGTCTGAGCCTGGGGACTGGGCAGCCTGACCCTAAAGGGTAAGCTATGTCTACCTGGATAAAGTTTTATCTTGCTTAAGGCACCACTAGCAAGGATCAGATCAGGATAAAACACCCCAAGAAAGAAAAAGTTGCTGCTGCTCAGTGAAGATGATTTCTGTGTTGGAGATGCCTGGCAGAGCAGGCTGACCTTTCTGGATGCAGCCAGCCACCAGCATCGCTCCCAAGGCTCCCCTGTGGCAGCACCTTCAATGGGCAGGCGCTTCATAGCACTTTCTTGATGCTCTTTAGGACATGCTCTTTCTCATTTAGACTTCTTCCTTTTATGTGTGGCTTTTTTTTTTTTTTTAAAGGAAGGATTTTCCTCTGTGATCCATGTGGCTCTTGTTTTTATTTCCCGTTACAAGCACTTCTTTCCCCGCTGTGTGACTGGGAACCTGTTTTCTGCTAACCTCCCTCTGAAGCCTGCCCTGCTCTTCAGCCTTCTCTGCTGCTTGCTGGCTCTCCATCTTCTGCTGTCACATGCCAATTAGGTTGGGGTTACTCCTAGGACTAGCTCTGAATACCAGATTGCTATAACATTTATCTAACACTCTTTTTCAATGTAGGGTACTCAGTGAGAAATGTATGTATCGTACTTTGAGATATTTTTTGATGTCATGCATGAAAGCATCTATGGCCAAGCTTACCTAAATTTGTTTTACTTTTTTTTTTTTTTTAAAAATCGTGGGCAAAAAAGACCTGTGAGAAAGCTGCCTTGGAGTAGCAGCACACTACCTACTTTCGCATGGCTTAGGGCAGTACCCCGTCCTAGCCAGCCCCGGCCCCGCTGTGTGTGCGGCTGCTGGGGTGCTCCCGCAGTGCTGCCTGCAGCATTCCCAGCCGGCAGCACTCAGCACCTTGAGGTCTGGGCTGGGTGGGACTGGTGCTGCGATGGACCTGTGAATCCACCCTGATGTGAGCTGGTATTGCACAGACAGAATGAGCCTGTGCCCTGCGTGTAGGGTATCTGAGCTTCCCTTGCCCAGTGCGATGGGGGTGCGTGTATGCTTAGCTAAGAAAATAGGCGTTAGAATCTCCTACTCTGCTGCAAACAGCTGGTTCTGTCCCCTGTTATCTTAAAATAAGCATCACTTATTAAGGGATGTTTTTTTCTTTTTGCCAAAGTCGTTGTGCTGGGTTCCCCCCCTCCCCGCCCAAGAGACACAAGACGGAGTTTGTGTTGGTACAAACTGCAGAACTGAATCCTTGTGCATCCCTGATGCTCTTTCATGCAGGGGATGTTGTATTCCTGGGGAAATGATGCATAGAACTCTTCCCAGAAGGAGAACAAATATCAGCCTTTGGATCATCAGGTCACTGCTTATATACCAACAGAGCTCCGCCAACCCTGAACTTTTTGCAGCAACAGGAATAACTTGCTTTTTGTAGAGGTCCACTTTTGCTTCAGTTAGGAATATGTGTTTATATGGACACGTGCATAACGTTGCAGACCTATCTAGGGAGCTGATTTAGTTCAAGGACAGGATCAGGAAGCATTGCCAAGGGGTTTAAGATGCCCTTCTGTTATGCAATATTGTGTCCTATTTTCACGGCAGACTAAGAGTTTGCAGGCATCTTGTTTTCAATGGTTACTGTACGTTTTAGTTTATGCTTATGGTGTAATTCATTCATGGCCAAGAAGACATGGCTGGGTTAATACTCTCTTAATGGGTCTGTTTTCTGGTGGTAACTTGCCTTTCGTGGCTGAGCAGGAGCTGTCGGTGCAAGTCAGGTGGTAACCTGGAATGATGGGGCTGCTTTGATCCTGACCTTAAAACCAGGGCAGGTTGCCTATTTTTTTTTTATATTAATACTTCTTCCTGCTAAAATCACTATAATTTCAGAAGAAACTATATTTACAAACAAGAGACAAAACATTGTGTTTTCATGTGTCTTTATGGTACACAGACTTAGAAAAGTCTCAGCTACACAGCTGTACCTGATGTGTTATAACCAGCAGGGTCTGTGGTGGGTGACCTCCAAGTTCATGAGGGTACTGATTATTTTTTTTTTTTTTTTCACCTTTGGTGGCATAGCCCATGGAACACCCTTACAGAATTATCCCTTCTTTTACAGTCTAAAATCAAGTTAACAGTTAATAGTGAAAGACAAAACAAGAAGCACTGAAATCTGGTAAATGCAGCTAACACTTGACTTGGGGACCTTCTGTTCCCTCTGTAGCTGAGCATTAGGGATCGCTGTTCTTGGGGTGGCTGTTGTGCATCAAGCAGAAACCACTTAAAAGTAAGGTTTTTTCCTTGGATTTTTTTTCTTTTTTTATCCCCCCACCCCACCCCAAGGACTTGCCAAAGTACACTCCCCTGTGTGGGGAAGATAGAAGAGTCAAAACGTGTGGTGGTCTGAAACCTGATAATGCTCCAGAAGAGCTGTGGAGGTGGAGGGGGTGGGCACAGCCCCCACTTGCTCGCTCGCTGCTCATGGCTGCCAAGGACAGTACGTGCACTGTGCATCAAACAGGGAAGATGCTCTTATCTTCTGGCTAGTAATTAACCTAAAGTTGAGCTCCTTCTTGAGTAGGAGGCTAGAAGCATAGTGTGGGAAGCAGGTATTTATCTGATTACTTCTCTTTGGTTGTTCTTGACACACTGCATATTTATTTCGAGAGTATTTCTGGGAAGCAGGAGAAACTGATATTGATGATGGGTAGACTCAAAAGATCCTGAATTTTAAAGCAACTTTGAAGCCAGTTTCCTTTAAACTCCCTTGAAAACTTCTGCTAGTACAACTTTATTTAAACATAATTAAAATCTTGCATCTGTATGATCTTATGGCTATCACTCTTCATTCTTAACTTCTGCATGTTTTGTAAACTAGACTAATAAAGTAATTTTTGGGACAGAACACTGTGTTCAGTTTTGGGCCCCTCACTACAAGACAGACACTGAGGGACTGGAGTGTGCCCAGAGCCGGGCAGGGGCTGGGGCGTCAGGCTGGTATGGAGCAGCTGGGGGTGCTCAGGCTGGAGAAAAGGGGCTCAGGGGGGACCTGGTGACTCTCTGCAACTACCTGGAAGGGGCTGTAGGCAGGTGGGGTCAGTCTCTTCTCCCAGACAACAAGTGACAGGACAAGAGGGAACAGCCTCAAGCTGCACCAGGGGAGGTTCAGGTTGGGTATTAGGAAAAGTGTCTTCATTGCAAGGGTTGTCAAGCACTGGAACAGGCTGCCCAGGGACATGGTGGAGTCACCATCCCTGGAGGTGTTTAAAAGACATGTAGATGACATGGTTCAGTGGTGGGCTTGGCAGTGCTGGGTTAATGGTTGGACTTGATGATCTCAAAGGTCTTTCCCAACCAAAATGATTCTTTGGTTCTGTTCCTATATTACTTTAAATATCCTTATGTAGGTTTCCAGTGCAGTTTCATACATTTAAATTATGACCTTGAGAGGAAGCTTGAGTCTGTATCATGAAACTTGTGAGGACATTCAAATTTCACACCAAACCTATAGTGTGTAAGTGTGTAACAGGCCCTCTGAACACACCTTGCACCAAAGGAATCAAATGTTCATAAACACAGGGTATTTACAATACCAAGTGTAATTCCGATTGCAATTTTTGTAACGAAAACCTATCTCTGGTTCTGCCTTCTGCTGTCACAGAAGGGTAAATATTTCTCATTGAAATGTTAAAATAACCATTACCACAATCAGTGTTTCGGTGGTCTTTTGCCATTACTGTCCCTTCACCTTGGCATTTGATAGCAAAACATCGTTATCTCCTGTTCAAAGAGGAATTAATCTGAGCTCTGCTGCTGTTATTTCCTCCGCCTTGGCCACTTGTCTGATCAAAGCCTGATGATGGGGGATCTTCCAATTTTTTCCTTTACTCAGTGTAACGATATTGCTGAAATTAGATCCATCTTTTTTTCAAGAAATTGCTCTGCTGCAATTAAGAAGGTGCTTGATGGGCCCCTTTGATCCCTCAGCTAATTAGCAGGCTAGGGAACGGAGCTTCTCCTGTTGAACTGTCCCACAATGAACCAGGGAATGGAAATTACTGTATTTTTTTTTTTTGTTTCCTCCCACCTGGAGCTGCTGGGTGTGTGCTGATGGATGCAGAGCTTGGCAATGGACCAGGTCCATGATGTGCCATCAGACCTGTTGCTGACTGTCAGATCTGTGTCACCTGGGTTCTGGGGTGTGCATTTCATATCACAGACTAGCTTCCACACGCAAAGGAATATTATAGCAGCAAGTGGGTTTTGTTTGCTTGTTTTTCTTTTCCACTAAAGATCTAAACCAAAACCATCAGCTTTTTGTTACCGATGGTTTATTGCTGTTTTTAAGTTTCTCCTTGCTGGATACTGAGTAGCTCCTGCCTTGCGGATGCTCTGGTTTGTGGCCGATCCACGCAGGGCTGCAGAGCCCACCCGCCTGCGCAGAGCTGGGGCTCTGCTGGGCACCTCGGGCCCTTTTGTCTCTCATTCATGTGCTGTCCTGGATGGAGACACCCCCTCGGACTTGGGGGTTTCTGGCAGCCTCCTCTCCTGCTGTGCTCCTTCGTTTCCCTCTTGGTATGGAGGCCAGGCTGGAGAAGCTGCTTTGCTGTAGCAGTTCACATCCCTTTGTCAAGCAATGCTCTTTCCAAAAGCAGGGAAGCACGATGTTTCCCTCATGCCCTTTCTTAGCTTTCTGTCCAAGAATTTCTACTGGTCCTTTTATAAGTAGGAGATTTAAAAAAAATAAAAAAGAATAAAAAGGAAAAAGCAATGAAAGCCTATGGCCAGGACAGGCTGCAAACTCAGTTTTCTGTTCTGAGTCTCCCCTTGCAAAAGAGGAGCCAAAAAACCTGATGGGAATTGAAGGTCACCAGCAGCCGTGAGACCCAAACCCTTTGGTCCGGGTACTCAGCTTCCAGCATCACTTTCCAAAAGCTTTGTTTTCATAGGGGTGCTGCAACAAGTGACTTGCCTCTGGCAGGGCTGATTCCTTTGCTTCTGTGATCTGCATCTCTGTGATCTTACCCCTCTGGTGTCCCACGAGCACCGTGTAGACCAACCGAAGGTAGACCAGCCCCAGCCACCGCTTCCTTCAGCTCCTTTGCCCAAGCTGCGGGCTGCCTTGGGCTCCCCATGCTCTGCTCATCCTCTTCTCCGGGGCGCAGCGTGCTGCCTGCGTACCTGCGTGTACACCCCTGCTCCACAGTATATAAACCAGCGCTACAATTTGCATTGGGAATCTCACAAAAATGCCATGGAACTTGGTAGCAATGCATATAAATCTCCTACCTTGTGTTATCGTGTGTGAAATGTTGTGGCTTGGGTGCCTGTCTTTGCACAGGTATAATAACCGCAGTCCTGCTTTGCCTTTCAAAGAAATAATTGATATTTGCTTGGGGATGTCTGCGACTCTAGTCTCTGCTTTATTTATGTGGGCTCAAATCCAATCAATTTAGCTTGAAAAAATGATGATGTTGTCCTTGCAAAGTCAGTATTTCAGAACAGCTTCAAGGGGGAAAAAAGCTAGAGGATACCAATATCCAGAGTGATGGCTTTTTTTAATCCTTTATCTTTAATTTAGGTCAACTATTGTGAAATAATCTTGTTATCCATAACTACCTGGCTGAGTAGGATGACATTCCTTCATTGTTCATGTCTCTGTAGCTCACCGCCATCCTTGTCTGTAATAGCAACATGTTCCCGGATGCCTAATGATAGCATGCAAAGTGTCTAATATTTTTAGATATCCTTTAGTAAAAGCTATGAATTCATATTTAATGAAGCCCAAGTGTCAAGGAGAGTCATTTCAATTATACTTCTGACAAAAATAATATTTCAGAACATGCAGAGAGCTGTAAGAAATAATTGTACGTTCCTTATTTATATGGCAACTAATAATGGAAAATATTTTTTTCTCCCATAACATGATTTAGTCTCACGAAACAGTGATTTTCTTCATTTTCCTGTGGAGTGTGGTTTTGGCTGTTGCTCTCTCCTGAGATGGGAATGAGATTTTTTTTTTCTTCTGGAGGTCAATTGCTTTACCAGCCATCTGAGTTAAGTGATGCGACTTTAATTTTAGCCAAATTTCCTAATATTCTGCTGTGCATGTGAAGCAGAAAGATGCTGTTTGACAGATAATGGATCACTTACAAGGAGGATCACAAAAACTGTAGAACAAATACTGCTTTTAAGACACGTTCTTAGGTGTTTGGGGGCTGTCTGGGAATGGGGAGTGAACAGCTTGAGCTGGAGAGCCCGGTCCTGGTCCCAGTTACTGCTGTCTACTCTCCTGCAGATTAAGGGAAAGAATATTCCCTTAAAAACCTTTTATTTTGATGGACAGAGCAGAACGAAAATACATTCTGATCAGCAGAAAACTCTTCTGGCTCTGAGAATATTTCTGCAGTTGCAGCAAGCGCACATTTTGTTGAGGATAAGCTGATACTTGGTAACATCTAGTCCATGGAGATACTGTTGTGCTGTTTGACACTTCAACACAGTCATTCCAAAATCTTTATAGGGGAAAATATTGGCTTTGTCTTTTTCTGTGTTGGTACTGAAAATACTGACTGTGTAGCTCAGAAGTTGAGGTTTGTTCATGTTACTTCAGGTATAAAAACTTCAATGCTTATATAAAAACTTTGCATCTCAACCGTTGTTTCTCAGTGGATCCTAGTGGAGAACTTTGCTGTGGAAGAGTTGTAAATAAAAAGATGAATTTTTATTGTAAATTGGTTGAATTAAGACCAGAACACCTGACTATGATACTTGTAGTTCTAATAAACACCTTGTATATATTGGCAGGATTACACCCGTGTGGGTTCTTTACACCTAAGCGCGATGCTCACCCCGGTGCAAATAGGGAATTGCAGCTCAGAGCCTCCTAAGCCAGCACAAGGCTACCAGAAACCTTCAGTGGGAAGGATGAGGGCAGCGCTGGAAGCCTTTGCAGATTCCTTCCTAAAGAATTAAAAATGTATTTGCTCTTTGATCGCTTCATTTTTCCTGCTTCCTTTGATTTAGTTCCCCAACCGTCTATTTCAACAGCCAGGAAGAAAAATACCTTTGTGCTCTCGTTGATTTTTAAGAGGTTGAGTTTGTTTTTTTTTTTTCTTAATGCAGGTTTGTTTAAATAAATGATGCATATTTAACTGAAACACATGAAATAGAGCTCTATGGTGTAAAAAAAGGTCAGTGTAGTGTGGATCTCATGAACTACATGTAGATATTGGGACAACTTCCATGTTTGTCTTAAATGCCTGTGGCTCTACAGCCTGCAGAAATTCATACCAGCGGCGAGCTGGCCTCGGTGTGCTGGGCATGGGCATGTTTGTACTCGAGAGGTAACTTTGCATCTAGTTTAAAAACCATTTGCTTTTCTGGAATTAAATTGTTGAGGATGTATGTTTTCGTCAGATGTTCATTTAACTGAGTATATTAAAGAGAACATACTAAATTTTGGACGCTATATTCAGGAGAATTAGATATATTTCTATGTCTGTTCAGGATGCTTGGATCAGAAATCTTGAAACAAAAACTGGGAGCTTCATAAATGTAACACCTTTTCCTTGAATTTATTGGCTGTAAACCCATTTAAAGGTCTGCATATGATTGTTTTTCTTGTTTGGGCTTTGTGTGCAGAAATTCAGCATTTTTTTCTGTTAAGGAATGGGTAACACTAATATAGCTTTGCTTTTTTCTTTTTTTTTTTTTTTTTTGTCTCTTCCCCTTTTTGATCAAGCCTGAAGTGCGATTGCTTTTCAGAAGTAGTTAGCACTAACAGTTTTAACTGCTAACATCAGAGCGTTAATTGGTGTGGACCATGCAGTGATTAGTCAGATGACTAAAATAATGGCAAGCAGAGGAATCCCTTGAATGGTCACAAAGTAACTGGGACATCAATCAAAGGCTCAAAGATTATGAGATTATTCTAAATTTCCACAGAGTTCAGACCCCACTGGGGAACTGTACCCTGCCTGGGAGGCTTAATTAGACTAACTGTCTGCAAGACAGCGTAAAACAGATGGGTGCGTTCCTGTTGGAAGTTGTTTAATGCACCTTTTGATAGTTCCAGCAGCATATGCATGAACTTCTAAGCATCCTCAGCTAAGCCTTTTGTTCCATCCCTTATTTCCTTAAGGAGAATTTTAATAATGGGAATAGCTGCGTTGAAGAGCTTCGTATTTCCACGAGCTGTGAGCTGGTAACATCTGCCTAGGGTGGGAATTCATCTACAAACCCAACCTGATGGTTGACTGAGTAATTTGAACAGCAGAGCCCAACATCTCAGTTAAATATAATTTATGGTTTGGGAAACATGGGGGAAGTTTTTTAATGAATTGAGGTATAGAATGTACTAAATAAAATGTGTGTTAATCATGGTAATATTGTGTGAACCGTTTGGGGTTTTTTAAGTAATCAAATTTTCCCACCCAGTATTTTTGGCGAAGCAAAACAGCCCCTTCCTCGCACACGGTTGTGCTGGTGCTTTTACAGGAACTGTTGCAATTAAACTGTAAAGCAAAGACACGTATGTTTTTCTGCTGCCAAGATCTTGCCTGGGGCTGACCTCGCCTCACCTGTCCTGGCCCCAGGTTGCCCAGCCAGTGGCTTGTGTCCCGTTCTTCTGTCACTTATCCCATTTAAACAAATGTCCCCTTCCTTGACAGCTCCCACGAAGCGGGGCTGATGCCAATCTCTGTCGTTAGCTCTGATACAGCCCAGGTAAGAACACGTTGCGATGTTTTATGTTGCGGAGGCAGGCTGAAGGAATTATGTTCTTTGTACAGGAGAAGGCAAAACAGTTTTCAGTGACTTTTAGCTAATTTAGCTATTTGCCCATTAACCCATTTTCTGGTCTAGGGGCTGCTAGCGAGCTGTGCGATGCTGTGCCGGCACATGTGCGCCGTACGCCCAAACGGATCGGGCAATGCGGAGAAATGAGAAAACTTGGGCTGCTCCTGGTAGGAGACACAAGGGATTCTACCTAGTCAAGAAAATGCAATAACTGGGTACCCTTTAGCGTACTGTAGCCTGGGGTCAAGCAGTATATTTGTATTCAAGAATTTTGGGCCATTTCTTTTCTTCTCTCAAGCCAGCCCAGCATCTGCAGGAGCTCGCAGGGTCACTTGGCAATCTCTGTTTTGCTTCCTTGCCTGGGAGAACAGATGGAGGCTGGCTTTGTGCTCGGGCTAAGTTCAGGCAACATCAGGAAATCGGTACAAAGGTAGATGAAGAGAAAAACACTGACATGTTTATTCCTGGTTTATAGAACTCTCTTGTATCCCGGTGAGCATTTTGTCTTTTGTGTTGTCTCTTGCCAGCGGAGCGGTCTTACCAGCTTTCTGTGGGATTTGGGTCATCAGACAAAAAGGATCAGATCTTCTGTCCTTGAAAAGCTTTGAATTGACTTCTGTGGATTTTTGGTTAGAGTCCCAATAAATGATAACTGTTGGCTTGGCTAATCTATTCATTTCACTTCTGAAAAATTAGAAGATCCTTTTGGAATAGTTTGTTACATGCCTCTGCTAGAAGTCTGCATTTATTTCCCCAAAGTTAATTTTCATAATGTTATGGAGTTTGCTGCAATATTGTTTTCCCAGCTTTTGAAGCTTAAAAGAGTAGTAGAGCTTCCTCCTTTACATCTTGCTGGATGCTTCATAAGTGATTTGTATTAAAGTGTCCCCAGATGAATCTGTTTTCATGAAAACACTGGGGTTTTCATGGATGAATGGAGCATAATTCTGTCTGGCGAAAACATCGCTATAAATAAGAGCTGATGCCATTGCCATGAGATGCAGCAATTATAAATATGGGAAGAAAATTCTATTCATGGGAATAGTTCTTGTCCAGAGGGTCATAGACATTTTTATTTATCTATTTGTTTTTAGCTTGCAAAATGCCTGTATTTGGAGTGAACACAGGGACTGTATTTTATTAAAAGTAGGAACTGAATGCTACGGCTGGAGTTGGCCAAGTTTAGAGTAACTTAATTGCTGAAAATGCACATCTTCCACAGGAAAACTCGGAGTGTGATAAACTCTGCCTGGCACAACAAGCCTGCCACTTTTTTCAACCCTGGGAATTCATTTATTTTTGTCTCAATGGCAGTTTTGATGCTTCAGATTTTCTCTCATAGGTGTTGAAATTTTCCAAGATGAAAAGGAGTTACATGAAGTTATTCTTGAGGCTTCCTTTCACCAATTTTCTCTGACATTTCTTTCTTTTTTTTAATGCTGTATTATGCTTGATTTATCCTCAGTTCTCCTAGGTCTCCTTCCTCTTTTTCTTTCTTCCTTCTGACACTATAACATGTTCCTTTCAATGTTTTTATAGATCAAAGCATTCTCCTCCATTTCTTCCTGTCGCTGTCTTTAAAACAGGTATTTCAATTAATGTAGACTGCAGCTGGAAAGCAAAGATGATTCAAGAGCACTATAGTGCTGTGGTAATTTAATTTTGGCATCTCTGAGTATCTCACTGAATTTCCAGTTGTTAATGTGCTTAAATTTCTTTGTCACATTTGATTTTCATGGAAATCTTAGGGGACACCTCCAGACAGCCAGAGAAGAGCAAAGTGCCCCAAGGAAAGCAGAAGAAAGAGAGTTTAGAGAGGTCTTGTTTATTCGGATATAGTTTTTGAAGATGAAATGAATCTTTAATTGGCAACCAACTCTCCGGGAACGCTGCTCCACAGTCAAGGGGTGTCCCTTGGGACTTGGTTACCTCCTAAGCACTCTCTTGCATGTTTTAGTTGTCATCTGTCCTGCTGGCAGCCAAGATGCAGTCGGCTCCCCGGGGAGAAGCCTGGCACACCACTTGGGGGAAGGAAAAAATTATTCGTAGTTCAGAACCAGCTGCTTAACTGAGATCATTCTACTTCATCAGAACAGCTAACTAGAGATTTGTATGTTCTCCCTCTTAATTGATGTATCTTATCAAGCAAATCCCTGGGAAGAGGATGGAGGTGGAATCTCTTGCTCTTTCTGTTGCAGCTTTCTCCTCTGTGGAGCAATTTCACTTGGCAGTGGAGGCTGCTGAGACGTCAGAAGGCAAAAGAAAGATGCATGCAGGTGGTCTTTCCATAACATCAAAGGAACTAAAGAATTGTGAGGATGCTTATTTCTTTTAGTAAGCCACTGTTTATCAGGAAGCATTAGTTTTCCATAAGCAGGACTTTTTTGACAATCTAAAGAAAAGACTTAGTAGCTGAACTGCATGGGAATAGGTGTTTTTCCCTGGCATGGTCTGCGGCTGTGGTCCCCCTCTGGGCTGTCCTGTCCCCGTGCCCTGGCTGGGCAGGAAGATGCGGGGCTGCAGGTACGGGCATGTTTTAGGTCTTTGTGCCTAGGAAACATCTGTCCCAGGTCTATGGCTGTGTCTCTTACTTCCCATGGCATCTCATGTCATATGCGGCTTCCCTTCCCTCATTGCAGGACCTCACCTGGTCCTTTCCCCTGGCTGCTGTGCAAAATCAGGGTGGAAGGAAGTTCGGTGGCTTGGAGCCTCCTGAGCCAGATTCAGCTCACGAGCCTGGTTTTGGCCACCTGGGGTTTAATTCTGAAGACGTGGATGTAAATAAGTGTATTTGCATGCAGTCCCTTACGGAGAATCTTAATTTTTTGGGGAGAATGGGTACTTCAAGGTACTGAGCTGAGAAAACAGGGACCATGTTTATAGCCAGCGCTGTCTGAGCATCTGCGAGTATGTGGGAGATGGACAGCTGTGCCGTGTTGGCTCTTATATGAAATCTCTTGTTTAAAGTAGTAGGGACATAAGATTTTTTTGGGGGGTTATTTAACCACCCAGATGGAATAAAGGAATTGATATTTACTGAGAATGCTGCTAACTCTGGCCCCTTCTACACGTACCTGTCTCTAGGCGAGAAGGTGACTCTTTGTAGGTAGGCTGTGAATCTCCTGAGAGCAGCACTTCAAGGAACATGAAGAGAGAAGAAACATCAAGGTGGACAACACGGAACCATTTGTGTTCACACCCCCTTTGTGCCCGAGCAGTTGGCGGTTAGGTCGTGCCCCCCCAGAAGAGGGGTTATCTCTGTGCCGTTTTACAAGTTTTCATCTAATCTTTTCTAATCCTGATAAAACCACGGTAGTGTCACCGGCTTATTTCCACAGATTTGGTGTCAAAATTTCACAGAAGAGTTATGGACTGGTGGGCAGTGCAAATATGTACTGCAATTTTTTTAAAACTGTCCTGCAATTTAATTAGCTGCTACTGTGATCTGTTGCAGTGTCAACAGGAAAGTGAGAGTCCATTTTTCCCCAAAAGGTACAGATAATGTTTAAACCGATAAAGACACAATGTGTTTCTGCAGCTGCTTTTGCTTTAGTTTGCCGTCAGGTGTATTTATTTGTTAGAAAACTGCCAGCAGGATCATAAAGTCTTTTTTTTTTTAAACTTTGAATTTCTTCTTTTCATTTTACAAATACTGTAGGAGCATTGCGCTTGGGTTACGTTAATCTCTTCTTACGTGCGACTGAAATTGCGTTGGTTATAAGTAATCATAAACTGACAGACTTGAAAAGCTAACATTTGCTGGCTTCAAAAGAATGAAAACTGGTGATAAGTGAGGTTGTAAAAAGTCAAATTAAATGTTAATTGATGCAAGGGCACAAAGCAGTGAAGCACTTATTTTAGATGCAGGCACTACATTTATCAGACTTGACAAATTGACCACTGTGGTTTTGTGGATACTCTCATTTCTATTTTTTTCATGTTCATTTATATGAAGAATAAGTTGTTGGGAAAAAATGGTGGTTAGGCTACCGCTAAAGCAAACTGTATAGACCAATGCGAAAGTGCAGGTAAGACTTGAATGCCGTTGTGGGTACTTGAAGTGTTTTATTTTTTGGAAAAGTGATAATGTGAAAAGAACAGTACTGAGTAGTCCTGAATAATTTGCATAAAAAGAAAGGACACGCACAGACGTGGGGAAATAAATTGAAAAACCTGTCTTAATCATCATACAGCATTTAAATTACGTGAATATGCAACCTGAATGATTCTTCTCTGAATTGTCACAGTATTGTAACTAGTTGTTATTAAATATATAAAAAAAAGAATTATTTTCAGAATTAAATCAGATGTTAGAGACCATTCTTCTTTTTCTCTTGTTCCCAGCTTGCTCTCCTTAGTAACCTGAGATGAATCACAGACTGTTTAGAATTGCTTAACGCTTAAAATAGGTTGCAGAAGTAGGACAGATACATGAGCATGCATCTAGGATATTTGCATTGGCCTTCAAAGTAAGCTGATTTTGGAAAAAAAGAAAGGGGGGGGAGGGGGACACGATGACACACAAAAATCATCTTTCCTGTTAAAATTAAATTCTGTTGAATTCTAATTCAATGTGTCTCCATTCTTGAATGCTGTCTGCTCAGCTGAGGAAAGCTTTGGAGCAGAAAATAGCAAGACTAAGACCCTGGTCTTCAGATTTCTCTTAGCTCAAATCCTAGCCCTGCCAAATCAGCCTAAATTTTGTGTTCTTAAAAGAGGAAAATAACAGGCACTTTCTCACCCACTCGTTTGACTCGCGTTAGGAACCCTTTGGGACTAGTTGGGTAACAGGAGTGGGGTTCTGCACTGAAGCTTCTAATATAAAGCCTTCAAAAATTAATGTGTATCTGGAGTTTGAAAACATCTCCTTTATAGTGGTAATTTTTGAGCAAGTAAAGCCATACAGCAGCATAATAAAGATTTAAATAATGAAACAGTGAGGCAGTAAGTGATACCTCTGGGAAGTGTTAGTAATATTAGACTATAGTTTGAGGTTTCTGTTGTTAGGACTGTATAGATGTGAGGGCAGCAAGAAACCTCACCCTTCTTGGTAGCTCTTCAGCAATGTCAAACCTTGCAGCCCTACCACGTCTTCAAAGGCTCCTGCCAGCGTTGGAGAGAGGAGTACTTTACAGCACACCAGAGAACAGTGTAGGATGCTCCCTGGAGGAGCATCTCACTTGCTCCTTACTTAAGTGTATGAATATTTAAATAAAAAATAAAACAAACCCCAACCAAAAAACTCCCAAGATACAAAACCTGACCAAAAACCCCCAACCAATTTGACGTGATTAGGTGGTCACAGATGCAGGCTTCTACCCAGGGTTGCTGGCTGGCTTCCCTGCAGCTTTCTGACCTTCTGGAGAACATAATCTTGCTTGAAACTCTACTGGATCTGTCACCTTCAGAGCTTGTTAGTGCTTTAGTTTTGTAGTGCTGATACTATGAGAAATAGACTTGTGCCCCTCAGTTACACTTTGAGTTGGCCAGTTGGTATTGGCCTTGCTATATAGTCAGAGGAGTCTGTGCTGACTTTGACTCAAAACCCAGATGTTAAGGTTTTAGTGTAAATTATGAGACTGTATTTTTTGCAGATTGCTGCAAGCTAGGCATGAAGAGGCATCCTGTTCATTCCGTGTCTCCTCGGCATCTGAATGCTGGTTGCGGGGGTAAATGTGGAAACCACCCACATTTCCTTTAATGAACTTTTTATAAATTAAACCAAAACAAAAGCAAAACCGTATCATCATG
>JAVJGI010000003.1:26625036-26700492 GCA_035590275.1 Ibycter americanus | reverse complement strand
CCCCCCCCCCCCCAAAAAAAAAAAAAACCAAACCAAAAACCCCAAACAAACAACAGACAAACGAAAAAACAACCAACCCCAAACAAACAAACCAACAACAAAAAAGCAGCCTAACTGATCAGGTAAATGTGATTAACATATTGAGTAAGGTGGAATAAGCCACTACTTGGAGAACTGTGTAAGAAATTAAAGGATGGTCTTGGTGAGCTGTTAGACCTCAAAGCAAACAGGACACCACCAGCAGTGCTGGTAACTGGTTTCTGTTTTATAAAGGCATCTAGGTGTATCCAGAAATATGTCTAATAATTCCAGGTTTGGAAATGTTGCAAGTCATTTGAGATGTTTACAGGTATTTTGAGATATTTCAGTTCAAGGGTCAGCCCATGTGTCAACCATCTTAAAAATTAAATTTTTTTTTTTTTTTTTTAAAAAAGCATGAAAAATAGGGACCAAAACAAAGGCTGGAGTTGCATTTCTAGTGAGTCAGAAATTGTGTGTTGCTGGACACATGAGGAGGTTCCTGATGATTGTAGTGTTTTTTTCTAAAAATATAAAAAGATGTGGTGGAAGTTGCTCAGGAGGCTTTTGGCTTGTGATGATCATCTTTTACATGTGAGCCCCTTATATGTGTGTGTATATATATATATTTTATTTTTCGTCTTACCTTCCCTCTCACCCCAAAGTTTGATTTTTTTTTTTTAATTTTTTTTTTTTCCTAGTTATGAACCCACTTACACCAGAAACGCAGGGAACACGCACGTGTTCCCCCAGAGCACGCCAAAATCAGACAGATTCTCCCAGCTTTCGTAAATGTGTCTTTTATTGCTGCAAACTGCTGCTCTGCCCTCGCCGCAGCGCTGCAGGTCTCTGCTTTGTGCTCTGCCCCCTTCCCTGCAGGGAGTGCCCGTTGGTGCCGGGGAGCTTTTTGCCCGCACAGTAAGCGATAGGGAGCTCCAGTGGCGATCAGACCAGGCGTTTGCCTTCAATATTTGATATAATTTTATATAATTGTTTTTATATAAAGAAAAAAAGGCGGGGGGGATGAACAGCCCTTGCCCACCTTGCAGTATTAACCTCTTGGTAATTTACCACCATCTAAATTTTCACTGCAAAGTATATTCTTCATGTTATCTTTCTTTTTATTTGTTTGCAACAATTACTCATGAAGGATTAAGTGACACTTGTGTTGACGTTCTCCAAGTTAAACTTTTCATTCTTAACATGTGTTTAAAGAAAATTGAATCTTGCCATGTGTAATAACACTGTGGGAAGTCTTCCGTGTTTTACAGATAGTTGGGGATGCTATTTGAGTACTTGGTTTCTAGCCTTTCGGATATGAGAGCCTGCCTGGCCGGTCTTGGTTTTGCTGTTGATCTTGACTTTTTTGGTAGTGCTTGGTGGCTTTGTGGGGTATGTGGTTTTTTTTGTTTTGTTTTGGTGGTGTGGTGTGTGTGTGTTTGTTTTTTTTTTTTTTAAGCAGCGCAGAGTGTCACCAAATTATGGTCAAAGTCAATGGGGGATATGTGTGTGTCCGTGCTACAGGTTTTCAGCATCTCTATTTCTATATCTACACAATATTTTCTATGTGTCCTAGTAGTGTCTTACTGTTTGAGAGCGTTCTAGTCAGCTGGTTAATAATACAGTATTTTTTGGCCTGACTACTGTTGCACATTGAGTTATGGCTGACACTGTTCAACCATGTACAACTTGGATGTACTATCCAACTTGTAAACTTTAGAAAAGATGTGTCATATTGAATGTTCTGACAACTGAAGTTAATGTTGCCACATCTACAGAAGTGTGGATGGTATAGATGTAAACAAAATATTTTCTGTGAATACTATCAGTGTACTTAGAAATATATAATTACATTGTGAAAGAATTTTAAAAAACAGCAAAGATTTTCTAGCGATGCCTGTCTGTCTTTCTTCCTGACTTAGCGCTTTAGTATAACATTATTCCTTAAGTTTCTGAAGAATGTGTCTTTATTCAGTCTCTTGGCTTCCTGGTAGGCTGAAGTAAGCTTGAAACTGGCCAGAGAGATGTCTAGAAGATCCATGGAAATGTGAAAAACAGAACCATAGCCTGCGCTGTGCTAGTGACAAAGGTTGCAAATAGTCTTCTCCAAGTACACAAGAGATCCTCTTATCTCAACAACTATTTGCATAGCAACACTTAGAGAGATTTAGATTAATTAAGTAATTAACTGCTGCAGAAAGGCCACTGTATACGCAATAGCTGGGAACTCATCTGCCTGCTTAAAAAGTACCTTTTAAGATGATGAGTTGGTGAGTGTGTGGGGGAAAGAGATGATAAAGTACGGGGCGAGAAGCAAAACTTTCCAGGTTTTCTTCCAAGGTCTCTGCTATCCATGAGCTGCTGCTTCAAAGCACCCAGCCGTTTTTCAAAGCGGGACCAATGCTGCTTTTCTGTTGCATGAATTTCTATTTTGGTTACTGATGATCGTAGTTGTGGTACCCCCCGTTCGCTGCACGCGTGGCCTCGCAGCCTGCGCCGCGCACACTGGGCTGTGCCAGCGGCACCCGGGCTCCAGCCGCTCAGGGCAGCGCAGGGCGAGCCTCCATCCCCTTCCCACCTTTACATCCAGGTTTTTCTGCGCTGCTTTCTCTTGCAAACAAGTTATTGATGTGGAAAAAATAAACTCTTACAGTTAACTTTGATTGAAACTCAGGTAATAACTATATGCCCCGTACCCAGACGATTTTGCAAGGTCAGTTAATTTTCTTGTGAACAGTAGTTTGGTTGTGTGATGGTTCTTTTTGGGTTTTTGGGTTGGATTTTTTTTTTTGGTAAAGCATAACAACACCTTCTAAAAGATCTAAAATTCTTTTTTTTTTTGTTTTAAATAAATATTCCTGACCCTCTGGTGTGAGTTAACATCTCCTATGTCCTCATCATTGTGGGTTCATTCACTCAAAATCTCACCCCATTTCTCTAGTTTTTAACTTTCATGGGTTGTTTGTCCCTGCTTCATATAGGTTAACTATGTAAATCATTTCACATCAAGTCTTTTCATTTCACACCTTCCTGGAGCTGGTTAATACCCCATAAAGTTCTCTGTCTTATTTTTTTATTTGTGTGTGTGTGTGTACCTCCTGATACAAGTTAATGCTCCATAAGACCTGGGGTTTAAATTATTTAAAGTATGTTGGATCTTTCTACTTTGTGTCAGTGCAAGCTGTATTCAGGATATATTTGTAATTATATTTTTCACGAGACAATAAAATAGCTTAATAATTCCATGTGTCAGACTTGAAGTGTGTGAATAAATATGGCATACAGTGAATTTATAGTCTCAATACTTTTTTCATCAAAACAAAGGGAAATTCAGAATAAGCCGACATAATTTACTTGTCTTAATGTGAGCTTAACCTTGATTAATTTTGAAATTATTGTTTCCTACTATTTAGCCCTATTCCCTCAAAAGGTTAAACACCCCCTGCAAATTCCACTGCCACAACTAAAAGTTATTTCTCCAATACCATAGGAAATCTTTTATTTCAACTTCTATTTTCTTTTCAATATATTTGTTTGTCTTGGATTAATATCTGGAATAGAAGGTCTGTTTCTCAGTCCACGTGCAGCAGATTGTGTGGGTGAGCAGAGGAGAAGATGGCGAGTGGAACGGTTTGCTCTGTGTGACCAGCAGGGAAAGGGATGATATGTAAAAAGATTTAAGGGGTTTATCAATACTTGCTATTGCAGCTGAGCTAATATGGTGAATGAAAGCTGTTGATAAAGAATGGGAATCCTACCCGACTTGTGGCTGAAGCAATATGTGCAATGAAATATCTGCCTTTTTAACACGCATATGGTTGTAATTGCACTTTCTCATTGCAGTAACACAATCTTAATTTAAAAAAAATACACCCTGAAAATTTAAGTCAATGGGATAAAACCACGGATAAAATCCTGACCAAATATCTGGTCTGTGCATGGCAAATACTTGCAGCTCATCCCGCTGTTTGTGCTCTCCTGTGATCAGCAAATAATATTCTCTCATGTGTATCTGCGCACCCAATAATCTAGCTACCTGGAGGTGTGCCAGGCATCAGGTGCCTTGATCACTGACGGATGTCAACGACAGAAGAAAAAGTCACTCTAAGCTGCCTACTCTCCTGTAACTGCAGGATTAGTCTTTGCAATAATAATATAGATCTCCCTCCACTTAATGTTTAAGTGACTCTTTAATTTCATCCTCAGGGATGCTATTACTCAATCTATTAGTGTATGTGTGCTGCTTAATTTGCCCTAATGCAGAATTAAGCAAAGCGAAACTCTAGGCTTAAGTTTATCCTAGTTTTATAGTTCTACTTCTGTGTGGCGAGGCGTGGTGCTGTGTTGGCGGGCCGTGGTGCTGTGCACCTGTGTCTTGAGGAGTGAAAGATGGATGCTGAGATGATAGCAAGACCCCTGTAATGTTATATCTACACTTACATGGGCTAATTCATGGCCAGGGCATTAAATTATTTTCAAAACTATATGAGAAGAGTTGACACAAGATAGCACAGCATTTATTGTGGACTGTATTGGATATATATAAAAAAATAATCTAACATCTTATCTTTTTTCAGTGTACAAAATGCTACCAAATTAATCCAGTCTCCTTGCACTCCTGAGATTTCAATGTCACAGCCGTTCCTGCATGTTTTACTTTGTTTTTAGAGGGTCTCTTCAATTTGAAAACTTTAGGTGATTTTGTGCGTCCTGAAAGATTTTTGTGCTGTAATTTTCTTAAGGCCATTACCAATCACATCCCATGTCCTGACTAATATTTCATTCTCCTGTGGAAGTTAGAAAGGGCTTTTCTACAACAGAATCAGGATAATTACTTCAGCAAAATTACAGTACATTATCTATGAAGTGTCAGAAGATGGCAGCCAATTTCTGCTGTTTGATCAGGATATTCAAGATCCTCCTCGTTCGGTAAGAACAAAAACTCTCAGAAGAGGAAATGAGATGTAATGGTAACTTTCGGATTGCCTGTCAGCCCTGAACACATTTCTATCCATCAAGACAGTGACATAATGTTGACTTCTCTAGCATTTTATGGTTAATTTGCATAATGCACAGCACCCGTGCTTTCCTGAGACTTCATAGCAACTTTTCGATGTGTAATTCATAGAAAAACCTTCCGCATAGTGTAAACAAAGGCTAAAGAAGTTTACTGTCATCGCATGACTTGTTATCTGAACGTATCATGGCACTGCTGCACAATTTGTGTATAGCTTTCAATAAAAATAACTGCCATAAAATCAAAGCTGTCCTCAAGTAAACCACACTGGTATTATTTTATGCCTCTTATATCTGTGACTAGGGTTATAAATCCTCGGCAATAGGGCTTTTGGAGTTTTTGATGGCTTGGTGTTAGACGACTGGTTAGCGTGTCTTTCTGTTTGCCACTTAAGGGCCACTGGATTTATTGCGTCTGGATGAGCAAGGATGTGTGCCCTGCTGGTTGTCCAGGCTACAGACAGAAACATAGCGTTTGGATGTTCAGACTTGTGAACCGGGGTTATTTGGTGGGAAAGGACTGAACTTGCAGATTCAGTTTGTGAGAAATTCCCAGTAAGATGTTGTAGAATGATGTCCTGTAAAAAAAAAAACCAAAAACAAAAACCAAAAACCAAAACAACAACAAAACCTCCAAACAAAACCAACAAACAAAACATAAAACAAAAATCCACAACAACAACCACAAGAAAAACAACAAAAAAACCCAAAAAATCCACAAACCCCCCCCCAAAACTACCAAAACCTCCCAACCCTGTGTATTTACTTTACTATTTCTTCAAATTTTATCAGTACAATGACAAAGAGAGCAAAGTCTTTAAATAAATTCTTACTCTTGTGTGTTCCTGGGGAAAAAGGGGTTAACAGTTTTAACTTTTATTTGGATTTGCCTAGGATGTAGCTGATACTGGCAAAAGTGCAGGCATCAGCGCAGCTCTACCAGGGTCTCCGGTCTATGTGATAGCAGAAGGTGGTTAGCCTGCAAGGAAAAGGCTTAAGGAAAAGTCAGGTAAAAATAATAATGGATTTTTTTAAAAACAGAAATAAAGGATAAGAATATAAAATATAAACGAAGAGGACAATGTTCTTGTCCTCAGTTCATACTGAAAGAGGAGGTATTAGTATCTTACCTGCTGCTCCATTTTAGTGGGAAGGTTTAAGAGGGGAGGAGGAGGCGTTTATTCTCCTCGAAGGGATGTTAGAAGGGCAAAGAGCTTCCTGGGAATGATTTGTGCCGATAGGGCCAACAAAATCCCCTTTGGGTAGTTTCATATTATTCAAATGTATAAAGGGGTAATTAACAGTAAGAGTTGAATGTGACTTTAAATGTATCCTGAGTTAAACTGGGATGGCTGAACCCCGGGGGACAGTCAGGAGGCAAGCTGCCTGGCATAAAGCAGTGTTGCTTTGTATTCATGCTTCTGCAACACAAACTAGAAACGGTTCGTTCTTGTTCAGTGAAATATGAGCAATTCACCTTTTGCAGTCAGGTCATGTGCAGCATCGCTGCTCAGGGCATCTGCCTGGGGGATCCTCCCCACAGCTCATCCATTTGCCCCACTGAAAGAACCATGGTGACACAGTCTCTGCTATATTACATACATTAAAAAAAAAAACCCTTACTGTTTCAAAATAAGCAAAGCAGCAATTTAATCTGAGTGATAATCCTGTTTTAAAGACACGTGGCTAGAAGCATTTGCATCCTTTTTACGTATGCCTAATGCACAACATAATTATTATCATTCTAGTGGATTTATAAATACATTTGTATAGTTATTTATAATCCTACATATATATATAGCTGTAAATTGGAAATTAAGAGACACGGTACTAGGAGAAATGTATTCCTGTGATTTCCCACCACCCACCCCAAACTGCACAGTTTAATTTCCCACACTGGTTCTAGCACAGACGTTGTCTCAATGGCTTCCATAGCAATCGTGGAAAATTTACTTAGACTGGTCAGGGCTGATTAAGGAACATCAGCTTTCAGCAGCGTGGGCGTGCTCTGCAAAGCTTGGTCAAATAACAGTTAGGACACGCTCAATCCTCTTGGGCTCCAATTAAGATTCTGCTTATTCCTTTACTTAGCAAAGCTCTGAGGCACATTTTGTGCCTGGTGATCTACGTAACCTGTGTCCCACCAAAGGGGAAGAATGCCCAGCTGCAATTCCATTGGTGCCAGTAGGCATAACAGGGCTTACGGCTGAATTAAATTTTCTGTTTATATGATTCTGTTTAATTTCTCCTTAAAATGTTGCACATCAGCCGCTGGTTGCACAGTGACTTTTCACAAAACTGTGTCACATTAATAACCTAAACCCAGGAAAAATGTCCTGAAGTGTGATCTGCAAAGCTCTGCAGGCTGGTCACTGTATATGGAACGTTTTGGGTGGGAAGTTTTCTGTTGTCTGTACCTTCAGCATCTCTGCAAGCTTTGTTCCTTATAAATCAATAACCAGAAGTGTCTCCTGGCTTACTGCGGCGCTGTCACCTGTAACCTGGGAGCATCAGACCACTGAAGGTGAACAGAGCTCTGGCAGTGTGACTTACTGAAGCAGTGGATACAGAGCACCAGCCCAGCCTTTTTGCTGAACTCTTTGGGCGGGTTTTGTTTGTTTTTTTTTTGTTTTGTTTATGGTTTTTTTGAGAAGTGGTTTATTTTTAGTGCTTTAACCTTGTAACATTTTCTGTGGTGTTTTATCAACAACCCAGCCCTACCGAGGGACCCGCTCCCTGCCTGGGAACTGCCCGTGTGGCAAGAGGTGAGCTGCCAGCGGCGCGGTGTGGGCTGGATACTGCAGAAGATGGCAGAGCGCAGAGTTTTGGGAACAGTTTGTCTACTGGCGTGGATGATGTTCTTTGTGGTAGCCCCTGAGCGTACGCAAGATGTGGCTGAGGATAAAACCAGGGAAGGCTGGTGGAGACGGGGAGCAACCCCCGCTGCCATGCTGGGTAGGGACAGAGGGGGACGGGTAGCCCCGCAGCCTGCCTAGGCAAGAATAAATACTCATCAGCAGTAGCGAGATAGTAGAGAAAGAGGAGGAGAAGGCTGAAAAATAGGCTTTGAGGGAGGGGTATTGCCAGACTCCGTGGCTAGTTTGTGTAGCACGGAGCAGGTGGGAGCCAGGCTGAGGAGTGCATCCAGGGTGAGAGCGTGGATGTGAGCAGGCTGCTTGGCGTGTTCGGAGGCGCAGGGGAGGAACAAGAAAGGATGGCAGTCACGGAAGAGTATATGTCCTGAAATAGATTGCCTCTGAGAGTGTGTTTTGTTCCTGGAACTACAGGAAAGGTATCATTTTTGATGACTAGTCTATCTATAATTAGGCTCCTAAGCTGCTGCCAAGGAGAGTATGATTTTTCAAGGGAACATGTGCCAAATGTATCGAATTAGTTAGAAACAAATGGGCTTTGTTTACATTTTTGAGGGAACTTCCTAATTACGTTAGGTTCAAGTGCTGAGAATGTCAGCAATGAAAATAAACAGGTGATTTAAGAAGAGTCAGATAGCTTTCTAGACTGAAAGGGTTGTTAGTGTATCCCCAAATAGCAAGAATATTACAACCAAAAGGGGTCAAGTATATTTAACACCTAAAGGCTAATCCTGGAATAATACATGTATTTCCTTTACTATGTAGGATAACTGCAGTTACGCTACCTTGTCTGTAACCTTTGGCTCAGTTGCTTAGAAGAAAAGCTTTTCTTTTTATCCTTTGAAAGATGTAAAATGTCATATGAATGTAAACAGAATGAGTACTTATATTTTTTTTCCGTAGGTATTCAGTTTTGATCAAGTCTGAAGTTCTGTTGGCACTGTTTAATTTTAGACTCTCAATGTCAAAAGTTTCTACGGAAAAGAACATGCACACTAAAAAAGGGAAGCCCCTCAGATTTTTGCACACCTCTGAGAGTCTCCTACAGCATCTCTGTTTCACTGCTTCCAACATAAAACAAACGATGTGCCTCATACCTTGATAGCCTGCAAGGTGGGACAGAATCGCAGGGTCCCAGACCAGAGACCCATTTGCACGTTCAGATCTACCGATATCCTCCCACTTTGATGCCCATCTAGTCTCTGCTGACCGTTTCCGCATGCTTCCCAGTTGGAATTTTCCGATGCCTCATTATTACTGCCAAAAATGTTGAGTTAAATGCAAAGTCAAATACTTTTGTCCTGTCTCCCACAGACAGAGATGTAGAACAAATTCTTTTCCTTTGAAGTGACTTCTGCCAGTCTGAAGCCATTATTGCATCCTTTCCCTTTTGTCTTACCTCCAGAATTTTCTGCTGTTCTCCTCGGTTTGATCAGCCTCTCATCATTGGTCCCCTTTACTAGTCTGACAATAATTGTCACTGCTTTTCTTATTTTTCCTGAAGTTGTCTCCAAAAATGAACTTTGTTTTCACTTCTTGCAAACTAGGTCCAAAATTACTAAAAATCGTGAAACAATAGGGTTTTCCCATTTGGTAACTGCCATGTTCCTGTGTTAGCCTACTGTCTGCTGTATTCTGAGTTTTTAAAACACACAGAGTCCACAAATATCCCAATGAGACATTATATTTCATAGTGTATTCACTGCTTTGACATATTTTGAAATTCTTATTAGAAATGTTACGGGTCAGTAGGGTCTGAAGAAAAGAGTTTATCCTTCTCCTTGGTCCTCCATGCAGACTTCACCTTAGCTGCAATATTAGCTTCCATGAAGAAACATACTGTCCTTAATTTCAATAACTATCACATCTGCTTTCTTGATTTGAACTGGGTCATGAAGCAGCCTGGAACATCACTTGCTGTTGGTGTTTCAAGTATGCATTGATTTAGTCTTTGCCTTCGTTCACTGTTACTTTCTTTTGTATCTCAGTCTGGTTTAATTTCTCAGGATTGGTACCGAGTAACTTTGAAACTCCCTCAATAACCAGGACTTTTCAAAGGCACTAATGATTCTTTAAAAGCACATCAAAGGACCTGCAGAGCCTGGGTGTGTGGGTGCTGTGGGAGGAGGGTGCTGGGAAATACCGAGGCTACTTTCCTACCTGAAGTTCTTGCATGGTAATGGAGATGAATGCAGAGAGGGGAAAAACCTATAGTTCTCATCCATCATCAAAAGAGTAAAATTTACCCTTCCCAGATGAGCTGCTGAGTTTTCCTCTCTGTCATCCATCTCGCAAGTGGTAGACCCCTGTTGCTGCAGTGAGGAAGGCAGGACTAGTAGATGATCAGCAAGAGCTGTGACCCTACGGGTTTCAGGAATTTATTAAAGGTCAAGTGAGAAGAGGTTCGGATCTCAGACAATGAAATACACCCTGGGAAGGGAACATTGGGTTTCTGCAAACACCTCAGACAGCACTCTTTTTCTGCTTCTGCTCATTAATCTTGACCTAGCAGCGTTTCTTCCATCATATATCTTTCCTCCTGTTAAAGAAAAAGATTTTTTTGGTAATTATGAGGGCACAGTTGCAGACAACAGCTTGTTATGTGCTGAACGAGAGAAGTGTTGTAACTGAAGTGTTATCTCTTAGAGCTTAATATCCTCAAAAAAGGGGCCATACATGTGAACCACGAAGCATACCTAAGAGAATTAATAACTTTTAGAAGAAGAAGGTATTTTGATTTTAAAGTAATCTTTTACAGGGACACCCCACCCCCACCCCCCCCACCAAGCCCATGAATAATTTATTGTGGAAAATATGCTGTATATGTTTATTTTACAGGAAGGAATGAGGGGTTACTGCTTGTACATTGGGACCCAAGACCCCACAAAAAGTAGCTCTATATTTTAAAATTCTGATTGCTGAAACAATCAGTATTGGATTTTGATGTTTGGTCTTTGCTATACTTGCAATGGTGTCTTCTTGAATTATTCTGATTAATTGCAGCTTTTTTTTTTTATTTTTAAAATATTACCTTACTGATACATCCTTTAAAAGCACCTGTGGTCTCTGAGGTCTTTCCTTTCATTAGAAGCAGTATGTCACTTCCATGGATTCCAAAGGAACAGCTCATACCCTGTCGCTGCAGAAGCTGGATGCCTAGGGTACTGAAAATTAGCTACCTGACAGCACATGCCTCTGGGGACTATTTATTTCCTAGAGGAGAAACAGTCAAAGCAACACCCATAGTAATCCCTTCTGGAAAAAGAGCTAGATTTCTTCAGTCTAAACGTAAATACTAACTAACCCCAGGTCTCAGCTTCTCACTTTTTTAAGCTGGAGGTGCTAAAACCTGTGGGAGAACTCGGAGTACTTGGAATTCTCCAAATCTTGCATCACTGCAACCACCTTTTCCATTATAGTAGGGAATAGCTCAGAATAATCTAAAGACAATAAAAGATATTGCTGTAATATTTTTTTTATTTTTAGGGAATTACTAGGAACAATACCAGTACCTCCTGAAATTTTCTGCGGCGTCATGACTTGCTTCATTTTTTGATTAATAAAAATGAATGTGGTGTTTTAAATTTCACCTCACTGCTCACGAGTTTTACACGTTCTATCGTGTGTTTGGTGATTTCGTTGGTGCAAGGCTATGGCTTGAACTCTGCAGCTCTTTAATAACACATGGATTAGAAGACAAATCTTGGTTGAGAGTCACAAAGTTAAGACCGATGGAAATAATACTTGAGCTCCCTCAGCCAGCTTACACGCACTGGCATTAGGTGTTTGGCAAAAGCTGCTGTGCTGCTTTTTATTCTTTTTACTTCATTTCTTTTGTTTTGATTTTTTTTTTTGGTAGGGGCTGACAGTAATTAGTTTTACAAGGTTCTGTTGCACTTTGCATTTTATGCTGTAATATTTCATAACGTTATTGTGGTATTCTGTAAGACTTTAAGTGAATTTCCCGTTGGTTTAGTGTTTGCTGCTGAAATGCAGCACTAAAAAATGAGCATCTTGTCTTGGTTCAGCCACTCTTTAGCTCTTGTAAGAGTTTGTTTTTGATCTTGAAGACAAGTATATTAATATGATTCGCTTTCTACTAACATCTCTCTTAATTTTCAGGGCATTTTTCTTTCCTGCATGAAATTAGTAGCCTTTCTGAAGAGTCAAATTAAATTTAGAGGTAGAATGTTTTTCTTTCTTTCCTTCCTTTTTTGAAAGCCAGGTGGGAAATCAAAATCTCATCTCCTGAGGTCTCCCTCCTGCAAAAAAAAGAAAGCCCGTATCTCTTTGAGAGTCCTTAGTTTCACCATTGTTTGCATTGAATGAAATGTCTGATACTGGAAAAATTGATTCTTGTTTCACATCTCCAGAGCCTTTGAAACCAAATGCCTGTGTGAGATACCAGTTCGAAGCACTTAGGACAAAGACATGCAGGTGTAAATCTCTGATCAATGAAGCAACATATAACTTAACAGTATTTTGGAACTGGGTTTTTAGTGTAATCTTAAGAGAATGGTGAATGTCAGGTTTGAGGCTTCACTTTCATGAGGACTTTTAAAGAAGTTATTAAGAATTAAATAGATTTGAAGGAAAGTCCAAATGTTGTCAAGTCTTGGAAACTTTTCCAAGCACATGCATGGCTTTGCCTATGCAGAAAAAGGAGGAATAAAAATCTTGGAACTAAAGGTCTTAGAAATAATCTACTTCCAGAAATACGCACTTCTTGCTTTTTTAGGTACTGATTTTTTTTTTTTTTCAGCCATCAGTTTCATGCCTACTATATGATGGAATGAAGACCACTGTGATAGGTTAAATGGATTAGTTCAAATAAATTGATTTATCTAGACAAACTATATAACTTTTGAGATGTCTCACTTTTGAAGCATGGCAATCAGTGACTGAGGTACAGATCATAAATAAGACTGGCACACTGAATTTTATTTCCTTGGGCTGCTGTTGAATGCCCAAAGGATGCTGTCCAAGTTTGGAGATTTCAGTCCCGTTTGGATCGAGGGCTTGCTCTTATTCCAAGTACATGCTGTCAAAACTTTCCTTTATTGAATTAGTCTAATAGATATTGTCCCTGCTCTGCTTGCCTAGGAAATGTTCAGGGAAAGAGAAATACAGGACACTTTCTGTGTTGCACAGTGCAACTATTTGCTGTGTGAAAAGACTTCCCTGCGGTTTGAAAGCTGGATGCCTCCATGAAAGCTTTGCAAAAGAAAGGCTTAAATTAGTACCATATAATCCTCTATCTGCACCTAGGGATATGTAGAATTTAAGCATGCTGCAACATAAAAACAGTTTTCGTTCATATAGATTCGGTTACAAATAAATAAGTAAAATGCTTTTATTTACCGTCCACCAAGGGAGCAGCAGTGCAATATCCTGCATTAATTTTACATGAGATATGAGTTTAACGTGCATGTGCAATTTCCTTTGAACTCCTTGTATAAATAAATAGCATTTTTTAATGCCCATATGAGAGAGGCATTGGGTAGTCCATTGCTTTCTGTTATTTTGTCTCAAATTTTATGGGTATAAGATAAAATTGAATTAATCTTTGTTAAAAGATGACCTTTTGAATAGGTTCCCTGCTGAGTGTTTTAATTATTTGAGCAGGTATTCGCAGCTTGAGACCCATGAAAGATTGATTTGCTTTGAGTATATCAAAGAGAGTGGGTCAAATTAATCCCTGGTGTAACCTCACTGAAGTCGGTGCCATTTCTGAAAAAGGAACAGTGAAAATATCCTTAGAGGAATACCTGTTTTGCCCAGGGGACTCTTCTGGAAAATGTCTCATACTCATGACATTTTAGCAGTGCAAACTTTGTTAGCTATATGAAGGTTCTTTGTGTTTGGGTGTTTGGTTTATTTTTGATTCTTTTTTCTTTTTTTTTTTTTCTTTTCTTTCTTCTTCTCTTTTCTTTGTAAAACACCAGATGAGAAACATGTTCCTTTATCAAAGAGCAGGGAGATGGTAGACCACCCTTGGTGCTAAGCCACCCAGGATATTGAGGTGTAGGTAGCACCCCCCAGCCATTTTAGCCTTCTGGATGGTGTAAAGCAGGATTCTGGGATCAGCCCGCGGTCCTTGCTCATGCAAAAGATGCCAGGGCAGCTTTGGCCACTGCCCCATGCATGCAGCAAAGCCCCAGTGATCGTTTCCCACCCACCTGGGCAACGCGTGCCCTTCCTGCCTGCATAAACAGACAAACCTTATTTAGTCTCCAAAGACTGAATCATGGAACAGGCTTTCTAGAAAGGCAATTATTTGTTAAACAGGGGATAATTGGATTTAATAGGAAAACAGTAAAGGGCTTGAGAAGCAGACCGAAGATGTGAGAGCAATAGGTTGTGTTGAGAGAGGGCGAGTCTTGGGTTGGAGGGTAGCTGTCAGCGGGTCCCTCAGCGGCTGGTATTGGACCAGTGTTATTTAATATTTTCATTAACAGCCTTGGCACAAAAGTAAAAAAGTGCTAATGAAATTTGCTGACGATACAAAGCTGGGAGACAACGTCGATACTGAGAAGAGTTGGATTAATTAGGCAGAATTAGGTGACCTCGAAGACTAGAATAATAGAATTGGGATAAAATTAAGTAGTGTAAGTTCAGGGTCATGTCCTGGGGACTAATGAGATGAATATCATTCAGCAACAACAGGAAGAGAAAGACCTTCAGGGCATTTAGTTGATCACAGGATGCTTCTGACCTGTTTACGCGATGCAGCGTGTTGTGCGAGGTGCTGTCCTGGTCGTGGCCGAAATCTGTCTGGGGCTGTGGCTCCCTGCGCCCGGGGAAACCCGGCTGGGGCTGGGGCAGGTGTCTGGAAAGGCTCATCGGGGGCGGGAGAGCCGGTCCCACCGGAGGCTGCAGCAGCTCTGCTTGTTAAGCTGAGCAAAATGAAGACTGAGAAGGGATAGGGCTGTTCTGTATAGATACATTGCGGGATAAAGAAACGGAGGGGGGAGACTGTTTAGAGGGTGATTTTTTTTTTTCAGCTGGATGAGGACATATAAACTAGGTTTGAATAAATTTAGGCTGGAAACTAATGGATGGTTTCTAGCTGCAGGAGGACTGGGAATACTGGGCAAGAAACGTAACTGGTTTTGTGCGGGATGGGGCTGATGGAAGGTAAAGGTTATGCCTGTCAGCAGGGAGAGGGCTGGCGGTGATGGCCCCGGAGCCCTTCCAGCTCTCTCTTCCTAACAGCATACAGCTTGTTGCTTGCTGGTACCCAGCTGTGTTTCACATACCCCTCAAAACTAATTTACAGACACGTCTGGACAACCTTCATGGCATTTGAATAGCTTGCTGGTGTCCGTAGAGGTCTTAATGTCAGCATACAGAGGGAGCACGGCTCAGTTTTTAAGCCTGTCACTTAGGCATTCAGAGCTGTGCCTGCCCCTTGCAGAGACCCAGTACGCTCACACGGAACAGCCTTTGGAGGGGTTGGATTTTGAACTAATGTTTAGCTGGCACCTGCGGTGCAGAGATATTTTTCCATAAATTTTTTCAGCAGATGATTTGCTGTAAACTTTTCATTTCATAGCGCACACAGAAAAGGGAGTTGGAAGGTTCGTCTTGAGTGCAGCATCTGTTTTAGTGAGGAAGACTCAACATCTTGTGGCTACGCCTCCAAAAAAAAAAAAAAAAAAAAAAAAGCTAGTCAGCAGATAGTTTTCTGCAACACCATCGGGCTCGTCAGTCATGCTGTGGGATTGTGACACATTACAAAGAAATACCAAACGTTTCTTGGGCACATCTGGAGTGTTCATGTAATGTACGGGAGTAAATGTGGAAAGCAACGTGTTGTGCCCATGCGTGTTTTTAGTGACTGCACCCCTGGTGCTCCAGGGGCTCTCAGACTTGGTCTAACATGCTTGGATAACCAAGCACCCCAAGTAAAAACAGCAAGAGACAAATCCAATTAGAAATCTGTTACTGGCTTGCTAGTCTCATACATTCTGCAGCTGGAAACTGCTTTCTCTGAGTCTTGTCCGTACTCATCTGTCTCAAGAACAGCAAGCTACGGAAGCAGAGGACTTGAAAGCTTTCAGAAACTCTTCAGCCTTTAAATCGCCCTTTGGGAAACCATGTGAATAGAGTGGGACAGGCAGCAGAGAGATCTATCCTGCTGCAACACCACCTGCACAGTGGATCTTTGGAAGGCTCTGTTTATTTATCAGGTCTTCACAAGAGTCCCTGCGCTGATTTAGGGAGGGAGAGTGGTGGATTTGCAGATGTTGAGATGTCCTTGATGAAAGAAATGTTGAGAATGGAGAAATGGGATTTTTTTTCCTTTTTGTGTGTGTGTACGGTTACATAGAGTGTCTTTCTGCTTCAGCTTTGGGGGCTGCTGCAGCCCACTAGCTAGGAGTTACCCGGGTGTTGGCTGAGGGGGACAGCTGAAGGGATACAACAAGGCTTTTTGTTTTCTTCAGTAGACATGGGGTTGAAGCCCCTTAGCTTTTTTTTTTTTTTTTTTAACATGTCCTGAATGGGAGAAAGCCACAATCCATGCCTTTCTTTCCTTGTACAGATTTTGACGGAGAACATTTTTGGTTTTCATCATGTTCTTTACAGTCCACTAAAATACACCTAGGTGAATTAAAGAACATGCAAAATATACTATACGTAACACTTATTTTCAGGTCCTACTTTAAACCTGATTTTCGTTTTTAGAACAAGGGGTTTTTGAATATCTTCTTCAGTAACATATTCTTTCCGTTTGTAGAAGGCCAACCAGAAGTACCTATTACTTTGAAATTTGGCAGTCGACTATAGATATCTTTTTTTTTTTTTTTTAAATTTCCTACCCTTCTGTAACTGTTTTTGTGAAGGCTGTCCCATATGGGTTACTGAGGTATGGAGCTGCAGGGCTCAGTAAGGTGATTATCTTCTAGTTCCATGCACAGGTGCTGTACAGCATCCTTCAGTGGGCACTTTGCTCAGCAGCATCGGATGTTAATGCTTTTATTTCTCATGCCCGATTTCCACAGTCTCCTCAGATCTGCATATGTGGGACAAATGGGATTCTTTGAAATAAACAAGCAGAAATTCTTTTTTTTTTTTTTTGTCTCCCCTATTGCTTTGCTGCTTTGGAGTTTGCACTGCTACCAGGACTTCTTGAGAGGTTCCCTTGCTGATTTTGTTGTTCCTCAGCCCTGGCTGCTGAGTGGCAAAGCACTTCCAACTCTTTCGTCCTGCTTGTTGTGCCCATCTGCAAGTGGTGGGTCACCAGCACGACATGTAACATGGTTTCAAAGACAAAGGGTGATAGGGCAAAGGGATCCTATGGATCCATGTTATCACCTGGTGGGGTGGGCACTGGGGCTGAGGAGCTGGATGATGTGAGTGCCAATGTGTTAATGCCTAAGGCAGGGCTGGTTCTCTTTATACAGATAGTTTGGAATAAAGCAGGGCCACGGGGTCAGCTGGGGTATCCCTCACCACAGCAGCTTCGCTGGTGCATGGTGTGGGGTTGATGGGAGACCTGGGATCTGTGTGCAGATCCATCTCTTGCTGCTGCAGAGCTGACCGGCGGGGGGCTGGCTGTTTGTTCAGAATTTGCTTTTTAATGAATGCACTTTCAGGAACGAATCTGACTGCTTTCAGGGAAAAACTATGGCTTTCACGATTTTTCATTTGAGCTAAACTGAAGAGGAAAAGTTTATACAGAACCCCTGGAAGGGTTCACCATTGGACTCGCATGAGGACTCAGTAGGAATGTATGTGGAGATAAGTCCTATAAGAAATGACAGCTACCTGATTTATTTCTAAATTCACTAGTGACCATAGTCTAAATTTATTGCAAATCTAAACAAACAGAATAAGCCAAGTTTACCCTGAGGAAAACAAAAAAAGTAAGCCAAACCTTCCTGGGTGTTCATAGCAGGGACGTTTACAAATAGGGGTTATAACAGGGTAAGAATGATATAAGATCCCCTAGAAACATCGTTAATGAAAGTGCCATTTGCAGAAGCTAGCAGCTGTAGCTGGTACACAGTTTATTTATCAGTCTGGGTGCTCTAGGTCTGCTTTGCAGAAACACGGTGGTAGTAGCGCCTTGCAACCCATCCTGCTCCTGCCTCGGCAGACCATAACTCACCAGATGAAAGCAGCTAGAGCTGACGGAAGACTATAGCTCCTTTAAGTTGAAAATGATCAATTTTTAATTACCTTGTGCAGGAGTATCTTTAGAGACGTGGCTTAGTGGTGGACTGGGCAATATTAGGCTTATGGTTGGATGTGATGATCTCAAAGGTCTTTTCCAACCTAAGTGTTCTATGGTTGCTGTGCTCCTCTACAGCGCTGGGTGCTGAATGATTCACTCACAGCATTTGGACTCGAAGACATGCTTTGTTTGCATTAGGAAATGATTTTTGACTGCCGTGCCTGTGTCGGGAGGATGTATAAACCTTTTGTAACGAGGCAAACCCAGATTTCATTGCCTGTCTCTTGGAAGCCATTTCCTGAGTACAACCTGGGAGCGTTTGACTTTCCCCAATGCAACCAGTTACAGCCCTGTTTTGCAAATGTGTTTTAAAATTATTAGTTTATTATTTTAGTGTAATTATATTCTAAGACCAACTCTTTCCAGAATTAGGTTTGGTTCTGTTCTTACAAGCAGGTATTATTTGCTTATGTAATTGTAGATCTTCAGTTGCCTTGGCAACGTAACACAGTTTTAAATTTAGAAACTAATTTGTTTTCTGTCGCTTTGCTCTTTACTGTTAAGGAGACAAGCTGTTTGCTATTAAATAAAACTTAAAAAGAAGGAGAGATAAAATGTGTATAAAAATATAATGTATAAAATATCATGTAGCATTCACTTGTAGATGAAGGAGAAAGCACTGGCAAAGCCAGGAGGGAAATTCCTCCGTTCCTTAAGAATTAAGTGGAAGGTTCTTTATGCTTCCAAGGGGGGTTTGGATGGATGCACCCCTGCCCTGCTCCAGGGAGAGCACAAGGCACCGGTGCACCCTTCAGCTGCCTCCTTCCCCGGTGAGAGAGGGGAGAGCACGTAGGTGAACCCCAGGGAACCTTTCATGGGATAAATGTGCATAGTCTGACGCGAAACATTGTGCTCTGCTGTGTTCAAAAGAGGACTGGCTGCTAACCAGTCGTCATGCAAATGTGTCGCCCTGGTTCTGTGCCTGGGTATTGCCTCCTGTTCGTAGGCCAGGTGACTATGAATGCTGTTGCAGACATACGTGTACATCTGTATATAAACACATACAGTAGGTCTGCTGCGACGGACTACGAGGACCGGAGTCCCAAATTCCTGAGTTTATAATCCTACTTCTGCCATTCAGTTTGTTGTCTACAGCACAGAAGGTTACTTGGCCTCTCTAATTTTTGACTAAAATGCTGACAAATATGCGAGGTACTACCTGAATTAAGCATGTGGAAAATCTAGAAGTGAGCTTTTGCACTCTTTCCTACAACGGACAGATTTTCTGATCTGTTTGCCTGCCTGGCAGATGTTTGTCTAACCTGTCCTTAAAAACCTCTCGCGGTGGAGATCCCTAAATAATCTGTTCCACTGATTAGCTCTCTTCAGTAGCAGACAAAAATCACAATATCCTAGTTAAATCTTCTCTGCTTCTGTTTAAGCCCATTATTCTTGTACTGTTCCCAATGGGTATGAAGAAAAGTGTCCTTCCTCCTTTATTGCAGGAACCTTTTACATGTTTAAAGGCTGCTATCATGCCTCTAATGGAGGGTGTGTGGGATGCAGGAAACGCCAGAATTGGTGGCATGTGAAAAGCAGAGGAACAAAACAATTTGCTGCTCACAGTGCCATCAGCCATATATCCAAAGCACCAGTAACGTGGAGTTCAGCTGGGGCTGTGTGTGATACCATCCAGAGTGTTTAATGCCCGGCATTAGGGCTGCTGGATGGGATGAAGTTAGGCAGTCTGTGGGAGGTGGGATCACTTAGTTATTTTGCTGATGGGAAAGTTCTTGAGTAGTGAAAATCAATGGTTACCCTAGACTGAAGGTGAATGCATTTAACCGTTCTCAGCCCAAAGTGTCAGAAGACAAGGCAGGTAAGAGATACAGGTCTCTTGAATGTTTTTTTCCCCATGTGATGTGATTTAGGAAGTCATGATTAAGTTTTGTAGCATCTTACTTGTTACTGTTTTCCACTTAAAGCCAGGAAGTTTGGCCCTTTTTCAGAAATAATTTAAATGTGTGTTTGGGCAACCTTGGAGGGACTCAAATGCTTTCTTGAGCCTAAGTATATATGCAAAGGTGTCACTGCTCTAATTGTGTTTTGTAGATTAGATAAAATGGAGGTAGGGTAATTATTTTGTTGTATGACCTAGTCCAGAGCACTGACTTAAAATTAAAAATGAAAGGAAAAAAAAAAGCAAGCACTCAAAGCTGGTCAGTGTTACCATGCGACATCTCAGAGGGGCTGTTATAAGGGTAGTTCATTCTGTGTGGGTCTTGGTATTCGTGTTACACTACTACACTTTGTGTTAGTATGTTTTTTAATATATATTGAAGGAGAAAAGACTGCAAAATTAGATGGGACTGAGGTGTACCTTATTTCACAGCAAAAAGCTGAAGCCAGTGCTCAGAACTTTCTGGTAATGTTAGCAGGGTTCCTCAGGAAAAACCCTTGGTAGTCATCTTTTCGTAGTACCCGTAGTGATAAGGGGTAATGGTTTTAAACTAAAAAAACATAGATTTGTATTAGATACAAGGAAGAAATAATTCACTGTGAGGGTGGCGAGGCGCTGGCCCAGGCTGCCCAGAGCAGCTGTGGGTGCCCCATCCCTGGCAGTGCTCAAGGCCAGGCTGGACGGGGCTCTGGGCAACCTGGGCTGGTGGGAGGTGTCCCTGCCCAGGGCAGGGGGTTGGGACTAGGTGGGCTTTAAGGTCCCTCCAACCCAAATCAGTTTATGGCTTTATTCTATGATTCTGTCTCCTCTCAGTGCATGATTAAGCATACACTTTCACAACTTAGAAGTGCTGGAATCCTGGCTGTACAACAAGAGGTGTGCAGTGGGTACAGCTGGCTCTATGGAACTGGTGGTGGTGGGTGCGCGCTGCTCCTGAACTGGCCTGGGAGATCGTGAACAGGCGGAGCAGATATGCAAAAAAACATTTTAGGTGCATACCTGCTTTCATGATGACTTTATTAGGCTTTTGTGTTTAAAAAAAAAAAAAAAAAAAAAAGGAACCTGACATTATTACCAATAAGTGGGTCAGTCTACAAATAGATAATAAAGGAATGAAAAGAAGGTAGAATAAAAACTCCTGCTGGCAGAGATGGATTGCTGCGCTGAGAGTTGCTGATGATCAGCATTGCTATGCAGCCACTTTGTTAATGGCTCTTTATTCAGCCACTTAAAATAGATCATTTGTGACAATTTAGGACACTACTAAACATGCATTGTCACTCTGATGTGCCAAATATGTCAGAGAAATAAAATAATAATTTTCTAAAGTCCTGGGAATGCTCTGTTGCAAAGAAAGCTCATTTTTAAGGAATGTTGAGAGGTTCCTTTATCTTAACACTTTGTCCACTGTGGGTTTTGTTGGAGATTTAATTCTCAGACTACTTCTGTAGCTTTGTATCCTTGGATTAAAATGTGAAGTTCCCTTGGAGACAAAGGTGGTATTTTATTTTACATAATATGATGGGTTCAGTACTTTTTTTAAACAACATATAAATCAGCCTGGTATCCTTACAGCAAAAGGGAGAATATAAAATATTGATGTTACTGCTGTAAAAGTAGGTCTTTCAGATTAATTTTTTTAATAAAGTAGAAATCCAGGGATGTTTAAATGACTAGAAGAGTAGGCTGGCGAATTTAGCCAAGTGGTTGCGGTTTTGTGTTGCAGATGCTTGTCCTGCTTGTGCTGGTGGCCTCAACTAGGGCTGGTGAAAACTAAAAGCCAGTAGTCAAGACTTTTCTCACTGGACATCACAGCAAGCCCCAGTGCTGTCTCGGGCTCTGCAGAATACGTTAGTACACAATATTCGGTAAGGTTCTGTTTTACCCTGTGGGCTCCGAGCCTTTGTAACAGTGTCTGAAACTGATACTGTGATGCTGTCTGGTATCCTACGGTGCTCAAGCACTGTTTGCAACAGGAGTCTCAGCTGAACTTCATGCAAATTTAGATCTGTTAAGTATTTAAAAATAATACGTATCTTGTAAAGGCCTTCTTTTCCACACAATTTTGATTTGTGCCTTTTTTTTTTGGTGTTTCTGCTTTCAGGAGCTGCTAAACTGATACTGTAAGAATGATTTTTAAATTTCTGTATTCTTGGAAATAAATTCATGTAGATAAAGCTAATTCTGTAGACCTGTATGCATCAATTTCCAGTATGTATAAAGCATTGCCTGAGGTTAGATACTCGGCTTGCTTTAGCATTTTAGCAAGAGCAGTAGAGCAAAGATTGGTTATGTGTTGCCATATGTGGTTTGATTATGATCTATGGTCCTAATCAATACGTTGAGCAACGTCACATTTATCCTCCAGGCTTTTATTTTTGTAGAAATAAGCAGCAATCAGTGTGGAGGAAAGGAATTTGGGAGGTTTCAGTTCTGTGAGTCCGATTTAAACTCGGACTAATGCTGCACTTCCTGCAATGCCACTTTTTTGTAATAAAAATGGGATCTGAAGCACACGGAGTGCTATGTCTTTGTGCACCTGTGTGTGCAGGGGGGCAGGCGCTGAATCCTCCAGTGTTTTGGCTCCATCCATGTAGTGAATGGTCTGCCCTTGGCTTGGGGGCAAATAGATGAAGTTATGGAGTCTCACCACGAAAAGTGTAAGTCTTAAGTACTGCTTTTGGCTTTGGAAGTGTCCTGCCAAGGGTTTTTTGTGACTGACTTTACAGATACCTACCAGGCAAGCTCAGCCTACAGGTGCCTGTTTTTCTCATGCTCTCTCCTTCTGCGTAGCTCTTGTGTTCAGCCTGTGTGAAACGCCCTTATGTGAGGTTATTCAGGAGTGTGGTGAGATAAAAATTTGACCAGATGTCATAATACGTAAAGTAGAAGCCTAGAAAGTGAATTTAACTTACAAAAATACTCCATCGTTTTCATTAACATTCTGGGAAGAATAAACAGGATTAACCTCCAAAATAATTTCTGTGCCCAGGACAGATAAAGTTATGTTTAAATAGTTTTTAAACTGATTAGGAATTCAGTACAACTGAAAGACACACTTACATGACTTTTACATTGTACTCAAATGAAAAAAGAAATAAAAACTGAGCCTGCACATAATCTTAAACAGGAAAGAGGTGGGTGTCAGTTTTGTAATCCCACTGTCTAGCTTTGAAACACAAATCTGAAAAGCATGCAGCACTTCTGCTTGTATTTAGAATAAAACTTGTTGAATCTTATTCAGCCAGAGAAAAGTAAGCCAATTATAAATAAGTCCTTTATTTTTAGTTCAAGTAGAATAATAAGATGTACCAACCAGTATGGCATTTGGGTGTCTTCAAATAATATTTTTTTTTTTTAATCCAAGCAAACACTGTAAAGCATTTATGAATAACTGACTACTACTTGTCTTAGCTCAAGTTAAAGCTTAAGAAAGTTGATGTAACTACACTGATGTAGGTGCTTGAGGGGATCACCTCCGTGTCGATTACGAGAGCGCTATACCCAAATCCCTTTGTAATGTGTGGGAAGGAAAAAGTAAAAAAAACCCCGTACTTTTCTGCTCTGTTTGCTTTTGCCGTCAGTATTCCTGGGTTAAGCTATAACCAAGATGTAAGAGGTATTGAGTTGCTGTTCCTGGAGCTGTACGAGGATAGCAACAGCTGGTGTGTGTGGTAGTGGAAATACTAAAATAAACACAAACCCAATAAAACATGCAACATGCATGTACTGTGACTCAAAAATCTCTCCTAGAGATGAAAATTATGGCTAGTCTGGACAAAACCAACTCAAGCTTTTAAGCAGTTATTCATAGTATACTGTGTATCTAAACCCGCTTAAAAAGCTCAGAAGCTGTGTGTGGGATGATCTCCCCAGTTAAGAGATGGATGCAACAGCCTCTCCTGTGAGCTGGGAGCATCTGCAGCCACAGCTCCTCATGCACAGCTCATTTCACCTGGTCATCCCTCTCTGTTACCTGGCTCATGCTTTGCCCAGGGGATGCTCGGCTCTCCCCATCCTCGCTTTTAACATGCGCAGTGCTGCTTGCACCCGTTTCTGTTGGAGTTTCCACCACTTAGTGCTTGAACTGGGATTTTGGAGAGAACTCTGTAAAATCTCTTGGGTTTCTCCTTTGGGTAATGAGACAAGTACACAAAAACTTAAAATGTCCATGACTTCACTGTTCCACTTCTGTGATACCAATTTATTAATACATACACATACACAATACATACTATACAAGAGTAGCAATACCAGTAAAGAGCGTGCAAAAGCACTATAAAGGAGATGTAGTTACGGTATGGATATATTTTGTCTAAGCAATTCCCCATGTTGAAAGGTGGTACGCTGATGCCTGCCTAAAAAACCTGAAGTATCTAGGAACACAAATCATAAATTTATTTGCTTAGTAAAATATTCCCTATTTCTTTTGTATTTTTTCACACCTAATTATGCCATCTGCATAGCTATTGTGAATGCAAAAGGCTGCATCAACTGAATGATGCTTCAGCAGAGCTGCTTCTGTCTGTCTGACTTCTGAAATTACAGACTGACTTAAAAGACATCTTGCTTTTCAATTTGCTTGGAAAGTGTGCCAGTACTTCTCATTTCATGGTGCAGAAACAGAAAGCCTTGTTGAATGACTGATGTATACCTATGTGACGAGACCGTAAAGTGTGTATTTCCCAATATTTAACCTGCAGTGTGTAGGGATGCTGGGACAGCATCTACTTGTCGTAGCCTCTCGCCGTTGGCATATGTCTGTCTTGGTTAACCATCAGACATGCAGCTCCATGCTATTTTGTCAGTACCTCATTGTGAGAGCTCCGAGGAGGCAGACTTTTTCTGGAAGGAATCAGCAAAAGGCACTGACAACTTCATTGGATACAGATGTGAACTTGGATCCCTCTTTGGAATGGGTTTCGGAGAAGTGATGAAACGGCAACAACTTGCATCTCTTAGAGCAAAATAAAATTCAATCAGTCTTTGCTAGGTATTGGCTGAACATTTTTAGCCAGACCTACCTAACGTTTCTCTTAATTTGGACATTTCAGATGATCCATTTTGCTGTGAAGGGATTCCAGAGATGACAACCCTGAAAAGAAAATACTGGAAGTACATTAAGAAATACAATTTGCACAGCTAATTTATGTATATGCTTCATAAAATGACAGGATTTCTGCAGTGTTAGGCTTTAACTTTATGCCCACTCAGTTTTCTTATCAGCTGTATGCCAGCGGCTATACACATAATTCTCTCTTTGGCTGCTTACTGGACCCAAGCCTACTCAATTTAGTTTAGCTGGCAATGGTACTTCTCACTTTCTTAAAACACAGAGCTTTCCAATTTCCAGGAATGTTTATAGTATCATAATAATTTGAAACAGGTGTTCAAGCTTCTCCTCTACTGCGCAACAGAAGGTTTATATATTTTTCATTATATATGGAGACAAATCATAGTACTTAAAGTGACCATCTGTCAATGAATTTCTTCTCTTTGTCTATAAGCAAAATAGATTGATTTTTTTTTTTTTTTAAATTTTTATTATGAACACCGGTGAAACTGATGGGACATCCCACTTCCCACATAGAGTTTTATGGTTAGCCATTTCCAGAGGATTAGCCTGCTTGATTACCTGAGGTGACTTTCTTTTGTATTCAGATAATTCTGGTAAAAATAAGGCTGTGTGCGCTTGAGTCAAAACTTTTTGGTGCTTCGTTTCCCTGTTTAAAACTGATGAAACCCTCCTATGATACAGGATCACTCCTGTGGGATGTGCCCCAGAGTTTCTGCTGGCACTAAATAATGGGGGATCTCAGGATGGGCTGGTGGTCCTGCTGGGGTCTTTGTGCTTTCTCAGGGACACTCACCAAATGCACTTTGGATACGCTGGGTGCTCCTTGGTGTTATCTGGGTTCACTATCCCACTGTCTGCATCTTAATACTACTTCCCTACAGAGAAATTTTTTTCTTCCCCACCCCCAGCAATTGTTTCCATTTGTGCCCCCCAATAGCCCCCTCCTGCCAGCCCAGCACTCTTCCTTCTCTTCTTTCCTTCCCCTCTTTTTGTCCCCTGACCCTGCACTTGCTGCCCCTTGCATCCCACTGTTTTACCCCAAGCTTATCTGTCGGGCTCATTGCATCCTCACTGGTGCCATCTTTTGTGCTTTTTGGCTACTCTTGTTTTGCCCAGCAGCTTCACCCCTGTTGCATTTTGAGGGCAATGCTACGGGGCACGGACTCTACACAGAGCAAGATTGGAGATGCTCTGGGATTTAGTTGTGAAACAGGAGTGGTAGTGGTAGCTTTGTGACGAGCTACCTCAAAAAAAAAAGTTTCTGATGGAAAATACAAGAAATGGTGCTGTGTTTTGAACAACAGTTCAAGCTTTGTGTGGTCAGTAGTGTGGAAGTGAGTATTTTCCTTTTGCATTAAGATCAGTAAGGCAAACTGGGGAGAATAGCCACTGCACTTCACCGTGAGATTATATACTCTCTTAGAGTAAAATAAAATTCAATCAGTCTTTGCTAGGAATTGGCTGAACATTTTTAGCCAAACCTAAACCTAACGTTTCTCTTAATTTGGACATTTCAAATGATCCATTTTGCTGTGAAGAGATTCCAGAGATACTAGGAATAACTTCTGCATAAAGAGGGCAGTAATTGCATTTAAACAGTGACCTCTGGACAACTCTTAGCAACAGACCTGCCCTCAGATTTGGGGAGGGAAAATGAAGCCAAAGATGCACCCGTCTGAGGTAGGTGGCTGCCAGCACCTCCACCGTGTGCGGTGGGGACTCCAGCTGTGCCCGAGAGCTTGGAGCTCCCTCAGGAGCTCCCATAAACGCCTCTGCCAAAGTGCTGGGCCTTCCATCTTCAGCCTGGTGTGTCGCTCAGCACCTGCTCTGGCTCTCCGTGGCATCTTGCAGAGGGTTTCTATTAGGTCTGCCTCTGTTAAGGAGGGATTAGCGGAGAGATGTAAGCGGAGAAACCTAATCAGGCTGCTTCGTGGCTGAGGGGCTGTGGGAAAGGGCAGGGAGATTCCGAGGGGTCCTGAACAGTGCCGCCAGCCAGCAGATTGCTGGGCTCCTGTCAGGAGACTGAAAATCCAACTGGGTCTGCGGCGAGTTCTGTAATGGTTTGCTCTTGCTTTGAACTTGCTTAATAATATAGTGTCATTAACGTGCTTCTAAGCATGTTAACACAGCTGCAAGCTATTGTGCTTTATGGATATAACAGACCTTGTATCCCTGCCCGAAGAAATCTTATGGGAAATTTTCCAAGAGCTCATTAATAGCAGACACTAAGTATACATTCCCACTACAAGAACAAGTACTCTCGAGTCTGGTTAATTGTTATGTCAATTAATTTTAAACAAGAACACTTCCAAACAAGCAGGTGGGTGAAGGCTGTAGATAGGTGAGAGGATGCATCTGTATCTCCACCCACATTCTGTTGTCATCCCATCCAAAATTATCAAAGCAAATGTCCATCCAGAGCCGGAGAAGCGCATGGTTCCTGGAGGACAGCTCACGCTGAGTCAAAATGAACGCCTTCCCACTTTCACATACTGAAGCATTTGAAGGGACATTTGGTCTGAGGTACGTGGTTAGTAATTTTTCATTGTTTTCTGTATCTTAGAGGTTGATGGAGCTCTTCCCTAAGTAACTGTGTGAGCCAAGAAGGCTTCCTGCCCTTTTGTAGTTTATATATGGGCTGTTACTTACCTTTGTAATTACAGCTGGACATGGTGGCTCCTTTTCCCCAGGAAAAAGTGTTGAGAAAAGATAGAGAAAGGTGCGGTTTGGGTATCAGGGAAGTTCCCTTCCCTTGCACCATGCTTTGGTTAGCGTGAGGTGGCTGGCCAAATGGACTCTGGTCCTTGTCATCCATGTTTTTCACAGGAACAGAAGAAATGACTCTTCAAGTATAATCCAAGAGATTTTTCAGAGCTGCCTTACAGTTCAGTCCAAGCTGGGATTTGGACACCATAGCATGCTGAAATGAAGGGGATCTGGGCACTCGGAGCACTTTGGCAGATTTGAGCATCTCAGCTGCAAAAGAAAAGGTGATTAATCTCAGCCAAGCCCTTGGTGTTATTAACTTGGGGACTCGGTTCCACCGTTCTGGTCAGGTACGAAGGGACTGGAGCTTGCCTTTTTATTCTCAGGCATGTCTAATTCTGATACTAAGGAAATAAAATAATTCTTATTAGTTCACATAATTTCAGCATATTTTGGTAAGATGAGAAGCAGCAAGCAACACTTTTTACTAGCTTGACTGATAGAAATATCGTATAATGTTGCTAAGAAATAAAATATACATTATGAAAGAAAGAATATACAAATAAATAATAGAACCGTCCATCCTCATAGCTTTCCAGGGTAGTTCAGAGTAAATAACTCTGATTAGTTTTTCATAGAAAATTTGATTAGCAGGCGAGGGCAGACTTCCCTAAATCTCAAGAACGGCAATTAAAAGGCAGCTGTCATAGCTGGGAGAAGAGGTGCAATTGACACAGTTCTGCTAGTCCCTTTCAACCGTAAGCAGCAGGAACGCTGAGCTGACTCACCCCTCGGAGATCTGCATCTGCCTCTACCTACCTGGTAGGTTCAAACCCGCACCTGGCAGTGACTCCGCTTCTGGGTTTATGTGGAGTCAACAGCTGTTATGAGTGTCGGCAGCTGCCTGCAGACCCAGGGCAAGCTTGCTCGCAGGTCCGCTGGCGTTGAAGAGCTGGGATTACAGAGTTTTATAGGTATAACTCACAACTACGAACAGAAGTAAACGTGTTTATAGTTGATTATCTTCTTATTCAGTCTCTGAAAGAGAGAATATGCAATTCCATATACGCGTTTAATCAACATCTGATACATAGAAAGACTTATAGTTTATACCTAGAAAGCCAGAGACTATGTAGTGCTTATCTGTGTAAACATATACAGACAGAAAGACTGGAAAATCAATTTTTAAATTGAATTTCACCCATTTTGCTGGTGAATGAGTTACAGGATCGTGCTCCCCAGGAAGCAGTAATTCTTGCTTCGTGTTTCTGGGGTAGCTCTTGATACCCAAATGCTTCGGCAAGCTGGAGTTCGTGGCTCTATGTATGGCACGTTACTCTTAAAGTGGTTAGCAAATAAATCTGGAGTCTCATCAGGAAAAGCCTCTTTAAGTCATGCTTCATGTAAGGTTTTACTGTGGTCTAATAAAGTAATTTGGTAATTAAATTCTTTTCTTTGCATTTCATGATAAGGTGGCAGTTACTAGTTTAGAAATGCATAGGGGCAACATACGGATTTTGATGTAACGATTCCTACAAGAGGCACTACTGAGGTATACAGAGCCAGAAGAAATTAAGTATAAAATATTTTCATGGAGTGGTTTCTTACATGTGCATGATGAGTATTTTGACCTATTGTCTTGAAATTAAATAAATGTTTTCCCCCCTCAAAGTGTAGGACCTGCTTAGGGATCTAGGAACTTGGATTTCTTTGACATAGTCATCCCTTTCTGCCCTGTTTGATATGATACTACCATCACGTATAAAAGAAGTATAAGTCTTCAGATGCTTGTATCAGTGTGAAGTAAAGCTCCAGTTTCTGTATAGTTTATATCCAAGGGAAACAAGTATACCCTCATCTCTATATGCTTCCTGGCATGCTCAAATTTGTATATTTTGCAAGAAATGACAGAGTTATCGTCAGTCTGCAGCTGAGAGCATCTTGCTAATTTTAAGCTCTAGCTTGGGGGGTGTTCCAAAAAATAAGACTTTAAAAAAGAGGGATAATAGACTGAATTGAGTTCTGCAGAGAGAGACTAATGTGGTAAGAATTCAGTCTAAGTCCCCACAGGAGTGACCCTTTATTTCACCCCGTCCACCATGACCTCTGATTTTGAAGTCTATAATTCTTATAAATTACTGTTTCTGAGTGGATCTTAACCTTCTTTCTTTAGATTCTTATTCTGTATCTAGACACACCAGGACATGGGAAATTACCTACCTAGTCTTCAGTAACCAAAGGGGCAGCTGAAGATAAATTACATTTAAATTTGAAAGTTTAAATAGAATTTAGGCTTTTTTTCCACTCCCCACCCCCCTACTCCCATTAGCAGAAACCTGGATCAGATGGTAGAAATTTTTGAATGCATGTCTGCACTGTCTCACTTGCCTCTGTACCTTAATTATAAAGTTCTTCAGAAGAGGAATGTCTTTCTGACACTGGTCACCTGCTTGCACCGTGCTGCCAGTGGAATCTAATAGTTATTAGCATCTGCCGGCTGGCTTCAGGAAAGCAGTGAGGGGTGCATGGAAGGAAAGGGTCAGGGGCTGCAAAGCGGTTGATATAGGTAGGATGAGTGTTGTAAATCATGGATCTGGCACTCCTAGGTCTCTGCTTTGTGTCATATTTAATAAGTTGTTCATCTCTGTACTGAGACCTTTACCCACGCGAGTGTTCCCTGCCCCATCTCACGCCAAGGTCCTCTCCACCCTGTCCTAGCGCTGTGGCAATACCTTATTGTAACGGCAGACGGAAAAATTGCTTTCACAAGGAGTTAATGTGAAACAGTGGCACAGCGAACACATCCCACTTAGAGAAGAACCATCATCATTAGAGAAGGTGGATGGAGGTCAGGACAGTCTCTCCGAGGTGAATTCGCGTGCAGTGTTCTGCTGCCTCAGAAGCGGCAGAGCTCTGTAATAAGCAGAGCTCCAGTGATTTGGAACCTCCCACTTTACCTAAGCCCTCATATCTTGTTTTCCTTAGCATTTTCTTAACCTTCAAAGAGGAATGGATTAACTTTTTAAGTAGGCATGGTGCTGGCAACTATAAGAACTTGCATTTACCACCCAGAAAAAACTTGTCAGTAGAATAAGTTTAGAAGAGTAGGGAATGATTCCTTGCTTAATTATACATTAAAAAATGGTAAATTTATTCCTGCAGATTATTCAAGACACATTATTCAGTCACCCTTAGGGAGCACTATGCAGCCTGTAAAATGGGTAATGCTTGGGCACTTCTGCCGGAACGGAGCCCTCCTCGCAGTTATGGGTGAGAGAGTTTGAACTGATGATTAGCCCATGATGACTGGAAATGTGTGAGGAGCAAAGGGATCACATCAGCTCTTAATCATCACCGTCCTATTAAGAGATATCTGTTATGACTGCAGCAAGATTCCTGCTCCTGTACTTATCTCACATCGGTTAACGCTGGCTTTCTCTTGACTTGAGATATGTGTGATAGTAGAAGCCCCAAAACCGACAACATACGTTATGGGGGAAGGAAGAGTGGGAGTAAAACACTTTCTGGGCAAAGCCCAGAAACTATCACAAAATTATTTGTGACCTAATAGTAAATCACAGTTATGCTGTGTCCCTTGAGATCTACTTACTGCACTGACATATTCCCTGCCTTGAAATGTGAAAACTGGTGATACGAAGTAGGTGCTTGCAAGCCAAGACCAGCTTGGGAATCCTTGTAGGTGCTTCCACCAGCTTCAGGGCCAACTTGGGGCATCCCACCGCAGAACCGGGCTCAGCTCTGCCAGCTGTGCTCCTGATGCCTCTTTCAGGGGAAAATACAGATTTCCACGTTCTGAAATGAGCTTCTCTTTGGCCTCAATATGTTGTGTCCAGTAACTCAATTTGTGTCACTAAATTCCTGAAATAAGAACTGGTATTATCAACCTTTGTTTTGCTGAGAAAGTGCAGATAAACCATCAGCGGCTCTCTGTCAACAGCCTTGAAATCGAATGCTCCTTCTGGAGGAAAACACTTTGGCTAAATTCCCCAGGGCAGGGAAAAATAGTCTGGATCTGGATGGTGAGTAGGGATCGCTAGACCTTGTGTGTTGGTGGCAGAGGAGCTGAAGGGCTGGCTGATGGTGGAGCTGAGGGCAGTGTGAAGAGGGACCCTCTTCTCTCTCCCTGCCTGTTAGCCAGGGAGCTTTTTTTAAGGCTGGTTGAGAAACCTCTTCATAATTTGCCGCTTTGTTCATCACTGCGGACTGACGCCTCGCTGGTGTTTTTTCATGCAGCACTGTTTGATCTGGATGGTCTTCTTGTCCTCGGCTGGACGTTCTCATAGGACACAGCAGAGATTGCAGTCAAGGTGCGGGAGGGCAAAACAGCTAAATCGTATGTACTAAGCACTCATCCAGAAGGCAAACTTCACAGGATAATCAGAAGAAGCAGCATCTGTTACTTGGTATTGTTCCTAACCGAGTCTTATGAAGCCAGGCTGAATCTGGGATGTACTGCTTTGTGCAGGACATGTTATACATCATGCCACGTTTTACAAAAGGCATGGTATACGTGAAAGTAATAAAGAACTTTTGGTCCTGTAATAAAATATTTCTGCCATCTTCTAAGTCCAATTCCCACGAGTGAAAGTATGTAAATTGTACTCCAATAATAAGTTTGCCATTTAGTTTTATTTGCGAGATGACAACACTGAGTAATCACAGAACATTATTTACAAAATTAAACAAACAACAGTGTCTGCAATTCAAAGAATTAATATATCCACACACTCAAAAAACCAAACAAATCAAAGAGAATTCATTTGTTTGACAGCCATACAAACTGAATAATAAAATGGAAAAAACATGAGTTTGAAGCTATTTAGCTTGGAATAATTTCAGATAGGAAGAAAGAGATGAGGGGGAGGAATAGGAAGGGAGACAGACAGTATTTTAAATTAAATAACAGCTTTAATTGATATATTCTCTACAGGACAAACTGCATGAGGTTACAGGTATATGAGTGTCAGTGAAGCCAATGTATAACAGTAAAGAATTGGGCAAAGAAAGCCAAAGTTTTACAAGACGCTTCTTTTCTTTGAGCTTCAGAAAAGATGCTGTTTGTGACAACTCTGTTTATTTAGTAACAAAAACTTAAATCCTGCAAATTCTGGGGCGTTTGCTGATTTATCTGCTTTTGTTCAGCCTACTGACAGGACTCTAGTTTCCTATCTTGCTCTATCCTAGCACTTCTGAATATCTAAAGACATGACTTTACGTGGATCCGACAAGCTTAACAGGGTGTAATTTGCTCTTTGAACAGTCCAGCTCTGAGTTTGCTCCAGTAGCATGTGTTTTGGCAGGTAGTAAATATAATAGTCAACCTGATCTTTTCTTATTTGTCTACAACCAAGGGTAACCAAATCAGGAAGATGGTAGATGATGGTCACTTAGCTTTCCACGAGGGCATATTTCAGGGTACAAATCCCACAGCACTTGCCCTTGCACTAGGTCCCAGTTAACCCTTTCCATCATCTGTTAGTCTGTGCAGCTGGCAGAAGAGCTGTTGATGAAAGGTTTTTCTGTCCTGTGAGGTCTGGGCTTTGTTTTTTATGCTTTTGGTCTTCCTCGGAAGAAGGCGAGAGAGATGGCAATAAGGTATGAGCTGCGTGCCTGTAGCTCTGGTAGGGGTTTTGGTTCCCCTCTGTTTCAAGATGAACGAGTGGAGATTGGGCAAGTTGGTAAAGCTTTATGTTATAAAGTATGTCGTGTTTGTTTCTTGTCTATCTTGATGAGGCCACGTGAACTGGCCTCCAGTTAAAATCCAGGGTAGTGCAGCAGACTGAAGTTTTAGTAGAGAATGCTCTGTGTGTGTGACTTGTTATCAATCTTGTCTTCCTCTTCATCAATATATCAGCTGTGTCTGAGAACTGATCTGGAATTTCTTTCTTGTTCAGGCTTAAGTATTAGCACTTCTCTGGATAACTGAAACTACACCTATACACTAATCCCCACATGGATTACTACTTCCAGTTTTCCAGGAGTATTCTTATCTGCTTACGTTTCATTAAATAAAAATCCGCTACAGACGCCTTGTGTGGGCCAACATCAGCCATATCTGCCAGAGGTTATTTGATGAGGAATTGTTCTAAAACCTTTCTGTTTGAAAACTTGGTAATTTCTTACCATTTTTCAGATGTTTTGGTATCTCAGTTTCTTTAGAGTGTGTGTGTGTGTATATATATACATCTATCTAGTTTGTGGTGTACTTAAAATTTCTGGCATAACTCAACCTTTTTCTCAATCTGTTTCTACCGACTGTAGACACATGAGGATTTAAAATGTCCCCAGGTCTAGAGCTATCAGTATGGAAGTTCTGTATAAAAGTAACATAAAGGTAGAGTTATTTCACTCATAACTACTTTGGTATTAGTATCAAAATGATTTAGTAGGGCCCGATAAGTAGGACTGAAACGCATGAGAGCTCCTCTTTAGGAAAGACAGTATGTGTTACAATCTGAGGTTAACAGCAATAGAATTTTTCTCTTTTCTGATTTTAATAAATGCCTCAGGGCATTGCATTTGGTTAAATCAAGCAGCAGACAAAATGTAATGCACTGCTAACCTCTAAAGTATGTGCAAAAAGTTTCTTCATAAAATATGTATGCAGAACACAGTACTGTAATGATAATGATTCTCTCTAGGTTATTCTATAAAAGATTTAGTATTTTAGGGTCTGTAGTCTTTGATTTTTATTTTTTTTTTTTTGAAAGGAGTTCCAAGCATTTCACTTCTGTATTTGTTTATTTTTAATGAACTTTCCATTAGCATATGAAAGTCATATTAACATATACTACGCTGAGTACTCACTTTGTGTTTGTTTCTGCTCCTGGTACGTATTTAGCTGAGAAGAATTGCGATAGAGGCCTGTAGATGGCATTCTTGCTCAGCAGTTTAAAAGCCTGTAGCAGTTCTAGAACAAGTCTCCCTTTTTGTGCTGATATGGAAGATATATTTTAATTTATGATGCTCCCTTCCCCCATGTATGTGTTGCATATGCTGTGTATAATCCATTTGGGGCGGTTGGCATTTCTGCAGAGTATAAGAATGATAAAAAGTGCATTGAGCTCTCCTGATAACCATTTAAGTGATTTCTTCTACTGCCTGTGTTTGACACCGACATAATCTGTAGTTAAATATGCGTTCCCTGTTAAAGCATGTGGGCATGTAGGCAGAGGTGTGCTCGGGGGCTGCTCCAATTCCTTTTTTTTTTTTTGTGGAGGAACGGGGTCTTTTCAGGTAGCAGAAATGGTTATTTGTAGGAATACACTGCTGTTTGCTTTTTGTCCTGCCTCTGTTCGGTGTCCCAGTGCAAAAGCAAGCCGTTGCCCAGCACAGCTGCCAGGCAGCCTGCAGGTGGGGACAACCCTGCCCGAATTCAGGTGCGGGGCTTGGCGCTGGAGCTGGGCACGCAGCCAGCCTGTGCACAGATACCGCCCCGAAGGCCACTTACACACGATTTTCCACAACGTGCTTACTCCGTGGACAATGCTCTGCGGGACTGTTGGTTAGGGAGGGACGGAGGAAGCAAATCGGTGATGGAATGATTTTGCCGAACAGTTGAAACTTCTTTCTGGCTCGTTGGAAGACAGAGCATAATGTCAAAGCCTGACGTCTGCCATGAAGCAACACTTCCAGGGGACATCCCCGTTACTTTTATTTTGCAGTGATGATGACGTGTAGCCAGTTTCCCTTCCTAAACTCTCAGATGAATGGATTCAGCTTTACGGCTAAAATCAAGGTCCCAATGGGCCATAAATGACTTTCTGTATATTAGGAACTAGTTGTTTGGGTGTGCGTTTTGGGGACCGCATCCTAACTGCTTAAATAGCCTCTTTGTCTGCATTGCTCTGTCCTGCTGTTTAATCTGCTCTTCCTGGGCCACAGCTGCTGCTGCAGTTTAGCTTCTGTTTCTCAAAACTAAGCAAACTCTTTGTACCATGCTACTGCCTTTTCTACTTACCTGCAAGACCTCTCAGCTGATTGCCAGCCAGCATTTTATCTGTGGCGTAACCATCCCTCCCAGCAAAGTCAAAACCAACCAACCCATCCTGCGCCTGGGAACAGTGAGGGTCTGTTGGGCCAGTTGACTTGCTGCTGCCACAACAGGAGGTGTGGTAGGGAGGGTCTTCTCCCCACGTCCTGGCCTTGCATCGTCTTACAGATAAACTTTGCAGGAAGCCTTTGAAAGCAGAATTGTCATATAAAACACTCCAGAAATCTGGCTGGGTCAACTTGTGTTGAGTAAACAGCAAACCCCATGCATGCAAATACTCCTCGATACTACTGCAGCACTACGCCTTAGTAAGAAAGAGTAGATAAAAACCTTCCTTTGCTAACTGAAGTTATGGGCAGAGAGTAAATGGATAGACACATCAGGATAATGGGTTAGAATAAGCTACAGTTTTAGTAGTTTTACTGGATGTGATAGACTTTCTTCTAGTATTTCCTCTACAGCATCTCTTCTGAAGACCTTGTTTTAATTGTCAGATAAACTGAAAAGCAGTGGCTAGGTGATTATGCAAGGTCACTGTTGTCTTTGCTGAAAGACAAAGGAAGAAAAGCAATAAAAGTAGAGGCAGTTTTACTGCGTGTGCCATATCTGTCATTAAGCTATGTGAACAAAGCATTCATAAAGAGGAGAAACGGTGAGAGCCTGTAACATCACTTTGTGGAGGCTGACATACCTTGCCTTGCTGTGTTCTTGATGATAGGGGATGTTTAAAATTCCAGGCTCACATCATTTTCCATTTCTTTATAAAAGCAAAAGTCATATTCATCCTCCTTCCTGCTGCCAGCCTTACACAACTCCTATGCTGTGCACCGCACACCAGAGCTAATGCTTTTTATGTCATATAAAGGGTCTTCAGGAAAGGTAAATGAGGGGTTCACTTGTTTTAACCTGTAAAGCATGAAGCAGTCATTTCTCTCTTCTGGTATTGGACTTTTACTTCTTTCAAAGTGCAAGCAGTATTGTTTTAAATCACTGTAACAGTGATGCCTGATGGCTCCAGCAGCCATCACTCGTTGCGCTTGAGGTAGGCAGCATACGAGGAACAGCAAGGATTTCTGTCGCAAGGGGCTGCTGACGTAGACTATGCTGTTTGTCAGATTATTCCAATGCCTTGGAGATCTAGTCATGGACTACATGGCCTGTTGGCTTGGTTATACTCAAAACAGGACAAAGTAGTTGGATTATGCCCCCAAAAGAGCTTGCAACATGGGCGTAAGACAGCAGGAAGGTGATAAAGAAGGAGGAAAGGGTGCTGATCAGCTTAATAGGCAATAGTCTCAGTACCTCAGCAGCCTAACTGCTGCCTGGCTTTCACGGGTGAGGAGTAAGAGGAGAGACGTGTTCTTGGAGTGCGGGGAGATGTTCAGGTGCTCTGATTCAGCATCCGCAGCCCTATTCACAGCTCAATAACATATGAATATAGGGACGTTTAGTTTTCTAGTATCAGGGGGTTCTGTGGCTGTTTTCACTGCTTTTTTCACTGCAGCAGCAGCAGGTTTGCAGAAGAATGCGGCTCCTGTGCTCTTGTGGTTGGGTTTCTTGAGAAAATGGTGAAGCTGGGATGGAGGTGGAGTTTTTGCTCTTCTATTCAAACACGTGGATTGATGGAGCCCAAGGGAGAGAACGGGACTGCACCTTTTCTCTGGGTAACTGGGCAACTTGCATCCTTCCCTCCCGCAGAAGGACTGGAAGGGCAGGGGTCACGGGGGGCTCAGCAGCGCTGCCTGGCACTGCTCCATCCTCCGGGCTCAGCAGGGGACTTGCCTAGGTCTTAAGAGGTAAGGAGAGGTTGTGAAAGAAAGGGAAAAAGAAAAAAAAAATCTATTCCCCGTTTTATCTAAAACAGGTCCATCTTTCTAAAGGAACACATTTTTTAACCAACCCTGGAAGATTAAGCTGATATTGTTTTCCCACATGTTTTCAGCCTTTTCTGTTTTGTGATCTAGGCTGTATTCTGGGAGTATCAGAGAAATGCAAAAGAGACGGTAAGAGGAAATGTTTGACTGGGATATCAGGAAAGGAATGATAATGTAATGCCTTTTTACTTTTTATTTTCGTCTAGGATCCAAGTATGTGTCACATTAAAGAGGGCCTCTGTTGATAACTGTGACTGTGCTGGGACGCTTCTGTCCTTCTCAAGGTTGCAGACATGCGTTAACGTCTATCTCTGAAGACAAAGAGCAGGAAAATTGTTTCACGAAAGGAAGGAAGTTTCAGTTTCTTTGCACTTGTTATCCACGTAGTCCTGTCACTGGTTTATCAGGAGCAAAATATATTCCAAACGCATGCTGGAATAAACAGCACACGCGTTTCGTCTGATGAATACTCAATACAGAGCTGTCTGCTGTCTGAGCCAGATGAGTTTACACATATTTTTTTTTATTTATTTATTTTTTTAGCTATTCAAATGCAAAGGCCAGAACTCAGGGATGTCGCGTGGATTTGTGACATTCAGTGGCCAGACAATGAATTAAAAAAACAAGTAATATGTTGCTTTCATTCATACAGTGACTTCTGCAGCCATTCTGTATCTCTGGCAGATATAATATTCCGATAGTTAATAATCATTTAGGGGCAAAAGCCACATTCAGTGCATATTGAATCTCATAAAATGATTCCTGTTGACTTAGTGGCAGCACTGAGACCTCAGTAACTACTCTTAAACTAATCCAATCATATTGTTAATGCTTTTGAGAATGACAATATAATTTTTTTCAACCATGATTGAATAAAAACTCCTTATGCAGAGAGAAGAAAGGTGCTGACAGTTTCTGGAAAATTGTGTTATATTTTTGAGATGGATGTATTTTTGATATGGAAAAATGTTATATTTTTGAGAGATACCTTTCCTGTAATGGGGAGGTAATAAAGTAATAGAGAGTTACTTGTTTTATGAATATTCTTATGAAACAGTAGAGCCCTCATTACAACAAAAACATATAGCTGGTAAGCATTGGATGCAGTTACATGGCTAAACTACCAGAAACATCTCTAGAACCACCTGCAGTCGATAGTAGGGTGAACACTGTTGCCAGGCTACAGCAATTAAATAAATCAGTATCTTGGGGGAAAACTGCTTTTCTAAATCTGAATGAGAAGGTGCACACCTCAGCAAGTGAAATATATTTGGCTTGTGCCGTGGGAAGCGGGGTTTGGGTATTTGCGTGGTGGTGGCGTGGGGATGGCACGGCGGAAGTCTGCGTGAGCAGAAGCAGCCGTGCCGTGGGAAGCCCGGAGAGCATCTCGCACCCAGCAGAGATGCCTTTTTTAAGGTGCCTCCACTCTGAAGAGCTCAGAGTTTTCATTTCGATGAGAAGAAGCTCTGGTAACTTGCTGCTGTTGTGGTTGAGTTATCTGGGGAGAAAGATGGTTTTTCAGGTAGTGTGTTACTGTTCTGTGGGGTTTATAGGCTCCCCGTCCCGCAGCGAGGGAGGCTGCAGGACACTGCTGTAGGGGCACATGGTCAAGAAATCTATTAAGGAGGTAACTCTGCTGTGCGAAATAAATGACATGCACGTGAAATGCTGTCTCTACAGGTCTGAATTCTGTACAGCTACAGAGAATTCCTCTGGAGCCAGTTCTGTGTTTCAGAAAGGTGTGACCTACTGAAATCCGCTTTTCCTAGTACTGTTAATATGGGTGTAGTAACTTGTGGGAGTACTTACTAGTCTGGTGTTTATGCTGTGTAAGCTGCATATATACAGAAGAGCATTTCTCATTACATTTGAGACATTTTATGAAGCTCAGCTTATGTAGCTACTCTGAGCTATATGGTAGCTTTTATGATTGACACTAAGAAATAGAAGACAATTTACTAACCTAGCATGGCATTTTAGATACTAATGGAACATTTTAATGGGAGCCCTTGGTAAACAATGAGGGCTTTTATTAAATGAAGTTAAAATAAAACGTGAGCTAGAAACAGTGTATGGGACTTCTGGAAAAATACCTGCAAGCTGCTGAGCAGCCAACAAGTTCCAGGGTGCCTGTACCAGCGCCAAATTCTAGTCGTATGCCCCTGGCACAGGGTGAATTGTGGATATGAAACACCATCAAGGAAGAAAAAAAGATTCTGAATTTAGGAAAGTCTGGGTACCAAGCTTCATATTATCATCTTCATTGCATCTGAAAAGGGAAGGAGGAAATTTTGGTCAAAACTTAGAGCAATCATTTAAGATGATAGGTGTATAAAGACAGCAAAGAGCGCTAGGGTCAGAAGAATAAAGCTGGTGAAAGAAATTTCATCATGCATTCTGGGTTACTGCTTGGCTTTGAGGCATTACTGAGGTCAGCAAGGATTTTGTCAAACCCTTCGGCTGAAAAGGATGGAGCTGTCGAACTGTGTGACAGAGCAACCCATGATATTTAAAGGCGTAATTCTGATTAACGATTGTTTTAGGCATGCTGTTTTTACCTAGCTGTTCGGATAGCATTAGACACAGTCAACAGCTGGCACACAGCACATGTGCCTGATAGTAAAGTGAAACCTGTACGGCTCTAGCGTGCTGGAGATGTCTCTCTCCCCAAATGACTAAGTCAGCAGTCAGAAATGAGCAAGAGCAGCTCATCATTATGCAAAGACTGCCCACATAATCTTGTCAAGGTCAGTGTCAGTATGGCTTATTGGCGGTATAAGTACTGGTCATGGAAGTTAAAGATGCCTGAAGGCAGCCTTAGCCCTCGAGCACAGTTCGGTCTAATTCAAGTGTCATATTCTTACTTCCTACAACAGAAGCTGATGGAGTGTAACGCTGACTGGGATACTTGCTGTTACTAAGGGCTTAAAAAGTATTTCCACCTGTAAGTATGTCAGATTATGTTAAATAAGCCTCTCAAGATACTTCCAAGGTTAAGCAGTTTTGTTGTTTTTTTTTTTTTTTTTTTTTTTAAATGTGTTCAGGTAACCAACTTTTTCCCATTGCACATATTTGAAGGGAACCTTGCCTTCATGGGTGCGAGGGGTTGTGGCTCATTGCGGTCTGGTTTTACATTTAGAATGATACGACTAAACTTCTCATGAACAGGACTTCAAATAATGACAATATATTTTCTAAAATGTCAACATGCCTCGTGCTATGGAGGGAGTTGTTAGCAACCAAGAACTAACATGGTGTGTGAAGCAAGCTCCAAGAGCCTTAGAGCCCCCACGGAGGATGCAGACCTGCAAGGACATTCACGGGTGTTTCCTGACCTCAGCAGCTGAAGCACAGGGTTGTTTGGGCAGAGGCAGCTCTGGTGGTTTTTAGTTGGTGGAGAACCCAAGAGAAACTTTTATAGTAGACTGCAGTTTAAGATTTTGCTAAAAAGTTTACATAAATACACTTTCCCCCCCTACCTTTTATAATAAGCCGTTAAATGTTGTCATGTCAATATATAGACAATACAACAAAAAGAATTTTCAAGGTTTATAAAGGTCTGGTGAGGATGGACCTCACTCTCCTGAGGTAAGAGATGCCTGGTGCTGCTGGGTACGTGAAGATGGACCTTGTGGATTCACTACGCTGTGCTCGGAAGACACTTGGTACTGGAGGGGCAGGATGCAGGACCTGCAGGCTCCTCAGAGAAGGATGAAACGTTAGTGACTTGCCAATGTGCCTGTCTTCTTTCTGCTCTGTTGTTGAAGGTTTTAAGGAAACTTCTAGTGGCAAACATGATTTGGGACTACCTTAAGTGTACTTAAGACTCTTCTTTTGGCAAGGGGGAGTTAAGTGAGTGGTGAGGTCCCTTTTGTCCCTTCTTACTGGCGTGGTTTTGGAACCAAGATGCACGTGCTTGCACAGGCGAGTGCTGTCTCTTCTGGTGTGCAACACGTGCATGTCCGCCTGTGTAACGGTACACGCCGTGTGGACAGCTTAAACATAGATTTTGTGTTTGCTAAAGGTAAGACTGTTCTTGTTACAGAGAACACAGCGGAAATTTATGATATTTGCGTCCCCCTTGCAAAAGTATAAGGGGTGAGTATACTGCAAACGAGATCTTTCTGCATGATAGTACAGTTATTCCAAAGGGCATTTATACAGTTATTTCAAAGGTACATTTGGCTGGCAGGTTAGTATTTTAGTACCGGTCTTAAAAATAAGTAAATAAGCCTTTATAACATAAATATTACTAAAGATAAAGCAGAAGCCAAAAAGGCCCCCTGAAAGGACAACCCTTTTGAGAGTTATCTGTGATTCTGGACATGGTGAAGGATTGCTGGATGCAGGATCTGCTGGACAAGAAGTTGTCATTGATTTCTTTGGATTTTTCTGGATAACAGCCTGACATGTTTGAAATTTGTGGGTTCCGTACTGGGTAATTTGTCTCGGAAGACACTTTCTGGCCTTTTCTGCCTTCTCCCTTTAAGTTGGCACACTTTGTTAGTAATTAACAGTATTGGATACTACAGGAAATCACTTTGTAGTATATAATCCCACATCATCCAGAATATATATGAAGTCTGAATGCTCTTCCCACACAACAGTGGGATTAATTTACAGTGCTTGACAGAGCTAGCAAGAAGAAATGTACCTCTGCACCTGTGTTGTACTGATGTGCCTGCACTGTCTGTTGGCTGTATCCGTTCTCCATCAGTTCTCTCGGACCTCACATCCTCTCTCCATAACATTTCACACATCCCTGGGCCTGGTTCTGCCTTAAGAATTTTAATTTTCTGGTGGTGCAACAGCTCCTCTTTATGTCAGTGTGCAGCCCCAAATGAATGTGCAGGGAACTCTCAGCTGCCCCTGTAATGCTGCTGGCCCCTGCGTGGTCCATGGCCAGGAGTAACATCTTGCAACTAGAGCGTACCTGAGCCTGCATGGCCGGTTGCAGAGCATTGCTATGCGCAGAATAACAGTGCAGCCTTTTTATTATGGGGTGAGTCAAGACAAGGGGTGATTAAACCCGCTCCAGCACGGTCTGTGCTGGCAGAAACAGGGCATCCTGGCTTTCCGTCCTGGGGGCTGACCGCTGCATCACACCGACTCATACTTGGTCATTGGGGGAGGTCTGCTACTGTGTTTTTTTTTTTTTTTTTTTTTCCCCTAAAAGAAAATTACATCTTTATAAATGCAGATAAATACAAATAAATTATGCATTAAAAAGACCGATGTGTAAAACAAGCTGCAAAGATTTATCATTCGGGTGGTGCATGTTCAACTTAGTTTGGTTTTTCTTATCTTTAATAGAAGAGCCATTTTGTATTCTCCAAATTGTTTCAACGACTGTTGACTTTTGGCAATTATGAGGCTGCAGCAAACAAAACAAGCCAGTGTGCATAGGAGTACTTTAAATATATTATTCTCTTTCAGATGGCATTGATGGCTACGCGTTGCCACGGTGTATAATGGCATCCTGTGACATATGTCAACCCTACGTGACAAGCAGCATGAGGAATAGATTTCAAATATAGAGGAAATAAATGCAAGAATCAATGGCTTCTGCTGGCTGCAATGAACTGTGCAGGCCTCTGCTTGACAATTTCATGTTTTATGCAAAAGAAGAAACTCTTCTGGAATGCGTTAAGGAGCCTGTGCTCAAAACCACTTACAGTGAGAGAGTCAAAGAAAATACGGTCATGTAAAAAACCGACCAGTGACCAGACCTTGTACGCCTGCAGGTGCGTTGAGTAGCAGCTCACAACTTCCTTGAGCTGTTTGGATCTTAAAGACTCAAACCCAATAATTTAGGGAAAGAAACGTGGTTTAACAGAGTTATGTAGACTTGACGTTATTTCCTCCTTAAGGGCATTTAAAGGTTGGAATGTTGCTGCATTAGCAGTAGGAGAAAGGGAATTTTCTTTTTGAACCTTAAGAAAACGTGGTGAAACTTGTATTTGTCCTGCAACGTAACTTATATGATTGCATTTCCTGCAGACCACTTTAGTCCTAACAAGAAGCTTTGACTCTGCTTTTCTTTTTTGCTTTAAAAGAGACATTTTTGTTAGCCTGCGTTTCAATTCTTTATATGAAGCTGTGGAACCAATACTGTTTTCAAGGTGGCTAATTTTGAAAAGCAAGCCCTAATTTTATAGTTGCAAATGACCGATACTGTTACATTTACTGAGCATCAGAGGCCAGATAGAAGGTTGGTTTTTCTTTTCTTTTCTTTTTTTTTTTTCTCTTTCTTTTTAAACACAGTAGGATAAGTTAGCTTGATTGCTTTCTATCATCTGTTTTGTCTACAAACATAACACTTTGAAAATTGTGAATAATCCCTAAAGTCATAACATCAAGTGGTAAGATGATAAAAGTTTGTGGCACGTCTGCCCTTCTCGCCCTTTAGCTTTTTGGCCCTTTGAATCCTTCTCTATTACTGTTAAAGAGAAGTGTAAAACATTCTTAAGGTGGAGTTAAATTAATCTTGAAATCTCCACAGAATAAAAAAACAGGATAAAATTTAAAACCTGTGAATTTGCAAGAGTTGCTGGAACTATGAAAAGAAAAATACTTGTAGGATGCCAAGGGTTTATGAGAACTGTTATTGATTCTTCTGTTAAAAAAAAAAAAAAAAGTCCTATTGCTCAAATGCGCAATATACAGAAAAAAAAATCACCTTGGTACTTAATGTGAAGATGCCAAAATTTCTGCCTGTTGAAGTCAATTTTTTCCCATTTTTTTTAACCAATGTGTTTCATGAAATGAAACTGCAATAACAGATGATTACTTTCCCTTTGTTGCCTATTCTGTTTTGCCAGTATTGTCTTATTTATTGAATGTTTTCTAAGTCACTACTGATGTTCTTAACCAGCTGTTTTTCAGTTTTAACTGAAATGCTTCGTTCTTGTTTTAGGAAGTTGAACCACTCTGGAAACCGAAGTAATAGTTGATGGCCATTGTCCTCAGCATAGTGCATGTCCCTGTGTTTAGGGTCGGAATGGACTCATTTCACCCATGGTATGTTTTAAATACCTAATGTTCGCCTTAGGAATGATTCTTGAAATCAGAATGTGTTTTCTCAGGGGAAGGAGAGATGTAGCCCCCTGAAGAGCTCAGAGCCCTGGTGGTACAGCACTCAGTTGAGGTGTGGGAGACCCTCCCTCAAATTCCTGCTCCAATTCCAAAGGGCTTCACTGCTCTATAGTGTTTGTATTTCTGGTCAGCTGGACACCCAACCCATCCTAACAAGTGGAATCACCCCAACAGAACTGACTGTCCAACATTTAGAGCTTGAAATTAGCTACCGACTTAATTAGGGAAGGCAGAGGGATTTATTTCCCATTGGAAAGGGAGTGAAGGTACTTTGAGTCTGCCCATTACCCATCCGCATCTGCTCTCTGTGCCAGCCTACTGCACTGGCAGGCTCAGATGATTCCCATTCTCCTGTGCCATGGGGTGATGGACCTTCCCACCTCCTGGCAGGTGGTGATGCTCAGAGATCGCTGTACTTACCACTGTCTCATAAAACCGTGATGAAAACCGCTCGCGTGGCTCTAACAACGCTGCTGTGACAACGCGATTTAAAACCTCTCCCATCCATGTGGCTACTGAGCGGGGTTGTAAATGACATGATTATTCCAAATGCCATGAATCCAAGAGGATATGAATCCCTCTGGAGTGCAATTGTTTAAAATCAGATCAGACACAGCTGACCCCATTCCTTTACTTCCTAACTTTAGGTACTGTAGATTTAGCTCCTCTGCAAGAGTGAAAGCTTGCAGTGGCATTGAATGCATAGCATAGCGCTGAGTAAGGGTCCACTCTGCTAAAGTCATGCAGGTCTTGCTGTTAAAGAAATGACATTTGGAAGATGGAACACAAATTATGGCCATCTCTGCCCAGCTGCTTAAGGACAATTTTCTTCAAAGCAAAGTGCACATCTTGTTCGAAAAATATAAGGTGGTCCCAAACGCAGGGTCGTGGCTGCTGTCAGCAAATGACCAGTCTGTGCTGAAGGCACAACGTTCAGCAAGAGAATGGGATCAGCACTGGTGTTTTCCTACTGGTTTCCTTCTGGACTATTGTAAGCACTGCTGATTTTATTTGCTTCTGGTGCCTTCAATGCTTGTCAAATGTGCTGGATGGCTGGCTGGGGAGGAATTATACCTTTGTGCACCTGCAGAGCAGGTAGTGAGTAGACAGCAGTAGGATGGAACTCCTGTGCTGGGTGACCGCTTGTACCACCAGCAGGATTTGTCCCTGGTCCCTCCACATCATCTTCTCTGTGCAATACTCTGGCTCTGCATGAGTCCTCAAGTTTGTTTTCAGGTGGGACTGTAGGTACCTGACTGCTAAGGAACAGGATGGGTGCCACCAGCTCATGTGAGTTCACATAACGTGCTAAAATAGTGCATAGAGCGTTTTTGGTCCTTTACTTGAGATGTATTCAGGTAACCAGCCATTAATATGGATTTAATTCTAAAAATCAGGGCACGCAAAATATGAGTGCAAAGAATTTGGGGTTTATGCATGAACATTTTTGCTCAGAAAATTTTTAGTCGTTTGCTCAGGAATTAGCCCTGTCTTGCATGAAAATGAGTCCAAATCTTGCTACAAAAAAAAAAAAAACACACCCAAAAAAAACCAACCCCAAAAAACCCACAACCCCCCCCACCAAACAAACTTGTCTTTTGCTTGAAGGCTTTTGTAATGAAAATAGTCCCATTTTAGCAAAAGGTGAGAGCCTTATGTTAGAGTGGCTTTTTGCTTTGCTACTAATATTTCATATATTTCTAAATAGTCAAGAGCATTGGTTCCTGATTAATAACTAACCTATCTAGGAAATGAGAATTAAGTAATTGAAAGATTTGATTAAAAAACTGCGAGTGGTATGATTGGGATTTTTTTTTTCTTTTCTGGTGGAATCATATTTTATTTAGATTTTGAATTTTTTGGCTTCTAAATGAAGTAATAAAACCTTAAATGTTTTCTTCTACATCCTGGTTTCTCCTGTACTGCTGTTCTGACTGATGTAGCCAAGACTAAGCTTCACACTCTGAATAATGCATTAATTTCTCTGCAAGACATGGAAGTCTGGAGACTAATTTTTGTAAGTATTGTACTTCTAGTTACTTTCGACAGAAACATTTTGTTCCAGCTGAATGTCAGATGGCAGCCTCAGACTTTCATGTGCAATGCACAATTTAGCCAGTGGGAAGGGTGCATGTACCTAAAAGCAGACCGGAGCAGAGATTGCTCTAACTGGAACATACAGTTTCTGCTTGCTATTGCTCAGATATCTCTCTGGTTCAGTCATCGTACATTGTTCAGACTGGCAAAATGTTGTGTGAGCAGTGAAATGCAGGGAAGTGCTGCACTGATAACAAAATCTGTTCTTTGCTGTTTGTTCATTTTAAATTCAATGAAAATATTACTTAAATGGAGCTAAATGGCACAAGCAAAGGGAGCGCACTTAAAAATATGTTTGCAAAGGATTCCTTCAGCTTGTATGGTGTTTTTCTCCAGTTCTGATAGCTGAAGCGACACCACCTCCCTAGAGTGAGATATTAGCCTTGCTTTATGGGAAGGTAAATTGAAGTCCCTGAAGGTCTTGGAACCCGCAAGAGTCCCCTGGAAAGCCTCTCGCAGAGGAGTCCCAGGCTCCTGAGCCAGAATCGGTTCCAGCTTGAGACTTTGTTAGAGAAATGTAGGGTTTTGGGCAAGGATTAAGTATTTTGTCTCTTGGCTGAAATATACATTTGATAAATCCTCAGAAACTGAAAATGAGAGGTACTGGGCAAATTAACAAATGATACTGTTGGCTATAATTTTAGCAATGTCACTGTTTTGACAGATTCATTTTCTTTCGCCCACTATGATTGATAAGTGTATCTGTCTGGGATTAGAAACTGTTGCTAGAAGGAGAGTGCTTGAAGGTCAGATTGCTCTAAGGAGAAGTTATATTTTCCTGCCAGTTTTGCTTGGTAGGGTCAAGGCTTTTTTCCTTGCTGCTATAAAATGTAGAAAGCAATTAAGATTGATTCATGTCATGAGCTACTTGACTCTTTTGGTTTTGGTTGCTCGTAACCATTCTAGCAGGAGAAAAAAACCCAAGCCAGCATCACCCTGCCCAACCCTGTCACATGGCCTGTATTGCTGCAGAAAAGCTTCCAACGCACTGGGCAGCTCCTTACTGATTCAGAACAGATGAAGTTTTATGCCTCTTAATCCTTACCTTGGAAAATATATTGGCATTGCACGTCTATCCAAACAAATTATTGAAAACTGCAGAGTGGATGTGTGAGAAAGCTACTAAAATGTTGCTGAAAGAGGGCAAAGTGCTTTATGTCACCAGCATTTGGGTCTGGGGAAACCTCTTTGTGATTTCACTGACAGCAAGATCCCCAGCAGATGTAGCTACCTTCGTTGTTGGCAGGCCAGCTACTTGTTTGCATGTGCGTTTGCAAAATAAATGATTACAAGCAAAGGAGCAGGCCAAAACTCGGAACGAGTCGACTAACACAGTGTTTCTTCTCCTCTGTCCAAGGTGGGATGTAATATTATGCAGAGAGCCAGTGAAGGCACTTTGATATTTGGGATGGGTGATTAGAGCCTGTTGTCCTGGCTGGAGCTGGATGACGTGAAATGGTCCATGACCATTGCCATGGAAGCCAAAAGGGAAGATTGCTGAGAGGTGGCCAGTGATTTTCTCATGAGAAATCGGTAAGAAGATCCAAACCTATTTTCTTATTTCAGACAGAAATAGAGATTTTGTTTTCAGGCATGTCTGACTTGGAGTTGGGGAGACCTGGGCACATCTGACAATTTGGCTTGTCATTTTTGGGTAATTGCTTTCTTCCTCTTGCTCCTGATTTGTCTTCACCTCTTTTTGCTTCCTATTTATTATTGTTCCTATTCCTCTCTCTAAAAAAAATAAAAATCTTTCCATCCAGTCCTTCCTTCTCCCTTCCCTAATTCTTCCTACCTTTGGTTTTTACCTAGAACACCTGTGTAGCAGCATGTCCTTATTTCCACAGCCTGATACTTGGAGGGCTGTAACCAGCAGTTGCTTTCCTGGGATTAATACTGTCTGAGCCCAGAGCAGCTTTTGGGACAGGCATGACCAGGAGGCGGCTGCTACCAGCTGGATTGCTAAATCGGCTAGGATTATAAAGCTGCATTTGGTGGAGACAGTCAGTGAAAAATGGCAAACAGCAAGAAAGCCTTCGATTAAGAAACGTTAAGCAGAATGACCCCTGGACAGCGCAATCTTTGTATTAACGGGGAAGAGAAATTGTAAGTACCTGAGGCCACACATAAATGGGTATCAAGCCACCCCAGTGTTCATCGTACTACGCCTAAAGGTATCTGAAACATTTAGCACAGAGCATCATTTTACTTTGTGAAGTTTACTTTGTGAAGCTATTTTTTTTAGCCTAATTCTTCATGAAATGGGAACTCGCTAGCTGAGGTCGTTAGTGGCTAAAAGTTCCAGCAAACTGCTTGAAATGAGTTTGAAGATTTTAATTTGGTCCAGTTCAGCTGTAGGCACAGTGAAGTCCACAAAGTCCCAAACTGATGAGTGATGACTTTCCACCATCCTGCTAGGAGCTGAGTAAGCTTGGAGCAGATGGGGACCTTTTTTCCTTCTCCTGGGTGACCAGGAAAGGCAGCAGCCCTGCCCCAGCAATCTGCCTTACCCCTGGGGTGAGCTGTGTTTGAACAGACAGGGGCTTTGATTCAAGTAGGAAAGGACAAGGAAACTCGTGTTTGCTGGAGAGTTACGTTGGCCTTAAGTCTGCTCCGAACCAAGTCAAACTCCTGTTTGGAGTGCTCGTGGGCTTCTAAAACCAAGTCCATGCAATGCTCTGAAACAGTCCAGTGGCTTAGCATATATGAAGCAAGAGATTTGGGTTCTGCTCTGTTCCCCAATTTACACACTCCAGCATCAGGTTAGGCTAGAGGCTCTTCTGTACAAACTTTTCTACTCTGCTCGAAGGAATAAAAATACTCTTGGGTGGCCCTGGGAATGTTTAGAGCCTAGTCCATGTTTCACTTGTCTCTCAGTGTAAAATGTTATTCCCTTAACATAGGGAAAGTTTTCGGAAGGGCAGAGATGAAAAGCCTGCCCCTGCTGCTAAGGTGTAATTCTCATCAAAGGAAGATTTGAGATTAATGAAACAACTGCAGCAAGGTGGTTCAGGATCATCCCTGTGACCCAGGCAGGAGATTCAGGGCATTTGGAGCCTGTCCAAGGGTGATAATCAGCAAATTCCCTTTAGGTAGAGGAGAAACTTGAACCCAGGTCTACCACTGTAACTGCTGGACTAATTCATGACCATCTTCAAGCCTTTCTCTTTTTAGGAAGAGAGGTGTTTCTTTCTTTTTGAAACCTCAGAACAGGGGCAGGACCGGAGCATCCATGCCAAAATACAATTCCTCAGTCCTAGGCAGGGATAGGGTCAGTCTGCAGCATTTCCCATGGACGTTTTTCAGAGCCCCCTACTCCATACACTGGCTTTTAAAAGCACCAAAGTCTGATCATGGAGTACATGATCTGAGATGGGAGCTGTGAAGTCTGTCGGCGTGGTGACACCCATGGGACTACGCACAAAATAAACCTCTCTTTCTTTTAAAAAAAGGATGTTCAAAATCCTTTTGAAAACCTGTCATTAAGATTCACAACAGGAAACAGGGAGTGCTGGGCACTTCTGAAACCAGCCCTAAGTTTCTGACAATTTTTTAATTAAGAGACATGAAAGAGAAAGTACAAACTCCTTGACGGTTGGTCTGTTGTAGATTTAAATACCTTAATTATAGGAGCTCGAGTTGGTTTGTTTTAGCGTTCTGCTGCTTCTGCGCTTTGGGAACTGCCTGATGTTCTCTTTGGGGCGATGTTAGGGCCATGCTCTTCCACCCTCAGCTAGCTTACAGCCCTTCTCCTGGAAATAGCCATTCCAGCCTAGGTGCCAGTGCCAAAAGGGCTTTTTCAATTACTTTGCCTTTCAACGTGGGAAGAGCCGGAGGGTGTGGTAAAAGCTTTTGTTTGCATGAATTGAGCAGTACATGCAGCCACTGCTTTTGCCAGCAGCGAGAGCAAGAAGTCAATCTTGAAAAGTTTTCCTTTCTTTCTTTCTTCAAAATGACTAGTATTTTGAAGGTGCAGCTCTGTACTGGGAACTCGCGACTGGAGGCTTTTTGCATGGTACCGTGCGATGCTGCTGAGAGCGATGAAGGATGCTTGCTTGATGTTGGTGCTTGGAGCTAGCCCGTGTTTCCAGCTGGCTCACTGATCTCCGCGTGGTCATGGGCTGACACTATTATAGCTTGGCGAGATACCACGGTGTAATTTGAAAAGGATGAAAAGTGTTAAGAGCACAATGGGATGCACACTCTGAAAAGCTGGATGGGAAAGCTGAGACTTTGAAGTGCAAAGAGGGTGAAATCTTCCCTGTGTAGGGAACTTGAACAAGTCGTGTGTACCATGTAAATTCCTGTTAAACCATCAAAGTAAGGCTTAAGTTGAGCTCAAGTGAATGGGTCTCATGCAAGCATTTTGCCTGCGGGTAAACTTCACCCTGGCTGCTTATTTTTGGAAAATAAGCTGTTTAGAGGAAACTGGAAAGCACAATGCTAAGTCAGGCTGTAAACAGGTATCTGTTACCCAGGTGCGCAAACTGGGACCTAAATCCATCCTTTAGCCCCTCAACAGGGATGCTATCATCTCAGGCAGGGCTGGGCCAGTGGCTGAGCCACTCTGCCAACAGTTTTCTCTTCAAATGGTGAAAGATGTGAGGAAATAGTGTGGGAGGATAAAAGGGAGGCAGGAGATGTGGTGGGGGAAGGAGGGGATGATGAACAGCAAGGCTGGGAGTGGGCAGAAAAGAGTGAGTAGTGGGCTCTGGCGTGGATCCCACCTGAGAGGGCACCGGTTAAACTGGGGAAACTGGGGGGGCTCAAGCAGTTAGTGAGGGTCTGGGAGGGATGTTTATCTCTGTGAATTTTAGTGTGTTATATAATGAGGTCAGGGCTGCAGCAGGAAAGGGGATATCCTGAAATCACAGAGTGTAGCTGCTTCACAGATGCACCACCTGCTTGTCAAAGTCCAACAACTTGCCTATAGAAGAGAGAGGGGAGGACCCCCCCCCCCCCCCAAAAAAAAAAAAAACAACAACAAAAAACCACAAAACAAACCACCCACCAAAACCAAAAAAACCCAACCAAACAAAAAACAAACCCAAATCAACCAACCAACGTCAAGGAATGAGGCAGGCACAAAGCTGCAAGAAGGATCACTGTTGGCTAATGTTGTTTCTAAAAAAGTCAATTTTTGGCTACAGCATCCCAACAAAGCCTTTGAAAGTGGGGTTTTCTTCCCTCTCCCCTCTCTAGAGCAAAAAAGTTGTTTTTTTTTTTTTCTCCCAAATGAATGCATATTTATTAAAAGGACTGAAAACCTTATTTTGACCCCAGAACCAGCTTGCTGGTTTCCCACCATGCAGGAAGATGCAGTCCCCTGCCACCCTTGGCAGCATCTCTGGGGGCTGCTGCCAGGCATGAGCCCCCTTGGCTTGGGGCTGCCAGCTCCTGTACCGCAGCGCAGGGGAGGCTGTGCAGTACAAGGCACCAGCGGCTGGTGTCATCCCATTACCACGGGATAGCGGTGATGCACTATGTGTTTCTATTCAAGCATTTAATACATTATTCTGTAATTTTTTTTCTTGGAAGTAATGAAGCCTGACAGCTTTGGCTTGTGCATGATAACAATCCCACACTGGTATCTTTTGAATCTTTCATTGCCAAATTCATAAAGGAAGAATGACTTTTCCAAAATGACAGTAAACATGCTTCATTTTATAAGACATTGTGGTTAACAGCCTGAAACAGTGAAGTGTTTTTTGAGCTATAGCTAAACTAATTTGAGCTAGCTATATTAAAAGTGCTGATCTGGAAGCTGAGCCACTTTGTAGCTGAGCAGGAAAACATATATGGCCTAACTCCCATAGTGTTTATCGGTGGAGTGTGGGGGATGTTTGCAGGGTTTTCTGTGCAGTCAGATCCTGCAAAGCATGGAAACAAGAGTGCAATGGCCCGATGCTGTGCTGCCAATCTCGCGGGCAGCGGATGGGGACTGGGAGTGAGCAGGCGTTCATGCTAATAACGATGTTTGAGCCTCTTAATGGAGTACTTCATCACACAGAAACTTTTGAAAGACCGCTTAAAAGAAACCTGCACACAGTTAACTGAAGCGTGTGAACATCCACGTGCTCTGGAGAGCTCCATTGGGGTGATTTTGGTGCGATGGGCTTGGGGGATGGACTTGAAACTGTAAAGTCATTTGGTTTCTTGCTTGCTGTAGGATAAGTACAACTTAATTTGTCTGGAGTTGAATGAGTTACTCTGGGATTGCTTTGGTGTAAACGAGAGAATGATTTGCCCCGCTAAGACTATTGCCGGTTGCTTTGCATTTATTTTATTTGCGGGTATTTCATGTTCATAATTTGTAAGTGTAAAGAAGAGAGCAAGGGGCAGAACGGTGGTGGAGCAGACCCCAGTGATGGCCATATCTAGGCTGCAGAGCTTGGGTCCTTATTTTAATTTGAGTGAATTAATTGCTCATTAACCCGAGTTAGCTAATGTGCGTAAGTGCTTGTCTAGCTAACCTACAGACACTTGTTCCAGGACGTGATGCAGAGCTGAGCTGGATTACAGAGAGGCTAAACCAGACGTTAGCTTGCGTTAGCAGTCCCTTAATTTCTGCCCACGGGGAGTGAAGCCCTACCCGTGCCAGCGACTTCTGAACCGCTGCTGGTTTTATACTGTGCAATACTTCAGGTTTTTCTAGGAAGTGAATGTGCTGATCACAAACAGTAAATCATCTAAAAACATACTACAAGAAGTCTCTAGTGATTTACTGAAAATATCATAACCAAACTGGGCTTGATTATGCCTCATAGGCACACAGCTGCTTTGGGGGCTTCCCAGAGAGCTGGGGAAGCATGGATCCAACTGTGCTTCCTGAATCACAGTTTTACTGATAATGTTGCAAATAAAAAAATAAACATGCAAGTGGGAGTGGAAAAGCAGGACAGGATAGGGAAGGAGGAGGGAGAGGCATACTGAGCTTCTGTGCCAAAAGGTGAGCTACCCTTTGGTTGGGGTAGCATGAGCCACACTGACTGGAAGCTCTTGAGGTCTTCAGTCTCTGATGGGTCTGAGCATGTCCCCCACGGTCACCTGCTGGGGGGCTGGGGGGGGGTGGGTGACTGGTCCCTGCCCTGCCTCTGCTCTGCTTTTCCTCTCTGTGGTCTTTGCGGAGCTGCGGGAGGCTGCGCTGATGCTCCCGTGCATGCAGGGACTGACTGCAACCTGCCGAGCTTTGCTTCCACCGTGGAGATGAGAAGGGGGAATAAATAGAGAAGCACGTGGTTTTAGTGTCGCTGGGAAAGCTGTGAGCGTGGGTACAGTTGTAGTCTACTGCTTGCAGGGTGAGCTCTTACTATGCAAGCAAGGTTAGATTTACTTTTTTTTTTTTTCCACGGCAGATAAACCTGACTAACTGGCCCCACAGCACGCCCCGATGAGGGGTGCATCCACTAGGCTGTGGGGCAGAGCGGCCACGCAGCTCTACAGCCCCTGCACCTGATCTCCATCACAGCTGGCGCAGGCAGGCTCGCACAGCTGGCAAATCCCCGTGTGTTTACCAAATCCTTGGGGGTTGCGTCAGCTGTGGTGATGGTTGGGAGTTAAGGCACCATCCACAGAGAAGGTCTCTCTGTCGACGGCTCCGGTGGAAAGGCTCATGCTGCCAGAGCCTCTGCTCTGCAAACTGACAACATAACTGCTGAAGTTTTCTATCTGGCACTTCTCGTGAATTCATTTTGCTTTGAAGGGCATGAGAAAGCAACAAAAGTTCAGGGGAGACAATGACATTTTTAAACTGAAAATGTAATTGCAATTTCCCTCTGAGGCTTGGAAACATACTCTCAACTATAAATAGGCTATTTCCATCACTTTCTTTTAAAAGAATCTTAATTCATTTATCGGTGATCACAGTAAATACAGCTTCATAACTTTCTGGTATACTCAACGCTGTCTCCTTGAGGTGTAGTGCATATAACCTGTCAGGAACGCATTTCACCTGCCAAATGGGAGAGGGGGAATGGAAAGTATGTTTGCAACCAAAGTTTGTTTTGCTTTGCAATTTAGTAACCATTAATAAGCTATTTAAGATGCATAGGCGTTTTCCCATCCCCAGAAAAGATATTCCCTTTGCAAATGCAACATGCTGGGGTTTTTTGTTTTGTTTTGTATCTATTGACCGAGCAGCTATAAAGGTTGTTGGCATTCAAACGATGCTCTGGGGCCGTCTGAGAAAGGATGGATACCAGACAGAGCAGTTAGTGCTGGTTATGGAAAAGTAACTTCATGGAGGAGGAAAAGCAGAAGGCGCTTTTAAGAGTATCCTGGGGAATGCATGTGAGCTGCGAACTTCAGGCTGGAGTTCAGAGCAAGGCACTGCTTTCTCAGCCCCTTGGTCTTGGCTCCTGGGGACTGTTTTCTCAGGGTTTTGTTGTGACTCCCAGGCTGAATGCAGCATGGAGAATGTGGCATGTTGCTGGTGCTATCCACAGGGGACCATGGAGAGACACTGTGCCTTGAAATAGGTGAAGTTCATAAGACATTTTTGGTTGTGCTTCATGTCTTCCGATGCTGGCATGTTTGTGCTGCAATGCCATGCAAGACAAACAGATGCCATGGAAACTATTAGCAAGGGGGAAAAACATGCACTGTGTTTTGAATTTCTGCCCTTTTGTTGTTACATCTCCATCTAATACCTTTCAGCATCTTTCCCTTTAAAAACCTGTACTTGTATTCAAAAAATTGCTAATTATTTTACTTGTGGGTCTCTTTCTTTTTATTTTGCATTAAATATAAAAGCAATTGGGAATGTGACAAGCTAGGTGTGAAGTATTGGTAAAAATATAAAATGGTATGTTATAAAGAGTGCAGCAAAACAATATTTGATTAATAACAGCTATAACTATAAAACCATTAATTGGTTAAGAGTCTCAGTCTTATGATTAATAGTTCGCTCAAAATCTTAACGGAAAGACTGAGAAATTAATCTTAAGAAAAGATTTAATGCTATAGATGAATTGTTGAAAAACTACTGGTAAAATAGCTTTAAAAATGTTTGTGTGTTAGAAGCCAGGGTAGGTTGGAGGTCTGGAGCAGAAGCGCACAGGAATTTTGACATTTAGGTGTAGAGCCATAGGACAACTTGTATTCCAAGGTACAAAGAGTACAAGGCAGTTCTGTCTGTAACAAGCCAGATGCTTTATAGTTCCTTAGATGCAAGGTGCTCGAAATCCAGTGTAAGGTGCACCCACCAGAGCCTGTCTGCCTGGCTCTTGAGTGCTATTCCATATTCATACAATCCCTCGTCGAGGGTCCAGTTCAACTCCCATTAAAAGCTGGATGAGTTGTAACATCCTTAATTCCTTAATGCAAGAATATTATTCTTGTCCCACATGCTGCCAATCAATCCCAGAATCAGCCCCACTCTCCGGGCATCCCCAAGGAGCTGCAGATAGATGCTCGTTACGTCAGCTGCGCTAACAGCCTGACTCTGGGTTTTCTGCTTCACGGGTGGGTCTGTAAGGATTTGGGAAGCAGCTCACAAAGCTTCTCTTTGGCTTTATTGTACGGTCTCTGAATTGGCTTGTGTCATGGTGTCCTCATGGATGCTAAAAGTAACATCCTGAAATTTAATTGCTGCTTGTAAAGGACATGAAGTTCCCCAAGGTGAGATGTGCATTCAGGGTGGGGAGTGTTTCTAGCTGTGCCCATGCCATGCAGGGACTCTGTCCTGAAGCTTGAAATCTTTTTGTTCTCGAAGCTAGGTATTGGCTTCTTTTTCTTACAGGAAAGGGAGCAGGACTTACAGGTTTTGCCCTTTTTGATGACAGTTCCTTTGATTTTCAGCAAGATTCTTTAAACTTGTTGGTTCCTGTTCATATTTTAGAAAGCAGGTAATGCAAAACTGAGGACTGTAACAACAAGCACTCTTCCAAAGTAGTTTAAAAATCCTCTTGAGAAAAGCATCTCCTAGTTCCAGATGGCTCCTGCATTTATTGTCATTGCAGTGTCATTCGCTACAGAACAATGAGCTTCCTCGGGTGGCATAAAACCCCACAACCTGACACCAGGACAGATGCCCGGAGCTCTGCATCCAGTGCGGCTGTTGTGCATTTATACGCTGGACAAAAGGCTCTGTGGTCTCCTCTGGAGCCCCTGGACAAGAAATGATCGACGTGTCCGCCGAGACCTTGTGCTGCCTGGGTAACCTGTGCTGACAGCATGCGAATGCATATGTGTGATTATGTCGTTCAGAAATGTCTTGAGACAGGTAATATCTGCTAAAAGCAAGAAGTAAATCACAGTCCTCATTTTCAGATTCTGCATGCGAAAATAAAAAAAAAAATACACAAATGTCCCTGAAGAAAGCAATAGTTCAGTATTTAAAATTTAATCTGTGCCTTAATTAGTGTTGCCTTTCAGAAGGGGAAGGAAAACAACAGTGCACAGCCTGACAAGGCACACGCCACCTCGGAGCCTGGTGCAATTTAAAATGTCAAGTTCTAAACCACAGGAAAGAAAATTGGACATAATGAAACGTAAGGTGCTTGTGACAGCGGCGCCGGGGTGCAGCGCTCTGCTTTCCCTCCGGCCCGTGCCTGCCGGTGCCCTGCGCCCATGGAGCTGCTGCCCTGCCCCGGTGCGCCTGTCCGCTGTGCCGCTGGGCGATGGTGCTTAGGCAGGAATGGGCTTTTATTGGGTCATTATTTGAAAGAAGACTGCTTTTGCTCTTTCAGAGTCAACCTCTGAAGCTGGGGGAGATACATGGCTGTGCGTGCTTGCTGCTGGCTAGCGGTCGGGGGGTGGAGGACCCGCCTGCTGCCCGGGTAGCTCTGCCCAAGGTGGGCAGCAGCACCAAGCCAGGGGTGCTTGTCTGGCCAAGCCTTGCGCTCGGCGTGGGGCGCAGCTATGTTTCCCCTGAGGGTAGGATGCTGTCGTCTTATTTTTTTTCTTTCCTGTTTTCAATTTCTTCCGTATACACTGTGGGTGTGGGTTAGGCAATTTCAATTTTTAAATTTTTATATATATTTTTAGAGTAAGTTTAAAAGAATAAAATTAAATTTTCCAAATTTACTTTATATTATATATTACACCACCTTCTCTTACACGTTGCTGCTGCTTCTATAACTTGGTTAATCCATTTCTCTTCTCAAGGCTTTGCCATGTCTTCATTTATACGCTTATAATTCAGTTTAGCCCTGTAATGTTGCCTATAATAATCCACTTAATAACCCTGCAGGAAACATCAGAAAGGTCGGGTGTTTTGTTCCAGTGAGTACAATGTATAAGTCCTAATCGGAACGTATTTTAGGTAATGAAAAGGCATTAGACAATCCAGTATTCTCACAGATGACACATTTGCTGTAAAGCTGCACCTCCTTATTTTACTGAATCTCCTGAACATGAAAACAGTGTCCATGCACTTGCCCTGTTGCTTTTAGCTAATAAGCGTTTCCTCCATCTATATGTTGTTATATTCTGTCTCTGGTCATGGAAGATGCTGATGAGTGTAAAGGTGTGTTTTAAATGTCTTAATTCTCTAAATTCTGCATACCTGGTATCTGGTACGTAGGCAGGCAATGAGCGCTTCTCTCTCCGTGTGCTCTGGATTTCCTTGAGCCCTTCTGATGTGGCTTCCCTGACGCAGGCAGAGCCCGCTGCGGCCATGAACACGGAACTTCGTTACGGAAATTTGGCATGACACTGGTAAGTGTCTTGTGGCTTTGCAGAAAGCTGCAAAATATTGCGAGCTGTATGGAGGTCTGAGAATTTTTGGTGTCGTCGATGATGACTTGGCTTAGAGTCAAATGGATCCAGAGTTTCAGACTGACTCGAAGGTGTTGCCACGCTGGGTCTGTCAGTGTGTAACTCCCGTGCCCTGAAGTGCTGTTGAATGCAGAAGTGGAGTTGGGTGCCTGCAGAGAAGGTGATGGGGGGCAGCGTGGGAAGGACAGGCAATGTGCACAGCACATCAGCAGGAACTACTGAAGAGTGAGAGAGAAACTTATTTGCACAAAAGGGTCATGTATATGCTGTCGTTTCTAAAAAAGTTGGCTTTAAAATATGCAAATGATGCTATATTCTTTGAGAATACTACATTTGTAACTCAATTCATATACCTGTGCCTTGCATGTTATTTCAGCTTTTAGAGTCTGAGGGCTAAGGTGCTGCGCCTATGCGATGAATTTCCAAACTTAAAGGCATTCCAGGGTGAGCTGGACGAGGATACGTCTCAGTTTCTTGTGTTTATGGCAGTCTGTGTTGAGGCATTTTAGCTAGTAATTCATCCAGAGCACAGCGGTATCTTAGCTCGGGTGGTGCTGTGCTGAATGTCAGCGTTGCATCGTGCCCACTACAATTTTTTAGTAGCTTGAACTACATCCATTTTTACTCCTGCACTGTTGATAAACTCCTTTAACTCAATCCATCAGAGTTTATGAACCCATTTTTCATTTCTTGACTTCTCAGTGAAGTCCTTTTCTCGTAGACTCTCTTTTGGACATATATATGGGATCCTAGGAGGAGCACAACTCATGTTGTGGGGAGGAGTGGAGACACCTGATGGGTCCTAACCCTTCACAGCCGTAATGCAGGATTTAAAACTGGTGGTTTGTGTGTTTTTTTTTTTTTTTTTTAATGGATTATTAATAGTGTCCTACATGCCCTGGACAAAAAGTTCAAGCTGTGAATAGTTTACCACATCATTCTGAAAACTTGCAGAAGCTTTGAGTAAAATTTTCTTTTTTTTCTTCCCCCACATTTCTCCTTGGACTTTAGCCCCACTACAGTCCAGCCCTAGCAGCACAGGTACAATTTACAAAATGTTGGTGTAAGAGTGCTGTGCTGCAAAGATCTCCAGCATGCCCTTGCGTACGTGCACCAGAAGCTGGACAAATATCTGCAAGCTGGTGGGATGGGGCAGTTCAGAGGGGCTTGTGTGTGAATCCATTGAATGACTTTCCTGAAACTGAGAGTGCAAAGGCTTCACTGTCCAAGCCAAGGGAATGATGGAGAGGGAAACTGATACAGGTTGGCTGAACGGGACCAGAGAATGCCTTAACAAACCAAGAAAGCAGCTGTTGATAATTCATTTGTAGCGTGGCAAAAAAGGCTTTTAGCAGAGGGAGTAGAAAATGAATAGCGAAGTAAATTCCCCCAGAGCGGAGAAATAAGAAAACTGCCTGATTATTTTAAACTGTTGTGCCCCGTGTGTGACTATAATCCACGAACCCAGCCTACTAGGACACAACTTTCCATTTATCTCCACTGTTTTTTAAATACCCTCAGCATCCAGATGCTTCTTTGGAAATTATGATCTGTTTATTTTTAATGAGAAAATTATTAGCAACTGAATTTATGTCCACAGAAATATGCTGCAGCTATACTCCCCATTAACATTGACTTTAAAGTTTCGGTGGGTCTTATTTTACTGAATCCCATTGGATTAGAGAGTATTCTTTATTTCTTTGAGTGGGGAGTTTTGCATTTTGTTCACTAGCTAATTAATAATTAATGCAAGTTTTGTGGAATTATGTATTTGATAGTTGGATTTAATTAAGCAGAACAGTGAGAGAAGCATTTCATTGTGGAGGCATTTTGACGAACCATGTGTCAAGTCATTACTTTAATGTAGGAGGATTCATTTCTGAAGGAAGAGCCTTTCCTTAGGGGAAAAAACCCCAAACAAATACTGTAGACTTGCAACCTTCTGAATACTGGCCAGGCAGCATCTTGCTTGCTTTACGTGCCTCCCAGTGCTAATTAGGAAACCAGAATTTTGTCTATGTAAACACAATAATAGCTTTGCATAAGCAGGTTCTCAGTGTGTGAAATACCTTTCTAGCCGAAACAGCTGTTAACTTCCGGAGCCCTTTTATTTTTGTACTTTTTTTTTTTCTCTTTTATTTAAAGAGAGTTTGCAAAAACAAGGTTATAAACATATGGCGAAAGTTTTAAGTGCTTTTGAAGCACAATTTTGCAGCTAATGTTTTCTTGCCAGTGAAGATGAGGACTGTTATTCCGATGGATGCATTTCTAGAAAAGGTTATAAGCTTGTAAGAGTGCACGTTAGCAACGCGCATGTCCGTCTGCTCCAAAGGGGGATGCTGGAGCTGTTTCCACTGGAAGGAAAAAGAGGGACTCGGTGCAAAAGGAGGCCAGGGGCCCCGTGCAAAGTGAAAGTTCAGCAATGGAACAAATGTCAATTAATCCGCTTCTCAGAGGCTGAGATAGTTTGATTTCTTGCACAAGTGCCTGCACTTTATTTATGGCTGATGTAGCACAGCTGCACACACAATGGTAAAATTTACTCTCCCATCAATAGGTGTTGCACTTTTGAACCCGCGTTCTGTAATTATGCACTAAAAAATGTAAGAAAATCTTCTATTTATGTTAGAATACAAGCTAGCTTCTGTAGACTTTGGCAGAATGTGACTTAAGACCAGTGGTTGATTGACTCTTAATCGACTGAAGATTTTGGAGTGTCAGGAGTAGCTTGGGTTTGAAATTTTTTGATGAGGTGGTCTTTTGGAGGATGCTCGCTTGTCCAAACCCAGAGGACTTGAGTGATTTGATTAATTTTGCCTCTTTCCAGGACTTCTTGAACGTCCGTCTGGAATCTCCTTGCTTTCATCCGAGCCTCGTCTGGGTCTGTGCCTGTGCTGGCCAGAGTGCCCTGGCACCCCGGGGCTGTGCGGCGCTCCTGGTAAGCAGGTGAGTTTTCCAGGCAAACCTGAGTTCCTGAAATCCCCAGCTTGGCGCAAGACCTGGCTCTCCATGAGGATGGCAATCCAGCCGATCTAGAGGGCAGCGAATTTGTAAGACCGAGGTGTGGGTTGATATCTTCTTTTCATTGTATTTTTTTCACTTTTCAGAGCTGCCCATTGCCAGATAATGTATAAAAGTGAGCAGATTTATGCCCCATTTCATTCAGCTCCTGTTTTATGATAAATGCTGCAAGAAACAGGCAGAAACATGCAATGGGCTTTCTTAGAGAAGTGTTCCTCTCCAAAACAACAACAACAACAACAAAAAAAAAAAAGAGGGAAAAATGCGACTTAAAGCACTTTACAGTTTAGCTTAATTAAATCCAGCTCTGAAATTTCTAAACCATAAGACTGCATGAGCTGCTCATTAACTAACCAACCGAAAAAAAGAAAACATAAAAGCGGAAACCAAAGTGAAAAATGGAATAAAGTTGTGATAAATAAAGACCTGTTCAATGCTTGGTTATTCCTGGAGCCCTGCGGGCTGCCCAGAGGTGGCCTGGTCCCCCTGCTCCCTGCTGTGAGAGCAGCCTGCTGTCTGCAAAGCGCGGCTGCAGCCGCTGCGGGAATGTCGTGGTACGGCTGATGCCTAATGTTGAAAACAAAAAACAGTCCAAAGGTCTGAATCTTTTCAATCTTGTCTTGGAATGACAAGATTTTTAATGCTTTTTAGTTTTTTCAGGTGGTTTGTGTTTTGTGGTTGGGTTTTTTTTGTTTTTTTTTCTTTTTTGGTGGTTTGTGGTTTTTTGGGGATGCTTTGTGTTTGGTATTTTTTTTGGTGGTTTGTGGGGGCGGGTTGGGTGGTTTGTCGGGTTTTTTGGGTGGTTTGTGGTTGTTTTTGTTTTGGGGCGGTTTGGTCACTTTTGGGGCGGTTTCAGCATGATTTTTACTGGATTTTTTTGTTTGTTTGTTTTGTGTTTTTTGGTTTTATTTTGTGCAGGGTTGGGATGTGACTTTGCAGACTATTCTTGTCTTGGAATCCTGGCTGATTTAGTGATGCTTCTTTGCATCCTTGAAGCATGCACAAGCCCCTGTCCCAGGAGGGCAGCTATTGATGGCACAGGATTCACTGCGTCCCCCCTGATGGGTTTGAATTCTCAGAGTGCTTACACTGCAAATACGGGGTTACAAGAACTGGCCAGCAGAGGAAGGAGCCCAGGCAGGAGGTTACACACTGGTTTAAAACACTGAGAATACTGAGACTCCCTGAAAGCAGAAGTAGCTACATCTGGCAGCGTTCTTCACATGGCTTCTTCCAGGGCTGTCTCTGAGGTACTGCAAGATGGGATGGTCACTGCAGGGTAGAAGGGGTGTGGAAAGACTAATCTTAAACCCACGTGTGTAACTAGATGTCTTCCAGGTGGGATCTGAAATTCCAGATGTGGTCTTAAGAGTTAGTATTAAGGTGCCTGATATCCACACCTCTAGCAAAAATTAATCCAGCAAAAAGTTTGAGCAATATGGTGAGAAGTTGATAAAATGGAACCTCATAAATATATTAGAGCAAGGAAAGACCTTGAAAAAAGAAGAGCTGGTTTTATTGCACTTGAACCAAAATATTTGGGTTTGAGAACTAAACTTCTTGGAGAAAGAGCCTGGAGGGGTGCTTCTCTGCAGCAGGTTGCTGTTAAATTCCACTTTTAGCAATCATTAAAGATGTTGAGCTGGCCTGATGGCTCGCAGCTCCCTAACCCAAGGGATGCTGTATGGAAGGATACCTTACCGTACCGGTAACTGCGCACGAGTGTTTACACATGCCCAGTGTCTCCCTTTCCCTGCATGTATCCCTGCAGCTACCCACCTTCGGTTTAGGAAAAGCTTCACGTCACTGGTCCCTTTTGATGATGTTATGCTAACATCATAAACAGAAATCTTATATTGAATATATGTAAGCAAAGAGGATTTTTCAAAAGAATTTTTAAACAAGGCTCGACATCAAAAGCAACTATTCTGAAATATTTTTTATATTTTTTGGGGTTTTTTTATTTAAATATTTACAAAGAGATGTGTATCTAGTAGTTGTTTCTGAACAATAACTAAATATATTGAAAGCATTACTGTTGTTATTTTTGAAGGACAGCAAAATGATTACAAAGTACAAAAATCGTGAGACCGTTCCTGGTTTACGGTCTCAGAAGAGCAAATGAAATTATTCTGAAATAACTCTTTACATTGCTACTGCAGTCAAAAATGGGCATCAGGTACTATTTCCACCAGAAGCTGCAGACTTTCCTGTTTGGCTTGTTGCTTGATTTACTCTCTGATTAAATTTGAATGTGGCTGTGCCTCTTACATGAGTAAATATTGCTCAGGAGAAGACCCATGGATTCAGGTTCCTTGTTAAAAGGCTGGAATATGCTGCTGTGCAGGTCTCAGTAAGGTTTCTAAGCCGGTAAAACCAGGGGTTCAAGGATTTCTTACTGTTCAATTTGAATTTCAGACCGTCTCTTTTGTTTGACAATGCTTTATACACGGAAGCTTCGTGTATGCTTGGGGTGAGTGCTCTGCAGCGGTCCTCTGTGCAGAATGCTTTATGGGCTTGAAGTATCAGCGATCCGAGCTCTCTTTGTTGTTGTATTTATCACTCTTTCCTAATGTGCCTTAAGGAAAATCGGTGCAGGTGATGTTTTTTAACTTGGAGTCTGCCCTTGTTTGGTTCTCATGACAGTTTTTTGGTGGAGGAGCTAAGGTTGTTGCTTGAAAGAGCTCGGCTTCAGAAGCGCTGCCCGAAGGCTGCATCATGAGCTCTGAGCATTTTTTTTTTCCAAGATCTCTCTTAATGTCAGTATTTACATTAAAACAATGAATCAGTTTTTCCCAAAGAAGTCTCATAGGAGGTATGACCTTGCTTCCCAGCAAGTATATGCATAGTTTGACACTGCACTGAATAACCCTTTCTTGAAGTATCCCAGGGCTCTTCAGTACTGTGGCTACTCAGTTTAATTCAACTTTCACAGTGACCTTTTCCAAGACAAAAATAGTCCTTTATCATTCTTTTACCCCTTGACTCTCTATTCCTTGTCCCGAGTTTAATGTTCAGTAGCTTCCCCTCTAACTACTAAATCTCTGAAGTATTCATCTCTGCAGCATTGCCTACAGCAAATACTGCTGGAAAAAACTAGAGCCACTAGTAGAGCGGTTGTAAATTTTCCCCTTGGGAGTATGAATACGTCCAGTCTCAGCAGCTACCGATTTGGCTACATCCATCCCAGGGGAGTTTCATGCACGAAATACAAGAAAAGTTTGTCTGGAAGCTGAGTGGACTCTCTGTGTGGCTTATTGGAACTCATTCAACCGAGTCATATTAGCAAAACTCATTAAAAAAAATTTGTTAAGAACCCCTAGGGCTTGATTCTGCTTCCACCAGCATTTGTGATGAACAGGAATAATAACTAAGATTAAGTTGATGAAGTTACACTGGTCTAAAACAATAAGGGAAGAAAATGACACTTTAATGTAATGCTATGCCAGATTTTCGTTCCTTTTATGAACTATGGTTTAACTTCAGTGGGGAGTGGAAGGAGGGAATATGCGATTTTAAAGGACCCTTAAAGTACTAGAATGAGATGGCCATTCAGAAATGAGCAGTTGTTTATAGGCAGAAATCTTTGCTGATTTTTGTGACTTAATTTTTAATCTTGGAGCAGATGTTTTTCTCTCTCAGTAGCTTAAGCTAACCAAGTCTCCCTAATCTATCTAAGAATTGGGTAGAATCCCTTGGAGTTCATTAAAAAGAAAAACCAAAACGACTGTTTTTAACCCTTTGGAATTAGAACAAAATTTGGAAAGTGAGACCGCTAAAAGAAATGAGAATATTGTGAGTCAGATGAGACATTCCTGGTGTGCATTTGTAAAGCCTTGTGATTCCTGCCTCTGTTTTAGGGCTGTGAATAGTGGGCTGGACTTGGCTTACTGCTTAAGTGCTCTGAATTGAGAAACGCAGAATTGGGGTATGGCATTTGGAGACCTCAGTTCTGTTTCTAGTTTAAGCCTTTAGTTGCTTAACAGTTTTGGGAAAAGGTGGGACAATTTTGTCATTAACATATCTTTTTATTCTTTTTTTTTTTTTTTTTCCCTTGGGTTTTTCGCTGACAGGACGGTTATCGGGTGGGGGTGCCCATCAGCTGCCCGTGTCTGCGGAAGGGCGCTGGGTGCGCAGGATGAGCGGAGCTGTCACCGCGCGGGTGACTCCTCGAGGTGGGACGCGAGGCGGTGGCAGGGGCTGGCGGGGCTGCGGGCACTGCTGCTGCGCCAGAGCTGAGCCACCGGCCGCTACCGCGCTGCGGTGGCCTTTGGGGGCACCGCGTTTGGGAAAAGGTAGTGATAATGACACGGTTCTCGCATGAGCTAGGAGTGAATGAAACAGATCCCTTTTTTTTTTTTTTTTTTTTTTTTTTTGTCTTCCAGTTTGTGGTTGTGTCTGCAGTGCCCTTTAGAATAAAAGCTGAGGGTTGACACGTCTCCCCTGCTGTTTCTGAGAGCATCGCATCTCCTGCGGCTGCTGTAAAAGAGGTGAAGGCACTTCTTCACCTGGGCTGAAGGTCTGCTTTGAACTCGAAGTCTGTCTGGATGGTAACCTGCAGCATCGCCCACCATCCTTTAGCCCCAAGGTGAGAGCCAATCCTCAATGTCAGTCTCAGAAATCACGCTGACACAAGAGGTAACAAGCTGACTACCAGCAACAATATACTGCCAGAAGTATTGAAAAATGTTGCTTTATTCCACTGCCCCATTGATTAATTTGTCAAAATACCAATGGAATAAAATGTTATCCGAAGGGACTCCTGCCACAGGGTAAGGAATGAGGTGAAACCATCCCATTTATTTTCTAAGATGGCAGCTGAACTTCTAGGGGAGAAAGCTCCTAAAGCAAACTTTTCTTTTATGGCAGGAGGCAGATGTGTTCGGTATTGTGGATGCAGGCGAGTAGGCGTCCTTCATTTGACACGCTTACGGAGTTGTGACACTTCAACCTTCTTAAGAGTGGGCTGTTGGCTGTTGCCAGAAAAAGATGATTTTGTCTTCAGGAACACGCCACAATTAAAGGTAGGGGAGTTCTACAAGTGTGCTGGACTCAAAACTTGTTGCAGCTAATAGCGATGTTGCTAGTGACTTCAAATGAATTTGGATGCAGACTAGCAAATTAATTTGAGGAATATAGCTGGGTTATTTAAGCAGCATCAGTAGGTATGGCAATATGTAACCTGGTTACCTGGCAGCTTTTGATTTTAGTTCACACCTTCTCGAACAAAATTTAGCTCAAAGTAGTGAACAGATTTCCTTCAGCTTTTGAAGAAAGACCTTGCAAGCCTGTAAGGAGAATTATGAGAAAATGAAAGAGACAGCGTAATGGGTGTTGAGATGGAGATGAACTGCAGGGTCAACTCTCTCTAATTATTTTAAGGATTCTATACTACTTCCTATTTATGAACTTTCTATACAAATCTGTGGCGACATCTGAGGCTCTAGAGGACTTTATAGAGTACCTAGCTTCCCCCTGACTCTTGGAGTGGTTTTTCTTTTTCTAGGTCACAAGGGCACTTTTGCTGCATTTGGGACAATGGCTCAGTGTTAGGAACAAAGGGGATATTCATAAAATTAAATACCTTGGTTATAGCTTTCTTAAAGAGATGCTTCTTAGCATTTTCTTAGGACCTTAAAGTTTTGAGTTGCCAATCCTTCTCTGGAAGATTATTCCATAGGCAAATTTACCCTGAAGGACAATGAATTTTTCATTGGTTTCTACATGTTTTCTTCTTGAGCTTAAAAACATGCCTGGTCACCAAAGCATGCATCTTGTTAGAATGATTCATGCATAAAAATGCGTGTTTAGCTGCAGCTGGAATTTGCTTCGGTAAATGCATCTCCTTCCTCTGTTTGCCAAAACCTGATGCAGACCTGTGTTAAATGCTCTTTCAGCCAATAGAAACTCTGTGATTATGCACATTTGTGATTAAAAAACATTATGCTAATATAATAGGTGTGAAGCCACTGGGTTTATTTGAGCAACCTGAGAGAGAAAATCCTATCAAAAGAATTATGGCAACACTTGTTTGTATGCAATAACCCCGTAAAGAAAATATTGTAGGTAATTACGGTCCATTTTGTAAAACTCACACATTGAAATTCTTATGTTGTACACCCTTCCCTGGGCTGGGGTGGCAGTGATTTCACGTGTTTGTCACGTTCATTGAGGCAAATTGTGCATCTTGGTGTTTTTAAATTGATCATATTGTCTCTGCTAAGATAATGCCTAGAGAATAGGACCTTGTCACAGGATAATGGTCCTGCTGCCAGATACATACGGAGGCAAAGCTGGGACATTTATCAGAAATAAGCGTCAAGGTGAAGCAGACACATTTATTTCCAAAGCAGGAGGCTTTTATCCTGTCAAAACCTTCTATGTTCTTTTTCCCCCCCCTTTTGGTTTTTTTTCCACTTTACCTGCATCTAGACCAAATGATTAATGGCCTAGATTCTGATGTTTTCTTTGTCTGATGGATGCTAATGGAGTTGTTGCAGGTCTTTGGTATGTATTACTAAGAAGTTGTGCTCTGGTTGGATCTAGAGGACAGATTTACATTATAGGAACGGAAGATGCAATGAATTCATGTTGTTTAGATTTTTGTGAGAGTAGTTATTGTCTGAATTGCCACTGATGTCAAGGCATGATAATTATAACAAACTTGGCTAACGTAGGAAGGAGAATGTGATGTTCAACATAGCAGGAGGGTCATGTATCATGTCTGTAACCTCTCTAAATAGTTCAAAAGAGGTCATCAGCCCTTTAACTCACACTGTTCTTGTGTTAATTATCTAGACAGACATCTCCTGTGAGACATATGACGAAATCCAGAATGTATTAATTATTCTGAAGAATTGTTTATGGTTAGATAAGTGTAGCAGAATAAGGACTCTGCGCTGTTGTGCCTAGCTGCTGGGGGGACATCCAGTGTCTGATACAAGAAATCCAACATTCCTGACTGGATGGACATCCCTAAAAGACAGGACACAACAAAATAATCTTCAGATGGCACATAGTGATGCAAATTTGAAACTGCATCTATCCGTTCAGTAGGTCACAAATGCTGGTCACCCAAACTTCTGCAGTTCCACGAACTAAAAAGTACCCATTTAGCAAGCAAGGAGCTCTCAAGATGTCTGTTACATTTTGCACCTGTCGAGTCATAAGTAAAAGCTTTTTAACTGTGCACCTCTTTGTGAATTAGGGTCTAGGAGTCAGGATTTCCCAAAGCCAAGCACCGATGCATTATTCATTACGCAGTGTCAAATCCTTACAAACTTACTATTTATTCAAAGAATTTTCTTCTTCATTTTTAATACAAAGTACACTGAGAATGACTAATGTTCCCCCTCACCTCCATGAAGTGATGGTAATCGTTCATCTCTTTGGAGAAGTTTCAACTTCCTTGGACTGTACCTATTCTGCACAGCGAGCCTGGTACGTAGATCTGTCCTAAACTGTAACTTTTCCTGCATTAGATTTTCTAATCTTCTTGGTTTGTAGCTACGGACACTGCTACTTCAACCTAAAGAGTTTGGTGTGTGTCCCCCACCCCCTCCAGCAATAACAAGAGCTAGGCTTCCAAAATGAGCTGGGCAAATTGCCAGCTGCGTTTGCAAATGCGTATGACCGTGTAGGGCAGCAAATGATTCTTTTTGGAGTGCTGGCGTGCATTTCAGGTTCAATTTCTGTCAGACATGCACGTCCCCATTGCTTAGTCCGCTTCAGAAATAGGTCAGGTGATATTTTCTATCAGGATTAGAGCTGTACTTCTGCTGGATGCTAGCTGCTCTGCATTCAGCAAAACCGGGCTAAGATTATCACTCCTGACCAATATGGTTTTTTGGGGGAGAGGGTGGCTAATATTGTGTGTATGTGAATTTTCTGTTGATTCGTTCCTAGAGTACTGTACCACCCTGTGAGTCAATCTGAGCCCAGGGAGTCTTGTGCTGTCTAGAATGGCTGATAACTTTGTTGACTCTTGATAATGTTTGAAATCTTTCCTTTCAGCAGTAAGAGTTAACGATAAAGCAAGCTACCTAGCACCTACCAGCTCTGAAAAGAAATCTCTGTTACAATTTATTATATTCCCATTGTCTATGCATACATGAAATAATGATTTTTGGCTGTGATCTACAGATCGCCTAGCCTTACAAATCCTGCTAGAAAGATAAGCAATTCTTAATCTTTTCTCTATGTTGGTGTTATAGCAGTATTCCTCCTCATCTGCAAAGGCGTACTCGGTCTCCTGAACTCTTAAGTGTGGTTTAGCAAATCAAATCAAATGAAACTCATGATTACAGTGTATTTTGTGTAATTTACTTACCAGGGAGAACAGTCTATGGTAGTTACCCTCATGTATCCTCAGTGGACTCCGAACACTGTGTGTATAGGACAGGTTCCTTATTCCACCTGCTGCCTGACCACAGAAACGTGCCACCTAGCCCGAGAGCATCTTAGCACCGCTCAAATCTGTTTTGCCCTAGCTAAGGAGCATATACCCAGTCTAACACTTCACTGGTGTGTATTTTACCCAAGTTACTTTGAGCCTGAGAGTCACACAAGGGGAGGAAAAAGTAGTGCCACAAGTATCATGCAATCAGATCTGTGGAAAATCATCAGAACAAGGAGAATGGCCTCATTTTCCCATTTTATCTACAATGGAAGATGTCCTTCAAGTGAAGAGATGCCTGAAGCAACTGTCCCTGCTTCCCCTGAAGGTGGTGGTGGGGACAGTCCAGGTATATCCCTGGCGGAAGAGCTACTTCTTTGGGGATGAAGTTTCCCTGCTGTCACCCAAGGGTGGGTGTAAGGAGGGTTAACCTGAGGCTGTTGAGTGGCCGTGTCCCAAGCCTCATCTCTGGGCAGCAGTGCTCAGCCAGCCCTGGTGCACCAGGTGCGAAGGAGAGGGGCATGGCTTGGAGGGTGGACCTGAAAAACCCAGCCACAGGAGACAGAGCACTCAGGCAGGGAAAGCTGAGAACCTTTGCCAAAACCATGCTTTTGCTGTGCCACGAGTACAAGCAGCTCCGGTTAAAGGGGGGGTCACAAGGGTCTGCACTACTCCTAGTTGCATAATTGCCCTCGAGCCCGGCTGCGGTGAGAGCACTCGACGTTTAATTAATGTGCAAATGGAAGAGGAGAGCTGGGGCGTAATGCTCAACAGAAGCTTGTTGAAGTGAAATTGAGTATCACAGCTTGCTCCAGAGGGTGTTGGATTAGACCCCAGAAGCCAAGAGGTTTTTATTAACCCTGTTTGATATGTATATGCCGAGACTGGCAAAATCAAGAGAAAGAGGCTACCTGACCCCAGCCTCTGCCGAGCGTGGCAGCACTGTCGCTGGTAGTCATCTCTGGGAGGAGAGGTGTGAAGAGTTTGCATTTACATGAGATTTCCTATTCATAAATTTTACTTTTCAGCAATTCTAGGTAAGTAAGCAATGGTGAGTGTTTATCTTACTGGTGTGCATAGCAAAAGGTTACAGCTATTGTTGTTGCTGAAAGGAAAAAGGAGTGTAGGCAAAATGCAGAAGTTTGGGATGTGTGAGCAATGCTGCTTTCAGGAACAAACTTTGGCTAATCTACTGCTCAACTTGGGAAATACTGCCTAATGCCCAATAAACACCGCAGCTCGCATCCCTGCCCCAGAGCCACACGCATCTATCATAGAATTGTTTAGGTTGGAAAAGACCTTTAAGATCACCAGGTCCAACCATCAACCCAGCACTGCCCAGCCCACCACTGTACCATGTCCCTAAGCACTGCATCTATGTGTTTTTTAAACATCTCTAGGGAGGGTGATTCCACCACCTCTCTGGGCAGCCTGTTCCAATGCTTGACCATGCTTGTCCGTGTAGAAAGAAAAATGAACGCAATGTTTAATCTGGAAGAGAGCTGTGGATAGGATGGTAGTCTCAGAGAAATATACTCAAAGTATTCCCGCACTTAACTGGGGGACAAAATAATGCCTGAGTCCTGCTGAAATGGCTGCTGGTGTTGCAGGGAGCGAGGGGAGCTCTGACACCTGCACCCAGGGAGGGACAAAGGCTGATGAGCTCCCTGGGGTCACATAGATGTGGTCACCGAGGGAGCCGGTGGCCCAGAGCTCAGCACTTTGCCATTATCACCGTTCCGAACCTCGCTCATGGCATCACTGCAAAGCCTGGCACTGATGCAGGGTTGAATTGCTTCCAAGAGCTAACATCTGCAGCACAGATACGAACCCATCACTATTTTACATATAGGTTGCTTACAGTGGTTCAGCCTTTCACCTGGATGACCTGGCACCCCCCAGCTCCCTCCCCTGCCTTGACGGTCCCTCTCCTAACCTCGTGCTACACAGCAAGCAGCGGAGCATCCTGAGGTTGCATTTAATGTTACTGGGCCCTTATAATCTGCTACTCTCATTTTTCTGGAAAATGCAGCAGATTGCAGCTCCTGTGGAAACAGCAAGACTGCACTTCTCTGAGCAAATCTGGGAAGGAAAAAGAGATTTTTAATAACGGGTCGTCGATTGTTCACCTCTCAGAGCAGCGTGTGCTGCAGCATCGCAGCATATGAACGCTACTTTGTCTTTTTCCAACTGAAATAAGCCTGCACAAGCCAGAGAAATAGATATTACTTTCTCATTAATGAAATATTAATTGTATGTTTATATTTTGGTGTGGCCTAAAGTGAATATTAAAGTGCACATAAATAAAACATTGCCAACTTTAATACAAGATGGGGTTTTCTCACACTTGTCTTAAATGAGCTTGTTACAGTGGAGAAGGTAATAAATATTTGATGTCATGGCATGTTAATGAGGTGCTGGCTTGCAAATTCAAAGTGTTTAGCATAGTTTTCTCTCCCCTTCAAACATGTTACATAGTGCAAACATTTTGAATTATTTAATCGGGAAGATCTTTAAGCACTGTGGTGCGGTGTTTAAAAACCTAAACCCACAAAACCACAGAAGTAATTAATGGTTGCAGCTTCCCAAACTGACTATAATTTCTTGAATAATATTGTTTGTTTTTAATTCAGAGTTAGTGCAGAGGGCTTTCCTGCCCTGGAAGGAGGAGCTGGCTCTCACCGCAGACGGCACGTCGCCGCAGCGGTTGGCAGCTGGGGTGCACACAGGGTGGCACTCGGAGGGTGCCTGCACGTTCTTCAGTTGTTTTACTGGAATTTTAGCTCACTGGATTGGGTCATCAAGACTGTTTTAAGACACATGTAAACTGTATGACTTTTACATTCTGCAGTTGAAGCCAGATACCTTGCCGGTCACCCCCGTGTCCTCAGAGATGTTGCAGATGTTGGGCCTTTGGAGGACAGAAGTGGAGATGGGGACGTCCGACCTGGTGGGGTTTGATTTCTCTCCTTGGCAGTTCTTGTTCTTCTCTCTGGCTAGCCGGGTATGAAATATATATATTGTTGTAAGCTGTGATGGATTGGGTCTGTCTAGGTTATCATAAAGAGGTAATAGGCTACTAAAAGTAGCAATCCCAAATGTTTCTCTGTACATAAGCTTGTTGGTTTTTTTTTTTTTCCAGCCACTAAATTGATATGCTTTTTTTTTTTTTTTAGTAGTTTGCATCTCTGACAGTGAACTTAAAAGGGTTTCTGGTATTTGCACTTCCGTGAAAACTTTTCTGATAAATACTGAGGTGAGAGCAGCACTGGAAGGTGTTGATGGTGATACCCTATGCACAGATGGGCAAGTCAAGGGCTCAGAAAGAAGCAGTGTGAGGTTTCTTGTTGGGTATTAAGAGTAGAAGAGTGATTGTAGGGGCTTCAGCAATGGATTAAAAGCTGAAGTTATATTTTTATTTTGGGCATATCTAAATAAAAACAATCTTCTCAAAAAAAGATATGCTCAAAAACTCGAGGCTGGAGAAAGCAGAGCCAATGCAAATGCCTGTTTCAGTTTTGTTGGCTTTAGCAGGCGGCTTAAAGGCAGAAGTCTCAAGTTGCCATAAAGTCCCAATATTTGCAGTCCCTGGGCAAAGTAGTGCTTTGGTATCAGTAAATGAAATCTGTTGTTTCAAGTTCAAATGGGGGCGGGGGTCCTCCCAGGACAGGCGCAGCTGGAGAAGCTTTCTTTGGCGCAGCTCCCCGGTCGCAAGCGCTGTTTGCCATGGCTGGGTTGGGCAGATGCTGCCCCTGGGTGCAGCCCTCCCGCTGCCGGCCATGGGGCTGGGGTCCGTCCCGGCAGGGACCAAGGGGGCAGGAGAGGGGCCGTGGGCTGCGGCTGAGCCGGTGTCTGAGCCCACGCGCTGCCCTTCCGATATTCTGGTTGCGTCTTTGCTGACCCATCCCAGATGCCTGAGGTACTGTCCTTGCGCCTTCCAGTGCTTTAAAGGCAGCTCTCCACTTATCTGGTCACCGGGGAATGAATTCCCAAGAAAGAAGCAGAAAAGTCTGAATTTTTTTTTTTTTTTTAAAATAGTAACAGATAACTAAGTGATAGAAAAAGTGAGAGTAGAAATGCTTCTCACATCTTCTAGCCTTTCCAGAATCTAACTTCACCAGTAATTTGTGCAGCTCCAGGCTTTGAGGAAGGTGAAAGCTCATAAGGCTTTTAGAAATCTTCCTTCTTTTTACATTTCTGCTTTTAAATTCCTTTTCATAACTCAACCATTAGCAGGTACATGTTTTTAAGGCAGCAAGTTCTACAGTTTTAGATGGAAAGAGCCTTTCAGAACAAGTTAGCATGGGTGCTAATAGGGACACTTTTTTGAGTGCCTGATTCTGCAGCATTTTGAAACAGTTCTACCTTTTGCTGACATAAAGGGAATTGCCACATCAGGCCCAGCATGCAGGAACTGAATTTCTTTTAAAAAGTGCTATGTGGTATAACCGCATCAAGGTTTGTCTCCTTTCATAATAAAAGACATTTTTCTCAAATGCTGTTCCAAAACTGCTGAGAGTATCTATTCAGAGTTCGTTGTTTTTCTCCTACAAGCCTCTGTTTCCTTGATGAATGAAGATGGCCCATATTATTCAAGATATATGTAAGGTGTTGTCCACAAATTATCACAGTGCTTAACTGTTTTAATAGCTTTAATCTCCATTTTAAACCTTGGATTTCCATCTCAGAAAATGGCTGCTGATGCATTTTGTGCAATCCAGGCTATGTCCTTTAAATTGCATGAAATTTAAAATGCAAAATTAAATTAAAGATTACATTTAGAGTCATTTAAACTTAAACCACTTAACCGCCAGTAAGAGCACAACCAACTTCGGTCATTGAGATGCTGGCTCTGATATTGGGCGTTGCAATTTCTGTATGGAAGTGCCCCGGCATTGCTGGAAATTTGGGCATGAATCCACCCGGGAAAATCGCAGGACAGCTGGTGACAGACTGCACGGACGCTCCTGACTTTTCTTTGCAGTGCTTATGGTCTTGGTAGGCAGGAACGTTGGAGCGCCGTTCATTAAGTCTTCATTAGCTAGTGCGTGTGCAGCAGTGGCGAAAGGCAAGAGAACAGAGGTGTAAAAGCTGCGCGGAGAGGGGTGTCCCGTGGGGACAAGTGCTGGGTAGTTGGAGCAGGTCTGCTTGGGCACGTGCCCCGTGGAGCTTCCAGAGGTTTTGCTTCCAGGGTGTTAAGGTGCTGAGTGCCCCTGGCCTGGGAGACACTCATGGTTCATCCCAGAAAAGCAAGGGACTTGCCAAAAATTCAGTATATTAGGCTTAGTGTGGAAAGTTTCTTATAACAATAACACCACCACCACACCCAAAAACCAACCCCAACAAAACCCCAAATGATATTCCAGTGATGAATGGCTTTAATTAGAAGTAGGTAGCAAACACTTCTAAAAA
>JAVJGI010000003.1:26612449-26624936 GCA_035590275.1 Ibycter americanus | reverse complement strand
AAGCAAGGGACTTGCCAAAAATTCAGTATATTAGGCTTAGTGTGGAAAGTTTCTTATAACAATAACACCACCACCACCACCACACCCAAAAACCAACAAACCCCAACAAAACCCCAAATGATATTCCAGTGATGAATGGCTTTAATTAGAAGTAGGTAGCAAACACTTCTAAAAAGATATAATTTCAAGCAGTTTCTATACTTTAGTGCTTCTGGAAGGCAAATAGTATTTATTCTTGAAGCAAGAATTGGAGAACTAATTTGGCTTAGCTTTAATTTAGTGATGATAAAATCTAGCTATAATTAAATTGGAGCAAAAAATTCTAGGTAACAAAACTTAGTTAATTTAGGTACAAACTTGCTTTTGTTCCTCCATAATTAATTTGCTCTTCAAATTATAAAGTATTGTTATCCCTAGGTAAGCAAAAATGCAGTCAACAGTTCATAACTTCCACAACGTTACCTAAGGAGCCTGTGAGTGGAAAACTGGTAGGATAATCCTTAAACTAAGGCCACCTGACATAAATGCTACCTAACTGTGTCTTGATTCCTGGATCGTTGACTTCCCTCTAGTTGAGTGGGCCTAATTGTGACAAAAACTGACCCCCTACAATTTACATGTTTTGGACTCTTTACAGGATTGAGATAATCCGTGTTTTCATCAGTGATGCTAGGTTTTCATAAATCTGATTTTTTAGGGTTTCCTAGTCCATGAAGATTGCAGATTCATTTAGAAACATAAAAGCAAGTTTCAAAATAATTTGATAAATTCTTCATAATATCATTGAAACTAAAATTTTAAAGCTCAGGGTAGTAGCATTCCCATTACTGTCTTTATTGAGGTTAGAAGGATGTACATCCATACCAAATTTCTCAATTTAGTAATGAGGAATTACATTTATTAAGTTTTAAAATTTATCTTCAGGAGCAGCATATTATTCTCTGCATGCATCTGGATAATTTGACTATATCAATATTGATCCATGCTTATGCCGTTGTTGTTAATCCCTCTGGGAAATGGATTCTTTCAGTAATATTAGTTGAGCAGATGTTGGTTGTTGATTTTGCAGTTTTATTCTTGGTACTTTCATTTTTCTCAGAAGAAGGAAAAACTTCCTTAATCCCATGCAGAGATAGAAATATAAATGACAGCTAAAAATACGCTGAATTTTCTGTCCTTCTCCAGCTCTCAGAATACACACTGCGTTGAGAAGGGAGGATAAGCGTGACTGCATGTATCTCTTTGAAGTACTTTATCAGTGCTCCTAAAAAAATATCAAAGAGGAGACTTATGCCATGTAAAAATAGTTATGATTACATCCTCTTTGGCTGGATCTGATACAGTTCTCATGCAGTACGTCTGTGAGAAGACTACCTGAATATTCAGGGGGAAAATGATGGTTTTTGGGGATAAGATCATCTCTTGCATTTCTGAGGCCATTTTTGATTTCTGTGACCATGTTTAATTTTTGTTACAATTTTGTTTTCAAGGGTCATGGATTTATCCATAGCTGGTACACTGTATGACAATTTTAAAACCTAGCTTTAGTAATTTAAATTCTACAGGTTTTCATTAAACAAAGCTTTTGCAATTCAGTCCGCGTTGGTTGTAAATGCCTGGAGTTTCAGATTTTGGAAGCAATAAAGCACATAGTGCTAGCTTTCTGTTTAATGAAATATTCAGTGCTGCTTTCCCTCTGGCTTACTCAGTGTTATCTCCCTGGGTGAATGTGCTGCTTCTGGATGGGATTTGGGTGGACTTTCTCCCATCCTGTGTCCCTGCTGAGTTCAGGAGAAGTTTTTCCTCGGCTGTATTGACAGGAAGCAGAGAACCTACCTGGATTGTTCTAGAGCCAAATCCAGATGGGATGTGGGGGCTGGTCGGCCCTGGGGGTGGAGGGATGATGCTGAGCCATCAGAGCAGGATCACATCGCTCTTACATGTGGGTGACCACAGACACATCGCTGTTTCTTCACATGGGTAATTTCAGTAGAACCATGCAAGCCACTGACATAGGCAAGAGTTTGACAATGAATATTGTAATTATTTCACAGTGAATATATAATTATAATTGTTATAATTAAAAAGGTAATGCTAAGTGGGAAATGTGTTTTCTGCCTAAAAATGGTACTGGGAGTAGCAGCTGCTTTTTCTCTGTTACGCATACTTTTATCTGTGGATAAAGAAACAGAAATTTTTTGTGAAAGTGAATTCTGAGCTGGATCAGGCTGACTGCCTGAAGCCACCACAGCTCTACAGTTGAAAGAGGAGGGGACCTCCTCCACAGGCCCATGGGAGGAGCTGTCGTGAGCTTCTTGCTGTGGTTTGTCCCACTGTGGTACCACTCTGGTCCATCCATAGGGGTCTTTTCATTTTCATGTGACCCTTGTTTGTGGGAATCCAACAAGTAGCTGGTATTTGTATACTTCTATGAAATTGCTGTCAGTACTGCTATGGGTTCTAATCAGTCCTTTGAAAGAAATTTGAAAGCACTGGACCGCTTCAGTATTTGCTGCTGTTATTCGGTTCACTTGGATACTAAGCACTGCTGCTGTTGTGCAGGTTTCAATATACTTTCCTCTTTTTCTCAGTGTGTATCTTAATATTCGTTTTCCTGTGGAACAGCAAAGACAATCACATGAACAGCAGTAGAGAGGCAGAGACTTTTGATACAGAAGCCAGTGAAAGGGAAAGACCCTCCAGACTCCGTGTAGTTAAAAGGTGTTTACGGAAAGCATCCCTGAGGGCTGTGCAATGACCAGTCCTGCCACAGCAGCAGCGTGGGGTGGGGTGGCCAGGGCTGGGACTCTCTTCTTCATACTGACGTGAACAGAGTAAGTGCCGTGTCCTTTGGCATTACTCATGGTTTATGTTGCTTTCAATATGATCCTACGTCAGGCTAATGGTTAATTATTGACAAAACGAAATTTGTGCCGTTGTATTTTCAGACGCCTCCTTCTGGCCATCTTTAAATGACTTCATAGTTAGAGTAGAAATATGTTTTCAAGAACTTCTGTAGAGCAATCCTCTACAGTGTTTTTATTGCTGGATTATCTCACATTTTTAATTTACTGTTCTTTATATTTCATTTCCAATTCTCCGTCCTTCAAAAATCTTCATAAATGGCTACATAACAAGTGCAAATTTCTCTCCTGTTCAATGAAAAGTACCAATCAGGCGGTGATGGCTGTGACATCTCTTACTAAGAGAGAACAAAGAAACCACTCAACTCTAAATAATCAAAGTCTGGCTTGTCAGAGTTGGGGTATGTGGCCTATTAAGCTTTATTGAGGGCATGTTGCAAAAGCAGTGGTGCCTAAGTAAGTGTACAGGCCCTTATGTGACTAGTTATGCATATGGCACAGTGATCTTGTTAAAATCAAATTTTATTCAAAGAAAGCAGAACTACCTCCAATAAAACTGTAATATGGCATAAAATCAAGTAGTACTTCTTTGCAACTTGAAAATGCTTTACTCCTACTTCTGTGTTTGCTTTCTGGGACTGTTCAGCTGGGAGGAGGCTCAGGGGGATCTTATCCATGTGTATAAATACCTGATGGGAGGGAGGGTGGGGGATGGAGCCAGGCTTTTCTTGGTGGTGTCCAGCAAAAAGACAAGAGGCAACGGGCACAAATAGAAATGCAGCAAACTCTATTTAAGCATAGGATGGTGAAGGTGGCCCAGCTCTGGGGCAGGTTGCTCAGTGAGGTGGTGCAACTTCTGTCCTTTGAGGTAGCCAAAGCCCAGCTGGATATGGCCTTGAGCAACCTGCTCCAGCTGCCCCAGATCCACCAGGGGTTGGACTGGATGGTCTCCAGAGTTGCCTCCAACCTCAGCCCCCTGTGACTCTAATATACTGTGCAGTATAATTACTGTGCTGAGACTGCGCCCTAAAATGTTTTACTAAGTCATGTAAATGGTAAAATTAACTAGTTGAAGGTGGAGGGGCCATTTATACATGTGCTATCACAGGGGAGGGGAGATGTTTTTAGCTGAGTTATGCCTGAAGTCAGTGAGGTAAAGGTTGTATTAGGGAAATACAATAGGAGAAATACAGTCGTCCTGTCTTCTGCTGCTTAGTTAGCAACAGGAGGTCATAGCAGTGTCAGATGTGGGTAGTTGTCGGTAGAAAATTGGCTTCTTTTTCTGCTGCTTTCTTCTGAACTGTGTTGAGCTTTTATAGTGTGGCTTCTCAGCTTTCTTCAGCTGAGGTGTCTCAGCACTCGTGAAGATGCCTGGGATGCAGGTATTTCTGAGATAAATAGCAACCAGCTTTCTCCTGGCCTTCGAACCACTCTGGTCCAATTAATCAGCTGAACACGATCGGTGGTGCAGCCATGTCTGCTGTTCTGAGGAGTAAATCTCCCGAGCCTGCAGGCAGAGCTCCTCTCGGGGCTCGCTTTGCTTCCCAGCCTGCTACTGGGATCAGCTCTGCTGCACCGGAGGGCAGAGGCAGCTGAGAGGATTGGGAGCATCTTATTTTGGTGCATGCCCTTCCTGCTGTCCTGTTTGCAGTGTAGTGTTTTCTGGAAATGATTTTGATGTAACACTTTCTCTGTCACTTAGTTTTTCGCTGTTAAATGCAATTGAGTTTCCTCATGGGAAATTCAGGACAACAGTTTATCCGAAGACAGCTGCTGCTTTTACTTCCATGGTTTTAGTCGGGGACTTTCCTGTAATAGTTAAAAGTTCGGTGCTGGGAGCATGCTGCGAGGATTCCCTGGTCCTGTCAAAATCAGCAGAGCTTTTCTGTTTTATAAAATGAATAAAAATAGAAAACTTTTTTTCTTTTCTAGCAAAACAGCAAACTGTTTCTCCTCTGATAAAGTTGGAAAGCACAAGGACTCTGTTAAACACTTTTCTGTGGTGTCTCCTCTGCGCTTTGCGTTACTCCATCAGCCCCTCATCGTCTGCTCCCTCACACAGCACAGCCGTGCTCCAGAACAGTTTAGCTGGTGCTTGGCACAGGTCTCGGCTTCCTGGCACCCCAGCCAAATGTTCCCCGGGTTTCCAGGTTTGCTTTGGGCGTGGGGTCAAGCCAAAGTGCCAAGCTCTGCTTTGGTGCAGGGGAATAGAGGTGGACCAGAGCTGCGCGGTCCACAGTCCCCAGGGATGGTCCTCACCCCTGAGCGGGGGTGTCGGGGCACGTGGCCCTGCTGCCCTTCGGCTGGCAGATGCTGCCACGGGCACAGGCAGCCTGCGGTGGCTACGTGGGTGGCTGCTGCCATATTTCAGTGAATAAGCTGTAATTCTCAGGCACTCTCTCTCCAGCAAACAGTCATGTTATTTATCTCCATCTGCTGTGCTGTTTTTTTGTCATCTCATTTGGCGTCTTCATTTGATTCTTTATTTGACATCCTGGTTCCTGATGTTTATCTGCCAGCCTAAATGGCAAATACCAGCCTCTGACTTACGACTCCTCCTGCTGGTATTTGTAGTAGATTTTGAGTCTCTTCTGGCTTCCAGGGCTCTCCTGTGTTTCTCCCAAGGGACCTGTGTGTTGTGACTCATGCATTGTCATTTACTACACTCTTGTTGTTGCTAAACCTTTCTTCCACAGATTTTAAACTAGGTATTTTCCATACAAAATGAGTGACAGCGGTAATTTTCCAAAATGGGGTATGCACTAGAGCTTTCCTTACTGATGGGACCTCATACGTTCCTCTTACCTTCTCCTATAAAGGGGCCTCCAGTGCTGTGTGGTGATACTTTATCTGCTGGGTTTCTGCCTGGTCAAAACCAAAAGAGCCATTACCTTAAATGTGACCAAGCCCTTCAATCTGGCAATTTATCATAAATTATTGGTGAATTTCCTTAGAATGATCACTGGTAACTGCTGAGTTGTTGTTCCATGGTAACTTAGAGGAGGTGCTCAAATATTTTGTAAAGCGTACAGTCTGAAAACTTTGACTGGGTCACTTTTACAGGTGAGTACAGGGCTTGTTTGTACTCCTCCAGCCTTCAGGGATGCATCTCTGCATGGCTTGAATTTTGTAAGGAACTGGCGGTGTGGCTCTGAAAAGCCAATTGCAGAACATGCATGCTGGAAGCAAAGCATTGAAGGCAGACTTGTAGCTTACAGAAATGTTAACTAGAAGCAAAAGAATTCAACAAAAATAAATCTGTAGTCAAGTCTTTTGTTTCTAAAACATGCTCAAAATTGCCTCAAATTAAGCACAAATTCCTTAGTCTTGGCCCTGAAAAGCATACATATATAAAAGAATGATCCCTTCCTCTGTCCATATGGATAGATTTCCTAAGGTTCTTCCTAAGACCGTGGGAGATGGATATATGGAGCTGTCAGACAGAAACAGGATTTTCTAGGATTGCTGGCCCTTGGCGTGAGCCAGGGCAGGAGGGAGCCGGAGGAGTGCAGATATGTGGGGTTAGTTGCCAAGAGAAAGGGAGACTTAAACAGTGATGTGTGGAATGGGCCTGACCTCAGTCCTACCGAACTCTGTGGAAATCCATCAGGGATGCCACTGAGAATAATATTTAGGCTTCCAATTTTTGACATTATAAGCTTAGGTAAGCAAACACTGATGGCACTTAGCTGCTGAAGAAGCTTGAGCAGGTCTAAAAAAGGCTGAACTGGCCAGTTTACAGTTTGGTCAGATCATGTGAAATGCTTTTTTCTTTCCTTTGACAGATGCTCAGGAAAGTGTTTGCAAGAGTAGGCTTGATTCCCTTTTTGTGAGCCTGAGCCAGCCTGCATAATACCACAAATGTCTTGAATTCAAAGTGCCAGAGTGAGCCTAGAGAAGGATCCAAAGAGAGGTGCAAGTATGTATTTTGTTTTTCTTCTCAAAATATTAATTTGGAAATGGAAATATAACTGTTGGCATCTAAGCTTGAAGGGATAGGCCATTAAAGATAAGGTTTCCACAAAAGTTACATTTCCTACACTTTATTGTACTGTACGATTAATATTTTTTATTATGATTCTTTAAGTGCCAATGTGTCTGTATCCAAAATCAGAAGGTGTAGTGTGAACTCGAAAGGGGGAAAGGGAAAATTCTTCCTTTTGGGAAGCCTAATTAGGTGGATAAATGATACAGATGACTTCACTAATTTATGTTCTCTGTGATTTCTGTGATGAAACACAACACACATGCTGTTCACTCGGTTCCTTAGAGCTTTGGGTAGTTTACTGTTTGTAGCTGTAAAAACACAATGGGGAATACCTTAACATATGCTGGAGCTAAACTGGATGAGAAATGGCAGCAGCTAATCTGTGAAACATAAAATGCATCTTCTTGAAGTGTTTGTCTAGAAAAAAAGGCATTCTGACTTCATGATTTTCAAAACCTGTTGGAATACACTTCATCAGAGGCACTACCTCTTAAATACATAAATTACCATAAAAATATCTTCTTGCTTCATTAAAATAGCTTCCCACTTGATGGGTTCATCTGTTAGGGCAGGACCAGACAGCAGTCAGACCGCTACTCCACTGACCACAGGGTTCCTCGTTTATTTAACATTTCTCTCAGTATTCAAGGAGAAAAAAAACAGGAAACAATTCTGCAGGTCTTACAGCTCTCCTCTAATAAAGTGTCATCCTGCAAAACATTTAAGTGTTCACTTACCTTCTGTCACCACTCGGGAAGCCCTGTATAAGGATGCAGAGGGTGGGCTGAACACCTGAAGTGGGTTCTTGTTGGGGTGAGCAGCCGAGGAGACAGCGGTACGAGCCCAGGTCCGTGTGCCCGTGAACCTGCCGAGCCCTGGGGAGATGCTCCTCTGGAAGCCTCTGCCTCAATCGCTCTGGTCGAAATGCTATTTAACACCTAATCCTAACATGGTATCCACAAAGTGATGGCTTGCCTGCTAGGCTTGTTGAGCTGTATTAACTCCCTGAAATATTTTGGTAGGAGGCAGCAGATTCTGAAAATTATGATAAGCACTTGACTAGTTTGGGTTTTTGGTCAGGTGAGAACTGGAAGCTTAGCTGAAATGGCTGAAACAGCCTTTCCTTCCACCAGAAGGAACCTCAGTATTGGAAATCTCAGAATTAGCCTGATTCATAGAGAATTTTCAGACTGAATTTTTGTTTTACTAGTTCCAGACATTGGGGTAGGTTTTAGATTCATTTTGAAATGGTTATCTGAATGAAATTGGTCAAAGTTTATCCATTTTTATGGCTGTGCTGTTTTATTTGCATTTAGGCACAGTAGATTTAATGATTAGAAGTCTTTTCAGAAATGGTCCCAGGTGTCTGTTTTTTTTAAGGATTCATTAACTTATTTTCTTTTGCTCTTGAGATACAATAGCCTTATTTTTTGTATTTTACTTGCTTCTATGATATACTTGGAATGCTAGAGCTAAATTGTATGTCACGTTGCTTATTTGACATTGACTCAATTGTTTGTATCAGCAGATGACACTTATAGGTCATTCGTCCTCATTGGGATTCTGAAGTTACTGAGTAATTTCTTATTCTTTCAGAGGCTATTCATTTTAATGATATTTTTGCCTGTATTACAACTCTATAGCTGTAGTTTTCAGTAAAGGTCTATGTAGGTATTAAAACTAATAGACTGTTTCTAGCAGTTGACTAGTGTAATATTTATGGCACCATCTGTTCCACTGAAGTTTGTAATTTGGCGTACGCAAACTTTCTTGCATCAATAGAATCCTTCAAGTCTCTAAATGCAGCTGAAATTTAAGGGACAATATTAACAATATATTTTGACAGTAGCGGCACTCTGAAACAGTTGTCTTTTTGAACAAATGTCCTCAAAATTTAAATTATGTTACCATTTCTGTAAAAGTGACACAAAAATAGTGATGAGAAGTAGCCTTTTACAGCCGTATCTATTGCTTAATGTATCAGAGCTGCAGGAGCTGCACACAGCTACCTAGAACACAGCTGGAGATGGATTTTTCTAAAGCCTGCAGGGTTTTATTAGAAACGAGTCATAAAGCAGCAGTATCAGCAACGTTGTACAGTGCTGCCTTTTTTTTTTTTTTTGTGAGGATAATACTGTTTGTACTTATTTAAAAACCACCTTGCATAGCATTGCACCTCCTCGCTCCTGAGCGTTGCAATGCTGCAGCCACCACCTGATAGCAGATGGGTTACAGAGTTCCCTCTGACACTGCAGGTTTCTTCGGTCTGCAAAAACTTAGTGGCATCCCGATACCTTACTAATGAGAGGAGTGCATGTATCTGACAGGTAATTGTGCTAGGAGCAAGGACTCTTGTGCACGGGGCTGGTGCGAATCCCAAGACGGGCGCGAGGCTGGTGGCAAGCTGCATCGCTACCAACACACAGAGAGCAGCAGCTTCAGCAGGGAGGATCGGTGAGAGCAAACCTCGGCGGCAGCAGGCGGCTCTCGTACATGGCAAAATTGCCATTGTAGCAAAGTTCTATTCCGCTTGGAGAGCTGAGTAAGGACAGAGTTTTATTTTTTTCCAGATGTTTACTTTGGAAACCCTTTCTAGCCTGAAAATGAAAACAGTCTCACTTATCAAACTGCTGGGTAGGGGGCAGTCATTTAAATTTTACTAAAGGACAAAACAGATGAATTTTAACTTTGAAGCTATAGGGAGAAATGCAAAAGAACACTTGTCAGGCACCTGTAGTTCAAAACCACTTACATGTCCTGACTCTGTGCTGTTGCTGCATAAGTCGTCCTCATTTGCAATTCATCAGTCCCCCTTAACTCGTGTAGAAGCAGTTACCTTCCTTTTAGGCACCACGGGGGTGTCATCACCGAAAGGGTGAAGTCAGCTAAGGGAATCACTTGAGTTAATGCAGAAATGAGGGCAATATATTAATGCAACAACAGGACATCTAGCTTTTTATATTTAAAGCCAGGCGCCTAAAATTATAGGTATAAAGGATCTTTATTGGAAGCCACTGCACCTTTTATAAAGACTTGCATGTGAACAGGGTACAGCACCCACATTAGAGTGATCGGTGCTTTCTAAACGGGCATTGAAGCCATGAAGATTATAGGGGGTTGGATTTTTTTGCTGTTCATGCATGTTAAGAGTAGATTCCTTTCACTTGTGACAGAGCTGTTTTTGAAAGAAATGTCACTTACAGCCCAGCAAAAGCACGAGTGCCTGTAAGGTGGCACAGGCACGTGTGCTGCGCTGCGGTGCTGCCTCCCCAGCCTTTCAGCTCTAGCCTGTAGGCTGGCCACAGCACGCTCGCCGCAGCACGTTCACGGGAGAGGAAGAAGATTACCATTGGAAATTTCTGACTTTTTTCCTGGAGAAGGGAAAAAAGAAATAGCAACAGAAATGCCAGCAGTACAGAATATCGTGGAAAACAGGAAAATGCAAAACCTCGCTGCGAATCTCTAAGTGGTATGACTGAGGAACAGTGACCACCGGGAGCTATCAGGGTCCAGATGTCCACATGCTCGTGCTGCCGGGCAAGAAGCTCGTTCTTCCCTGGACACGAGGTGCTCGTGCCCCCCAGCTATGAGGGGAGGGGAATGGTGGGAGTCCCTGCAAGGGATTGCTCCCAGCGGTTGTGGCTCTGCTCCGGGCTGTAACCCAAATAACTTTGACTAAAGCATTGCGTAGTTTTTGAATGCGTAATCTTTGGATCCTGCGTCTTTGTGCTCGAGCTTGGCGTTTTGTGCTCATGGGAGTCTTTAAAAGTGATAGGGCATTAAAAAAGGCTTGGGTTGGAACTTGTCAAGGGGAAATAATATCTGCGATTGCTCAGCTTCCTGATTAAAAAACCCACAAGTGTCTAAGTAAGAGCAATGTTTTCTCAAGCATGATTAGTAATACTTTAATTCAACACAGCAACAAAAAATAAATTGATTTTATTGCTGTCTATTTTATGGATCACAAATTTAACTGAACTAAATAGGCAAAGTACAGGTGGATAATACTGCTTTAGTGAGCTGCTGACCAGTTTCCTTCTGCATTTCACTACTGTTGTTCTGCTTACTCAGCTTTTCGTGTATCTAACTGAAGACTTACGTACCACCAAAGAGCAGTGAAGCAACCAGCTGCTCTGGTTACCTTACTGCACTGAACAATGTTTTAGGCACCCTCTCTGGTAGGCTTTTCTCTTCTACATGTCTTCCAGTAAAACTGATAAGAATATAGATTTTTAGGACCCAACAAAAAGTAACTGCTTGGTAGCTGTGTCAAGCAGTGTTTTCTCTCAGCTGAAGAGCAATAATGGATATTAAGTATTTTGAACTACATCTCTGAAATATCTATGGGGCTGCATATTGGACAGATCATATTAGGAGATTGTTCCTGCTATAGAAAACTTCTAATATTGATAATATAGGAGAAATGACAGCTGACGTGCATGGAGGCTCCAAGAACTTGTTTAACTTACACTAGTGATCTGGGCTGAACCAGAAATGCAAACTCTTTCCCCAGATTTCTCTTTTGCAATAGTAAATGGTCTTCAGTCATTCATTGCAAGGGAGCTGGCCGGTCCTAAGTATTCATTGGGCTGATTTCAGTATCAGGTCGTTATTATGTAGATTTAGTACTTGTGCTAGTCTCTCATGTCAGTGCAAATGTAGAGCCACAGCTCTGAGTGAAATGGGTACAAACAAATTTGTTTTCTGCAGTCTAAGGTATTTTCGACTCCTTTTTTAATACAGATCACCACACTGTCAACAAAAGGAAGGCTGCTGTACCGCACGTAGACATGTTCTAAGGTGGGGCTGATGCAGGTAACGCTGGGGCGTGCAGGTAAGCACCTCACTTCCAAGTGGGACCTTGCTTTTGCAGCCAGGCATGGAAGCTGGTAGGTGCTGCTGGCTGGTCCCCTCCTGCAGCTCCCCACAAGGGGACAAGGGCCCTTTCTGCTCGGGGCAGGCACTTGTTTATATGTGAGGCTGTTGACAAATGGCCAAAAAGGTAGTACAGTGGTTACAGTGGTCGTGCTGGAACTGGGAACGCTGGTGAACCGAGCAGCCTTGCTTTTACATGTAGGAAATAGGCGTGGGAAGTCATTCAGTTCATGCCGCTGCACCAACCCCACTGCATCAAAACAGTTCTAAACAGCTGTTTGTGTTGCCTATTATAAGGTTTTCTGCTGATGGAGAGTCCATAGCCTCAATGGGCAATCTGTTCCTGCGCCTAACTATCTTTACCATTAGGAAATTTTTCTTAGTGTCTAACCTAATTCCCTCTGGCTGAGATTTCAGCTCATCACTTGTACTTTTCTCCCCAGGGACCATGGAAAAGAGTTTATTCCCAAGCCTTTTAGTTGCCTTTAATATACTTGCAGAGTGCTGTCATCTCTCTCCTTAGGCACCTGCAAACCAGACATCCCCGGTTTTCTCAGTCTTCCTTTGTTGATCATGTTTTCCAGATTTCAGTGGGGTTTTTTTCTGTCTTGTGGCTTCTCTGCTTGAGCCACATTTTGGTCCCTGTGTGCTGCTTTGGGCTGGGGTAGAGTTAATTTTCTTCCCGGTGGCTGGCACGGGCCGTGTTTCGGGTTTGTGCGGGGCACAGCGTGGATAACCCCGGGATGTTCAGTTCCCGCTG
>JAVJGI010000003.1:26588796-26612103 GCA_035590275.1 Ibycter americanus | reverse complement strand
TGCGTGCGCACGCGGCTTTTGCTTTACCGATTGAACTGCCTCTGTCTCAGCCGCCAGTTCTCTCCCGTGTACCCCCCCCATTCTCTCCCCCATCCCATGGTGGGGAGCCGGGGAGCGGCTGGCCGGGGTTACACCACGACACGATCCCACGAGCCAGAGTTTCTATCTACCCCTCCAGTGAAGGCAAACCCTTAGCGTTCTGCTGAGCTTGATGGGAAAAATCTTACTTAGAAATGACAAGGCTAAGATTTCTTTACATAACCTATTATCTGTTTAAGTTCTGTGTTTTTCTCCAGTAATTACCTTTCTCTAGCTGTTACTTCAATAAAAGCCTCGTAGATCCCATATGGAATAGGAAGGCACACAAATTACTCGTGCTTTGAAAGGCAAGTAACTAATTCCAAAGCTAATGATACATGCTGAGTTTCTCCAATCCATATAGTTAATTTGAACACGAGTGAAAGATACTCTGCACAGATTTTTAAACACCCCTGATGAGGTACCCACGTGGAAAAAGTTTTCTCTGGGAAAGGTTGCTGCCTGTCCCTCAATAAAGACGGGCTAATTTAACCCACAATAGCTGCTTTAGCAGTCGAGTCCAAAGGAGCTTAAAGATGATTTTATAATGAAGGAGAAAAAATAATTCATTTTCTTTATGCTCCATGACAGTTTGTTCCAAGTGAAAATGAATGAAATGAAAACAGATTTAACCCAGCAATAATATTACTAAAGCTGAAATTAATGCAGCACATAATTCCAGAGAAGTGTGAGGAGGGGCACAGATACTGTCAGCAAAACAAGTTACTTTCACTTTTCATAACATCTACAGTAGTACTTTATGTATGTTTTCACAAAATATAAATCTGTTGTAAAAAATTAGCAGCCTACAGTGAAGAGCCTATTAAATTAAAGAATATTTAATTTTTCTACATTTATTGCCTACCTTTGTTGTGTTAAGGGAAAGGTGAGGTGTTAACACCGCTGTTTGAGTTGGGTTAGATTACCTGAAGACTTTTACAGGGCCACTTTTCTAGCAAATTAAAGAAAAGCAAATTTTATAGGAGAAACGACTGTTCTTGCCCTTTAAATGCTGAGCCTCCTGTACAGGACCACAGGCACAAAAGGCACATAACCAAGTCTTGTAGGCATGAAAACAACAGCACGAAAAGGAGCTTTCTCTCCCAGTTTAATTTTCCGTAGTTACAGAAATGAGGCTACCAGCTGTTTGAATTACAGTGTGCAGTGACACAATAATAAGAAAGTTAATCTCTTTAAGTAGCTATCATATTCTAGTTTTTCACTGGCAACTCTTTGCCTGATATTCTCATTTACCTGTAAATGTGCATCTAAATGCAAGCAGCAGCGTTCTGGGTGCAGGTGGGGGAAAGCAGAACACCTGCGGGCAGCGGCAGCGAGGGTATCTGTGCGCAAAAAGCGCATGTGCACGCATATATATGTACATTTTATAAAACTACAAATAGGATCGGCAAATATGGTTTGAAGGAAATATGTGGATGCTGTTTCTGTCACATCCTGGATATTTTTTCAGAGCGCACCGAAGAAATAATAGAGTCAGGTTGATTAGTCTACAGGATAGCGTTGCCTGAGCTGGGAGCTGCATCCTCATTTCCTAGCGCGTGCTTATAAGCTTTTGGGGTTTTCTGAACCAGAAGGACACTTTGGGGATTTTTGGGGAGATCCCTAGTGTTCAGCTGCTCAGGTTTTTCACACAGGTTAGCTCTGGTTGGAAACTTCTCGAGTTACATTTTCTATGAATAATTTTTGAAAATGAGATGGATTTGCAAATCTCTGAAGGGCACCTCATGGTTTTGAAGCTTTCTGTTATGGAAATAGGGGAGACCCCACTGGGAACAGAAAGTATTTTTTTTTCCTGTGGTGTTTAAATATGGGAAGGACCAGAGCTCCTGGAGAGGAAGGAAGAGGCATTTCATATTATCCATTTCTCAATGCTTGTAGATGAAAATGACTTTCCTTTGCCACCTGTGCCTAAATAACTGGGTACTGCTTTAGCTGGGCATCTTATAAACAAAGCAATTCACCTAAATGGAATTATCTATGATACCATTGCCTTCCTTTCTCTTTTCCTCCTTCCCTCCCTCCCTTCCTTGCTCCTGACTCATTGGCAGCTCTGGTACCTGGATCATGGGACTCTGCCTTCTGGGAGGCTGGTACAGACCGTGCAGGGAAAAGCCTAACAGATACAGCAAAAGGTCTTAAAGTGGTTTATTTGATAAAATGTTACCCCTGTTTCCCATAACTAACTTTGATAAATATAAGGCCAGTATGCGATTAAGACTTCAGAATGTAACTGTTTTTGCATCCCCTCTGTACCTGGCCTGTAGCTGAGATGTTTTGGTAGGTGATTCATCGGCAACATTGCTGGCTTTATTCGTTTAAGAGCACCTAGAGGGACAATGTTTCAACACTACGCTAACAAAAGCTGAGGCTTTTTGCATAGTTCCACATCTTCTATTTAATTCCATTTTAGTTTAAATGTTTCCTGTTAACTTCATGCATTATTTTTTAGCTTAAAAGAAGTTACTTTGTAAAAATCAACTTTCGTTTTTATCCTCTAAAATTCACCAAGGGAATCTGAAATTGGGTCAAACTACAGTTTTATTTTGTTCTGCAGCAGCGTTATTTTCTTGCTATGAGATTACTTAGTTTATACGAGTTGCTAGTGGCAAATTAGACTTGATGTTTCAGCCATAAAAGGTGGTACATTCCTGGTGTGCAAAATGCTGTCCTGCTCCTACATTTCCCAAGCAGTTCCCCAATGGAGGAAACGGCCCCAAGCTATGGTGCAAATAACTGAGGCAACCGTTGTGCTGGACTCTGACTTTGGTATTTAAAATACCTTAGTTTGGAGAGATCAGCTCCTTTAACAGCATTTGGGGTAGCTATCCCCAAAAGCCTGAGATTCTGGTCTTTTTCTGAGTCCTACAGCCAGGCTTTTGTATCCTATGTGGTTTCCCGTAAAGGGAAATGTGCTCTGTGCGGATGCTCGGACGAGGACGGCTGTTGTGTATGCAGGTCACTGCTCGTTTGGACTACGTGTTCTAAAATATTATTTTAGGAATATCTAACCTTTGGGTGAAAGACGATTGGATTAACTGCTTTCAGATGTATTGTGTGCCTGGCTCCACTAACACAAAAAACATTAACCTGCCCACCCCCTAAACTTTGGAAAATTGATCAATTATTGCTAAAAGTTTCAAAGGACGTACAGTGCCATGTGAGGTCGTTTACAATAACAGCACTTTAGAAAAGTAGAAAAAAGGTTCCTGCAAATGTAAAAAAAGGAGCAAACTTTGAAGCACAATTTAAAGGAGTGAGGTAAGGAGTTTAAGCTCCTCTTACAGCTGATGGAGAGAGGTGGGCATATCTGCACTGCAGTTAGTAGCAGTTCTGGGTGCTCAGGAGCTTGAATGAGGCTGCCTGGGTATTCTTCGTATCCTCTTACTCTGGAATAGAAACAAAATTAAGTTAAAAAAATATGCAGTAAGTTTTAGATGCACACAGAGTATGCTGCAGGTGTCAGTCCATTCTTTAATTCAATCTTCAGAGCTTCTTTTGGTTACTGTACATCATACTGTGCATCAGACCCATGGATGTTGTTTCTTGGACTTCAATTCCTAGCTTCTTCATATAGGATTTTGATAGTAAGATAGTTGTGCTATAGACCCCTGTATTTCCAGCATTAAAGTACCAGGTTTTGTCTGTATCTAAATGGTCATGGTGTGGGGAGAAGACTCAAAATGTTATGAAAAATTATTACTTCTCTGCTAGCAGGGACTTTGTGGCAGTATATTTATAGTTCTTGGTGCTATTCCTAGATCATTCTATATGTCATTGGATCTGCATGAGTAAGGAATTTACTTCTCTGCTTATTACTGGCTGGAAGAAACATTTGAGGAGGTTTTGAAATTATAGGGGTCTAGAGCCCTGTCACATTCTTTCGCAGGATAAAGACCTGCAGGCTTGATTTTGACTTTTCTGTACTTTAAAGAGACCCAAATTATGAAGGGGAAGAAATTCCCTCAACCACCCTTTATCCTAGAAAAATGGTATGGAGAAGAGTGCTGGCAGAACTCTAGTTTTGTTGGCCAAGAAGGGTCAGGACACAAGAAAGCGTAGAGGGTTGTCCTTCTGCATGGTCATCTGCCAGTGGGTCAGGCTCACGTGTTGCCTCTGTGAATTGTATTCTATAGCAAAGGAGACAAAGAAGAAAGAAAAAAAAGTTGTACTTTTTCATCAAGAAAGAAAGATTTTATATATATAGGTCCTGGTCTTGAACCTTAACGGTTGTTTATCTGTCAGTGCTTTTGTTGGAGCAGGGTGGTAGACCCAGCGGGACTGGCACGTGCTGTGTGTTATTGCTGCAATATCTGATTTATAGGGTGAAATCTGGGTGCTCTACCTGGCGGTTTTGACCCTACGGTGCTTATAAGCGCAAACACGAGCTGTTCTGCAAGTGCTGTCTGTGGCTCGCTAAGCATCAGTTTAAGCATCCGTTCATAAAATAGGGCCATGTTCAACATTTTAAGAGTAACTTGCTTTAGTAAAACGTTTTTACTGTCCTTAGCAGACAGCTTTAGCCCATAAATGCCCAGAAGCAAGGATTATGAAAATACTACAATGGCAAGCCTGCAGCTGTATCTATCGTTCAGAGCTATAGATGTCAAGTATAGAGGTGTTGGGTCTAGAAAGATGAAACTGCTGTTTTGTCATTCCTCTATTAGCATTATAATACCCTGGAGGACTAAGAGCTTGGTGGATGCATTATAGATTTATGTAAATGACTTACCTCAAACTTGATCCTGTGCTCTGGAGGAGAGGAAAATTGTTTCTAAGCAGGGGTATTGGTGCAATGTTCTGCCAGGGATGTTTCCCTGGGAAGCACAACTTCTGCTGCTGAATTAATTCTGAATAATCCCTGGCAAATTTTGAAAGTCTTATTTGGGAAATTGTTCTAAAGTGCAATTTGAAATTCCAGGCAAGCAGTTTAAAAGATGGTTTCTGAGTTTTTTGTTTGTTTGTTTGTTTTTTTTTTTCTAATATGCTGCAGCCTGAAGATATTAAAATGTGACTCATTAGGTTGAGATTTTCAGAGGCAGTGAGCACAAGGCTGGAGTCTGCCTCCCCTGAAAGCCGGGTCCTGCTCAGAGGAATTGAGTCAACACAGTGTGGGCTAGGAATCTAGTTCTTAATCACTCAGCTGCTTTTCACTGAACTACACTTGATTATTTGTTGTTTAAAAATAATTTAGACATCGCACAGCATATACTCTAGTGCAATATACGTGCTTTCCAGTTCGCTAAAAGCCCCGTGTTCCTGTGCTAAGCTTGTTTTTTACCTTGTCATTCCTTATTGATATTATTTTCCTTTACTCCTCAGGTGAACATTTGTTAATCATTACAGATGACTAAACATTTCCCAGGCCCCAGCTATCCTCTCTGGTGGGAGGTACCTGCTTGCAATCCATGCCAAAAAGCAAGACCCAAATGCCTATGTTCACCTCTCTCCCCTTCTCTCCATCCTTCCCTGCTTCCAAATTAAGGAAAAGCCCCGATGGATTCCGTTCCTCCACACAGTGGCCCTATTTTTCAGCTGCATGTTTATGGGCTTAACTGATTTTGCTACAAGCTCTGACCTGCAGAAGCCAAAGCTGCTGGAAGCCGCAGGCAGGGGGAACCCGGGTGCAGCGGCTGCCTTTCCGCAGGGAGCACTTGCTGGGTTTCTGCAGGGAGATGCTAGCTGCTGGCTCCCTGCTGCTTCTCCCTGTCTGCTCTGCGAGGCTGTGTGTGTTTGAATAATTAGTAAGGTGTTTCTTTTCCTTTTTTTTTTTTTTTTTTTTTTTTTTTTAGCAGCAGAGTATAAACCTCAAACACATGGTAGCTTCTGCTTGAGCTTTTATTGTAATGAACAGCAAAGTGGGAGAGTTCACCTGAGTTTATTTGGAGTAGACTTGTCAACGGTTCACATACATTTACGTATTTTCACAGTAACTTTGGTCTGTTCTGGGAGGAAAGGAAGAAGGGAAAGGTGCGCTGCTGCAGGTGAGCATGGGCAGGGAACGGCCGCGGATGCTGCCGAGCATCTTTGCAGCCACGGTGGGAGGAAGCGCCCCGCTCCAGCGCACCTCCGGCCACTTTTGTAGAGCAAGTAAAACCTGTGGGATGCCTGTCTGTGGGAGCGGTTTGCTGTTTTCCATGAGTTTGTCTTCTATTCTATGTATTACTACTTGCTCTGTATCAGTAACACCCAGGATTGCTCTGGGCCAGTGGATGAGACTTCAGCTGCAAAGTACACACGCGCATAAAATGTGTGAAAAATCGCAATGACAGGGTTTTGTTCCTTGCTAGCTTGTGATAAAGAGGAATGGAAACACTGACCAGAAAGCCCCTCTGGACATTTTAGGGTCTTTTTTCACGTCTTGAAATCTATCTGATTTGCTGCTTTTTTTTTTTTTTAAATGGACTAAATATCTTAAATTAAGAAATATAAAAATCATTGGTAGGAGAAACAGGGAAGAGGCAAAATGCATTGATAAAATTAAAAAAAATAAACTGAGAATACATATACTGTCTTTGCTCGTATTAGTGCTTCCTACATTACTCGATGTGGTGACTGGAGTAACTAGTACTAGCTGCAAGTAAATTGACATAAAATATTAATGCTAAAGGATGGTTTGGTTGCCTTCATCTTCTGTTAAAATGACTTTTCCAGGGTATTCACTGGCTGATTTCTTTCTGATAAGACTTGAGTTGTAAGTATACAACCAACATAAACTGCCATTTAATAAAAACGATTAGAAAACAGAATAAGAAATGAAAACAGAGACTTTTTTTTTTTATTAAGAACCTGCATCAGAAGTACCTTCATCCTCCTTCTCCTTATCAAAACCATTTCTAATTTGGCTTTAAAATTGTCTGGTTCAATATGGGGTAATTCTTAGGCACTTGTGCAGCAATAACTTTCTGAACAAGGGTGCTAAACCCATGTCCATCGCGCTGGCAGCCCTCGGGAACACAGCACTGGATACACTTAATCCAGATTTACACTGGAGTTCTTGAATTCCCTCGCCTTGTGTGTTAGAGCATTTCTGTAATTTTTGAATTATTATTGTACTATTAATATTAGGGTCTTAATAGCATATATAAAATGTGTGGGTGTACGCTCAACTATCATAGTAGTTCCTAGCAAAAAAGAGAAAATGCCTTGATGCTTGTGGTCCGCAGTTTGTCATTCAGCGTTGCTGGCAGAAGCCTTTGGGTCTGAGAGTGGGTGTTGTGCAGGTCAGGTCCGTACTGACCTCAGCGCTCATGTTTTACGTATTCAAAGATGAATTCAATCTGACCTTATTCAATCAGGAGTGATGAACATGAACAAACCCCTACTACTGGTCCAAAGAAACCTTTCCTTGGGAAGGAGAGCCCTGCAACCGGCTGCCTGCGGAGCCGCTGGGTGGAAAATGATCTTGTGGTTTGGTGTTGGTGGGAGGCTGCCGTTCCTGCCGGTGGGTGCTCGCTCCAAGCCCTGTTTAACCCCTAGCGTGGGCTATCCATTGCCGAAAATACCTTGGGGGTGACTTCTTTCTCATTTTGGTTCTACCTGAAGATCTATTTCTCTGAGCAGCTCTGTACGGGAGGAGCGGTGTCACTTTGGTGCCTGTGAACTTTTCAAGATGTGGAGGTCTCAGACCACAAAGCCACATGCTTGGGTCTGCATGTACCCACAAGTAAGCTGAAATCTGGTATTGGTGCAACGCATTCATGGCAAAACACTCTTCTAAATGTGGACCTCTGCCTCTGGTTCCAGCCCTGAAAGGATTTAAAAAACGTGTTAACATTTACTGTCTCTTCAGAAGACAGCAAGAAAGAGAAGACCGTGTTGCTTCATTCATGGGGGAAAGAAAAAAGGAAAAAAAAAGAAGAAAAAGTGGCTTTATGAATACTTTGAAGTGGTTTTACTAAAGTGCAGCCAACAATTTAAAAGACTGGAATTTTGTTCCCCAGACAGACCCGATTTTCCCAGTGCTGTCTGCCAGTGTTTGTGCAGCCTGGTGATGCTAAGTGGATGGGAAAGTCATCCTGCTCCTCGGCAGTTTCGGCTGCTTGTGCAGATCTGATAAATCCGCCTTGGTAGGCGTGGTTCAGTTAAGCAGAAATCCACTTAAAGAATAAAAACAGCATACCATTTCTTGTATTTCTTCCCTCGCAGAGGGGGGTCACAGAGCATGCTTTCCCCCCTTTGCCTGTTTTCTGGATCATTGGGCTGATCAGTTTTTGTAAATGAAAACCTTCTCTCTTTATGGAGTGACTGGGTTAAATGATTCTGATGCCTGAAAGAGAAAATTCAGTTTTCAGGTTCCCAGAGCCACACTGGCCTGGTGAGCGGGGTAGTTGTTCACTCTATAGTCAGGGCTCTCCTAAGCATGCGGCATTTTTTTCTCCCAGCAAGATTAATATATTTTTGACAAATTCTGAAATAAATCTTATCTGCTAAGAAACCTGAGCCTGAGCACTCATTGCTCAGATTTTGTCTTTCTGCTTTGTTGTTTTCCCATTTATCCTTCTGTATATTCCCCTGAACGTACTGGAGGACACTGCTTCTAATTTCTTTGGGATTTTTTTTTAATACCTGCTGTGACAGAGTGTGGGTCTCGTTCCTCTGAGCTCAGTGCATCTCCCCCAACAGCTGTTTTATGAATCCAGCGAAAGGAGTTTGGGTTGCTCTTAAAGAGATTCATTTTTAATTTGCAGTGCTTAAAGCAGTACTGGCTCCACAAGGTAAAATAAAGTGAATTTAACACAGAAGTTGGTTACTTTACAACAACTGCAGTACAAAGTGAATGTGAATGTATTCGAGTACATTCTTTCACTCTTTTCCCAGCATAACTGTTTTCCATGGGCATTTGCGTGGAAGGTTTTCCAGACTGAATTGATTTGAGAATAAATGATAAGAAATGTTTATCATAGTCACAATGATTATAAACTTTTCACTGCTGGTTTCAGCCTGATTACTTGTAAGAAAAGACATCGTAATAGCAGACTTGCGTCAAGACATGGCTGACTTTTTCTTTGAAATGTGAATGTATTCCTTGACTACTGCAGCCTGTGAAGCAGAAGGCAAGGTTGTGCTGGCTGTCTCCTGCAGTGCTTATGGTCTACGAAGGCTCGTTTATACACCAAAGCCGGGAAAACCTCTTTCAAGTTAATTGTTTTTAATGAAACTATGTATGGTTCACATAGCAGCCACATAAAATTTTCTCCATGATGCCTGCAAGTGGTTCTTAGATAGATATATGAAAAGTTTTACTTTATCAAGTCAAATTTCTTGCCCACTGTAGCTGGACCCGGTTACCTGGGTCCCTTTGCACGCTTCTGTGAGACTGGCTGCTATGGAAGGTCCTTTGCTTCGTTATCGTTCCGTGGTGGGTGAGAGAAGCAGCAGGCAGCAACTTGTCTGCCCCTGTGTTCTACCTTCCGAAAGGGCGATGTAACGTTTGGACCAGCTCCATTGTATTTTCCTCTGGGTAAACTCTTACACCTTTATATACAAACACAAAACGATGGTAGCGGATATTACACTGCAAAAGAAATGCAATGCAGTAAGAGCTTTATAGCAGCACATACTCTGGAACGAATACCTAAATGGCGTGTAACGTGGGGTGGGGGAAGATCGTTGTCACCTCCATAAAATACTTGCTGTTGCTATGTTTGTGCTCAGTAATGCTGTGGCTGCTTTTGTTGCTGTTAAGAGTTTATGTGGCTACTATTTTATATTTGAGCTGGTGCTTTGCTGAAAACCAAAAGTTTAGATTTGAGTTGTTACAGCTTCCAGGAGAAAATTGCTCCTGCTGATAATCAGCTCCAAATCTGTTTCCTGATTGTTTCGTACACAAGTTCCTCTGCTGCTTTACATTGCTCCGAGACTTTCCCAGCCTTTGGACTGGTGTCAGTAATGGGAGAGAGAGAAGAGAAAAATTAAGCATCTCTGTGTTTTTCTTGGTTTTTTGCCTGTGGTGCCTCATAAATGTCATTCAGTCAATTAAAGTAAGTTTCCCCTAGTCTGAAGGTCATATTTAACAATACTTTAACTGGGTTGTTTTTACTTCTAAGACCAAGGATTCCTTTTACTACCATGATACTTTTGTTTTCATGTAGGAATACCCACCAGCAGCTAATTTATGTTAACCTCATGGGAATGCAACTTTTAGTTTCATCAAAAAAACCAAATCCATCGTTGCTCCCTTCCCCACCACATAAAAAAAAGTTCAAGAAAAGTTACTGTCGCTAGATCTTTATCTCAGCGGCTGTGGCTGAATATATATTCCGGTTCACATATGGGAAGCAACATAGATGCTACATGGCTGCACCCTCTCTGACCCAGCTCGGAGCCCTCTGTCCGGCCCCAGGTGCTCTCCTTTGCCTTCCTTCCCTTCAGCCTACAGCTCCTGCTTGATTCATACTGATTTATTTTAGTTAAAATGAACTGTGTGATTGCTTGGGCTTCGGATTTAAATAATTCTGACTGCTATTTTGTAGGAACGTCTTTCTTTTTGCTCTTTCATAAAATATTAGCTTTAAAAGATTAAATTTGTTTAATACCCTGCATGTTAATTATAAAATGATGATGACTTTCAAAGTATAGCGGACAGCCATAAGCATAAATTTAAAAAGTAGTGTTGAAGTCCTACCCACAGATAATAAATCCTAGTTATGTTAACAATAATTAAGTGTAAGTGTTGGTATAATTGATACTTTCAATCACTAGTAAAGAAATGAATTCTGGATTGGAGCTGAAATAATAGCAATACTTAACTCTTCTTTCTAACTTTTCATAGGAGTCTAATGAAACATTTGCAAAGAGGTATTGAGATTTACCTGTGAGCTAGGTACTAGAATCCTGTAAAATAGATGTGGATTAGGAGAACACACGTCAGATTTTTAAAGCTAAATAGGCAGCTAATCCCTTGCCGAGGACGACGTGGTATGTGGTTGCCTGAGGTATTCAGAAGTGTCTATGCTCCGCTGAGGTTAGTGATAGGTAGGTGGCAACTACAACATTATTTGCATGAGAAAATGCAAAATGTGCATTGAAAGAGAAAATCTGCATGTACTTTACACTTTCTCGTGGAGGTAATAAATGATAATGTTTGAAGAAGAATGCTTACTTGCTTGTAAGGCTCAAGTATTACCAGCTCTTGATGATGTTTTTATATCATTTTTTGGTTTAAAGGTTGCTTAAAATGAATACAGCTTGAGTGTAACTGAACTGAAGCTGTAAGTGCTGAAAGTTAAACAGGGATATTTAAATTTAGGAGACATTCATAAAGCTTATAATAAGTTTCATGTTTCTTTGTTTCCAATCTTACATGAACAGCAACTGTCGCATTTGTAATTACAGTAGTGAAGATAGTCAAAACGCCCTTTTTTGTCCTTTAGCACTTGAATACAGCCTTCATCCCTTTCAGTTTTTGATGTTATAACGTAAGAAAATTGTCTGAAAGATTGCTGTGTTTTAAGGCACTTTCTAAAGTGCCACTAGTTTAAAAAAATATTATAGAAATGACAGCTTGATGTTCTATGCATATCACTTCTTCCATCACCACGGTGTCAATCTGAATCAGTTTATTTACCAACACAGTTACAAAGATTTTTTACTCTGTAGCCTGCAAGGTCAAGCACGCTGGTGGAAGCCAAGCTGTGATGCAGCACCCTTCTTTTTCCTTTGAATTAGTGAGAATAAACTTTTCATAAATTGTTTATGTTGGAAAAGACCTTTAAGATTATTGAGTCCAACCACCAACCTAGTCCATCACTAAACCATGTCCCCAAGCACTGCATCTACACCGCTTTTAAGTACCTCCAGGATGGTGGCTCAACCACTTCCCTGGACAGCCTGTTCCAGTGCTTGACAATCCTTCTGCTGATAAAATTTTTTCTAATACCCAACCTAAACCTCCCCTGAAGCAACTTGAGGCAGTTTCCTCTTGTCCTGTTGCTTGTCACTTGGAAGACCGACCCCCACCTGCCTACAGCCTCCTTCCAGGCAGCTGTAGAGAGCAAGGAGGTCTCCTCTCAGCCTCCTTTTCTCTTTTGATGTAAATTTTGCTGTTTCTTGATGCTTTTTGAGGTAGGGATGAAAAGGCAGACTTCTCTGAGACAGAGTTATTCAGCATAAAGCCAATTATCCGAGTGGTCCATGGCGGCGGTGCTGGTGGACTGACCCATACTCTCAGAAATTTCTACCATTTATGTGTGAAGCCAGACAGAAAGGTCTGTGTTAGCTTTGATTAACGAAAAGTTTGAAAGTGCCTCTAAACAGTAAATAGGGAAACAGACTAAGAAGCAATGGGTCTGGCTATGGCCATTGCTCAGTGTGATGTGACTGAGCCCATCTAACGTGGCATCTAGTAAAATGAGGATTTATTATTTGCTGCTTGTGAAAAAAAAGGTGGTGTGTAAAAGGCATTTGAGAAATATTTGGTGTGACTGACTCAAAATAAATAACCTTCATTATGATATGTTAATTGCCTGGGGAAAAAATGACATTGATAAACAACTAACGGCACAGAAGTTTGACTTGGTCTCATCAATTGGTCAGACCTTTCCCGGATCAGACTTTCGTGGTGCGGTTTGCTAAGCCCTTGAGGTTTCAAATGGGACTTGAGGAATTTCGCATTTTGCAAGATTAGTTATTTAATGGTTAATTTGTCTTGAAATTGTATTGTTAGTCATTTAACAAGAAGGAGCATGATTTTTATTCTTGTTCTGTGCTCTTCAAATTGTGAATTGCGATATAAACTCCTTTCATAGCTCAGTAGAACAGCTCGGAACTGCTGCGTAGATTGTAATTGCAATCTGTGCTAAATGAATGCCCATTAACAGCACTCTCAGACTGTTCTCATTTTTCTCCTTCATATTAATAAGAGGTTAAATTTACCGCAGTCTGCATATTACATTTTATTATACACGGATAGCATACTTAAGAAAACTGTTTTGTTCTCCGTAAGTCTCCCCTCCCTTCTTTTTTTGTCATTATTTAGCCATCATAAAAGCTAGAATTGAACACAGTAGAAATGAAATTACATATAAAGCAAGATATTTTTTTTTTTCATGTAGGACTCGTATATTGTTGGACTAATTGCTTTTTAGTTAGGATTTCTGCTTGTAAAATATTGTAGACTTGCAGGTAACTTATTTCATTTGCTTAAAAGAACAGGAATTTTATATGGATACTTTTTTTCAACAAAACTCACTTACTGGGAAAATCAAATAGCCAGTTTCTTCAGGAATTTCTCTCACGTGCAGTGTCTAAAATAACTGCATGAGGATGCAGCAAAGTTTGAATGCTGCTTCCTCTAGATCATCTGGGCAGATGAAAGGATTGATTCAGGTAACGTGGGTATCAAGCCCCAAACTGCCAGCAGAACTTTGCTGGTAACTAGTTCAGAAAGTGTATTTTGAGTATTCTGGAAGCACCCACTCTACTCTGAAAGCTCCCGAGGCACCTATTTAAGTAGAGACGTTTTTCTTCTCCACTGTCTCAGTGACTCCGGTTTCTCCCATCCTCCTTCACAGGTCATATTTCTGAGCTCTCTGGTCTCTCTTGTTGCTCTCCTCTGATGTCTCTCTATCTCTCACAGCTGCCTTGGCTGCAGCCCTGGGTTATCAGCTACAACACTCGGGGTGAGGTCTCACGACCACTGAGGAGGACAGACGTGTCCACACACGCTGCCTCCTGCCATCACTCTTATCTCTCCTGCAGCAACCAGCCTGTTCAGCTGGTAAGCCATCCAGGTGTTCCTCAGTTTCTTTTCTCTCTAATTTCCCTAATTACTCACTCCTGTGCTATATTTCAGCAGATGATGGATGGTTCTTCCTTCCCGTATATAGAAGTTTGCAGGTATCCACGTTTTTTGCAATGGTTTTCCCAATTACCCAGCATCACTTTGAAGTCTAAGCCTATCCTCCAAAATGTGTGCAACGCGTTTCAGCGTAAGCAAATGTCATACGTGTCATTAACAGAACACTTGATAGCTATTATGATGATTTTGTCGTTAATAGTCATTGGGTTGCAGTGTGTGAAAGTGATTTCACATTTTAATTATTACATTTTGAAAAAACAATGTCCAATGCTGAAGTTACAGATGTTATTTCTAATTCATGGTCAAAAGTTACAACATATAAGACAAGCTTTAAGACACGTTATATGGCTGTAATTTCATCATGGACTTCTGCCCAGGAAGTATAAAGCCCTAGGAAAATAATCTGAATAATTTAACTCGCAGTTTGTGAAGATTTGCACACAGGCACGTTAGAAAGACCACAGACTCTACTTTTTGGCTTTGACATGTGAGGCTACAAAGAAACTCAATAGTAAAGGGATCTCCTTCCAGCCCAACAGACGAATCTGCAGCCGTCAGCTGAGCCAGCCTAGGCTGGCCAGGAGACCACACAGACCCCAACATGCTGTTGCTGGACTCCTCCATCTGGACCCTCAGCTGCCAAACGTGCCCTGAGGGTTGGCCAGTCTAATTCAATTTGTGGGAAATGGAGAAAGGTAAAAAATAAATGAATTCCAGGACTTGATTAATGGTCAAGAGGATACTGAGTTAAATACATACAGCAAACGCTTCCTGAAATATTCTGTTATTTTAAAAACAGATTGTTTATGTAGCGAGCTCCAATACACAGAATGATTTACAGAGAAATAGTCATGCTTGAATAATTCTAAAAAGCTTTACTCAACAAGAGAATTGTGAATGTTCATTGCATTTCTATACATTTTTCTTCCCTCCCTCCCCCAGTCTTTCCAGCCTTTTTGTGTCCATTGCTCCCTTTTTAATTAACCCTTTACTGCAAATTCATTGAACACTGAGACTTCTGCTATACTGACTATGTATGGGCCCAGATAAGTGTAGCTGCCTACGTTTCGATGATCTGAATCTGCACCTCACAGCCTACGAGAATTAACTGTTTATCCTCTGGGAACTTGGAAAAAATTCTGCAGCCATTCCTGTATTTTTGTCTTAAAGAGCTACATCTAAGTCTATAATAATTCTGTGAAATTAAGATCGTTGAAGCACTAATGTTGTTAAGCAACAGATGAAGTATAACCATTAATGGTAAACAAGAAAGTGAAAAAAGGTGGGTATATTCAATGCACAGCATCCCTGTTCATTCTTTCCTGTATAATTCCCTACTTATAAAGCTGGCAGAAATGAAGGAATAATTTGACTTATTAATATAATGAAGATCAATGTAATCTCTGAACACAAGGTTGAAAGAACAACATAATTATCCTTCATTTGTTGATGCACAGAGTAGACTGATTTCAATTAGTGTTTCAAATTGGGAAGTAGCTGAAGAGAAGTCAGTAGCTTCCCTGGTAGCTGAAACTCCTTCAATACGATGCTTTTCCTTGCGCATCGTTTTAGACAACATCAGTTACTCTAATGAGTAACAATAGTGTGTCAATGATTAATGTGTTAAACTCAATCAGGAAAATACAGAAAAAGTGTAGAACAGCAGATGGTAACATTTGGATCTCTCCAAACATGTAAACATGATTTTTTTCCTAGAGCCCCTTACGAGAAGAATCAGAGCTTTTGAGGGAGTGGCGGGGGAAAGAGTGGCTTGGACTCAAGTTGAAGGTGCTGAAGAGCAACACCTTGATAGCAGGCACCTCACTGATTTATTTTTTTGTCTTGCAAAGGGTCCTATCTGCTGCTGGCTATCCCAAAGTGGAAAGGGAGCAGCGCGGTGCCAGGCGGGAGGGGCTCCGGGGCTCCCGCACCGCCAGCCTCCTGCCACCTTCCCCTTCCATGTGGGCTGCATCGCCAGAGAGAACTTGCAGCAGAAAGCCAGAAAAGAAACTTCTATCCTTTCCTCATTGTCTCTTATTTGACTTTCAACGTTTCTGTTGATGAAAATTAGCTCCCGTGTGTCTTCCCCCCCAATAACTGGTACAGGGTGGATTTGACAACCACGCTGGCTTGCCAAATTCCATGCTCACTTGCCCTTTTTGCCATGACGTGTTTTCGTAATTAAAAGTACTCTTGCAGAGGACAGAAGATCCATACTTGAGCACTTCAGAATATCTAAAAGAGTAGCTCTCTGTGTTTCAGTTTCTGGGAGGCTGGGTGCATTGCCTCAGTCTCTGTGTTATGGTTATCAAGGAGACGGCACAAAGGTTGCTTTGTTTTCTTTCTGGTTTTCCCTGCAGGAACCAGAAAAGTCCAAGTAAAAGCAGCTAAAGTGAAAGAACAGCTCGGACTTGTTCGCTGGACTGATGGAGATGTGGTAGGAGACAACATCTTCCCAAGTGCGTTTATTCACCATTCCTCGTTACAGGCTTTTTTAAGAAATAGGAAGATTTAGCAAGGCCTTGGCAAGGAAAAAGAGAATTTAAACTCATCCAGGCTTTTGTACCCCAATATTTACCATACTGTGAGTATCATTCATACGATTCTAAATGTTTATGTCTTTGTTTCATTTTTTTCTCCCAAAAACATGTGAGTGCTCCTGTATTTTTCAGAAGAATTCTCTAATGTGTTCCCTGCTACTTTTGTTTTATTTCTTTCTCATTGGTTTGACAAGTACGGGAATGTAGCACTGATCGCTGACCTTACTGCTACCCATCCATTTAAAATCTGTCCAAGCATACATTAACTGAAAGTAACAAAATTAATGCTGTTAATTTTTATAATCCTAGCTTAGTCCAGAAGTTGTTAATTACCCTTATTATCTTGTCTTTCCCTGCTTAATTGATTGTAACTGAAAGGCGTGCTACATCCTATCTGCAACTTTTTCTAACTCATCTTTGGTGGCTGAGGAGAAAGTGGTCATATTTCAAGTTGATTTGGGGTCATCATTGGTAATTTTTTTTGTACAGGCTTTTGTACAATGGAATAGTTTAGAGCACCTTGCTACTCCTACTGGATCTTACTACTCCTAAAAGAAGCTCTTGTATCTATATCCTTAATTATGTTCATAATTTATATTTAATGACATTTTATGTGGGTTTTCCTACTATTTTTCATTAATGGTGCCCAAATCCCAGAGTGACTTGTAAGAAACTTTCTTTTGCTGGCAGAGTATCTTTGCAATATATATAGTAGTAATGTTCCTTAATCCCGTATTGAAAGTGTTACCTGCATATGGGATTTTTCCACTTCTTGTTTAATTTTTCAATAGTCTGATCAAAGCAACTTTTTAATGTTTTCTTGGTACTTTAGCACTATGAAATTAATGCTAACACTATCAGCCAATTAACAGCTCTTTAATCTCCTATATTGTTTGTCAAGGCGGTATGACAGAATGACAGGCTACCATACTAATTAGCTGGCTTCTGCATAAGTAGAAAATGGCTCGTTTGACAACTATTTTAAGTTAAAGAAGTAAGGTCCAGGAAGTCTGGGAACAAACTTATTCATGCAAGGATACATCAAAGAGGCTAAATGGCTCAGGTAATTGGTAATGCGAGGGAAAACCCTTCACCTTTGTATAATAAACCAGAAAGCATCAAGCGGAAGGGATGAAGTGACTTTTAAAAGCTTTAAATGAGCATAGGGGTCAAAATATTGATTTGTGAACCTTACTTTATGCCAGCTGAAGTTGGGCTTACACAGGCTGGTGATACTTACTCAGCCTGAAAAGCAGCTACCCTGTGTGCATGCACCCGGCCTCCCTTGCCACCCACTTAAGGATGATTTTCCCCCTCAAAACTCTGTGTCTCCATGTAAAACCCCATGCCTGAAAAGAAGAAAGGTCAGGAGTGTCAAGAAGATGGAGGGGAGCCACAGAGCTTCCCTCTAAACATGTCCGTCAGAGCTTCAGGGAAGCCTAAGTCAACTTGTGTCCAGTATGCCACGAGAAGACTGCTTTATTCAGACGGTGGATCTAGCCATAGCCTGGAGTCTCCAGTGCTTCCATGGCTGGTCCTTGTGCCATTGACCCTGGGGAAATGAGAGGTGCGAGGAAGGAGTTAAAGGAGGCGTTCTGGCCGTTGACTGGGAAGGAGGCATTGCCAAGGGCTGTGGAGCTCAGCACTGGGAAAATCAATTTCTGGGTGTAAGATGGTTTATTCCCCAAAATGATACTTCTTCCTGAGCTCAGGGAGACGCTCAGCTAGTCTCCCACAGCTGACTTTGGAGAAGCGGACAGCCCCCCTGTGCTGAGCAGACCTCCTGCAGTACAAAGGGGTATCAGGCAGGACCATAGCCACGGGTTTTTTGTTGGTCACAGTAGCCTGTTGCCTAACTGATGTTAGTAATTTACCTCGTATCTAAATCAGGTCCGTCAAAGGTTTAATAAAGTTTACTAAGGTAGTAGGAAAGGAATTTTTGTATTGTTTTACAGTGAACACCATACACAAACTATATATGTCATACGTTAATGGACTGCCAGCTTCTGACATCATTGGGAGGCAGTAACTCAGCCTACTTTCGAGAAGGCAATGCCTAATGAGTTAAGCAAAAGTGTGCAACAAGAATCACCAATGAAAGGATGATTTATGATGTTTGCATGGAAATAAAATTACTTTCGTCATCTTTTTGAGGTGAAATGCAGCAAACTCGTGGTGTTGAGCTTTGGTGTTTTCAGTAATTTTTCAAACCTGAATTCCCCCATAAAAAGCTAGAAATTAATTGAGAGCAGAATGATAGAAAATAGTCACTAAAACCCTTGGAAAGCTAATTCAGTGAATTTCAGACACTATGTGCTGTCACTGCAGGCTTAATATTTGGAACAGAAAAGTTGTCTTAGCTGGCAAATAAAGTAATTATGATTTTGGATGCCTGCTAAAAAGGAAGAGTTCGCTTTTATCTATTGAACTTTTTCGGAGAGTGCAGTTGAAATGCTGCATTCTTGGCTGGGTATTCCAGTGCTGGAAGGACTTGGGAAGGCCAGAAGATACTCACAGAAGAGCAACAAAAATGATTAAGGGACTAGAGAGATTGATGATTTGATGTGTGAAGAATTATTAAGGGAGCTAAATATGTATTGCTTGCCCATGTAAATGATAGACACAAAAAATTCAAGGAGCTTTCTTGAATTGATGATTGATTGGGTGAAATGAATGAAGCGGATGAAAAGAATTATTACCTGCTGGGTAGCAGGAACAGTGATTTTTGGATTAGATCAGCAGTATGTGACCAGTATCTCCTCTTTGGCAGTGGGGGGTAGCGGATGCTCACAAAAAAATCTGCAAAGAAATCTCAGTTGGGTAATTATAGATTCACCTGTCTAAGGAAAAAAGTTTAAATGGTTGTCTTAAGCCTATGAAGAAATGGCTGGGAAGGTGAAGAGTACTTAGGTCAAAAGTGCTTTTGGTTGACTTCTACTGAGAGCTGAAAGAGTTAATGAACGCAGGTACTCTGAAAGCACTATTCTTAAAGCCTGTGCGGTTTTTGTGGTGCACTGTCAAATGAAGCTATAAAAGACCTGATAATCTGTACGGCCACTGAATCCTTAGTTGATTCACTAGGAGCGTGGGGTACAGGTCTGTCTAACAGGGATTTTTTCAGTTTTCTCCATTACAACTCGGTGTACACTGCCATGACATATTTGGGATAGCAACTGCTGAAAATTTGCTGTAAAATGGTCTAGAAGGCACACGGTATGATCCCAAGTCAGTCCATGGCCTTAGCCCAGCATGGTTTGAGATTTGCCCCAGTATGGATTTCTGATGCCAAAATCTCAATTTCTTTGCAGGCTGTTTTTAAATTGTGACATTTGGTTCCTTGGAAGTCAGTGTCGGAACTCCCAGTGATTTCACTGCGGGGTACGTTTCACTGAAAATGAATGAGAATTTGCCCAACTGAAAAGTGAATAGAAATCAAAAGAAGGAGCTGAAGGATTTTTCACTCTCAGCTGTGAGCTTTTTATACGAAGGTGTTGTGCACAAGTGTCCTTGAGCTCAGAAAAGCAAAGATAAGCCTCCAACATATTAATGCAGCCGTCAGGCTGTGCAGTGTCCTGACAACCGCTGTCCTGGTTCCGCTCATCACTGTTGATGCACGGGCAAGGTCAACACTGGTTATTCAGATGGCGATATACAAATGCTTAGGATCTTGAAATGCTTTGGGTGGGTTTTTTGCCTTTTTTTTTTTTTTTTTTTTTTTTTTAAAGCCATAGAAACAAAGGTATTGGAGTCAAAAGGAGTTTTGCTTCAAGACTGCAGTTATTTTGTCTCTGCACTTCTAGTTCTCGACACAACTGTTAAAATTAGCTTCATTTATAAGCTTGTTTCTTCCTAGTCTCACATCTGCCTCTGCATGGGTTTGTTGTATGCCAGCTCACCCACCTAGCTAAGTGTCCATCTTGCACTGTTTGGGAGAGGGCATGATACCTCTATACAAATAAATATGAGGTTGAGTTTAACCTCATGACTTTGACAAACAAAATTTCTTATATTAGGATATAACTGGTGCAATCCGTGTGAGATGAGCCAATGGCAAACAAATGGAATAAACCACTCGGTCACTACTCCTTCCTTGTTTCATGGTCTCTTTCTTCCCTGTGCTGCCTCTTGCAGTCCCTTTGGAAGATACAGCATGGAGTCACCAAGGGCTCAGGGCCTTCAAAGATGATTGCTTTCTCTTCTTCCCCATCTTCTAAGTACCTCATCCCAGTGTGTGCTCTGGTCCCTGTTCTGATGTAGTCCTCACTCTCTCCTCTGATGACCCCTCTAGTGTCAACAGCTTCTGGTACTGCTGGAGAAGTACCTAGAGATGCTGCTGGCATCCACCTCACACAGTGGTAAACCCGAGTCCCGCCGTTTATTGGCTGAGTTACTGGAGGAATCCATAACTGGCTCCAATTCTTAGCTGGAACCACATTAAGGGTACGTCGTTTTCTTTCCTTGCTTTCTCCTGTGGGTAATCTCAAAATGCATAAAATTAGAGGATTAATGTAAAATATGACCAGTAAATGCTCATAAGGTTATTCAGTATTCCCTTTCAGTTTCTGCTTTCTATTTCCAGTCAATCACACACCATAATAGGCTATTTGTCACCGGAGATATCTGTATACATAAAAGATAAGTAGGTACTGAATATATGCTTTTAACAATGTTCTGAGCATTGCCAGTGATATATTATTTTCTTTTATCTCTTCTGTATATCTCTGTATCAGGGGAGTGTCGTCGGGTGTATCCCAGTGGAATGGAATGGATTTTAATCAACTGCTGAGAAAATGAGATACTACACTAGGACAAGAATAGTTGCTTGATAGAAACTCCTCTTTAAAAGTATAATTCTTCAGCGTTCTGTTTTTGTTGCCATTGTCAAGTACAGAATAAAAATGACATTAAAAAAAATAATCTAACTGTGGGTATTTTTCTAGGGACTTAAAAGGCAGGATTCATACCAGTGAACAAGAGTTGTCTTGGTGCATCCATTAAGGTGCAAATAGGAGTGAATACACTGAAAGTGTTGTAAGTTGTAAAGGTGTAAACTGAGCGTGAGCAAGACCTGCTGTACAGGCTGTGTGTCAGTGTAATGGTGCTGAAGAGTATGGTGTTTTACAGAAAAAAAAAAAAAGTTTTTTGTAAAAAGCTCTGTTTGAAGGAAATATTTTTTTACTTCCATTCTGAATCTGCTTTAGAGCTAGAGGGCTGCCACTGCTCCCTGGATTATACTTCTCAGGAGTCAAAATAAAGGTGATTTATGTTGCTAACACTACTAGAATCTGGGGTTAAAAAGAAATTATTCCAGGAATGTACCAGTTTTCAAGCATCAGTTACTGGTCAGTCATGCATCGAGCTCCGTGCCACGTCAACACTGTCTGATGGATATTCCCACCCCAGGGGGATGAAGCTGTGTGTGGGTTTAGGGGTGAGGACTGCCAGAGAAATTAATCCTCCAAAGGTAACTGTGAAACCTTCTTCATTCAGTTTTGGCTGGGTCTTCATCCATTGTGCAGTGCTCAAACCTGCTAACAAGTTTGAATTCTCTGTTGCAGAAGATAATCTGTTTTGGGCATCTCCATGGAGAGTGATCCTTGGGAAATCCTCATGTACGTCAAAAACACATTTTGGTGAATGTCTTGGACAAGGACCGCATTGAGGAGCAACGTGCCCAAGCCTGTGTTGGGCTCTGAAGATAAGTGTGCTGTAGGTGCCTACCAGCGGTACAGAATGTGGGACAAATAGCAATTGTGAATGATGAGAAAAACCAGACTCCACCTAGGACTAGGCTGTCTCCAGTGGTTCTGAAGATCGTCCCATTGTCCCATTCTCTACTTCGTCCTGACTTTATGGCAGTTGCACACAATTCTTCCAGTTCTCAGTGTTTGCCTCCCACAGACCGTGTATGGGCTCTGGCTCTGTGCTTTTGTGCCACTGGATGGCTCAGAGGGATGGAAATACCAGGAAATGTTTTGTTATCATGGAGCTGGCTACAGCGTCTCAGAGGAGACTGAAAGGAAGAGACTGAAAGAAAGCAGGCAAGTAAACTTGAACAGCAACAGAATCTGATGCGCTAGTGTCATAGGAGGAGGCAAAGTGAAAGAGTTCTAGAAAAAGTGGCTGGGAAGAAAACCCTGGAGAAGAGGGTAGGTTTTCACTACAAATAGGAAAGGACAGTAATTATGTAAGTCAATGGGGCTGATGTACTTGTCTGATATATTTTCTGCCTTTAATTAGAACAAGGAGAGGTTATCATGATGGTTGAGACCGAGATGATTAAGGGAGAGGTGAAAGGTTGTAAGGGATAGTGGCATATAAATCAGCCTGCCGGGAAGGCGTGACCCTCAGGTGCCGAGGGAGCTGACTCAGGGTGCTGCAGAGCTGCTAAATATAATTTTGGATAATCAGATACAAGTCTTATGTTTTAAATCAGCATAAAACTGACAATCTCTTTCAAAAACCTCCAAACCCTCAGAAACACACACACACACAAAAACTCCTAAGTGAGCAACTTAAGACAACCTGTGTAAACACTGTTTCTGTGCCAACCTAGTTAATTATCCTGAATCACTAAATGTCCCTGGTTAATTATCCCTATATATGGGTTAAGCAAAGGTAATCTTCTCCCACTTCAGCCTTAGAACCATGAGACAAAGCATAGAGCCTGTACCCATACAAAAATAATACACCTTCTTATTTATTCAGTTTTAAAGAAGTTGAATAATTAATCACTGCAGTTGGACGGTTGTAACCTGCCTGCACGCACAAGGGCTTTACAGGCTTATTTGAAAAAAAAAAAAAAAAAAAAAAAAAAAAAATTGGGCTTCTAGCAAGAGCGCCTTTCTGGTAGTTGGTGTCCCTCCTGTA
>JAVJGI010000003.1:26549901-26588696 GCA_035590275.1 Ibycter americanus | reverse complement strand
TGGCAGTGCTCAAGGCCAGGCTGGACGGGGCTCTGGGCAACCTGGGCTGGTGGGAGGTGTCCCTGCCCGGGGCAGGGCATTGGAACTAGATGACCTTTAAGGTCCCTTCCAACCCAAAGTGTTCTGTAATTCTGTAAGCTTGTGGAAGGCCAGAAGGAGGAGTTATAACGTTTTTAATCATTATTTTCTTTATGCAAAACAAGTGCTTGGATGGACCAGTAGCTAGGTGCTGAGCCATGGCTCTGTGCTAAAGTGGCTGAAGTCTTATTTTTTTAGAATGCTAGAATGGTTTGGGTTTTTACTTCATTTTAACCTCCACGAAGCTTTATGCTAAGGATTGCTGAGCATAAACCACAACGTGTGGGTTTGGTAGCACCCACATCCCGAGTGGCGATAAGCAATCAGGTCTGTGACAGCATATTAAAAGGCAACTGTAGAGACAATGCACTTTATTGCCTAATCAAAACATTCTGGGGTTTTACATTTTGCAAGGCTGACTTGCCAAAGGCTTCCTCGAGCTGCACATGCTGCAGCTTTGTCTTGCTTTTATGCCTTATTGAATTCCATTAAAAGACAAACAACTCTCGCAGTCGTTAGGCACCTCGCTGACAACACCTGTCAGTCTGTCACTCCGAGTCAGAGGCAGATACCGTGGAGCTTCATTTTGGCAGAATTAGGAGGAAAATAGAAAGAAACATATCTGGGGCACCTGTTCTCAGCAAAGGAGTGATGGGATTATTATTACCAAAAATGAACTCAATATGCTGCTCAAAGAAAACGGATAACAAGTGCTGCTGCACTAATCAATGCTGTTCAGCATGTTCATGGATTTTTGAACGTTTTCCTGATTTTTTGTGGGGAAGGGGCATCTGCATCAGAAATATTCGGTGACACACGCCCTGGAAATGCGCACACAGACACATAAACAAACGCACTGCAACGCACATTTTTCAGCGATTAATTGCCATTAACCTAACTCGTGTTTGTGACCTTGCAGAGTGAGTAACAAGTACTACTTTAATCCCCAGAGATTTAATTTGCTTTAGAAGGACTATTAAAAGGATTAAGGACTAATTGTAAGACTCTTTTTTCCAAGATGGAAAGGTTTGTTATTATACCTGGTATGTACACGGAGAGAAAACATCTTTTCTACAGAGGTAAAAGATTAAAGGGTTTGAAAACAAATGTTACAGATACTTTTTCTTGAAGAATGTGTAGTAGCTGTAAGTCTCTGGTTGTGTTTGGTCTTTTAACAGACGCTATTCCAACAACTATTACTTAGCGACTTGCATGTTCGATGAAGTCTCTGTGAAAACAATTTACAGTTTTGTCTTAATTTCTATTTTAAATCTTTCCTAGGTTTCAGTCTCATTTCATTGAGGTTATAGGGAAAGAAAATGGAAGAGATCTCCGGTGAGTCTGCATTACCTTAGCTCTGCTGAATGAAGTGCCATTGCCCAGGTCTGCAGCTCCTGGAAGCCACTGGGGAAGGGCACCTCCGTGGGGATTGTTATGGAATTTTGATTGTTCCAGGTTGTTCTGGCCTTACGGACAGGAAAACAGGGCAATACCCCATAGTCTATGAAGTCTATCAATTATAGGTAAGTAAAATTAGGGATATGTTCTTTACATACATGCAAAATGAGTGAAATCAGTATGTAGAGTAGGGAGAAACAGCAAAGAAATTGCATCTGAGTAGAGCATATCCTATGTGGCATATTTTCATATGTGTGGATATCAAATTCAACTTAATTCTTTTATTTCTGCTGATGATTTATTATAGACCCATTACTACTAGTCCCGACGTAATTTTTTAGAACCATAGCATGCCTATTATGAATTAAGTTTTCAATTACGAGTGAAGAAATCAGTAAAGTTGAATGTTTTTTTGCAGTCTGAAATGCTCTTAACTTGACAAACCTTCACTGAAGACGAAGGTGTATTGAGAGAGGATTTCATATTTTTCTCCTGCACTAGCTGAACGCCCAGGAGCTGGTTCGCACCACGACTCTTAGATGTTGCATGTGGTCCAGGACTTGCTTGGTCTGACTGAGCCATCAAGACATAATGTAGCAAAGGTAAAAAAAAAAAAAAAGCTCTCCAGCCCAAGTACAGTAGCTCTGGAACAGAAATACCAATCGCTTCCGTAGACAGTATAACTTCTGCAACCAATGCTGAAAACTTTATTATTTAATCTCCTCCATTCTCCTGTCAGTGCACAAACCATTGTGCGCTGTTCCACTTGTGGCATCCAGACAATGGGTTCTCTTGTTTTTCCAGACCTTTTCATATTATTGTTGTGTCTCTACTATTCATTTCCTTTTTTTCAATTGATTTTTTATTTTCCCATTCTGTGCCACTGCTGGGCCCAGCGCTATGGTGAATCTCTTACTCTGTTGGGTGTTGGTGTATATCTCTGTGGCTCCTGTGCTCCTTCTGTGCCCCATGTGAGCCCAGGGAGGTCACAGCATCTGTGTTTAACGGCCCGGCTGATAAATATGACTTGAGTTCCCAAGATGTGGGAAAATAACAGTAAAAGCTCTTTTCTTTTAATAAGCAACTGCCAGCCTGACTTCCATCGCCTGTTCCCTGGATCCCTCATCCTCACGAGGCATTGCATTCTATCCCAGGGCAAGGTGCCAGTTTTATGGGGACATTGTTGCTGACCTGAGATGAGGTTGGATGCAACTCTAAGTGCTGTTTCTTTACAAGAAAGGTGTCTTTGTGTCTGAAAGCAAACACTGACACTACATGGCTCTTTCAGTGGAGTATTTCCTGCTGATCTTGTATTAATGGAAGCAGAATAATCTATGGAGGGAATAACAGCTTGCTAGGGTTCCAAAAGACGAGCTGTTTCTGGGAGCTTGGGAAACCTATGGAGACACGTGCCTGCTGCAAAACACATGCAAGTTGGATGGACCCTTTCCATTTATTTCAGTAGGTCTTGACCCAAACCCTGTGTGATAGACTGAGGCGTAGCACTGTCCTCAGTGAGAGCGCTCTGCTGCTCGTAGCTGCGGCCTGTCGTGTGTGCAAAGGTAAAGCTGTAGAAGCAAAAATAGAAGAAGCTGCACAAAGGGTGGCACTGCAGGTGGCTCAGCCCAAAGGACAAGCTTTGTACCCTTCGAGAAACGGTCCTACCCCAAAATACATAACTGCCAATGGTTTTCTGGAGGCTTGATGACTTTACAAGTCCATAGGCAGTGAGTAGTTTTCCCACAGTTTTTTCATTTGTGTTCATTTTCTTCTGTTTTTTCATAAGTCCAAAACTTTAATAAATTTATTGTTAAGTTTTAAAGAGAAAAGGGACCATGAACATCTAATTTCTTATCATGCATAACATAGGCCTAAGAACATCAGGCAGTGACCTCTGTCCTGACATCAGTCTTGCTTCCCTTCCTGTTCTTCTTTGGAGAGGGATTTGATTTAAATCTGTATTTATCAGGAGAAGAAAGACCTTACCAATGGTTTGTTAAATACTTTACTGTAAATAAGCAAGCAGAGAGCTTGCCCAGTAAATGAGAGTCTATATACCTGCATGGTTTAATACCTTCACTGCACTTCTTCCAAAAATAGTGGGTTTGTGCACTTGGCTAGAGCATTAAATTTTCAGTTCTTTCATGTGATAACGGCAACTTTTATCAGAAATTTGAGGGGAAAAAGGCATTTTGATTTGGGGTTTTCATTCTGATGCCCATGGCTGGTGGCTGGGACCAGGGGGCACCCCTGGAGCCTGTGGGTAACCACAAATGATGGACATGGGCACCATGAACACAATGAATGTGGAAGGACTCTTCTACAGTAGGCTAGCGAGGGAAGGCTTTGTGCTGTACATTGATTTCTTAAAAAATACAGTAACAGCATTCACAGTACTGCACGTGGGGAGGCGAGAGGATGGGCTGTGGGGTCCATGCATGTGTACATATGGCATCAGAAAGCACTTCTGTTCATGTGGAGCACAAAGGGATTTTCATACTCAATATAAAGACAGAAGAAGAGGCATCAGAAAATGCATATGATTATTAGTGCTGTGAGAACAAAGGCATTTTTAGGTTGGGCGTCTGTGCTGAAGGAAACAAAATACTGTTCCAGGATAGTCATAGGCTAGAATTTTGGCAAAACTGAAACACCAAAATATAATCATTTGGAGCTGACTAAAGGATTTTCTTTAACTCCATTGAAAATCTGAACTCTGATTTAGTTTTTGATATTTTTCCTTTTCAAATGTAACTCAATTATTAAGTACTGAAAGTTTTCTAGTATACCATTACTAACATTCCAAGATGAACACTTAACTTTTCTGAGTTTTTGATTTATCTCAGCTGTGCCTTTCCAGGAAATATGACTTTAATTCCTGAGCAGTTCATTGTTATAAAACCACAATTTTTCTGCAAACCTACAATTCCCAGCTCCCTCTGCCTTCCCCCGATTCCCACCTGCAAAAGAAAAAATTCACACGGCTCCACGCTTGGAGTCATCCTCTTGTGCAGTGGGTAGAGGAATGACGACGGTACCGGCCAGCACAGCTGTACCTGCATCCAGCAGGAGGGCTTGGGATGGAAGTGGGTTTTACAGCAGGTGTGCGAGGTAAGCACCAAGAATTTATTGTGTAAGCCCTTCACATTTATAAAATGTGCAGCTGTATTTATTATTAAACGGCTTTGCTGGCATTTCAATATGCAATTAATTCAGCGTTAAAAGACCCAGTACCCTCTACAAGCATTTCCATGGCGTGCAGGAGCTGGTGTTTTGATGAATATGGAAGGAGAAGCTCCCCTGAAATGCAGCGTGAGAACACAAGGTGGCACTTGGACCCCGCGGACCGAGCGCACCCAGCCTGGGGACATCTCCTGCACAACAGGCGCGCCTTATTTATATATTTTTGTTGAAAAGCAGGAGAAACTATATGGAGATCGGGGGCCGAAAGAGATGCTTTCGGTGTAATGTGTGGCCTGTATTTGCTTTTTAATGCGTGTTGGTTTTGCTGGAGATGGGGGTGCTGCTCGGCTGAGTTAGCTTAGCGCTGTTCCCGCAGCGAGGATGTCCCCGCGGGTCACTGGGAACACGGACACGGCTGCTGCGATCAGTGTCACCTCTTTCGTCCCTGCTAAGGCATGCTGGATGGAATTAACTTCTTTTCCCTCCTTTGGAATTTTATCTGCAGCCATCAGTGAGGCTGCCACGTGAACCTTTGGTGCAGGGTTTCCATTCCAGTTTGATCCCAAAGGAGACTGTTCTTTGTTTACATGTGACACAATATTTTGGAGTATTTGAAACCTACGATGGCCTTTCTGCTTGGCATCTTGCTGGGGCTGGTGAGGTGGTGGGTGTCCAGGGCAGGAGCCCTGCATCACCCTGCCGGGATGTCTCCCTTGCAGATTTTTTTCTGGAAATGTTTCTGATTTTGCAGTTTGGTTGTTTTTTTTTTTTTGCCAGCTATTGACTTGTTCAACGTTTTGTCACCAAGCAATCAAGTGATGTACAGGCAGCTGTGTGTAAGGGGGCTCCCTTACACCTCCATGTGCAGCTCTGCTTTCCAGAAATGGGAGATTTCTGATCTCCAGCCCAGAGTGCCGTGGTCCTGCAGCCCTGGTCCCGTGTGGCTGTGTGTGTGGAGGTGCTTACCTCCACTGACCCCTGATGCCATACACAACCTGCCCACCCTTCTCTCCATCACCCTGGCACGGTCACTTCAGCCGTACAGAAATGACCCCGCTTCATGAAACCACCAGTCAACAATTCAGTAGAAATATCTAATGCCATAATGCTAAACATTCCTACAGACTGATGTGGTTTATTTTGCCATTAATATACATTGATAATTTGAATGGGAATCTATTAGCTTGTGCAAACTAATATTGTTTTTTATATTGCAACTCTGAACCTGTCCCTGGTCTGGGGAAGGTCAAAAAAATCAGCTCCAAGTGTTTATTGATGTATGTGCTGGTGTGAAGGAGCAGGTCTCCCATTCCTCTCTTGTCTGAGTTGAAGGACTTAATATAAAGCTACAGAACTTGTGTGAGCTGGAAACAAAATATGCTTAGAAGAGTAAAAGCAGCTATAGAATATTTTTTAAAAGAAAAATTCAAAATCTCTCTACTTGAGAAAAACATAGCAAAAGCTATGTCTTGTGTCGTGTGCAGGACGCTTAGCGAGTTAACATGGAAAAGCCCAAAATTTCCTGCAAAATCTAGGACAAAAATGCCAAACGTTCACCTCTGCCCACTTTAAGTAGATCAGGCTTTGAATATCAAAATAATAAATTCAATCTCAACCAAAAATTTCACTTCAAAAAAGGAGAAAAAGAATGCTAGTGATTTCATACTAACATTGAGTTTTAACATACTCATCCATTACAATAAAAACACATGAAGTTATGATAAGCATAACTTTAAAAATGGAAATGCCACCATCAACAATTGCCGTGAAGCTGTTGCTCCCTCAATGATTTGATTGTGCTTTAGATTTGATTGTGCTGTAACTTCGCAACAATTATGAAAACAGTTATGCATTTTTATTAGCACTTGTAAATTATGCAGGGTTTTTACTGTTGAGTTGTAAGGGAGAGGGAAGCCTAAGCATATGGTAGAGATCTTCAAAGTTCTCAACATAGGAGAAAATAATGATTACCCTTCACTTAATTAATGTCATGTTTAATAGGGTATTATTTTCCTGCAAAGATATAGCATGCTCTCAGGGAAGGAGATGGAGATCACCGATGGCTGGATAACCTTTTCTGGTCTCTTAGGAATAAAACTGCAGCCCAGGGTATAATAATTACTAATAATGAGGTATCTTCTCACCACACTACTGCCAAATCCTGTAGACAATAAAAACACAAGGGGAAGACCAGTAGCTGCAGCAAACTGCCCTGGCCTCAGGAGTGACTGCTGGGACGAATTAAATCCCTGCCGATGGGTCAGGCTTTATTCACTCCTTTATCCTTGGGCAGATCCAGAACATGCCATTAATTAGAAGGTATTTTCTCTAGATTTTCATGGATTTTAAAGAGGAATTGATCTGCTCTCTAGGGTAAGCTTGTTGTTCAGTGGCATATCCTTAAAACTGGGGGTTGCAGTGCTTTTCCTCTCTGCTTTGGTGACCCTGGGTGTGTCACAAGCAGCTTGTTTTATCCAGAGAGCGTCCTTGTCCTTTACCCAAACAGCTCTGCAGAAGCTGGTGACTGTGGAACATGCTCTCACCCTGAATCTGAGAGGTGCTGACATGGCCTCATCTGTCTCCTAGTATTTCAAACTCCATCCCATCCCGCAAATGGACCGGTAGCAGCTGCCACTGCTGCATCTCCACCTCCTTCCCCGCTCCCTGCGGAGGCTCTGCCTGTGGTTGGGTCCCTGCGTTACTCGCGGTTGTAGCTACACGTGGCACACGGTGTGCAGTTGACTGCACGTTTAGCTTCTCCCCTGAACCTGAGTTTTCTAGCAGCATATCTGACTCTTCCAGCTTTCCTTCCCCTTCAGCTCATGCTTTGCAGGCTGGAAGCTGTTGCTAGGCATTTAGCTGTTTTGCAGCGATTGGCTGTGTTAGCTGACAGTGTTTCAGTTCAGATCCTATTAACCACGTTTGGGATGTGGACCAAGCCGTGACTCTTGTGCCCTTGTGTTAGTCAATGATTTCATGGGTCACCTATTTTAAAAAAAATGCAAAAGATAAAAAAGTAATGTACGTGCAGTTTGTCTTTGCAGCTGTCCATCCTTTGGTGGTATTTCTACCACCCTCACTTGTTTGATGTGATCAGCCTACACCAGGTCCAGGAGGACTTGATGCTGTGGCAGGTGATACAGGAGGGTGCTGGGACCATTCTCCCCCTGCCTGAGCTGAGCTGGTCCCACCTTTGCTGTAGGGTCCCTGTGAGTATGGGATGCAGCCTCAGCGCCTGCGGTTGTTCAAGACACTGGGGAAGTTTTTCAAGGAAAACCATGTCAGTTTTCTCCAGAAGGACAACGTGGGTGATCACAGGCTGTATCTCGCTTTGTTCAGCTCGTTAAAAAGTTGCTGGATTTCACTAGTGAAACGGAGCTGGCCAGGAACATGATGTTGAAGATAACTGTTGGGATTTATTGCTCCAGCTGCATCTCACTGTGACGAAGGCTCCTGCTAACTGATGCACTCTGCTGCTTTCCTTTCCCAGGTTCATACTCATTGCTTTCCTCAATTTAGATTTTTTCCCGCTGTTCTGTTCTATTTTCCCTTACCTTCTTATTTTCATACCAGCACTGGGCTAGTATGGAAATCCTGTTGCCAGCTGAAGCCAGCTTTGATATGTAGATCTGATCGAGGGAAAACAGGGCCAGTGAGGCACTGAAGAAGGAGCCCGTCATCCTGACCTGCCTATCTGGTACTGCAGACAGACATGGACCAGTTATTTTGCTATAAACTGCTGAATAAAGGCACCAAGCTGATTTTCAGCTGCACTATTGGGCACCCATGTCAACCAACGCAATCCCTGCTGGGGTGGCTTGTGTGCCTCTGGATGGAGATGGAAATTTTGGGGATGCTAACACCGTGGCAGGCTCATTTCCAATGATGTGGTGAGAGCCGTCCTTCTGATGTGAGAACAATCAGCACCCAAAGACATCGGCTGTGATCTGTTCCCCCTTTGCACAAAGGTCCCAGCAGGGCTCTGAAGTTACTTCATTTTTAGTGGTATCTTAGGGGTGTCACAAAGGCCTTAAAGCATCTTCAAATTGGTGGAAATAGGCTTTGCTATATTTGAAAATGCTGAGCTGGCTTCTGGAGCTTGTCTGCCCACCAAGTGAGCACTGCACAAACCTGCACCTGTATTTGCTGCAAAGGAGATGCTCAGATCCTCGCTCAAGGCATAAACTGCTGTGCAAAGAATAAAATCAAAGTCCAAGCAGAGATTGCAAAGGAAAGGTGAAAATATTTTAATTACTGTCACAGATTTCTTGTTTTTAATACAGAGGAGAAGCTGAAAACATTTAAGCAAAACTAACTGTTTTTTAGTAGAGGTTGGCTTCAGGTTTCTGATGGGTGGCACTGGAAGAAATGGGGGTTGGACGTGGGAAGCAGGGAATTGTGGACAGCCTGGCCGAGGGCTGGAGCTCCTGCTTGAAAAGTTGTACTGACTCTGAGCCCAAAGAGGTCTGGTTTTTAGTAGATATCAGTTATCAAGCAAAATGATGACATAATCAAACGAGAAGAGAAAAAAAAAATCACTAAATATTTATCATGCATAAAGCCACCTTCAATCTGTCAAGAGAAATAATTGCAAAATGATGCAGTAACACCCAACTTGCTGAGATCTGCGTCAGCTCTAACTGGGAAGCAAATAATACACTGAATTTAATGGCCAAAGTTACTTGAATTCAAGAGTTATTCTAATGGAATACCTCCGCTGTCAGACGTGCCAAAGCACGCCGTTATTGTACAATCATACTCAAGCGAGGGCTGAGCATACTTCACCCACACAACTAATCTGTTGCCACATCCCAGGCTACCCAGGGCAATCGGAGAGAAGGCAGCTCTCCTCCTCCCAGCGGCACAGCAGGATTACGCACCAACTGCTTGAAAGCAGATGCCTCAAAGGGAAAGAAGAAAGTTTTCAGAAACGCCAAGTTCTCCCCAAATTTACACACTACTTTTTAATCTCACTTTTGTGCTGTTGTAGATATTCAGTCCCTAAGTCTGAAAACTCCTGACAGATGGACACGTTGGAAAACATTAATCCACTTACAGGTAAGCAAAAGTAGAGTTTGTTTTCTAGCCAAGCGATTAAGGGAAGCCATGTAAAGTTATCAGTGTGAGATTTTACTATCAGTAATGAAAGGTTAATACTGTTTTTCTCACTGTTTGAAAAAGAAGTAAAAAAATAACACTCCAGAAGTGAAGAAATGAAGATGTTAACAGCTTAGGCTCTCCAACAGGTTAGACTTTGTACTTCCATAAAAGAATCTGTTCGTATTGATTTCTGTCTCCCAGGACATGATTCTCAGGCAGCATCAGTAAGCACAGGGCCGTGAGTGTTGGTGAGAGAATTTAGTTTTTACTCAGTGAACTTTCTGACAGAATCAAAACTCTGGAGTTCACAGATACACTGATACAGTCTGTTTCCCCATATCTGCAGAGAATAGTGGGGCAAAACCAGCTAATGCTTGTGCTAACCAGTATAGGTGAATCCAGCCCTCTGCCTCCTTTGGGGGAAATTTATTTGCCAAAGAAAATTTCATTATGAACCTGCTTTTTTTTTTCTAAAATATTGCATCAGCCTGTTTATCTGTTCATCATTCCAGTCATTGACTCATCTATTTCTCATTCCAGAATCAGCTTAGAGCCAAATAATGGGAATTACCCATTAATTTACTCCACTTATCATGTGCACAGCACCAGGAGAAGTCCATATCCTCTGCATCAAACCGTAGCTAAAGCATAAAGAATCCAGTTTTCTCCTTTGAAAGCAGAGGTAATGATGGGCAAGCAGGGAAAGGGCAGAGAGCGAAAAAATCCTTGGTAGTGTGACTCCCTTTGCTGTCATTTTCTGGAAAGATCCAGCTGGAAGGTTTATGAGCAGTGAACTGGCGTTTCTCTGCGGTGGAGCCCGTCCATCGTGGAAGAGCCGGAGCCAAGTGCAGCTCATTAGTGCTGGCGACGGGCATCGTGCGGAGCAGGAGGGCAGCGGGGAAGCTGGCATTTGGGTGCTCGAGCAGGAGGCCACGGCGGTCAGTGATCATTTGGGGTGGCAGTTAGAGGCGTCACCTTTGGGAATCTGGGAAAAATTTGTCTGGTGCAAAATTCCCTGCAGATTTGTAAGTCTCGTATGAACGGTAAAAGTCGGTGGGGGATAAATGGAGATGCTGTGGGAAGGTGTGGCTGCAAACAAGTTGGAAAGGTTTTTGTGACTGTAAAACAGTTCGCTTTGACTAGGGAATGCTGTTAAATAAAAGCAAAGTGCTTACACACAACGAGCATGGCCTCCCTGAGCTGGCAAAAGGTACCTGGGTTTTGGGGAATGGTGTCAGCATCCGTTGCACAGAGCAGGTGAGGGGATGCTGCGAGATGCTCGCAGCATATTCAGCTCCATGGGAGGACCGCAGGGGAGAGGAGCCAGCAGTGGGAGGGGGGAAAACATGCAGTTGCAGCTGGATTGAACTGTTATTGCACAACTGAATTGTAACCTGTAACAGCCATCGTTCAGAGGTCATGGAAATGCCTGTGATCCAGATGTGGGTAAAGGCAGCTGCCTGGCTGAGAACAGATGCCAGCGGGAAGCTCTGAAGGATCAAACCTGGAAAGATCTTTTAATTTTTTTACCTTCACCCCTGGGTAAGTCTTACCGAGGAGTCTTCATCCGTGGAGATATTCAAAAGCCACCTGGAGAAGGTCCTGGGCAGCCTGGTCTGGGTGGCCCTGTGCGAGCAGGGGGTGGGCAAGGGGCTCCTTTCCTGCCTCAGCCCTTCGGTGAGTCTGTGGAAAGGCAGTGCCTTCCAGAATTCACATTTTGGGCTTGTCTGCCTCTACATGCCAAAATGTCACACGCTAAATGCAGCCTTCGGTATCTTCCTTTTTTTGGGCTTCAAATTCTTCAGGTCATTCTCTGTGAATTATTAAAACGTGTGCTAAAATGTGCAAAGCTTTGGCTAATTATGATGTACTGATTAATTTCAGTAGACAAGTGTGGCAGTCCTGATGAATATTAATATTTTTCAGGCTGGGAGCTGCTGGCAAGAGGAACAAGGTTTCTGCATGGGTAGTGAGCGTGGCAGAGCACTACGGGGTTGATGAACATTTTGACTTTGCCCAGCGCTGATTTCAGGTCTTGTGTGCAGCATTGGCTTCCCCCTTACAAAAGGTAAACTGTGAGCAACTACAAATTGAGCAATGAATGTTTCTTATTAATTAGCATCACCCTAAAATCACCGCCACCACCCAAAGAAAGGAAGAATGATTCGCTGTTCTGTTTCTATTTGACATCACCCACTGTAAAGTATTAGCAATAACATGATACTTATTGAAATTTAAGCAACAGGATTTACAAATAAATGACTTTCAGGGAGAATAACAGATTTGTATGGCAATATGGAACTTACCGCATGCAGCACCCTCACAAAGTCATACACGTGGGCTGCTCTGCTGGCTAAAAGCTCAGTCTGCAGCTTCAGCGAATGTAACTAGAGGCAGGAGAAGAAGAAAATTTCATCTTCTCCTTTTTCCTCCTGGCCGGCCAGCGCTGTCAGAGCACATAAAAAGCTGTGAACATGCACACGTCAGCGTGACTGCCAGCCAGCGCCGCTGCCCTGTCCGTGGCCAAGTGCCGTGCAATATTGTGGCTTTAATCAAATGCAGCAGTATTAACACGGAAAGTCTTTCTGCAAGCTGACAACTCAATTACGAGTGAAAATGAACTATTTTATTGAACTAAATTAAGGGGGGTACAAAAATGTTTTTAACTTCAAGGTTTTTTGAGACTCGTGACATGGAGGCCAAGCCTTGAGACCTGTAATCCCAAGGAATGTATCCAGGGATGCTTCCTAAAAAAGTCCAGTCTAACAGGAGAACAGTCTCAGGGCTTGTATCGGGTTTGTATTTTAAAGGGATGTAGGTAAACTTTTTTTTTAAACTTTATTTAAGTGTTATCACACATAGGAAGTACAGAAGACGTTACCTTGTACCATGTCTCCCAAGCGCTGGGGTGCCTGGGCGAGGCTCTCGGGACTTGCAGCGCTGCGCACGCTTGCGGGTGCCTGAGGGCACGGGAGCAAAGCTCCGGTGATGCTCTCGGACATCTCCTGCTCTGCTGGGGTGCTCTGGAGGTTAAAGGAGGATGGTTGATAGGCTATGTCTCATCTGCAGGTTAATTGCAAGAGCCTCTGAGACATTCCTGCTAAAATTAGTTTATATTTTAATGAGGCATCTATTATTTTTTTTAGGGTGGTTTTTTTCAATTATTGAAGAGAAATGAGTGTGCATGGTTGGGTCACTTTAACCAGGGCAGCCTGTGGCAGTTTGATAAAGAAAACATAGGTGTTAGTATGAAAACAAGCATTTTTTTTTGACGTATTGCCTCTTTTTCCCAAGGAAAGAGCTCTGAGGTGCCCTTTGGTGCCCCTGATCCCTGTGGAGGGGGTGAGTTCAGCAGCACCGGCTGCCCCAAAGGCGACATTTGACCGTTTGGGTCTGCCTGGGTGTCCCTTCTCGTGTCAACTTCTGCAGGAAAAACTCCAGTGGCGTAGCTCTCCCAGGATTTCAGGCAACGATTAAGATGTTGGAAGTTTCTGGGCTGTGTGATTTTTGTAAGGAGTCAGACTGGAAAGAGGAAGCATAGAGACGGGTGCAGCGTGAAGGGAGACGGCATTTCGGTTTGTGGGCTGGTTTCTTGGAAGCCTCTTTCCTAGCTCAGCACAGGAGAAATGAAACTAATTTCACCGCTGAAAATAAATGGCAGAAAAAGAAAAAAAAAGCTAAAACTTTGCTACTTCTTTTTTCTCTTTTTCTTTCTTTTTTCTTTTTTTCCTTTGTTTTCTTTTTTCTTTTTTTTTTTTCCCTAATTTTTTTTTTTTTTTTTTTTTTTTCCTCTGGCAGTGTTTTGCGGGAGTTCCTGGGACTAAGGTTTATGGCAGAGGGGACGAGTGAAAGAATAGATTCAGGTAAGAAAGGGAAAGAGAAACGGAGATATAAACGAGGCACCGGGGTGAGCTGGGGGAAGCCTGCGTGGTGCTGACCCATGCAGAAGGGAAATAATCATTGGTGCATCCAGCATCTGCCCTAAATCTTGACCTGTGAATGGGATGGTATGCCTGCTGGCGGGATTACCTTCTGCCTGTTGCCTTCTGCAGCATTTATGCCATGAATTATACTCCCTGCTAAGCAAAACAGGGGAGTTCAGTTCGCTGGGACTCCACCTTTTGCTTCACATGGCTTTGTACTCCACTGAGATTTGCTTTTCACTGTTCTTTCCTGTGGCTTGTATGTGCAACCATAAACTAAGTTTAAACATGACCCCTGCGTGCTAGGGAAGCCTGGAGCATTTGCATTGCTTTTAAAGCCTTTGGGAAGAGCCAGGAAAAGATTTAATAATCTTCCCAATAACCTCCAGCCCCGAACAGCTACCTGCTGGCTTTCTGTTCTTGGAGGTCTGGCAACTCAAACATAGAGGAGATGATTAACAGTAGTGTTCAACCTGTATTTTCTTGAAAAACACCCCTCAAGAAATAACCATAAGTCCATTTGAAGTAGGTTTTTGTCTGAAGATCACTGAAAAACCTCTTGCAATTTGCTGAAGGTCTTTCAAAATTCAAGATGTTTAGGGCGGATAGAGCTTGTGTCTCTGACTAATCGTGACTTGAACTCCAAAGGATTTTATCTGTACCAAAATTATCCTGGACATTTTAATACAGTCACGTGTATGCCAGGTAAATGCTCTTGGCGTTATTTTGAGGCATGTGGTTATATTTAAGACAATGTTTCTGTCATCTGTGTAAGGCAGCGGAAGGTGTGCAATAGAAAAAGACAGAGATGGCCTTACCTGAACCTTCAGCTTCCTCATCAAATACCCGTTAATTACATAAAACCACATGAGTGAGGCTTGTTCAGGTGGAATTGCTGTTTTATTTTTTTTAAAATGTTGGTATATGTTGGTGTAGCCCTACGGAAGTAAGTAGAATCATGTAAAAGCAGCTGGCAGTCAGCCCAGCACAGTGTTTGAAGCATCTGTTTTAATAGCTGACTGCCATAATCTTAAAAAAAACCCCAACAAACCAAAGCAAAAAAGAATACTATGGACTACAAAAGCTCTTCTCGTCAGGGAAAAAAAACCACATGAAATTATGATTATATAATTATATTATGTAATATCTATTTTATATATAGAAAACTTAATTAAATCATCAGAACACCTACAAAAATTCTAATCCCAGTTCTATCAATTCATTTCTAAAACTGTCTACAAATCTCCTTGGTAGCCAGTTTTATAATTCCGGGAAGACAAAATAAAAAATGAATGAGAAGTAAAATAGGCAAAGAATTGGAATTTTTTTCTTAAGGCAGAAAGCTGACCATGAATTTCATTAATACTGCTTAATATCCTACCTTGACATTCGTTGTAAGACCTTAACATTCATCTACAGTGATAAAGTATACAGAACCGAGGAAAAGAAAAAAGAGGTTATTAGACCTGTTTTTATAATGTATATGAAACATACTGTGACCCACATTAGCTTTTACAACAGCAGGAGTGATGGAATATGGGGATGCAGCCTCATGGATACAATTATGTTCCAGAACATCATTTCTTGTGTGTGGAAAAACTGGTATTACTATAATTACCACAACTAAAAGTTAGTGTGTTCTGCTGTTTTTAAGCTGAGATGGAATCAGGGAATTGAAATAAATGATACGGCTTTGCGTATTCGTTAGAAAGTAGCTTTCTCCGTTAAAGAATATGCTCTCTATAAGGATGTTTTACAGGCTTACAAACAGCATCTTAAATCTATAAATGTGCTGCTGTACATTATTGCAGCAAGACTTATCATAAAAGAACATTTTGGCTGATGTTCTTATCTGTCCTGAGCTTTGCCCCTTTGATTTGTGGAGTTTTTTGGTCAGAGCACCTACAAGCAGGGGAGCTTTTTGGTGCAGCAAACCAAACTCCCTAGATGAAAAAGTGGGTGGCATGTTATTTATTACCAAAATAAAAAAAGGTTGTATTTTTTTTTTCTGCCTGAAAATCACAGTATCATTTTATATACAGTTTCTGGTAATTTAAATGTACATGCAGAGGAAGGAGACCAGACCTCTCTGCATCTATATACATATAGATAAAATAGGATGGTTCTTAACAGCCTGGATTTATTAAATTCATACATGAAACAATAGAAATCAGCTTGGAAAACATACACAGGGTTATCCTAGTAATTCCTAACAACCAGTGCAAGACCCCAGCTATCAGATGGGTGAACTGGGGCAGGGAGGGGAAACTCCCAAGATTTTTACCTTTTTACCTTGTGCCATCACCTCTTATAGAGACTAAACAGTTCACCCCTACCAGGTAGGCAGGGTATCCCTGTCCCTCTGTTTTCCTGTCAGGATGTGACTGCCAGTCATCTGTAGGTTTGTCATGAAGGCAAGCAATCCTTATTGCTCTGGATGTTTTGATATTGGAAATACTTTTCTGGGTTAGGCACCGGCGAGGCTGGCGGATGCTCCAGCTGCCTTTCAGTACCCAGAACCGCACGGTGCAATTAAGCTTTTCTATGGAGCCAGATGGATGAAACAGTAGCTCCCATCCAAAAACTCTGGCACACGCCACAGTGTAAAGTAATATATGAGAGGCACAAACGTTGTGGGAGATTTTCTGTATTTTACTTGCTGGAAGGTTTTGGCTGCTTCCAAAGGAGCAGGGAAGGGGTCTGGGAGCTTGGGGGAGAGCATGTGCTGGGCGCTTGCTGGAGCATGAGGCTCGGGGGTGGCTCTGGCTCCAGGTTTTGGGCATCCAGGAGGCGAGGGATGGCTCTGGTTTCTGCTGGGGTGCTTGCACAGGCCTGCAGCGAGGAGGCATCTGCCTCCCGCATCAGTTCCCTGGGACCCAGACAAGTTGCTGAGCTCCAAGTTTTTTACTGAAAGCTTGAGGTCAGGAAGGGACAGCAAGAGACTAATTTTTTAACATGCTCAATCTCCAGTTTTAATTAAAAGAATACCATTTTCATTGAATTTAATGGACAGTATATGACAAAGCCTCTTACTTGTATAATTCATGTACATTATGTTAAAAAATAAACCCCAAACAACCTAAGGAGCTGCTGACTCTCCAGCAACCCTCCCTTCCTTCCCCTTTAAAAAGAAAAGGAGTCACAGTCTTTTCTGGTACTTTGGATTGATTTCTGGACGTTTGGATTTAATGAAAATGGTATTACTTGAAACAGAGTGACTTAGAGAAAAAAAAGTCCTGGGCAAATCAGTAACTTTTTTTTTATAAAATGTTTTTTCTTGTTTCTCATCAGGAGGCAGGGGCAGGGTTTGGAGCGTGTAGTACTCCCATCTGTCTCTCTGACAGGCCACTTCCATCACCTGCCGCTGTGCCCCTGTGCGATAGATCAGGGTGGGGGACCTTGACACGTCCATCGCATTAGCTGCGACTCCTGTTGAAACAGCGTCTACCCCAGTCACCAGAACTGCACACTGAAATGACGCTGGGAGTCCTGGTTCTTTGAATTTGTGGGGAAGATAATTGAATCATGTTCTTTTCTGCACCTTCAGAAGGAAATCCCATCACCATTTGGAAAGTGAGAGTCAACAATAAGCATGCACCTTTGTTTATGTGACACCCAGATAAGGATGATAAATCACTACTTTATTTTTACTTAGGAGAATTGAAAAAGCAGAGGCGACACCCCTCCTTTTGGAGGTGATTACCGTAGAGGGAACTCTGTCTGCTTGATTAAATGCAACATTTGTATAGATTATTCTCAGCTATGAGATGTTTTCAGATTATGATCTTCTTATTTCTATCGATTTTTTTTTTTTTTTCCTTGGGACTTGTACACACTGCAGCAGCCGACACAGAGAAAGTCAAACTGAGGGACTGCAACAGTTTCCCTCTCTAGTTTTTTGTCCTCTCCTCCTCACCAGCCTTATGCTCCTCGGCATGTGTGCCTTCCACCAAATAGCAACAACAGTGATTAGCAGGCAGCCGGCTGCACCTGCGGCTGCCAAAGCTGAGCCCCCGGTCAGCTCTGGTGGGTGTCCCTGGGGAGCTGCGGGTGATGCTGGCCGGGATGCCGCGGGCAGGGGCTGGGTGTCGGCAGGAGTCCCCAGGCAGTGCGTGCGGGGGGACCCGCGGGGCGCAGGGCGAGGCGGCTGTGATGAAAGGCCTGGGTTTTGTGCTGCGTTATTTCTGTCTCTATTCAGGATTTCTTTTGTTTTAGTCAGGCAAAGCTCCTGCTGGAGACAATAGGACTTTTATGGCAGCAGGGAATGCTAAATAGGGCCCTCACCGAGTAAACTGCAGCTATCTTTTTATTCCAATCCATAGCTGGATGCAACCGATATTATCAGAAATATAAAGGACTGTTCTTTCAATTACATGCTTGATTTAAAAAAAAGTCTAGCTTAAATAATAACATTTATGTACATCTCTAACATTAGGTAGCTATGCCATATTGTGTGCAACAGGGGTGCTTGCAGACCCCATCACCTCTCCCTAGGTCTGCTGAAGTCATTGCCACACAGGTTGCTTGGAGCAGCCTTGCAGATATTTGCTGACAAACCATTTCAGTATAATCCTTTATTATCTAACCACAGTCAAGAGCCTACTTCACATGAAATATTTTCTGCTACAGATGGCAAAGCCTGAGAGTGAGCCAACAACAGTGTAAAAATACATTTATATCAATGCAGAAGCCCTCAGCCAGCCAGCTTTCTCCATTTGTCATGTACAAGAGGTATCCTCGATAATGTTTCAAATTCATTAAGGGACCACATGGACAAAACTGTTCTGTTTTCATAAAATGTCGCAATCATACAGCAGGTATTAACCATGCTTGTGTGCATAGAAGAGAGAGAAAGTGGGTTGTGGACTGTTGGTTTAGGTTATCTATTGCTCTCCATCATCACATGTTCTCATAAATTCATTGCTTTTTATAACTTTATTGCTGGGAAACTTTAAAGGCTTTCCTTCCTCCCTCTGAAAAAAGTCCTGGAACTAGAGATTTGGAATTGTTTATCCCTCCTTCAGAGTCTGACTGATTTAGAAAATGATTGTTTCCTTTCTGCTGCTGGTTCTTCCCAGGATGAAGGAGTGGGCTGGGTGCATGTGCACGGTGTAGGGGGACCAAGGGGTACAGCTCCTTTCCACTCTCACCTTCTCTGTGCCTGCAAGACAGTCCAGGTTTTCCTCTGTGGGCTCTGGAAACACCGGGATCAGAGCAGGAGTGGCACAGAGGGAGATGGTAGCTGTGGCTTTCACAGCATCCACCTCTTTGGGTAGCCCAAAGGAACAATTATAGCTGGAAACTGAGGTTTAGCAGAGGTAAACAGAGTGATGAGAAAGCAATTTTGCATAATTAGGAGGATACCAGCAAACTTTTCTTACTGACATGACATTTTACATTACTATAATTGTTTTGATGAAAAAGGGAGAAGGAGAGCATTATGCATGCAAAGCTAAAATATCGTCCCAGTTGTGGGGACAGGCAAGCAACTGTGGTGATTCCTGTGCGCAAAAACATTGTAAGACCAAGTACAAGAAAAATGCACAACAAAAATGAACTATTTGACAGGAAACCAAAATAGCGTATTTTGCACCACGAACATTCATTCTGGCTTGTGCCATTTCTAATGCTGTTGCTCGGGATTTAGGCGCCAGCCTGGCACATCTGTCTCTCTGGCAGTAGTAAACTGTGTGTAAAGTCAAATCTGTCTAGGATATTCCAAGAGTGCTTTTATTCAAGTCAAGGCAGTTTACTAAACAAAATCCATCGAGGTAGGAAGGAAAAAAAAAAAGGCTTTAACAGCTTCCAGAAAATGGGTGGTGTTAGTTGACAGCAAAGAAAACCCTACAGGGACAAAACCATAAAAGCTCAGGGGAAACCTCTACAATGTGAGCACTGGCTGAAAACATGCCCTGTAAATAAGGAGTGTGTACAGAGCCTGGAGCCTCACGAGTGGGGTGCAAGGGGAGTCTCCCCGCACTAACACCTTGCTCTCCAGGGGATGGAGAAGCTGCCCAGGGCCCTGATGCTGTAACCAAAGGGCAGGGCTTTGCACAAGGCTCTCAATAAATGCCACACGTAGGGGCTAAGTTTATTCAATGGCATATCACATTTAAAAATGGTCCAGACTTATTGGATAACCTGTGTTTTTGAAAATCATCTTTAGGAGCTGGTTGGTAGATTTTTCATCAGAAAATAAATTTTTAATGAAATATATTTTTCTGAAGAATTTTCTCTGACAAAAATGGCAATGAAGTGTAGACTGAAGCACCCTATCAGCATATCTCTCTGGGAGTTCAGCTGCACCTGCCAGCATGGCACAGCTCCTGGAGGGGGCTGGGGACTGTCCCTCCGGGCTGGCCCCTGGCCCTCCGGACGGCTTTGGCTGCGGGGTGGCCACAGCGGAGATGTGACTGCAGTACCCCAGCCGCGTAGCCTGTCCCCTGGGGAGCAGCGAGGCTGTGGCACACCATGAACCAGGCGGTTAAGCAGTTATAGCTTAGCATTAAGCTGCCTGGCCATGAAAGATATCAGTATTTTAATTTTTCATGCTGATGTGAGATTGAAACATTCAGTATTAGACCATGTTCCAGGGTGGAAACCTGAGGGATATTTCTGTTCAGTTTTATTCTGAAAGAATTTGAAAGCATCATTTTAGGCATTGGAAGAGATGGCTCAAATTCCCTAACTTGTGTCTTTAGTTTTCACAGATTATAATTAAAATGAATGGTCAAAATCCCTTACGCTTTTATTCCTTGAACCTAAGTTTTCAGGTGAAAATACTTCTGGACTCACACAGTTGATATGTGGGCATCAGTTCATGATTTATTACTGTATATAATGGACTTATGATTTTCCTATTGAAACTCTGACAACTGATAATTCTGCACTTGTGCTTTCTTAGCAGCCTGCCCTTCTGGAAAGCGACGACTGAGGTAAAACAAATCTTCATTAGTCTCGCTTGTATTTTGATGAAATCAGAACAAGATTGTGCCCCTTGTAACTGAATAATTTTGTCCCCTTGCAACCAGACGAGAGACCTCTGGCTCAATGGTCAACCGCTATATTGTTTTCTGATTTTTTTTTTTTTCAGTCCAGACTTTCCATTATGTTTAGTGCTGAAATCAGGCTTCTTTTCTCAAGTTCAGACAATCCTTATGTACTCCCAGCTGGGAAAAGAGGGGGCTGAGATGAGTCTGGGAGACTCAGAAGTGCTTCCAGCAGACCTGGGCTTGGGCAATGTTAACGTGCTATTGCTCTGTACCACTATGGTAGTGGATAGCAAAAATGTCAAAATCCCAGGTAATTTCCAAGAAGAATTTACCACGTCTGCTCCTGTGACATTACAATCCCAAACACCACTTGAAGAAACTCTGCATCTAAGTCCAATGTTATCATCTGTCTGAGTTTGCTTGTATCTCTAGATTATTATCCATCGTGAGTGTCTTGCATCTTTAGAGAGAAGATGCTGTAGTCTGTTGTTTTGGGTTAACACAAAACAGTGTGGTTGCGTATTTTCTCGTACAGGTTCCTATATACCAAAATTGCTTGATTGATCAAAAATTAAAATACGGATACTACCTTTTTTTCTAACTTTTTCACTAATTTCTCAGTAGCTGTGTTTCATCAGAGTGAATCTGCCTGCCTAGGAACATCACAGAATAACCTTCTGAAAAAGGGATAACACTGAAGTATTGTCTGCTTAGCATAACGCTCACAATATTTCCCTGCTGAAATCTCCTGCATGGCTAATAAATATTTAATGAACAATGGTCTGGCTGGTGACAAGATATTAATAACTCCCGAGGTAAGCTCTGTTGGACTTCAGCTGCTGATGAGAACTGGAATTTGTTTCAGTTTATGACTAGGAAGGTAATTTTTATTTCTGATGCATTTTGATGTACTGCATATACCGGTAGGTTTTAGAAAAACAACATTAACATTAATTTAAATCAGCTATAGCATTTGATAAGATGAAGAGATTTTAGGTTCTCTGGATTCCTTTGTTGCTTGATCCTGAACTTCATCAGCTAGGTTGATGCCCCTCTGTTGGGACACCTCTACTGTACTGCAATAATCTTTGTTTCATTTCCCCCCTGTCCTGTGACTCCCTCCCAAAGCAAAATAAAAATATTTAGTATATTTGAAGTCCCTCCGTGCTTTGGTGACAGTGAGAGCTTTGTGCCTTCAGGAATCCCATGCTAGGAGAGCACTTCTATAGATCAGTGAGACTATGTAAAGAAATCTCCGCATGTCCATGAAAACCCACGGACGTGTGGCCACAGGCACAGGTTTATCTGTTTTTAAAGGCCAGATTATGACCATCAGTCTGATCCTTTCCATAATCTGGGCTATAAGCTTTAACTGGCCACTTGGCTATGAGACATTTGCGTTACAGTGACTGGGCAGCTGAAGGCTTTCCAGCTTTCTTAGTAAGATCCAGAATTGTGGTTTTAGCTGTTACATAAAGCTGTTATTTCTTTGTTTAAGAAACCAGTGCAAGCAGAACAGCACAATGGACTCTGATAAAAGTAAGTGGTAGTAAACTGGTGTTACTGCTAACTTTGTGCTGCACCTTTTCTGGTCCACTTTATTTAACAAGATTGCCTCTGATTTTATGTCTTTATTACTTGTAAAGGCTGCTTGTGTGTAAATAAACCCTGTCAGGGGCCACCATACAAGAGGACAGCTCTGGTATTTGTATTCCACCAGCTGTGATGTGGGTAGAAATGCTCACTGCTTGTCTAATGACGATTCTTTAATTATACATCAGATATAACCTAAACTTTAGTTAAAACTGCACATCGAGTAAGTCCTAGTGAAGACAAATCAATGTAATGTGCACCAATTAGAGGATTTTTAGGGATAAATCTTAAACTGATGATGACTGAGAATCTGGATATTTAATTTACTACCTAGTGCAGCATTTGTTGTCATGTTGGAAATAGGAAGATACGGCTTACTCTGATCTGTAATTATGGTGAGAGGAGTTAGACAAATAATGCTGTGCACGAGGAGCCAGCCATATTTCCATCTCCAGTTCATTTTGCACCATCAGAAAAGATATCACTTTTTTTTTTTTTTTTAACTTAACTATCTTACACATTTTAGTCTCCTCTCTTTTGAGGTTAGGGACATACTTGCACAAACCCACAAACCAAGTGAAGTGCAGCCCTGTGGTGCCTCTCCTACCATGTGTGTTCTTGCTCCCAAGGTGGACCAAGAACCTCGTTTCTTTTAAATGCTTCTCAAGTAGTATTTGAAGAATTGTGGAGTCTTTAAAGAGTTGGGGATCTGGGGGGGTTCAGCCCATTTTCTCGGTGTCTGACAGCTCAGGAGTGTGTTCTGCCCTTTGATTCAGGCAGAGGTGCAGATGTGTTCTGCCACTCAGAGGCTCGACTTTGTATCTAAGATGAAAAAGGTAACTCTAGAGAGTCTGAAGAAGCAACAGCAATAAATAAAACCTGTTTTGAATATACAAGGGTGACACAGAGATACCCTCTAGATATAGATGTGCCACTTTTTAATACTTCTCAGCTATCACATGCCTCAAAAAAAAAAAAAAAAGTCACTGACAACAAGCTTCTGTATCTCCGCTCACAAGGGTGATGAAACAGCCTGGCTCAGACTGTTCTGACCGGGAAATAATGTGCAATAAGCAAATGCCGAATCAGTTTGCAATGCACATCTTCCCATGGAAAATCACCAGCGCTCCTTTGCTAACTCAGCTTAAACAGTACGTTTTAGGGACTGCATTGCTGGCTGTCAATTAGGAGTCAGACATTAGCTGATTAAACTATTTTTGCTGTGCATGGTCTCTGGAAAGAGCAGTTCCATAGGGTTGCTTTGTTTCTTTGTGTTTTCTTTCTGAGGAGCACAAAACGTGTTCTTCCTTTCTTTTGCCTGTTTATCCATTTGCATAATAGAAACAGCATAGTACTGTGTTTAGATAAAATGACAATAAAATACAGTCAAAATAAAATTTGCAGCAATATAGTGTAACATCTCCATCATATTTTCCCTGGTACCTTGGTTTAAATCTCAAAACTACTCAGTTTTATTTCTGTTTCTCTGATTAACGGTATTATTTGATGATGCTGTTTACATGCTCCTGCAGAGCTGTGCCCTTGACAGGGGACATCACTCCAGTTGATGAAGGGCAGCGTGGCCCAAGTCTCTTCCACGTGGCAAACGCTTAATCTGAAACTTGTGTGTGAGACTTTGGAAACATTCGCCTTTGATTTATCTCTTTTTCCCATACGCATGGCAAAAAGGAGGAGGGGCAGCGGGGGAAGGCTTATCCTCCAAGCTTTTAAATATCCCATCTCTGAGACAACGCTCACTAGCGTGTCCCTAGAAGAAATGCCCCATTGTAGCCAAAGCTGAGCCTCTTACCCTCTTCTAGGAGGCAGCCGGGGAGGGATGCAGCTGCCGGTGTTTAGATGAGCAGCCAGGTTGTAGCTGGTGGTTTATAACAGCCCTCGGAGCGCTGGGTCTGTCACAGGAGCCACTGAGAGACCATAAACGATGGAGATGCCTCCAGTTACTACAATAATAACTGAAATCAACTGGGTGTCAAAAGTGCTTTCTCATTTCCAGCCTACTGAAAGGATAACAAACGTAATGATGATTAATCATGTTCTTTGCAGTTATATGTATGGTTTCATCCTATAAGAGAGCCAAGCAGGGCTCATGCTTTCACAGACAGTGCCAACTGGCACCTTCCTATTTTTTTTAAGGGTTGTCTGGAAGACATTTGTATTTGGATATGCAGAAGGAGTAAAGGCATAAATGTACAACGCCAAGAAATGTAATTCTCCAGTCATAAGTCCTTCAGAGGGAATGCCATGTTATGCCATAACATTATTCAAATTTCAAATTCTTTAATTTCTTTTTTTTTAGTGTGCTAAACTGTAAACACATCTTTGACTATAAATTGCTTAACACATAAATTTTGGTAAGTATGTGAATACGACAGTTTTACTTGGTAAGTGATGATTTTTTCATCTCTTTAGCACTTTTTAATCCTTCCTTTTAATAAATGCTGAAATTGAAACAGAAACTGTAATATCTTTTTTCATGGGTGTGGTCATGCTAGGAAAAAAATCTGGACACTCAGACCTTACCTATGAAATTCTGAGTGCTCATCTATTAGAATATCTCACCCAAGTAAAAACAAAATTATAGACAATATGCAGTTGTGTTACCACAGCTATGCTAAACTATCAGCAATCTCACATACCTTGTGCTTTTAAATAAAATCAGATTTCTAGGTACGAAATTTTTCTGGGTGCAGTCATACTGGATCATCACAGGAAAAAGCTGATGGACGTTAAGCGGCTGTTCTTTTTTCATCATTTAAACTATATAATAATAAGAATTTAAAAAATCAGTATGTATATAGCTTTAGCATATCAGTTTCATAAAAACTGGCAGTGTATAAAAATGTATAATACTTCCATGGTTAATTACAATTTTTGGCCACAGTCAAGAAAAAGTATGGTCTTTCCTTAAATTGCTCCTGATTCTACAGTTCAGCTCTGGGAACACATTAACAGATACAAGGCTGTCTCCTTTTGGAAATGTACAGTTGTTGAATTTCTAGGTTATTTGCAATATTTTCATGGAAGACACATCCTCCTGCCTGCTAAACCAGCACAGGAGCTTTGTCTGCTTAGGAAATAGTAGTTGTCAGCTTTGTGGTGGTGTAAACATTTTCTGTGTGAGAGTAGGGAAAATGGATTCTTCTCACAGAGAGAAATGTTGCCAGTGTTCCTACAGTCTTCTGCTTCCTATATTATTCCTTCCCATGCCCCCCCAAATTATGGATGAGTAGTAAGTAGCACATATAGGCAACAGCAAAATATAGCCCTGGAAGTCAGTCCAGGTCAAATACACAATTTAATAAAAAGAATTTAATTTGCATACGTGAATGTCATGACTACCCCTTGAAAATACAAAATCCTTGTAGGAAAGGGATTTTATGTCAGAATACCTGATGTTACATTTAAAATGTGATCAGACTAGAGAAAGTATGGTGATGCTTGGTTCAATCCTCTCCAAACAGAGATCTAACGCTTGGATCTGATGCCTGGTCTAAATACCATTCTATCCACCTTCCTAAGCGGTCTCAGTATTTAACTTCAAGTTTAGATGCTGGAGTTGTGATGTCCCAGCCCCATTACTCTTTCCAGCACCCCGTGCAAGTCAAGCAGTGCTGTGGCCACTTGCCTGGTGGGACTCGGTGGCCTAATTTCAAGAAATGTTACCAAGTTTGTTTGCAGTTCGTGTAACAGAGGGTTTGCTGGAGGGCAGCGATAAATTTCAGATTTTCGCTCCTTGGCAGGAGTTGGCAAAGTCTTTCCCAGTGGTTTAGAGAACTGTGGGGGGAACAGGCAACATTAACATGTTTTTTGGATTTGCTGCTTTGAGTCTTGGCAAAAAAGAAATGTGCTCCTGAGGACTGTTGATTTATTTTGTTATTTCAATACAGCATCAAAGAGTGATTTCCTATTTCTTTATGATTATGAATATTTTCCAAAACCTGAATAATCACTGGCATTTGGTATCCAGTGTGAAAGCACAGCCTGTGTTCTTGCTGGAAGAGTCTGTAAATGGGCACTGCACAGGGAAAATAAAAAGAGTTTATTTTAGCATTAGAGCTCTGCGAAATGCAATGATTGGGCAAAAGTGGCCGTTGCTGCTGAGATACCTCCCATTAGAAACATCAGATTCTGTAGGGCTCTTTGGAGTTCAGTGGCCATCTTGCACGCCAGTTCGCTATCGGGTAAGTATCTTTGAAAAGAGGACTAATGGAGAAGCAAAGGAGCCTAAAAATTTGAGGCAGATACATCAAAGCTTAGCTTCAAAAAAAGGTCATTTAGAAGAGAGAGGCTGAGGGCAGGGACTCTGTTGGCTTCTGCTGGTCTGGGATGTGGAAAGGCAGCTCTGCTTCTCCTATGCTGTGCTGCCAGGAAGGTTTCCCAACGTCTTTGGTGGGGAGCTGGAAAGAGGTGGATAGGTCAGTTAACTCTTGCAGAATCCCAGAGAAATAAAAATGCTCCTTAAAAAAAAGAGGGGAAAAAGAAAGCAAAAAAGTTATTAGGTCACCAACAGGACATGAGAAGTCCTCCCTGTCCTTTCCCCCAACTCTTGTCAAAAAAACTCACCCCAAAACAAGAAAGGTTGGTTTATGTAAGCTCACAACTGGTGAGGTCTACGTTGGTGAATCCTGAACCCTTCTGAGTTTCTGGACTAGTGTGAAATCTGGTTTTGGTTTGGCAGAAGGGTTTGTAGAGCCAGAGCAAACTGCCCTGGCCAGGCTGTCCCATTGCACCTCGTGTGGCTGTCACCTGCTTCCCCCGGCACTGCCCTTTCGCTTCTGGTAGAGCTCTAACTTCTAATTATTCTGAGACGATGTCCTCTTAATCATCATCTTTTAATCTAGTCTTCTTCTTAATCATCATCTTCTCTCCTTCTCAACATTTCTTTCAAGTTCAACATTTCAAGAGTGCTTATTGGCTTCTATTGGAAATAGCCTGAATTGCGAAAAAAACAGGATCTGTCTGAAAAGCTACATATTCAGGGATTTCAACAAGCTTCAGCATGTCTTTTCACTCCCTGAACAAAAGGAGAGCCCCAGTATTCACTTCTGTGCCTACTTCTGTGAAGAGCCTACAAAGCATGTATAAAAGAAAGGTTAAAATGCAAATTACTGTAAGACTCTGAAGTATAATACCAGAACTGAAAATACTACTGAAAACTTTGTAAAGGCTGCATTGCTGTCTGGAAATGAGGGGACCATGCTTTCTATGGTCTTTTATTACTATACGTCAGAAGCTTTAGCAACCATAATGAGTATTAACCCTTTGCAGAAGAAATCCTGGGTCTACCTAAAGCCAGAGGATGTTGCCAGTGTTCTATGTGGGGGATTCCTCCTTCAGTGGAGTCATTCAGAGCCTTTTCACGCTCTGGGTATGTTTGCACTGACTGTAACCTTTTCTTCATCCACTGCACTGGCACGTGATGCACCCGGGAAGCTGCAAAGTGCCTAACGTCAGGCAGTTCCCGACACCTTGCAAAACTGGAGCACCTGAGGTTGGGTTTTTTCCCAACCCACCTGCAAAACCAAAGGTTAAGTTTCCCAGGACACATAGTTCCAGGCTCCAACCCATGACGATGGACTCATAACGTCTCTCTCCAGCTGCAGTAACAGTGCCTTTCTTTAAATGCAGTGGTCCCGTATGGGCTATCACTGTGCAGGATGGCTGCAACGGTGACAAAAGGGAAAGATTTCTCTGTCTCAAATTCCACAGGTACGATGCTTTGTCAAAAATCTTTAATTTTTAGAAACAAAATACCTGATAAGCATGGTTATCAAAATGTCCTCAGGTTTTAGGTTGGTTTTTTTTCCCCCTAAAAATATTTCCACCGTCTGTCCCTTTTTAATGAAAAGTAACAAGCAGCTGTTGCGGTGTAATAACATCCCAAACCACTGCTTTCATGCATCAGTGTGTACAAGCATATGGATATCTTTAACAGAGTAAAGAGTATTGCTATGAAGTGTACTCTTAGGCTTTGATGATGCAAAAATTTAAAATTAATTCTCTATTTCAACAAGAAAAGATAACTTTTTCTCTTCTTATCTTCATGACGGCGTTTCCTAATGCCATAGGAACACATATTTTACTTTGTTCCATTAATAATTTGCTTCTGCAGCCATGCATATGCTCAGATAAATCTAAATAATCATAAAGCTGCTAATTATCTTAGTGTATACAAGGGTTGAGCTCCTGCCTTCCCCAATATCTCTACTTTTCAGGTCACCCGGAGGGGTTTTGAGGGTCTCTGTCCCCTTGGTGTGGACCTCCAAACCCCTTGGGCTGGCCCCACTTGCCCTGGCCCCAGCAGATGCCCTCTGCCAGCACCAAGTCGTACCCTCCCCACCAGTGAGTGCGGCAGGAAAAAGGCATCTGTAGGCGTGCAGGAAAACCAGCTGGTTTGGAAAAGTTTATGTACTGTAAAGGGAGAAATGGGAAGGGTTGGTGGGAAGAGCGGGGCCGCTGGGCACCCCGTGTGAAGAAGAATTTGAAGCTGTCCGAACAGCGACACTGCTGGTTTTGATGATCTCACAATGGAAAAATTTGTCTTCCTTGAAGTAGTAATAATTTTCTTTGGCAGCATAATTGTGGCAAAAAAAAGTAAACAAAAAAGCAGCATTTCCGAATCATCAGAACAAATGCTTTGATTAACCTAATCATGCTTTTTTTTCCCCCTGCATATTTAATTAATGATTTTTCTGAGATGGTGATTATTTTGTCCAAATTCATGATCAGAAATGTGAATATTTTCCCGAAACAGAAAAACAAATTGCACAGCTCTGAGAAATCCCCCAGGCAGGAGTGGGGAATGGAACTGCTGATAGATTTGTTTTCATTAGGTACCTGAATGCATTACAATAATTATGTCAGTTCTGAGCTTTTCCCATCTGCAGCCCAGCCCTATAGCAATTTGATTAGAAAATAAATAAATAATAATAAAAACAACCTGAAGGGAACAGGCTGGAAATATGAAGACAAGGGACACTGAGCTTCACAAGAGCAAGGAAATGATGAAGCAGGTTCCTCATTATTCAGCAATGGGTTTAATTCTGAGCGCTTTCACAGGGACAAAAGCATGCACTCGACAATGATTCCTATGATTTCTGCACGACCATATTCTGGGCAGGAAACCAACTTCTGCTAAAAATGCTTCTTTAAGTGGCGCTGACTGGAAATGTTCAGATAATGCAAACACTAACATCTGCATGACTTTTTTTTTTTTTCTTTCCCCCCTCCTAAGGACAGGGGTAACTTTAAAATAAAATAAAACGTTTCGAGACTCATCCCCTTTGCAAATATAATCGTATCGAGTGACTGTCAGCAAACTGCATCTGCTGCAGGATGCTGCTTTGGAAAAAGCCTAACGTGAGAGTTTTCCTACAGAATTCCCTCTGCGGGGAAGTCTGAGACCCTTCCATTTGCTCCGTGTCTCCCAGCTGCTAAGTGAGCACCCAGGCGGCAGCACTTTGCGCTCTAGTAATAAGAGCAAGATCCCCGTCTCCGTTATGCCAAGTCACGTTCAGGGTAACTTCTGCTGCTCTCTGGGGTGTTACTCCAGTTCACCACCACTTAATGGGAAGCAGAATCTGGCCCCAAATTAGCTCAAATTAATCTGGTACTAATGTCGCTGATTACTACTCACTGTGATGATTTAGACAATAAAATGCAACTCATTGGTAATCAGTTAACATTAATGCAAGCAAAACTGTGAATTAACGTAGGAGAAGAAAGGCTCTGCATTTTCAGCTGCTTTCAATTTTGGCCTAATTAAATTTCTTTAATGCAGTCAGAAATTAAGGGGAAGCCAATAATTAGTCCTTGAGGTAGAGGGAAGTTTGATGGGAAGGCAGGAAGGGCTCGTGCTGAGCTCTGTGCTCCCAGCCTCGACTGGGAGGTGGCACTTTGTGCCTGAAAAATGGCAGCGATATGGGGAGCGTAGGGTTCGTCTCAGTGCTAAAAACAGCTTTTGGCCTGGTGCAGAAAAGGTAAGTTGGAATAGTTTTTCAGTACTTCTGGAATATGGTATGATAAGCTTGCTTAACGTGCTTATTTTAGAAGCACTTCTCAAAGTGACACTATTGCATTGCTGAAGCCAGGCAAAGGAGCACTGATTTAAATAAAATGTGCATGGATTCAACATGTAATTTAAATTTGCCACCTTTAAATGTTGCAATTCTACAATTCAGGTTGTCCAATGCCACCTTTGCAACAGTATGAAATGCAACACTCTAATACTTTTATCCCAAATTTATTGCATTATTAATACAGGCATTCTGCTCAGATGTATAATGACCTTCGTGATGAGGTCACAAAATTGAGCTGTTACTCTGGCCTCACTTTAAAAAGTATCTGGAACCTTTTTTGAAAAAATACAGTTTGTTTATTTTTTACAAGCCAGGCTTTCCCTGGAATCACAAAATGCGATTGAGTATAGTTAGTCATCTGCAACCTACTGTCTTTAATTAAAATGTAATTGTAAACAAATTCTGAATCTTAATTTTCAGTTTTGAGTTCAGTTATAGACCTTTGAGGACTAACCAATGTGGGAAACCAAGCAGGAAATGTCTGTTTGATTTGCTATTATTGATAATACTGTCTGCATAATTATTGTGGAAAATGTAGTGGTTTATTATTTTTACTATAACAAAAAAAGCTCCAAATTTAGGTAGTATTCACAAGGCTCTATTAAGCTAAAGAATGTCGGTAATGCCCTTCCAATATACAATTTCAATGTGTTCAGATATCTGACTACGTTACTCCTCTGTTGTTGAATACTTTCTGTTTCTTAAAGTTCAATACTTCTATATTTCTTTCTCTGATATGACCTCTTATTTGTATTATCTTTTAAAATATTTTTTAAAAGCAACAACATCTGGATTATTGTGGTAGTAACTCTAAGTGGATGGTGGAAAATTTTTTTTGTTCTCCTCTTTCTCATTCTGTTCTTTCCATTTCCTTAATACGATACCTGGTAGGTCTTTCAAAGACACTGTAATTCATTACTGAATTAGTAATGAACTGTTTCATTTAGCAGTGCAGGAGACAGGGTGGTTGCAGTGGGCTCTGCAAGACATGAGGCTGTTTATTCATTGCAATTTTAAGGAGTGGTGTGTCATGCCTGGGAGCAGACCATAGCAGGTCAGAAGCATCCCCAGCCTTCAACAAAGTTCTTCCCTCGTCAGTTGTGTCAGCTCGTGAATGTTTAAAGGGTTTAAAAAATAAAGAAAAACCAAACACTAAACAAACAAAACACCCTACTTGACTCTTACCAGTACTCTTAGTTTTTGGTTGTGTTAAGAACTGCTAGAGGAGAGTGTAAATAGCCTGGAAACCCAGGTGGTGCTTAAGCCGAGCACACAATCAGGGCGTTGTATGCTTTGTCGCTCGGTGCGGCCAGAGGATGCGCCTTCTTCGTTGGGAAGGAGGCTGAAACAATTTTTGTAAAGCTGCTGGGTATCACTTTGAATGGCAATATTGCCTTCCCCAAGGCTCTATCCTGCTGCAGGGCTGCCAGTCCCGGCTGGAGGATGGGTGAGGAGCAAGGTCTTTGTGAGCAGCCCGGCTGCCGAAGCACGGCGCGATGGTACATGGCCGGGTGTGAGCCCTGTGGGATGCGGTGCTGCCATGGTCGGGGTGATGCTCCTGAACAGCACCTGCAGTGGTTGTACTCATGTGCAGCGGGAACCACATGGACATTTATGTTTTCAGGGGGACAAAAAGGCCTCCCTGGCAGCACTTGGAAATTTTGGGTCATTCAGGTTGCTGATTTCCTGCGGGCTTTTATTCTCAAATCTTAAAATTCTATTATTTATTATTTTGGTAACAAGGACAGGTAGGATACCTGCAAGTATCTGCTTCTTTGCTGGGTAGAGGAAATGGAGCAAGAGGAGAGTAGCCGTGCCCACGCCTCGGAGAGGGCTGAGAGTTGCTAGTCTCATTTTCCCACTCCTTCCAGAAAATCTTTGCTCAGTAACAAAACCCAGTTATAAACAGCCGTGTAAGGTGGATTGCCTGGATGATCTCAATCAATATCTAAATTTAGCAGTATAGTATTTCACAGGACACAAATGCAGACAAATTATTTTCTTTATCCATGAGGGAGTCACAAGAGCACACCTCTATATAGTGCTCACTCCTAAGGCATGTTAAGTTGTCCAGTACAATGATATTACTATTAATCAGTATTATTTACAATTATTTCCATTATATCTGAGGCTTTCTGGGGTGTATGTGTATTTTTTGATGCATATGTGTGAGAGAAAAAGTAAGGTTAGAGACATTTATAGCAAAACTTTAAGTATGTGTCCCCAGTCAGCAAGATGCTCTCCAGGTAACGTATAATGAGATATCTGAATCTTTTGAATTAATAAATGCTCTTGAAGCAGCCCTTATATAATGACAGAGATAGCTCTCAAGATATCAGAGAGGGAAGATTGATGGGCTATGCAGATGCTTATGCCATTAAAAAGACCTTCAGAAAGAAACAAGTAGGATTGCTAAAAGTGTTGTTTTAAATTAATGCCTGACTTTGAAAACAAATTGATGCCCCCCCAAGATAATTGAAAAAGTTAGAAAACAATCAAGGAAGAACAAATTGAGACTCTGAGGGACAAACCCCCCAGATAAAGGGAAGTATTTATATTCTGCTTCCAGAGCAGTCAGATGCCCCTTCTACATGAAGCCGATTTTTTTTTTTTTTTTTTTTTGTTAATATTTTTTCTCCTCCAGGCAGCGCAAACCTTGCTTTTGGCATGGGCAGGACTCAAATTAAGCTCCCAGGATGAGCTTTAAATAGGGAGGAGGGATGCAAAGCCTTTCCTAGGTGCCTACAGCAGACACATGGTGTGTTACAACACAAGTGATACAATGGCATGAAAGGGATGGCAGCGAACAAAGCTGTGGCCGTTGTTTGGGTTGACGTTGGGGTGACCTGGGGCTTGATCTGCCCTCCTGGACCAGCTGCCTTGACATGGTGCCCACCCCCCCAGCCCACCCCGGCTCCTTCCAAGCCTTGTGGCTGCCGGGGCTGCGGTCTGCCAAGCCACAGCCATCGCTGTGCCCCGCTTCGTTTCAAACCAGACTGTCAATTCTAATTCAGATGGTTTTGTCTGAGCAAATAAACCATTCCATCGAGCAACTTTTTAAATGATTTGGTCCGCTTATTGCTTACACTGTGGTTTCATGACTCTTCTAACAACATAATATGTCAACCTGATGGTATTGGCTCTTCAGTTAGTTTTATAATTAATGATTAATGACTTATATTCTTGTGTTCATAAAGCAGAATTTTTCCAGCGGAAAGAGCTGTTAAATACTGCAACTGAGCATGTACATAGACATGAACATAGAGGCAGATTAGACAGGAGTTTAATATAAAAATGATATTGAAAAAAAGACCCCAACCCTGCTCCGTCACCTTGAAAGTTGGCTATACTTTAATAAATCTCCCTATACATCACTGATAGCTATGGTGTGATTAGTTTCACACTGATATTTTATGACCATAATGTTTCCATTTAATTTTTCTGTGTCAATACAAGCTCTCATCATGATCAAAATTTGTTTCTGGGCAAGTACTTTCATGCAATAAATAAATTCATGGGGTGAACTCATGAACTATTATATCATAACTGCTGATAATCTGTATGGAAGCAAATATTATTTGCTTCCCAATATGGTATTTAAATAAATGCAGCGCTATTAAAATGTCAGTTTGCTTCAGTAGTAAGTAAAGGCTGATAAAGTAGGGGGCTGCTACAATGCTCTCCTATTAAGGCTGTCCATCCCTCCTGTGCTAGACCTTCCACGATAACTGGCTGTTAATTCTTTCCACTTTTTGAATTCCATCTTTTGTCACTTTTGTGGGCCAAAAAGCTTTGGGCTGGCAAACACGAGGCTCACGCTGCGTTGCTGGAGCTGAGGGGCATGCTGAAAACCCTGCCTGGCTCCGCAGGTGCCCGTTGCCTCACTGATGGCAGCTTCAAGGCTGCAAGTACCCACTGTTTACGGGTTTTGCAAGGGGAAATAATTTTATTGGCTCAGTCTGGCGTCTGAAAGCATCAGCGTGTTTCCTAAAAGGCTGAGGGTTATCTGAGGTAGGGCTCAGTGGAAAGGGAATATCTTAATTTATACTCCACAATTATAGCAGATTTAGTTTCTTCATTTAATTTAAATAATAAAAAAAAGAGAGAGTGAAAGCCTTAACCTAGCCTTCAGCAGTTGTAAAGCCCTAGTGCACTTTTTATAGATTTGCAACAGGAGAAACAATTTGCCACCCCATGAATGCCCCCATAAGGGTAGCTGGGGGTGTGCTGGAGGCATTAAGGTAGCTTAGGCTTGGGATGCTCAAGGTAACATCTTAAGAGATGTGGTAAGGGACTGGTAACGAGATCTGCTGAGTAATACGCACAATAACAGTTTGAACTATTTGTGTACTTGTTTTTAAATGCATTTCTTACATCAACCCCAACACCTTCAGGGAATAATTTCATTTCCTATTTAATTTCAGATGTTGCAAACCCCTTAAGGTTGCTATAAATTATGTATAGAACTAAAAGTTACAGTTTCTATTCTTTGCTGGATATGGATTTCATTTTAAATTAAACATGCTGTAGATCCACAGTTCACCAGGACATTATCTTGTTTCATTTGCACGACTCTTGTCTCGGTATCCGCAATCAGCGGGTCTGATAGGTGTGAAATGTTTTATGTTTCATTGCAGAGTAATCTACATGTTAAACAGCTCGTTGTGAAATCCTGTTCATTTGGGAGAAATTCAAAAAGCTTAAAGTATGGAGGCACGAAGTCATAGATCTAGGATTTACATATGATATTTTCATGAGTCATATGCTGCTTTTCTGTAGCTATTACGAACCTTATTAATGCCTATATTCTAATTAAAGCCCCAGATTCTGAACTTCCTGGGGATTATATACAATAATTCCACTGTCTTTTGATGAAGGTAGGGTAATTGTAACTTGGACTGGTGCGGCAAGGCTCACTCAAACAAGCTTGACTTGCTGTCAGGATATTTAAGCTGAAAACTTGTTTCCAGACTGTCCTCAGGGTTGCGGGTGGTTGGTTTTGGTTTTTTTTTTCCTTTTACAAATTCTTTTTACTTATGATTTAAGGAGAACTGAATCAGTATGGGGTTTTTGTGTGTGAACAAAAATACGCTGTTACTTAGGTAAACAGAGCTTACAGCCTCTCTTACCATTAACTACCGATTACAGGTGCTTTTCAGACACCACAAAAGGAGCAGTCTTACTGCTATGGCATATAGCTCCAGTTTATATTACTGCTAAAATAGCTGTCAAGACAAGCTGCTAACCTCTAAGTCAAACAGTTTTAAGACTGGATGTTTCTGTATCACTCACTTACAAGTGAGTGTAAATAGGTCCGTGCCAGAGAAGCTCTTGGATGGGCGCAGATCCCCTTGAAATGCTGTAGGTGTGAAATGTTTCTTGATTCCAGCTTAACTGTTGATATAAGCCATTAGCAAACTTTACTTATATCCTGAGATAACAGAAGCATTTTATGGGTGAAGAAAAATAATGCATATATATATATATATATATACACACATACCCCAAAAGAATGAGTATTTTATATGTGAAGTGGTATCAAAGGCTGAAAAAAATATCACATCTTAGTAGCTGCAATAAATAATCATAATGATAAAGCAATAAGTAAAAATGTGCTGAGTGAGGTCATGGCAATTTGTTAAACCCTGCTTATTATTTTGATGAGATTAACTTAGGCAAGTTGAGCTAGCGAAGAGTTTGCGCTACTGAGCATTCATTAAAAACGATTACAAGGATAATACAAGTAATCATCATTAGCAATAGCTGTGCTGTTATCTCATTAAAAATCTTTTGTTTTTAATGTCTCCTACTGCAGTCACAGTTGTAGTAGAGATAGTTGATATCATTTGATAATAAAAAATATGGTTGGCTTACGTTATAGGAGCTGAAGCATTTAGCAACTGCAGTATATGATCCGAATAGCCTTGCTGTAGGTAGGCTTGGGTAGCTTGACTAATTAGAAAGGTGGAGTATTTGAACACTGAGGGCAATAAGAGATATGCTGTTTCAGGATTTGACAGTTAATGATCGTAAGAAGATCACTTGCAGCAGCTGGTAATTAAAGATGGGATCTCTACGAGCAGAAAACTATGTGTTTGGGGATGAAAAAGGGTTTTCATTTTTAACCAGTGCAAAGCATCTTGTCAATCAGAGATTTACTTTTGCAGTTTTAAAAATGTTTGGAGAGAGAAATAGATCTATCATTTAGAAACTCTGCCTTCAAGCTGACCTTAGCTGCCTATTGCAAACGTGTGCGTGACTGGATGGCTCAGCACTGCCCTTGCACACCCAACCTCTCTGCTCCAGCTTTTTAGTTCAGATCTTGGCACCGCATGGAAATTAATGCAATATCTGATGGCACTCAGTGACCTGTGTGACAGCGTCGTATTTTGTCACTTTTCCTAGCAATGTCCTGAGAGAAGTCTTCAAAACAGTGCAGTATTGTGAGAGACAGATTCCTCTAGTCTTATTGCTGCTTCCCAGGGTCCGTCCCTGGACCGTAACTATCATGGTCCATCATCCGTCCCCATCCTTCTGCGACTGCGCGAGAAACAGTGCAGGTACAGAAAGAGACCTGATACAGGGGGGCACGTAACCCCATTACTACTAAGGGCATTTAAGCTCATGTTTGTTTACAAGATGTCCAAATTCAAGCAATTGTAAGAGTACAGATATTTTCTTTTTCTAATCATACTTTAGGAGAATAGGTTTTAGGCAGAATAATTTGTAATAGGACATCATCAACTGGTTTCTGGGTGAATTTACCTGAACTTTTCCCTTTGAGTGAGTGAAGCAGGTGCAGAGAAAGAATACTGTCATTTATAATAGTTGATATTAATTAATTCTAATGAAAAAATATTTCCACCTTGGGGTTGTGGTTTATTAAAATGTTACTATGAAATATTGAATGCTCGGAGCATATTTAGTTTATTTTAGCTGTATATGTGCTCAAAGTAAGACAAGTCAAGTATGGAGATCTCAAGCTGTAATCTTTTGTCTGCCTGGGCTTTTATTTGTGGTATAAATCACAAAATCTGAAACAGAATACTGTTTGGCTACCTTGAGGGCAAAGAAGGTGGGATTTCCAAAAGGACCTGGGCTTGGTCTAATCCGTCCTTGTTTAATGGGGACAAACAAAGGTGATGTTGAAGGTCTTTGCTGAGCCACTCCATTCAGTGATGTTATAGAAACCTGGAGGTCTGAGCAACACCAAAAGCTGGGGGGAAACCATCATGCAGTGGGGACTTTTTTTGAAATGCTTATCTACTCGGGAAATCTGCCTGTTTAACTTGGGACTTAATACTGCTGGCTGAGCTGTGCTGAAAATGCGTGAGCTAGGCTGTTGAACTCTAGCCACCCCAAAGGAAAGCACGGTACTTCGACCACAGAACAACTGAAGCTTCTTAAATGTAGCAAATTACCTTCTTCCTCTCTTCTTAAAATAAGAAATACCCACTATGAGTGGAACCCTAGGCAAAAAGCATGGCTGCAATAGCTCCGCATCCGCTCTGATAATGTGCGGTAGGTAATTCATGTACTTTAAGTCTCGTGATGTCATAGTCTGTCAAAAAAGAAAGGGGGTGTGCAGGAGGAGGAACTATCTTTTTTAGAGAAGTTTGGTGCTTTTTTTGTGTGTGTGTGTTTTGTTTTTTTTTTATTTGCACGTGGAGACTTGCGGTGAGTAGATACAGCCGGTTTGCAGTGAGCTGATACGGAGGCATGCGGACCTGCTTTACCCGGCAACACAAGCACCAAGTCTCACATCTGATACGGTTTTGAATAGTTACTTTATAACCCATTGGAAACTGAGGGTCCTATGCAAAACACCAACAGGCCACCAAGTTTGTTGGCACTCCTAAGAGCTTCTCTCATAAATTAAAGAAGTTTTCACATGGGTTTTGAAGGTGGAGAAAGAACCACGTACTCACTTCAGCCATGAAGTCATTATATAGCTGGTATGTGAGTACGCATTTGAATTTATGAAAAAGTCCTGGCTCTGTACTTTCCTGAAGGAAAATATAATAATATCTGAAATACAGTATCTGAAAGAGTTTTACTAGCTCTTAAAAAATAGAGAATATAATGTTCTTTTTTCTCCTTAGATTCTTCCATTATGAAATGTTAGAATGAGCTCTGTTTCAAAATAGCAGCAAATACTGTTCGTGCACAAAATCAGCTTGAAACATTTTCGATGTTTTCATCAGTCCAGGCAAACCAGCAGCCAACATGAATTACAGCATCACATCGGCTGTGTTAAGGCAAAATCTTGTGTTGTTAATGCCAACAAAGTTTTGTGACTCTTAAATGCAAGATAACCTTGGTCAGTGGAGAGCCTCTCTGGGGTCAAGACCACCTCGTGGGGGGGGGGGGGGGGGGGGGGGGGGGGGGGGGGGGGGGGGGGGGGGGGGGGGGGGGGGGGGGGGGGGGGG
>JAVJGI010000003.1:26492894-26549801 GCA_035590275.1 Ibycter americanus | reverse complement strand
ACCTCTTCCCCCCCCCCCCCTGTTATTCTGGCAGCTTGTGCTCCCGGGTGCTCCAGTGCGGAGGTGAAGCAGAGCTGCTGTGAGCAAATGCTGAAGCAATAGTCCTCTTGTAATGAAAGTGGCTGCTATGACACTTTTTCTGAAGCCATGAAACGGTCATAAACATTTTTGAAGTTTTAAAAATACATATTTAGAAACCAGTGAAAAGCTGGAAGATCCAACTTCTCTGGTTGTCTATAAATACTTAATAGCACATGGTATGATCTTTGTGGTTGGTGCTTGTTAAGGCTGTAAACAACATCTTCTGACCCATGACGTGCCAGTAGCTGGTAATATTATCGTGTATTCTAGATTAATGAGTCCTCTTTTATCATTTAAATAAACAGATGTTGTCTGCTAACAGAGTTAGGAACATTTGTTAGTTGTAAATGATTTAGATGACATTCTTTATGAAATAGTTATTTTGAACTCTAATGGAAAAAAAAAATAAAGGAAGTATAATTAGCATTTAATGATTTATTAATGGTTCATAAATATATAAACAAGATCGTTAAAGTAATATCAACAGTTCTAGGCGGTTAAAGGCAGAAAACTGCCGGCGCTCTGTATCTGGATTAATGGTGAAAGCTCCTGCAGCAGCCTCTGGGCTGTCGGAGCCGCAGTGCTCCCGGCATCCCAGGGGATGGCAGGGCAGGGATGGAGCAGCAGGAACTCCCCGAGATGTGTTTCACCGCTCTGTGGCATGGGTTCTCCTGGTGGGCAGCCTCAGGGCAGAAGAGCTCCAGGTCCCTGGGACTTCCCCAGTGACCACACACCTCATCTTACTGATTTTCCCGTGTTTGCTGCTCTCCCCATGGGCAGTCCAAGCGGTGCTGGCAGCACTCGTGGGAAAACGGGGCGATCCCTTCTGCTTCTCAATGCCTGCCCTGCGGACGTTCCAAGGGGAAGCTGAGTGCCCTGGAGGGGCAGAACCTGTTGTCAGCTGAGGATGGTTGATCCAGATTGGCTTGAAGGGAGCCAAGCTGTTTGCTCCTGAATGACATACTGCAAGACATGAGGCTGTCCACCAGAGTGCAGAGGGAAACATGGTTTGGTTTAAAGTGTGATATTTTATTTATTTTTTTTTTTTTTACCTGATCTGGCTTGGGGTTTTACAATGCCATGAGGACGGAAAGCTCTCTTGTGAAAGCTACTGAAGATGATCAATGTGTCCTCATTACGTTAAGATGGAGGCAAGAACATTTAGGCAGCTGCCTGTCTGCCTGGGGAATTTGCTTTCTAAAATGGAAATTATATTTTTTATTGTTACTTTGGATAATTTCACAGCACTGAAAATTCCTACAAGACCAACTAAACAGTCTGAAGAGTAACTGTGAGTTAATTAAGCATCTAAAAGATATCCCAGTCACACAGAAATATACCTCTTCGGGCCATTAAAAACGATCCTGCAACATTTGTTTCAGTAGATGTTGATTTTTAGAAACTTTGTACAACATCAGGTGACCAAGAGAGCTCTGATGAATAGAATAGAACATGACCAATTATAACGTGTAGGTTGCTTAATGAAGTAACATTTCCATCTTATACAAGGTGCTCCTGACAGGCCACCAGCTGACGGAGTGATGCAGTTTGGGATGACTCAGAGCATCTGAGTCACTACCTGATGTTTGACCCATCAAGCAATGCAGTGAATGCACCCAGGATTAAATGCCCAGATGTTTCCGTCAGACCGTCACTCCTCCCTCTGCCTCCTTCACAGGCTGCCCTTCAGTAGCGCATCTGTGGTCCTGCACGCCTTTCCCTGGTCTCAAGGTAAAGCCCCACTGGTGTGAGGGCGGGTGTAAGTCAGCACTGGGGTCCCCTTGCATAAGTCCATTTGTAGTACCTGGATCTAAATTGAAGCTGTCTGTAGGAGATGGTTAATAAAGAGAAGTTTTGCAGTGTTGGTTTAGTGGCATAATTATTATACCATGTATATTTGCATACGTTTGCTGCTTGCTTCCTGGAGAAGGCATGTATCTCACCGAATGGTAGCGGTTTAATGTTGATTTGCTTGCAGGGTTAAGCATGGTACATGGTGCTCTACCTTGTGAGCGTGGAGTTTTTGTTATATTTAGTATTATATTTATTCAGCTCACGGTCTGGCCTCCTTTTTCCCTAATAAACAATGCAAACAGTGTAAATGCATTTAAACAGACGTAAAGGGGCCGGAGACAAGAAGGGGTGTGAAAAGTGAGCGGGTGAGCCACTCAGCAGTTATTGTGAGTGGCTCTGGACGCTGTTAGTTGAAGATGCCCAAACAGAACTCAGATGTCATAACATTTTCCAGGATCTGCATGGAAAACGCTGTTCTCCTCGGTGTGGCTGCAGCAGAAAGCAGCCACATCCAAGTTGCGAACCACAGCTCCCACACCCGCAACGCTTTCTGAGCAGTTGGTGTGGTGAATCTGCAGAGCCGGTTATTCCCCTTAGGACATGACTAAAATGCAGGGAATGCAAACTGAGTGGGATTTGGAGCTCTGGTGCTGAGACTGAGGTCTGTTACTTCATCTATGCGAAGAGAAATAAAGATAGGCATCAGGGACACTCTTTGGCTCGTGATTAATAGGTGGAATTATTGTGGAATAACTATCAATGTGTCACTAGGCTGAATTTAAATTGCATGCTATCCAGCCTAAGCTGCAGTCTACAAGTAGGGCTGACTTAAACATTTTATTACTGTCATAAATTTTAACAACTAATCGCTAGTCGTGTGCAAGTCAGCAGCTGCTGGTGGGGAGGAAAAAACCCTCTGAGATAATTTTCTTTGAATACCGACTGTGATTTTGATTTTTGAAAATATAATGCAGTTAATTCTGGTCATCTATCTATACGCAATAACATCTAGGCAACAAGCCCTAGATATGAGACAATGGTTGGGGACTTTTTTTGGCAATATTCTTGATTTGATGTGATCTGATCCATGTTTCCATTCAAACAAGATTGCGTTGAAAAAGTTAATGTTGTTCTGTTTAATGAAAATCCAGCTTGTTACCAATGAGAGATTCTGCACCAAAGCAAGCTTAAGTGGGTAGTGTATATATCCTGGGCAGTAACGCTTGTCATAAGGTCCCATCGCAGAATTGAGAGAACGATGTGTTGTGCACCGTTACCACAGTAGGTGGTCTTAGATACTGTTTGATACTGCAGATGTTACGGTGAGATGAATTCATACTCTTTGTCTTATGGTATAAGCAGGGATCTATCATGGTTCAAGCCTCATTGACAAAAACACCAGCTAAGGTAAAATAATAGCATTGATTATTGGGGATGAAGAAGAACAAAAAATTGATTTTTAAAAATCTTGTATGTTATTTGCAGAGACTAGTTAGCTAATTCATATTAAACAGAAAAACTGAGAGTATAAATAAGAAACCCCTTTAGACCAATTACACAGAATCAATTTGCAGCCTGTAATAAATTTCAGATGACTCCTTAGCAAAAATATAGTTTATGGAACTGTTTTATATGAACAAGTGTACAGGCTGGATAAAAGACCCTTCTACATATTACCTAGACTGGGTGGCTGAATAAAATGGTTCAGTCTGTTCTTTGTGTGTTTCCATTTAAAAAATATATGTGCCCCAAGGAGAGTTTAACTTGATGTGTTGCTGTGGTTATCATGGAAAGCGTCTCATGGGAATATTCCAGTACCTCTGCCTAATTACTGGGACTGACTTTTGATGGAAATCTGAACTAAAACTACCATAAATATATCCATAGAAAACACCCTCTTGGAAAGAAATTCCTAAATACTGCTTTTAGAAATTGGACTCTTTTTTTTTTTTTTTTTTTTTTTTTTTTTTTTTTTTTTTTTTTTTCCCCCCAAAACTATGAAATACTGGAGATGAAAGCCATGTTTGTCCAGCTCTAATCGTTATTAAGGCTGTATAATACAACCACTTCTGAAGCAAACGCTCCATTTCTGTAAAGAGCAGGTGAGTTTTCAGCATGGCAATAGCTTGATCCTGTCATCAGCAAAATTGTTGTCAAAACATACAAGGCAACCATGGCAGGTGAGTCTGGCACTATTCATTTCAAGCCATCACTAAAAGGTCAAGGGCTAAATCTACAGCTGGGGGGGGAAAAAAAAAGTTGGATAGGAAATTTCTTGCATGTATCTCTTGCAGAAAATGTGACATTAGCTCATGGTTAAAGAAAAGTGAATCTTTTCGAGTTGTGGTGTCATATCAAGTTTGCTTATCAAATTGTGTTATGCGATATCATGTAATCTGACATGACACTTAGCTTCACATGTCACAGCACAACGGCACTTATGGGATAGCTAAAAAACATTTTTTTCTAAACAAAGTCTGGAAAACATTGGTTTGAGAGAAGCAGTAGGAAAGTGTGTGGGACGAAGGACAAAGAAAGTGAACCAAAGGGATATTGTTTGAATGAAGTTTTAATATCAGGAAGAAGACTTGAAATTTTTTTTTAACTTTTTTTATTATTATTTAGATTGGGTTACAGCTCCCTGATTCAGATTTCACATCTGTAAGGACAAAACTGCTGTCTGGCTGAATGCTGAAGCTGGGTAATGAAAGGAGACCTAGACACCAATGTCTGGCAAATGGAAGTTTGGAAAGATGCTTTGTAAAGCCAGAGTGGTTTTGTGGTAGGAGTAAAGAATAAAAACTTCAGAAGCCCTAGTTTGAACTCTTTGGGGATTATATCCCTGTTCATACTGCTCTGAACGCTTCCACTACTTTTCTACTGAACCTCAAAATTTTACAATGCATCACTTGAATGCTAACGTTGAGGAAAATTGCCTGAACGATAGTAATCATGTACAATTACAATAAATACATAGATGTAGCTGGAAGTTTGATTTCCTTTTTTTGTTTCTTGGAGTTTTATTACTCATTAAACTCTAAGCCCGACTTCCTTCACTTACATCAGTTTTACTACAGTCTTTACTGATCTTACCTTTACTTTATTGATTTCAGTGGAGTTCAACAAGCATAAAAAATTAAACTAAAAAGAGAATCAATTCCACATTAATTAGCTGGCATGCATGATTTTATGCTGCTTAATGACTCTTGTAATCATCTACAACTGTACAAAGTGAATGGTAATCATACCCAGGCAGAGTTATACAATAACGTGTACCTCTAGCAGTGAATTCGCCCATTTTGTACATTTCAGAGAGTAGTCTTTTCTATAAAATCATATCTAGATTATAAATGGTGACAGAGAAGTAATGAATATAAACAGCCTTATATGAGCTCAGAATACTTTTTTTTTTTTTTTACCTGGTAGAAAGTGCTGTGAAAAAGCCCACCAGCTGATGCCTGGGACCTTAATGAGCTTCCCCAGTCTGGGAAGGATTTGCAGGATAAAGCTCTTAGGATCTCATCTACAGATCACTGAAGCAAGAGGAAAGATTATTTGTTCACACCCCATTGTACTTCAGGTTTGTACAGTGATTCCCTGGCTTGTTTATTTACTTTTTTTTTCTTTTTTCCCCTTTACCTAGACAACACTGTGGAAGGTTTTGTGTTGTAGGGAGGACTTCAGGGTTTCTTATACTGAAGCATTGAGTTAGGGTTGAAACCTCGGTATCTAAAAACCTTTGGACCTGGGTATACAAACAAATCAGCATCTACTACACTGGAAATGTGCCATTTTGGGGGCTGCTGCTTTTTTTTCTTGGCATGGCACTTTCCCCAGACTGCTTACTTGTGCCCTGTCCCATGATGCTTTCCATGAGTGGTTTCTATTTTATTCGATGACTGGTCTCCAGGTTTTTCATGCTTTATTCTCTTATATATCAGTAGCTTCTTATTCCCTTAGTGTTGCAGGGTTTGGTTAACCCTAGGGTTGGATTCTGGCTTAAAAGATATCTGAGGAAGATTTTTTTCCAAGCCTTTTTCATACTCTTTCGTTCAGAAGACACCTTGAATCCACAGCTGATGATGCTGTTTCACTGCTGTATTCAACACTGATCAGACTCCCACCTAAGGGTTCGTGATCTAGGATCTTTTTGTGGCGGATGTATGCGAAATTACCTAAAACTATTTGTACAGGGATGCTTAATTTCTCTCTGCATAGTAGGTGTTACTTGGTATTAAGCAGCGAGTTAGACCGCGTGAATAGGTTACAAAGGCTATATAACAGGGATTGATGTACAGAAATATAGCTAGTGAAAGTATTTTGTAATAAAACACACAGTCCTGAACAACTCTAAAACTGTAATCCTTTTTATGTTCAATATTTACTCTTCCTCTTATCACAGGGTCACAATGAAACTGACTGCTTAGATACAGATGACATTATGGTCTATCTTTACTTTGCCATGCTCTCCCCCCGCCTTTAACTGTGCATTTACACATGAATGGGCCATTGGTTCTAAATGGCAAGAAGATCACAGTGAATTATATTCACTTTAGTGATACAGTGTCAAATTCAATCTAGTATAAAATCCCACATCCTTTCAAATGGAGGAAACCATTTTAATTTGTATCGTCAGCAACTGAACTTTCTCTTTTATCCTTTCACTAGCGGCACAGCTAGATGGGGCTGAGAACTTCATAGACAAAGTCTACCAGACATCCCTCAAAGCCAGGGTTATTCTGGGAATCACTTAAAAAAAAATATTAATTTTCTTGTCATTATCATAAATTAAAATAGAGAGAAAACTGGTGTGCTCGATTGAGGAAAAATCAAGGAAGCTGTTGCTTAGAGTTGCAGTAATTATCAGTAACATGGAGCATTTCTACAGCAGGTCTGCGTGGGTGAAAAGCGGTGGCTGCATCTTAGCGCTGCTCCAGCTCTGATTATTTACGTGTGATTGAGCATCTTGAAACATCAGGTATAGATTGATGTCTTGTTAATGCTGGGTGCAGTGTTCACTGAGAGATTGTGCCTGTCCTGGAGGCTTTGACGATTGCTTCTGAAGCTACTGGAAGGACCAAAATATATGTTTGATTCAACACCTGTATGACTTAATGGAAAATAATGGGCTGCCTTTGTACTTAAAGTGGAATTTATTTATGGACTTTGCTGTTACAAAACCTTTAGCTATGAGATGGATAAAGTGTGGTAGAAACAGCAGAAATAAATGTAGGCCAGGTTTATGCTTATTTTATCGGTTGCAATAGCGGTAGTTGGATGATGCTGTCAGGCATGACCCTTGCTGGCTGCTCCGGTGGCTGTACCACCGACTGTTCCCCTGGCTCTGGGTGCAGCCCGGACACTGATAAAGAGCGCTTCAGCACAGTCATCTCATGTGTGTAGTGTATTTCCAGCAGTGGTTTCTTGTCTGAACCTCTGCCTGGAAAACGAAGCTGTGTTCTCTGTCCTTTCTGCTGTGGCATTTCACGGCGCAGGTTTCAGCTGTGCCGCTGAGACGATGCCGACAGGAACATTGCTGTATAATTTCTCCGCTGCTAATTTTCCTTGTTCAAGCAGTCAAGAAGCTTGCGGTGGCATGAAATGCTTTCTGTGCCCTGTTGGCAGCGTTTGAGCTGCCCTGCTTCAGCAAAGGTGCTGGTGATCCCGCACCCATCAGCTGTGCCAGGGAGCTGCCTCTGTCGCTCGCCGCTGCGGGGACCACAGCGAGGGCTGCCCGCGGGGGCTGCGTGGGGAGGAGCGTTTCAGCAGACTGTTTGGTGTGCTTGAGCAGGGAAGGATGCATAGCTGCAGATCTCAGCTTTAAAGATGTGCAAATTAAAAGAATGCAGAAGATCTCCCTCCTTTTCCAGCAGCTAATGCAGTCTTTGCTGTGATAGCAAAATCATAGTAACTGTGAGGGAGTAGGGGCTTGCTGGGAAACTCCAGCTGGAGGAAGCGGGCAAAAACTTTGGAGAAGGAAGAGGTGGTGTGGGGGCAGGGAGAATGAGGAGGAGGAGCTCTGTGGCAATCATAGCTATAATATACCAAAATATATGACTATTTGCTGGAAAGTGCTCTGGCGAGGTCAGTGTAAGGGTGGGGTTTACCCCACTGCACGGTCCTTAGCTGCTTTGCTAAGGTTTAGCTGCCACTGCAGGACCCTACACCAGTAACGTGAGGGTTTTATCCACAGTGAAGGGAGGATGATGATTAAGCGGGTCGGGATAAAGGTTCACATGTCCCGTGGAGCCGCAGTTAGGTGGAGAGGCTCATACAAGCCATAGGGGCACGAACCGCGATGGGTGAGGGGTGAAAAATGTTACACACGCTCCCCCCCACCTGCTGCGAAGGATGCTGAATGCTCTTTGTTACAGTTTTGTTAGTTAAAATGAAGATGCACACGCTGATGGGCACATATGCAGGTCTCCTATGTTATTCTCTCTGGTGTGCTGACTCCACAGCTCTGCCATAATCAAAGAGGAGCAAGCTTCACCTTCGCATGTTTAAGTCTCTGTGTAACCAATTCTCTTTCTCTAATGCCCATTTCTCTCCAGTGAACTTTCTCGAGCAGATTTGGAGATGTGTGACTCCCGTGACTCAATATAGAGGAAAACAGAAATCTCTCTAGCGAACATGTATTATTTGAAAGTAATTTGTGGTCTGGTGAGCTTGGCTGTGGCATGGTTTCAAGCTGCACAACCCTTGATCCCATTGATTTTAGATGCTGGGTGCAGTGCTTTGCAGCTCTGGTTTTTGCAGGCTGGTTAAATGAAGCTCCGTTGTGGAGGCTGTTTCATTTTCAGACCTGTTTTTGTGAATTGATTCAACGTTTGACAGCATCACACCAGCACTCTTTTATCTGGATTGCTGATGTTTGTAAGAGGTATGCTGCAGCGCTTGTTAAATAGGGTCCCCAAACCCAAGTACTTAGTGTTTTAGTGTCTTAATTCAAACGCCTTCTCAACTTGTTACTAATTTTGTATATTTTCAGAAGTAGCCTACAGCTCACTGGATGCAGGGTAAAGGAGAAAATAATCCCTTACTTCTACATTTTTAATGGATTATTGATTTTAGTTGTGTTGATACATGTCCATTAATTTACTGCAACCAAATATTCATAAAAACTTTTTAATTTTAAGCCTCCTCTTTTTGCCTTCATTTAAAGGTCACGACAAAGTGATTTATTGGAGGGGGAGGAACTTTAACAGTATAACTACATTGTGATACCACCTCAAGAAGCAATACATCAAACACAAACAACACGCAAATTTTTCTTGTGCCTGCAACTTCATTATCTGTGAAAATCCATAAAAAAGTTTATTTTCTCCTTATAGCTAAGGACTAACCAGTAAAGACCAAGAGACTTTATATTTTGACACACTTGAGAACATTTTCTTTGCAATCATCTTCACAATATTCTGGACAAGACTTTTAATAATAAGTCTCCTAACATTTGTCTTAGCCCATCTTTTAGAAACATTAATGACACTTCCATAATATAAAAAAATATTAATTAACTGTGTTATTATAAGACCATTGTTTGCTACACATTCATAATATTTTTTAAAAATATGCATATACAGTACTATTGTGTTCAGACCTTCAGCACAGTGTACATCAGGTGCACTAATCAGGCAATGCATGGTTGCGTTGCCTGAGATGACTCAGTGAGCGGGGTGTGATGTGGTGACTCTCCTCCTCTGGATAACAGGAAAAGAGAGATGGGAAACGTGGGCTGGTAAGAATGAACAGAAGCGTTTTGAGTACCTCTGAAATACAGTGTAGATAAATATACACATTTGTGTGAGTCATCAAGACTATTTCTACCGAAACTTGCCATTTTTCTATGGCGTTGTGAACTTCCAATAGACTCACTGTTCTTTATTACCATAATTACCTTAATTTCTGCCTGAAACTTTGAATCTGCAGTATGAAGGAATAATGCTCCAGCACAGCCAAAGTGCGCTCTGCAGCATTGACTGATCCTGACAAGCTCTGCTTTAGCCTCTGGCTGCTGTTTATTTTGTCTCTTGCGTTCATTTATTGTGGTATAATCACTGTGGTAGTGTCACTGCAATTTTAGGAAAGGCTTCTATTTCTGAATTAAAAAAAAAAAAAAAAAGAAAGAAAAAAGAGGTTTTTAGAATGTATTTTGAGGACCAGGAAGATTAAGGCATAGTAGGCAGCCGTGAATTGAGGAGAAAGTGCTATGCTGTGTGTAGTTGGTGCTGTTCAGCATCTTTAGAGGAATGCTAATTTAGCATGATGGTATGTTGTGGTTTAACCCCAGCCAGCAGCTAAGTACCATGCAGCTGCTCCCCCGCTGCCCTGGCGGGTATGGGGAGGAGAACAAGGGGGGGAAAAAAAAAAAGTAAAATCTGTGGGTTGAGATAAGAACAGTTTAATAATTGAAATAAAGTAAAATATAATACTAATACTTGGAAAGGGAGATAACAAAAAGAGAAAGAGAGTTAAAACTCAAGGAAAAACAAAAAAGTGATGCACCACCTTTTGCTCCCCCAGCGCTGAGTGATGCCCAGCCAGCCCCGAGCAGCGACCGGCCCCTCCCGGCCAGCTCCCTCATTTATATACTGAGCGTGATGCCCTATGGTATGGAATAGCCCCTTGGCTAGTTGGGGTCAGCCGTCCTGGCTGTGTCCCCTCCCAGCTTCTTCTGCCCCTCCAGCCCTCTCGCTGGCAGGGCAAGAGAAGATGAAAAATCCTTGACTTAGTATAAACACTATTTAGCAACAACTGAAAAGGTCAGTGTGTTATCAGTGTTATTCTTGTCCTAAATCTAACCACAGCACCGTACCAGCTACTAAAAAGAAAATTAACTCTGTCCCAACTGAAACCAGGACATACGTATGTATGCTGATTTAAGATTGCTGGAACCCTAACTGGTGACATCTTTTGGTGTCATGGAGTTTTCTAAGAGAATTGGTCTCTGCAATGGTGATGGCGTCATACGAAAAGAGCTGGGTTAGGGGCAGAGCTACAGCTTGGGCTCATTTCAGCTGCTAGGTCAGAGGGAGGTGCAGGGGGTGGGAAGAACCCCAGAGAAACTTTCAGTTGTGAACATTGGCAAGAGAAGCTGCCAAGACTGAAGATGTGATTGAATCTTTTACGTTAATACAGACAGCCTGTGTTTACCTGCCACAAGGAGGTAAGAGAAGGTTATAATCGCAAGTGTTAGCAATATATTAAATGCCACATTTGTGCCATGATTCTACTGAGCACAGTAGTGCTAAGGGAACTTTTTCAGGATTCAACTACCGAGCAGTATGGAGAAGAAGAAATAGATTTAAAAGGAAAGCCCTAGGTGAAAATAGAAGATGCAATTTATATAAATTGCAAACCATCTAATAATGCCAGCTTTTTAATTGCTTCAAAATATGGACACATTTGCATTATTAGGTTGGAGCCATATGTTTCTTCATGGGACCTGACAGTCAATGGATTCATTTATGTGCCTTATTCTAGAAAACGAAGTAAACAGTTCTGCTTATCATTTATTCATTAACATTTATTGCAGAAGATTTGATCAGCTGTCTTTCTGTTTTCCAGTGAATCTTGATTTAGACTTCTTTTGAAGCATACTGCTTGGTATTTTCACTGAGCACTTTGAGACATGGTATGTGTGGTGCCGTGTCTTGTGGCTCCCCAAGCGGGTTGTCTTCAAATCTCAATGAATTTTTCATTTGCCTGCAAGTTTCTTGAAATCTTGCAGGCAAGATAGAAGTTTCTGTCTACTTTAAGACAGCACAAGCAGAGATTGAAATATTCTTGTTATGGAAAACTAAGTTTAACAGTCATTTGATCAAAGATAAGGGAAATGCTCCCTAAGGAGAACACCTTGGTGTTCTTGATTATTTGTATTCTTGAAAGACAGCAGAGAGAGAGAGAGTGAAAGAGAGGTCTTTCATGGATTTTTTTTTTTAATTTTTTTTTAGTTCTGAGTATTAATCCATTTTCTAAATGTGACAGCTTTCTCATCAGATTGGTGAAGTACTAACATCATTCACGGAAAGTGAATCTCTTCTTCCACTGAACATGTCTATTCTGGGTATGGGGTGGGAAATCCAGAAATGGTTTCATGAAGATGAGTACCACAGAGTGCAAACTATTCAATATCTGCCAGGTTTAGTGAATTTTTGGCCTCATTCTGCAGTGGTGCAGGGACTAATGCTTTTAGTGCTCAAGGCACTGGCTGTGATTGCTGGTTATGTTCACGGTGGATGGACGTATTTATGAACAAGTGCACACCATAATGAAGGAGGTTTCAGATAGATCGTGAACTCTTGTGATCTCGCTTGTTCAAATTAGGTGGTTGGTTAATGGGTTATTTTATTAATACGGTTGTTTAAATGTGTTTTTAATCAAAGTATAGAAAGCCTAACCTATCAAGCCCAGATGAAGAAGTCATCCTGGTTTGGGCACTGTTGTGGGATAATTTATTTTGCAGTTCACGTGATGATGTAGCTCTTCAACGTACTGACAGCTGTGGCCTTTTGCTCACATCAGGTGGGTCTGGAGTCTGGCCCCTGGTGACAAATTCTTGGTCTGTGTGGTCATGACTTTTTATGCCTAAATTCTCTAACCATTCTGCACAGATGAACTAAAAGCATTAAACTCTTTAAGAAAAAAAAGTAGCAATTATGCAAGAAATATCAATAAATTATGCATGAGAAAAATATATTAAATGAAACCACTTTAGACGAGATGCGAGCCAGTTAATGTGTGTTGTACAGCAGTGCAGTTGTATGAACACAGACAGTGTTTGAGATCCACATCCATAACAAACAATGCCGTTTGTTACATTTTAAGTTGATAGATTTGCATTCGTTTATAATTTTCTGTGGAAGAGTCAATCTCATTTTCTGATGTTTGAGCAAGTTCCTGGTGCGATATGTAAACATTACAAAAAGTAATCAGATGGTATTAGATTTGTTGAAGTAAACAAGCCTCAGCAATAATAATGGGATATTATGGATTTCTGATAATTTCTATCATTTAGATTGAGTTCAATGTTGCAGAGCTCATTACTGAAAAGAAAATGGTGTTTTATTCTACGAGAGGTTATCCTACCTTAGGACAAATCCCTAGCTGCCCATTGTAGATAGTATCTGGTGAGAAACTTATATGAAACTGGACATGTTACTGGTAAGGCACAAAGTGGTAGACTAAGGTACACCTGGAAGTCATGCCAGCTTCCAGAGTACATCTTATATGGATTTGAACTGATGTGCAGACACGTTGCAATGCTCTTTTTCAGAGACTCGTAGGAAATCAGGCTGGAAGAGATCTTTTATCTTTCCCAGATTTGTAATCAAGATGTAAGTCTTCATGTTTCTAACTCTGCTCACAATCAGAGAATTTGTCCCAGCTCTGTCCAATCGATGCCTGCCAGTCTTGGGTTCAGGAACCATGCTCATCAAGGCTTTATCTCAATTAGCAAGGGAAACCAGCTGGAAAGTAGAATAGACTCTCCTAAATCAATTATGCTACTGCTGGCAGGTATTAGAAAATATATTTTATTGTACTGCTAATGGCTTGGCTTTTTGAAAGCGCAGAGAAATCCCTGCGAAATGCTGTGTCTGGGTGCAGTATTTCGTGAGTGTGTAAGCTGATGGCTGAGAAGGGTGCAAAGAGATATGGTTTGTTGAAAGGAGTAAGCTGGGGAGAAGGATGATGGATGGGGTTCTGCGAGGGTGAAGGGAAGTCTGGCTGTTGCGTTTATCCTGCCTGGGATTTCCCATTGATTCCTCCAGAAGACTTCACGGTTTTTGCTTATCGCATACCAAAAAAAATTTGTCAGTATTTCTCCAGGTTTTGTAATGACTGAACTTGGTGGTAATTAATTTTTTTTTTTTCTTTCCTCACTAAAAAGCACAGAATCATCATGAATGTATTACTTTATCTTACTATTTATGTTCTGCGGTGGGGAAGGGACGATACCCAGAAGTGCTGGGTGCATGCCAGGCTGGAGGAGCTCTGCTGCTCTTCCCCTGCAAGGGAAGGACGGCGTGGTGCATGGGGCAGGGTTACTCTTGTTGTCCCCCTGAAAAATCAAAGCTACTGTCTGTGCAGATCAAGGCTAGAGGTCTTCATGGTGCCACCCTGCGCCTCATGAGGGCTATGCCTTGGATCTGTGTTCCCACCTGTGATAAACGTGGGTGGTCACTGAAGTCCAGGTATAGTGAGGGAAGAATGAATATAAGCAAGCAATGCTTTTAAAAAAACTTTGTTTTTTTTTTTTTAAAATTACACATTTAGACACAGTTTTAATAATTCCCAAGTACCCACAAGGGAGTTTAAAGTTTATCCTAAGCGCAGCGAAGGAAAATAGGTCCCTCTCAGTGGACCTATTACGTATGCTGAAGTGCTGTTAGTGTGACATTCAACTGAGCAAAAGAGAGTGGCTTTAAAAGGAATATTTCATTTAACTTCATCTGCAATGAAGAATGGGGAATGAGGGTAAAATAAATAGGACTAGAACAGAAATGGAAAGATCTGATTTATATTGTGGCATAGAAAAACATAAATTCTTTCTGAGACACAGAAAAAGCTTTGCAGATCAAGATACTGAAAGGGAACCGCTCTTGCTCCAGTTTGGCTGTTTTGTCTAAGTTTTAGTCTGAAGTCGTGCATGGTACATTCGAGAAGGGAGCAGGGCTTGGTGCCTCTGTAATGCAAAATAGAAGTAGGCTGTTCATCATTACTCTCAGAAGAAGTATATTTTAATGGTAGGCTGATTTTTCTGCATATTATATAAAGCCCCATTTTTCAAGAATTAGAAATGGGAAAATGTTCCATTAAATGAGACACTGAAATATTTAACCCATTTTCAGAGAAGAACAAACACTCAAAAGAAAAAAGAAAAAAATTGAAGAAAAATCAGTAGCTATCATGCCTCAGATTTAAAGTTATCACTTTAAGGTGACCAATGATCTTTGGAAATTGAAGCGTGGAAGAGTTATGATTACTAAAATGTTTATTATTAAGCCCAATATGATGATACTTAATTGCAGTGTACTGATGGGTATGTTATAATACACACAAGGTTGTTTTCTGGCTGGGAAGGTAGAGGGCTGGAGCAGGAAATCAGAGCAGTAATTAATTTATCCAAAGGAGCCCAGCGGGCTGCTCGGGAGCCGAAGGAGCCGGGTTTCTTGTGGGCAGCGTGTGCTCACGGGCACGGGGACGTGGTGCTTCCTAACCCCCAGCAGCTGCGCTTCTCCCCATGCAATGCCTTTTCATCAGAAGGTGGCAGCAAAATCTTATGAACCGTAACATCTCCTGTCCTACAAAGTTTTCCATGATTAGAGTGCCAGGGATGCTGTGAGGGGTCTGCTGGCTCCAGCTTTGAACTGACTTCCCGCTTCAGTCACCCCAGACAAAGCCTTATGAGGTACATCCAATGCAGCAAGCTGACTCCTCTCCCTTCTTTCCTTTCACAGGACAGCTGCTATAAAGATGCTTTAACAGGGGCACTTTTCATACTGCCTAGCAGAAGCAGACTCCATCAATGTCATAAACCCAGCGGGGACCATGCAGAAGCCCTGCTGCACCACAGTGCTGATGGGCTCAGCTCACTCAACGAGGAGGTTCTGCGGCTGGGCGGGTCCCACTCAGGAGACCCTGGCCATGGCCATCCACCTAGTCAGGGCAGCTCCGTCCTTGTGGCATCGTGAGGTTTATGGCTTTGGACACATGGATGAAGGCCTGATACAGGATTCTGTCCTTTGGCTGGGCCAGCCGTGCTTTGGATGGTCTGCCTTTAGTGGGATCGCTCAGGGTAGACCATTCCTTGGCCGGTCCATCCGAGCCGTCCCGGTGTGGGTCTGTGGACGGCCACCTGTGGGTGTCTGACTGTCCATGCCCTTGGCAAAAACTGGGTGAGTGCTGAGCTCCCTGCTAAGGTGTCAGGAGCCAAAATGCAGGTTTCTACATGCCTCATTGGCTCTGACCTCTGGTTTCTAGCCTAATTTTGGTCAAATACTTACCACTGTGGTTTTGCAATTTTGTGTGTATTTCCTCAATATACAGTATTTGAATGCTGCAAGGACGCTGCTGTCATGATGTGGGTTTGGCTGCAGCAAGCACCAAGCGTTTGCTGGTTGCTTTAATCTCTTTAATCTATTCTTGGCTCATAGTTGCTTTTTGGGAGCTGAGTGCTTATGTTAGAGCTAAGGCTTTCTTGGAGATGTTTGGCTGCATACTGATGTCCATCTTTCTATAGAAAGAACATAAGCAGAGGCACTGTTCATTTCTCTTCCTGCAGGAAACATCAACTGCAGAGCCCTTCTGTCTGCTGGTGCTACACACCAGTGACATATGTTGACTTTTTATATATTTTAATAGGAAGCAATATTTGTGTACACTAATGCCTAACAGCATCTTAAAAATAATTGCATGTAATTCATATAGGAGGCATGATTTGATACCAAACCTGCATAAACCTTTCTTTTTTTTTTTTCTTTTTTAACCCATAAGGCTTTTAGATTAACTTCAAAAATAGGCATTGCATTTCTGTGTAGCATTCTGGGTATTTTCTCTCTAAAGAAGCGTCTGTAATTTATGATCTGCAATTAGAACCCAATTTAATAATTACATATCCTGCAAAGAAATGTTTCTTGAGCAGGGCTTTGTTCTTATGCAGCTGCTAGAAACACAAAGATGTGGATGATAAGAAATAGTTCAGATGAAAATGAACTGTTGAGGGCAAAATATCTTCAGAAGGGATAAGAATTGCTGAATGATGAGTATAGTTTATCATATGGACTTTGCTGCAATGTATATGGTGTCCAGAGATGTACGTCTCATAAGCATGCACAGTATAAATCCCTCTGGATGCAAAAAAGTTTAATTTTTGTGACTGTTTAATGACATATTTCTATATGAAATTTAGCAGATCAAAGGCAGTTTGTATGGTTTGTTTTTCCTTTAGGAAATGCTGTCACAAAAAAACCAGACTAAAAATTCTGAAACGTTTTTTCTAGGGTTTCCCTCCTATGCTCAAAGGAGACAGGAAAATCTTTATCAACTGTATTATTAACTTCAGGCTAATTCAGAATAATTTTAGCATTAAACATGAATAATTTCAGAGTGACCTGATGACAGGTTAAAATTTTTTCTAAACTATGAAGTTTAGCTAAAGGACCATATACTCATTTCATTAACTTCTTCTTCCAGGCAATATTGCACTTTGGAAATGACTTAATTTGTTGAAATTAATGGCAAAGGTTTTTTGGAAAACTGCCTGTGCTAGGAGATCCATATAATACAGATACATATTTCTAGCTCACAGGATATGGTGATATATGAATTGATCATATAAAAAGGCTTATTTCTTGGTAAGATCTTCAAAGAATGCCGTGAAGTTTTAAATTTATGGAAATGGACAAAAAGTGTGCTGCAGACTAGATTCAGTGTCTCCATATGTGTTTTTTCCCCCTGCTACATTATAGTGCTGATAAAGGTTTTGAAAAGATGACATTGGACCCAGGTGATTAATAAAGGGTAAATAATTTAGCAGTTCTAGTTTTTTTACTCAATGGTAATTAATTTCCTTTATGTAAAATTTCTTAGCATCGTTGGTTATTTCAGCTGTGACACCTTAGCACAGCAGGTGACTGTGCAGATCCTCTGGGCTGCGGAAGGTGTGGTGAGAGGTGGACCTGGCGGCAGTCGGCAGAGATCAGTCAGTGCAGATGTTTGCAGCTGCAGAGCACAGCAGGACACATCTCCGCCTGTGCCGGGGTAAGAAAGCAGTTTAACGGTGGCTTTTCAAGTATGCAGGGACAAGTGCACTGGAAACTCTCTTTAAGGACTAGTGCTTAAATGTGATTTGAAATATTAATGCAACCTCATTTTCAGGCGTCGGGACTTTCTTGAGCAAAGCCATATGTTGTACTCGCTGGGGAGAAGAGGAGGCTCAGTCTGGGTTTGGAAGAATGTGACAATGTTGAGAAGGTTGACCTCCAGCAGTGAGTCGAGTTCAGGGTCTCAGTGGTTTTTTCCTCCCTTCTGTTTTTTCTTCTTTGGATTTTACAAAAGGGGATGCGCAGCTAGGGCAGTCAGGTTTGTTTCTTTGCATCGTATCGTGTGCCGAGGAGTCAAACCCCATAGATTTTTAGGCTGCTGCTGTACATTTTCCTACGCTTCAGAAGATTGAAATTGAGCTTGCTTTAAATGCAACAACCCAAGCCGATAAATCAAAGTAGATGTTATCGTGTCTTTCATCATTAAAGCTCGATGTGTTCAGTCTGAATCTTCCTGGCACAGGAATAGGTTATCTGGCCTCTCCGTGGACCTCTGTCCACAGCTGTGACTGTGGGCTCACAGCACGTTGCCAGCCACATTGCCTTCCTGCAGTGCTTTGCTCAACTGCAGAGACAGACCCACCACCTCAAACCTTTTTTTGGCTGTTCCTGCTGTTTTTCATGATGAGGGACGGAGTGAGCATGTGTTACATGTCCACGTGTCCACCAGTGCAGGAGCATCACCTGCAGCACTTGGAGCCTCGGCAAAAAGCAGGTGACTGGTGGCTGTTGTGACTTTGCTGAGGCATCTGCGATGTCTTCTGCGGGTTTGGCTTCCAAGAGCTGGCTGTGGCATTTGGCGTTACTGGCGGTACGGCTGCAACCTCTGCCACCCCTCCCTCGTTCAGATGTAGTGGCTGTTTAAAGTGACTTGCATTTCTATACCTAGTCGGTCATCTCCAGTCAGTTTTTTGAAGTAGGCTTGGTTTAGTGGAGCCACCCTTTGAAAATTATAGGCTATTACAAATCCCCAAACAGAGCTGCAGTTAGGTTGTGAGGGCAAGAATACTTGTCACATCAAGTATCTGCACAGCTGGTATGCTGGGACGTTTCTACAGCATCACAGGAATACCTGGAGGGGCCCAATGTTCAGAGGAGGTGCCTCCTCCTCCCCTCTGACAGCCAAATTGCAGAGTGCCATGGCTAATTTTACATTCAAGGCGTCTAACGTTACATTTCCATGTAAAAAAATTGCTGTCTTTGCCCTGGGAACATTATAAAGCTGCCTGCAACTATGCTCAATAGTCTAGGTATTATTTTATACCTCTCACTGAACAAAGAGAGTGATGAGCTGCTTGTCCCCAAATAGACAAATAGATGATGAATATGAAAAGGTACAACAGAGTGTTTTGGTCCTGTGTGAGGATTGATGGATTTGGGCAATGCTTTTCTTTTCCTGCAACCAAGTTCTATTCAAAATCCTCCCATTCAGCACCTCACCTACGAAAATTAATTGAGCTGCTTTATGTAGCTTGGACTCATTTCCATATTTTACCTACCCTTTCTAAAACAAGTTAAAAACGTCGTCACTTTGGAAATCACAACATATAGAGACTGGGAAACCACCAAGCAAACATTCCAGTGTTATTTCTGTTGAAATATTTCATATTATTGTAATTGATCAAGAATTAGGATGATTTTTAATAGCAACATATGGCAATTACTACAGAAAATGTTTCTGAGATACTTCTGACTTGTTTATATCATTGCTGTAAGTGTTATAAAAACAATGCAAAGTTATTCTGGAATGGAACTATTTGTTTATTTCCACCAGCTAATTTCCGCCAGCCCAAGTGAACGATTAAATTAATCATGCCATATTTAAAGGGCAGCATTTGCATTGGTATGACCCATGAATCGTAACTAACAGTTTACTTTTTATAGCCGAAAGGGTAAGAGGACATACAGTATTAGTAAATGGCCCATAAACATCTCTCTCATACAGATAACAGCTGTACATTTAAAATTTTCTTTCAGGATAACAGGGGGAAAAAAAAAAATCCCATCTTGATGAAGCCTTCTGGAAAAGTTATGCTGCTTGTTCACACTGGTGAGTCATTACAGCTTTTAAGTGATGTGAAGTGGCTGGCGTGGCACCTCCCGCGCCCTGCGCGCTGTGCAGTGGCAGCCCTTGGAGGCTTGGTTGGGAGGGGATGTGCCGTGGCATTTGGTTTGGTTTTAACTAATTCAGCACAGGTGTCTGCTAGGTTAATCTGGAGTTATTTTAGCATTAGAAAGAATATATTTGGGGAAGGCTTTGGAGTGAGAATGGGTAGCTAACAATAACGACATAAATTATAGCCAGATGAATCTTACATAATGTAATGGGCTCAGACCATGAACTCCTTAAATTCTAATATAAATTCAGAGGCTATCATTAATTATTCCTTTTATTTTTGTGAGCTGATGATGGCAGCAGCGTGAGAGATGTACTGTGCATGATGGCTCTCCCAATGACTCACTTCTGGCCTTAAGCAAAGCACTTAATGTGTCCGTGGCTTACCTGAAAAAGCGGACAGCATTGCTTTTCTCCATGATGGAGCTGGTGCCAGGCTTTACTGAATTAATGTCTGAAAGGTGCTTTGAGTTCCTAAAATAAAAGATGCCTTTGACGATTTGGTATTTGCCAGGGAAAATTGTAATTTGCTAGCAGCTAATGCAAAAGGAGTTTGAGATACTGCAGTCACCTTCTCTGAAACGCAGAGAAATCCCAAGTTTCCTAAAAAATTGAAGGGGTAATTGATTATAGTTTTTTGAGTTAATGTTAGAATCAAAGGAGGCTGGCAGTTTGAATTTGTTATATTTGAGACAGATTATATATCTGAAACTTACTCTAGTATCACCTTTGGGAGGCTTGTGATGAATGATGGCTGGTTAGTGGCAAGTCTCTGCGTACCGTACATGCCTGGCTGCAGCAGTGCTGCTTTCGCCCCGTGTTTCCCCTCGGTGTGCACAGCTGCCTCCAAACGCAGCCCTCATCTGCCCTGAGCCTGAGCTTATCCCCTCTAGAGGTGACAGTGGCTCCGGGGAAGATCCACGAGGGTCTCGAGGAAATTTGGATGCAGAGAGAGGCGGGGAGCTTGCACTGGGGTGGAAGGAGTGATGGTGGGAGGTGGAGGGATGCTGACAAGTGTACCAACCAGAGGTTTAGCGGCGCAGAGCCATTAATCCTCCCGCTCCTGCTTGATTGCCTTTGGCAGAAAATAAGACCGGGTAGTCTTCAGATAAATCAAGCAGTTGGCTGTCTCCTGGCTGACTACTTCGGTAGGTATGTGACATCAGTGAAGCTCTTGCCTCTGCTGTCTCCTAAGGTATCCACGCAGTGGCCTTCTGTGGCTTCCCAAATCAGCAACATGCAGTTTCCACCCCTGACTAAATGTCACCTAGAATCTAGATTTGCAGTTTCTGCTTTTTTTGTTTGTTTGGTTTTGGTGGCAATTTTTTTGTTGTTGTTGTTGTTTTTTGTTTTGGTTTGGTTTTTTTCTCTTTTGTTTTTTTGTTTTTTTTTTTTTTTCTTCCATGCACCTCGTGGGGAAGGTGAAGAGCAATCATGGTACAACCAGCTTTCCACGGAGATGTGAGCTTGGGGCAGTTCTGCTGGTTTTATTGCCTCAACTGGATACTAATAGCACCAAAAAGCATCCCCCCTCTCAACCTTCTTCCCTAAAAAAAAAAACCAAAAAAACCCCAACAAACAACACGGACAACTTCCAGCAAGTTTTCAAGACTGAACTTCTTTTAAAAGGAGAGCACAAGAAGACTAATAAAACCCTGGCTTTGGGAAATGAAGGGGAAAAACTGATATATACGTAGCAACTTGTGTGTTGTCTGATGAGTTTCAGGCATGTCTTTATCCTACATTCAAAGGTGCCACAGGTTTAGATAAACCTACACGCTAGCCTGCAGCCTTGCTCCTTGCTCTTCTTGTCCTGAATATAAATCCACACCCATTTTATCTACCCATCTGCATAAAGGCAACATTTCTACCTGTTCTAGAAATGGTCAATTAATTCTGTATCCTCACTGGTTTTCTTCTCTGATAATGCACGGTAGGTATTATTAATTTGATATTTCTCCTGCAATTTTTGTCATCCTAAGTAACCTCCAAATTTCTGGGACTGTAAATCCCTCTTTTGCAATACACTGAAAACGCAGCTTTTCATGAATATAGATTTACAAATCTCTAATTCAGCTCCTAAGGCCAAGTGCTCGGAAGGTACTATAAAATCCCAAGTACCTGACTTTTCCAAAGAGGTGGGACAGTAAAATTAAGTTAATGTGGCATTCAGATTTCTTTCAATAACCTTGTAAGTGTGCTTAGAGCACTAACGTGTTATTATGGCCCTGAAGAGGGGATGTAATACGGCTGGCCTTTTTTAATACTGCATGATTTGTGTGACCATAACAGCTGTCATCAGAAATGGAGCTGATGTGCGGTACTGATGTTGCAGAAGAGGGGATTGGAGAAAAGGAGTAACTTCTACGTGGTGGCTGAAAGCTGGAGCAAGGAGTCTCCTTTCTACAGCTCAACGTGCCTCAGCGGTAGTTGTTGGTGAGTAGCAGCTGAACTGAGAATTTAATTTTCCCTCGTGTTCCCGACCAATCTGTAAATCGCAATCTCAACCATTGCTCTTCTCCAACACGATGCTGAGGTCTGTTCCCACTAAAGACACCATTAAATTTGATTATCAGACATTCATCTCAATATTCTTATCGATCTGCAGGGTTTTTTTTATAATACTTTGAAAAGGTGATTTCTCATTAACAGAGCCCTGTGGAGCTGGAAAGGGGGAATATTGCACCTTTTTGCAGAAAGCAAGGAAAGACCAAGACACAGGGATTAAAAGGCACTTAGCACTTTCAGAAGTGTTGGTTTCATCCGCAGTTTCTCTCTGCTAGCTTTCCCAGACTCAAGGCAAACCAGCAATGCTCTCGCAGGCAGGAACTGAATGGCTTATGAAGTTGAGACTCCTCATTGGAAATTCCTGCGATGTGTTAACCAAGCGCAGAAACTCTCCTTGTCTGTTCCAACAAAATATAAAAACCCACTCCAGATTATATTAAATCCCTGCCTTGGGACAACGGCAACCACCTGATTTCAAACAACCTATGTTCAGGGTCTTCTATGCCAATGCAGTTCTTGAGGAGCAAATGTTGTACTATTGGTAAAACTAGAAATAAAATAAATATATATGTGTATATATGTAGAGAAGAGGACTGTGTTTTTTGAAAAGACTTTTATTTTTATATTGTTTTGCTTTTATTATCCTTATCCTAATGCTTAGATGTGATCTGGCAACGTTCCTTTAAAGTTTTGAAATCTTTTTGGCCACATGGGCTTTTTAATTATGTTCAAAACTCTTAAAACTGCATCAGCAAAAAGTGGTCTTTAGTGTTTGCCGCTTGTAGAGCTGGGGAAAAGCCAAATTCTGTCACTTCTATTCTGTAAGTAATGCTTTTGGCAGGGCTTAAGACTGAATACTAAAACATTGAATAATTGACATTCTTAGGCGCAAGTGGAGATTTTTCATCGATATGAGGCGGCTGCTCCTTCAGATGCTTGTGGAGTGTCTGAACAGGGAAGAATGATCCATGTTTCTGGCTCTGTTTGCGGCTGGAAGGTGGGCAGCCGCAGTGGGATGCTCACCTCGAAGGCAGCACTGTTATTTTACAAAGGGGACTAGGGACTGCAAAATATGTAAAAGCTGATTGAAGTGGAAAGCTACAGCATTAGTTACGTACTTTAATAGCTATATAATTTTGTTTAGTGGATGGAAACATTATGGGAAGCAGTGTAAGGGGACAGTAAGAGCTAAAAGATGAGTGGGAGAGAAACAAGTGATGTAGGAGGGACTGAAAGGAATAAAACAGAAATGGTGGGAGGTGGATATTTGGAACAGAAATGCGGCTCAGTGGGAGGAAAGACATGGAATACTCAGGTCAGCAGAAGCACAGTGGTGGAAGGTCAACGGTTTGCTTTAGGCTTGTAGTAGTTCTCCAGGACTTCCCAGTGTAACGCATTGGGACAGGTCACATGGCACTACCAGAGGCACAGCAGGGTTTAGGATGAATACTTTGGAAAATGCTCTTAGTTTCTGGTCTTGGTTTATATTATATCTCAGCATGCAAAGCAAGCATCTTTCGTATAAAAATCTGAATGCCATTTGAGCGAACATGCTGGTAAATTTGTTTGGTCCAAGTCCCATTTCTTTTCAAAGAACTAATTTGGATTCTAAATGTGTAGCTCTCTTGTCGCTTAGTTTCATATATGATATAGGCAAAGGCATGTGTATTGCAGATGGTTGCCTGGTATTTGGATTCTTTTATGTTAAAAATATATTTCAGGTGTTGATTAAGCATATCCTGCTCCTGAGCAGAAAAGCAGTATTTGACATGAATTTTCAAGTTATTTTTTCTAGTTAGAGTATGAATGTAGGTATTTAACTGGAAGTCAACTATATTAGCTGAATCATTAATAAAGTAAGTTTTTTGATCGCCATCTTTAATCTTATCTTAAGAAATTGCCTGGAAGACTTTGCCTTTGAGGGCTAACTTTGTCTTTCAGAGAGAACTTTATTATTGAGCCCTTTTCAAGTTTCCATCACTGCCTTTGACACAGACTAACAGGGCTGTATTGATTTACCCTGGACTGGGTGCCCAGTGCTAATCTACATTCAGGTTAAAAACCACTACATTAACAGAATATTTACGTTGTGACACAAACTTCCCAAGGTAAAGCTGGCAATGCCTCCGGCGTTTGTTGGCCTGATAAGAAGGCACCACACTGAGCAGAAAGTGGCTGAGTACAAGTTGAGGGGACCCGGTCACCGCTGTTTGCTTCTGCAACTGCTGTGACAGGTTTTCTGCAATGCTTGTCCCCTTCCAAACACTTGAAAGTACGCTTATGTTTTGCAGTATGTTTCTTTATTTTTTTTTTAACATTCCCCCTTGCTGGTACGTCAAAGATCCAAAGGACTGGAGGTCCAAACCTATTAGAAACCCTTCCTTCCCTTGCAGAGCAGATTCTCCCTATGAGTAAACACAGCATCCCAAAAAGCACTGCTGCCTCACAGACTGAGAATGGCAGGACACCATGTATCCTGGAGTGGCTTGATGGGATTGAAAAGCAAATATTATCTGAAACAGCATCTTTGAGAAATAGATATTTTTCCAAAGGGAGAAAATAGCATATCTTTTTATACAATCTCAGGCTTCTTGTCTCTTCAGCACAGTTTGGTATTTAAACAAATTTTTCAATAATTGAAAATCAAGTTGAGGGGATTCACTATCACGTGCACAGGAGACAGGCAGTTGCATGCAACCCAGCTGGCTTCATCTAATTTCTGGGCTCCAGATACTGCCTCAGCTGTAGAGGAAATCCTTCACAATCCTTTCTGATTGACAAAAATGATGAGTCGAAGTCTTAACAGAGTATCTAAGGGAAAATAATAGCAATGCAACTCAAACTCAAAGACAGAACTGAAAAAGAAAGCACAGGGACAGCACAGAGTCTCTTATAAGAGCATAAAAGGAAACTATTTAGTGTAACGCATGCTGCTGCACTCTTGTGATGAACATCTAAAAGGAGAAGGAGTCTTAAAACTGTTTAGCAGGGAAATAAGAAGCAGATTTGGTCAAAAGCCTGAAAGTTGAAAAGTGGCAAAAAACAAATAAAGAAATGAAGGAACAAAGAAATCCCAACCCAGACAAAATCACTTACAAAGTCACAGCCCCCCCCGCTTGTATTGCAAAAGGGAGCAGATGGTGTTATACCTCGTGTCCTGTCATTTCTGCAGGGAAGCTTCCTCACCTGTCGCCTCCTCACGATGTCTCCACCTCCCCGACCCCCTGTCCCCTCCAAAGATGCTGTAGACGAGCAGTGTGACTCTGATTTTTTTTTTTTTTTAATTACAAGAAAGCTGGGAAAGCTGTAAATTTATCTGCACTGGCACCACGTGCCGTATGTACAAACACGTTTATAAAGGGGCACTCACTGACCAAATTAAATGTGTTAATTCACCAGTCCTAGGTGTTTTTTTTTCTTTAACTCACAAACTGCATCTCCTTTCAGTTATGATACTCTATGAATGCCTGGAAACGGAGAAGAGACTGTTTTCCCCATTTGTTCAAATATCAAGGCAGTTTGGAGGAAACAGAAGGGGATTTGGTTTAGCAAACTCAGCTCATGCGACAGATGTCAAAGTATGGAGCTTGTTTGTTGTCAGCATTTGTTGGGGAAAGTTTGCTCTCAAAATCACTGAAGGCAACAACCTTGCTTGTATAACAAGCCTAGTAGGCTGCTATATTTTCAATCGGATGCATACTTTCTCTGGATCAAATAGTTGAAATATAATCCCTCATCAGGTAAAGGAAAAACTTCATTGTCTGCACCTTTTTCAAATATAGCTGAAAACCGCTTCGAGTTCTGTGTGGGCTTTTTTCCTTCATTTTAAGATCACTAACTGCACTGTTCTGGCACTCGGTATCAATGATAGCAAGCATGTCTAGATAAGGCATCAGAATTTCCAAAAGAAACGTAGATGCCTTCAGCCTCCTAAAGCTCCTTTTAGCAGTAGTTACAGCTTGGTAGAGCCGCGGTGCTCCCAGGGTGCTCCCTGTATTTATTTATGTAGCAAATATCTTTGCCTTCATGAAAAGTCTAGCACTGTTGGTCAAAGACAAGACCTTTCAGACAGAATTTTTTTTAGAAAAAAAACCCCACAAGTCTGGGCCAGCATTGTGCCTTTTCAACGACTGTGGGTTTTATACTGCTGTACTTATACAGTTAGTTGAGTAGCAACCTTTCACGAGCTGTCAGTGGGTCTTTTTTCCTGAGCAAATGAGTGTTGAGGTGACGTACCTAGAGAGGGATTCCAGCTCTTAAAACCCATCCTTCATTTCTTATGCTTTAATTGCATGTGATTTAGAGTCATTCGATGTCAGTAAAGAGATAAAAGGTGCTTTATAAATAAGTAATTTTTCTGCCGAGAGTCCCAAAACATTGGTTTCACATCCTATTATTAACACAGGGCCACGCTGTTCAAATGAATTTTAAGCCGCACTGAATTTTATACGTTGTTACTATAAAGATAATGAACTGCAGTTATTTCAGGTAATATTGTTTGCAAAGGGTCACTTCAGGAAATTATTGGGGAATAATTTTGTTTTAAATTGAGGTGAAATACAGCCCAAAGAGATTTCATTTGTCTCATTAAAATCCATTCTAAGATGTTCTCTCAACAGGCTTTATTGGAAAAGGAGAAGTTAATGTTGTACCATGGAGGACCACTGTCGCGCTGCCCAAGCCGCGGCTCAGGCAGGTGCTGAACTCTGAGTATTGTAGATGTTATGCTCGGAAGGGAGTCAGGCAGGTAAAATGAGTGAAGCTAAAGGTTAGCAGCACCTCCGGTCCCAAGACTCTGTGTGTGTGTTTGCAGGAGATCACGAAGGTCCACAGAACGGCCAGCTCTAAAGGAAGGAGTTATTAGCATGGCTGGGGCTTATTTTTGCTAAAAGCAAAAGGAGTTCTATACGTTTTCAACCTCAAATAATTAAATTTTTCTAATACCAAAATTCAATAAACCAAATCCTCTGATGTGACTCATAAAATTTAAGAAAACCGAGAGCCTGGAGACAGATTAGGATTTATTGGCCTGCTGGTTTTTCTAGCAGAGCAGTAGCTGCAAGGTCCAGATCCCACCTGAGCTCCAAGACGTCTGGAGGAAAACATCCAGCTCCTCCTGCTCTTAAGAAAATTATCCCATGTGTGAAAAAATTTGCGTCGAAGAAAATTGGTGGCTGTGGCGTTACTTAGGGACTTTCCCCCTGTGTGTTTCAGCAGTTTTGCAGCTCAGAGCTACGGGAATTGAGCGAGAAGCGCTGGGAGAATTTTCTCTGCTGGGGAAACTTCCACGTGAACCCAACAGACACCGGGAGCTTTTGGCAATCCGTCTCCCTTGGCCTATTTCACTCGAACGCGGCTGGAAGGTAAGAACAAATTTCAAAATGTCCAAATAATCCTAAAAGCTTCTTACAATAGCTTGCTGCAAAGTCCCCAAAGTCTTGATATAACAAAATTTATATTGGCTGTCAAAACCCAGGAACTGATTTGTAGCTGCATTAAATCTAGTGCGGTCCTGGAACAAAATCCCAGTAACAGACACTCTCCCTGCTAGCGAGCGCGCAGACTGTAATTGCAAAGATTCTATTCTCCTGTTTTCCTTTGGAAGTAAAAGCTCTTTTTGACATAAATTTCCAAACTTTTCAATTAATCTTTCCCTCGTGCAAGTTGATTAAAATCTCACCCTTGTTGATTAATATATGTGTAAAGTACGTTGGGTAGCTGCCATTTAGCATTTTACTATTTCCAGTACTGACACGGAAGAGAAACAGGCATACCAATTAATAATTTACCTAATTTAGAATCAGCTATGCAATTTCCAACAAAAGGCTAGCGTGCATTTAAATTTTGCAATTTGGAGTTAAGTTAGCTTTTATATTTTTCTAATTTGTAAATGGATGAGGACTTTAAAATTTGTGATGTGCTTACCGGGGAATGTTTACCTAATAAATGCAGGGGCATTCCTGTAGCAGAAATGCTTAGGGTGTTGTGGCATTTCCAAAACCCTTATGCATTTTACCTTCATCTTTAATGCTGGAAGCTTTGATCAGGAGTCAAATTCCATGTGAGAGCCAGCAAAGAGCCCAGGAGGACACCTGTGTTTCTTTGCCATACTGAAAGTAAGCCCAGCCAAGCCATTGGTACAAACCTGGCTATGATTAAGAATTTCTCTTGCATTTTGCTTTGCACCCCCAGTGGTGTGCTGTCCCCGTGCTTCTCCCCTCCTTGCCCAGTAGCGATAGGACCAGAGGAGCGTTTTCCATTGGAATCGTACTCCTCTGCTTGGCTGTTCCTCACTGTCTGCTTGGGATCGGTGATGTCAGGAAACACAGATATGCTTTGCTTTCTGAATATGTGATTCCTATTGCTTTCCAGATTCTCTGGGTTTGTCTTCCCAGTTGTGACATTCTTTTAATTCCCACGAAGCCAAGTTTTTCTGACTGTTGCACTTCTTCTTACAGCGCAGTGTGGTGTTATACTACTCTGTGCTGGTGTAGGTGAGGGAGGAGGAAGGCGCGCGTCTCCTGTGAAAGGGAACGGGTGACCCTGTCTGATGCCTGACCTGCCGCTGCAGCGGCTGTGCCCTTTGCAACCACACGTGAGCAATTTGGTACATTCTAGTGAATGCTTCTGAATGTCTCTAACCCCACAGACCAAATGAATTTGTATCTTTCACATAATTGAAAACGTGTTTCTATCAGGTCTCTGTCCCTGCTGTAAGCACCCTCTTCTCCCCGGTTACAGCGGGGAAATCTGATTCTCTTTGCTTCTACCCGGCTGTGGCTGAGGCCACGGTGTTACAAATAACGTTATCAGCTACCATTATTGGCACATCTAAGCCCTAAGAGGTGTACAACACATTTCCCCTTTCAAACTGAGCAAAAGAAATACTATCCTTTTAAATCGCACGAAAAAATATATTCGCTTGGGCAGAACCACGCTACCTCTTCCCCTACTAGTTCATGATGCAATTCATCCTCCTCTGCCATAAATTAATGAAACAGCTCGGTTCATCCAAATACAAAACCCTAGGCTTGTAGCCATTCAGTTACAAACCAGTGCAGTAAACGCTGATTGAAAAAATCCCACCACTGGTAATGCATTCGCAAGATGTTGGAATTGTGTAGCCAAAGCGATATTGAACCTGCTCTGTATTTGGCAAATCAAACTCCCCTAAAGTAGTTCCCAGCTGTCCAAACATAAGTGGTCCTACTATAGTTGAATAAATGCAAGGATTACCCCCATCTGCTCATTGGCTTTCAAGGTTATCATCCAAATGTCCCAAAGCAAAAACCCTGACAAACAAACCCCTGAAAGTTGCTAAATAGCAGGAAATTACAGCACACATCACATAACCAATTCAAAAATAACAAGTGCTCAATCTAGCTACGAGTAACTGAGGCAGTGATAGTCTATTTTCCACCTGCAGCACCGGATCTCCATCCTTACCACTGCTTGCATTGTGCAAAAGCAGTGATTTAGAGCACAAGTTCAGGTGCAGCTTGGCAGAATAGGATTTGGGGATGAAGATTATTCCTTGAATGCCGTATCCAGCATTTACGATTGGCTTGGGAGATTCTGCAAAATCTCTTGGCTTTTTTGGGTGGAGTTCATACTTAGAAAACAGTTTTTGGTGAGACCTATGGCACTGAGCTGGATGCTTTTGTGAAGCGCTGGGTATATTGCAGCCCTGCAACAAGCCAAGTCTCTTTGGTCTGCAGGACTGGCGTGAGTATGTGCAGAAGCTCAGATATCCTGCATGGTAGGCATGTTCTCCCACCACGGGTGCTGCTGGGGCTGGATGTGGGCTGCACGGTCTCTGAGATAACTAAGAAGCAAACAAAGCCGGCTGCTGTTGGTGTTTTTCCTTGATGGAAAAAAATGATGTCTTGTAAAATACGACCTGATGTATATTGTATTGATTTACTTAGACTGTAGGCAAGTTTCCAACCTGATGTAACATCACTTTGTTGTGAAGCTCCTCAAATACACAAACTGTGGTTTATTCCAAGGCAGCTGCCCCTGAACCCCAGTAACGTGATACAAGTGCTGAATCTGGTTGCGGCTGCAGACCACGGGTGGGATCTTCCAACTGTACCCAGTGCTTTGGATCTCGTCAGCCTGGAAGCAGGACCTGCTTCCACACAACATCCCATAATACCAGCCTTGTCAAAGGTGTCCCTTGGGAGATTTGTGGGAAAAACGGAAAAAGCAGGAAGAGGAAAAAAACCCCCAAAATTAGTACCTGCCCACTCACCCAAATAAAAATTACATGCGCATTTCTGAAGATATAACTTTAACAGAAAATTTTGCTTTTTTTATTCATGTGTAGATAGAAATTATACATAATTCAATGTCTTGAACTACACTTACTATAGCTATTTTCTTTCTACAGAGTTATTTTCGTGGAAGGATGGAGATTAAGAGGTCTGATTTTATTTTATTTAGATTTTATTGATTAGTGGTCCATACCAAATAAGGGAGGAATCAATGGCTTTTGTTCAGCATGATGGAAGCTCTAGAGCAGAGTGCTATTTATGTACAGAAAAGTCAGACAGGAGTGGGCTTTTGTAACAGAAATCAATTCAGAGTAGTAACCCAGAAACACTTGGAGGAGAAAAAGAATTTGTTTAGATTCTCATTTGCTGAAGTTGAGTGACTTTGCAAAATAAAATTTATTTTGCTATAGTGATGGGTGACACTGCTTGTTGCCAGGTCCAGTGTTCAATATAAATAAAAGTCTTTCCTGGAGAAGTTTAGCAAGAGAGCAGCACCACCTCTACAGCCTGTCTGGCCCAGTGACAGTCGCACTCAGCTTGTGCTGAGTGCCCCAGGCTCGTACGAGGGATGGCATTTGATTTTTTGCATTTTTATTTTAATGCACAGAGATCACATTTTTTCCTGCTTAAACTCCTCATGATCGTATGGAAATTGTAAAGAGGTATATGTTAGCTTTTCCTTGTAACCTTTGGTAGGCAAGTAATTTATAAATGAGTTGAGGAAACAAACTGTTGAAAAGGCAAAGGAATGATCAGCCAGAAGAAATGGTGAGCGAAGATGCCAGGAAAGCTGAGACACGCTCAGATTAGCTAGATTGAAACAGGCAGGCTGGGGTAAAAACATAATTGGGGGGTGGGGGTGGGGGGAAGGGAAAAGAAAGCAACCTTACTTTACAATTTTACTTTGGTGAGAGAGGTAACAACAAGAAAATGCTTTTGAACATAGAAAAAGACCAAATGGAATAAAATCAACTTAAACCAAATATTTCATTACATGCAACTTGAGACTGCTCCGAATCTGGTTTATTGATGGGGAAATTTTTTTTTACTGATTAATGGGCAAACCCAAAGGATAATATATTGATTGAGCTAAAATATTGTTTTACAGGAGAAAAAATTCTAGTTTATCATTATTGAAAGAGATGTCTGGCTAGTTTTATTCTGAAATGATATTTTTTTTCTCTGAGCACATCATTGCCTGAAACAAAAAGTCATAATAGGAGTACGACGTTATTCTGACCTAAAAACAAATCTAAAAAAATTGCGCAATGTTAAACTTTTCTACTGCTCTTGTGTGCTGTCTTCTATTTTTCTTTTTAAGAAATTCAGTCAAATTCCATCTCTTATTATGGCACTAAATTTGTACCATTTTATGAACCATTACTTTTTTAGATTATCAAAGTAAATAGTGTTAAAAGTGAACTTCTGTTCCTCATATCTGGAAGAAAAAAATATTTTCTGAGGTGCACAGTTACCTCTATGAATGAAGGCACCCTCTTTCCCTTCTCCATCACTTTCCACCTCTTCCCTCAGAGGCAGCAAGTCACCTGAAGAACCGGAGCAAAGATTCCCACAGGAGCCAGGACCACCGGGCAGCCTCCAGGCACACGTGAATTTTCTCTCCATGCTATAGCTCATCATACAGGTCTTCTAATAAATCTCATACTCTTGCAGTATCTTGTATTATTAGCAGTTTATCTTCCTGCTTTCAATGCGATTCTAGAACTTGCAGAAGGAAATTTAAAGCAAACATTTTAAAAAACAACAGCAAAATAAATACGTCTTGGTGAATACAGGTACTGTTTATTCACAAACTCATTGCCTTTGGGGAAAATTATTTAATTTGGATGATCATGTTTTTAAATGGTTTTGCCATGTAACCTTGCAGTTATCAGTTACTGAGTCGATTTATTTATGGTCAAGCACCACACAAACTGGTAGCACAAGTGAGCATTTTCTAAATTCATCTACAAATACATTGTACTAAAAAAACAGGCTATAAACCTAAGGCCATTGGTACACTAGAAGGTTCACTACCAGAATCGCTAGATCACTGTTAATTTATTTGACAACTTTTAGGTTCAGTTCGAATATTAGAGCTGTCATTGTAAAATACTTCCATTTTTCCTTCAACACTGCTTTGAGATGGTTCCGCTTTGAAGCTATGTCAAAGTAGCTCTGAATCAGGAGAAACTTTACAATTTTTAAGTTGAAAGTCTAAACAGCCTCAATATGCTGTATAAAATTGTTTTGAGGATCGAACCTCCTACTATGGTACCCTGGAGCATTCAGTCACTTTCAATAAATCTCTTTTAATAATTTCTCACTTGTCCTTATTATTACTAACAGCCAGAGCATCTCAAGGCAATGTCAGAGTAAAGGCTTTGGCTAGATGCGGGAGTAAGACTTATTTGAAAGTTAACATGAAGGAAAAGTAATCCAAATGTGAACTTACTGGGGAAAGTGACTTTTTGTGCATGAATTTACAGATGGCTGGTGTCAAGTCTGTCAAAAAAAAAAAAAAAAAGTCACAGTTTCTTTGATTTCAAGAAGTTATGTTATAGGGTAAGTATATTGAGAATGGAGTTTTGGAGGTCTGTTTTTCTCGTCTTTAAAGCTTTGCTTTTATTAGTTTTCTTTCATTATCTCTGGAAAAGCTACATTCAGCATCTGCTGGGAATACCTGCCATTAAATCATTTCTGAGAAACACAGATCTGGGCTACCTGACTTTTTCCCCAGTCCTCTAACAAAAAATACCTAACCACAACTTTCCATTAAAAAAATATGGGGAAGGGATTTAATGTACTTTAAGTACCTTGTGTTAATTGCAAAACTCTTTCTTGATCTCCACCACGTGATGGAGAATTCAAGCTGGAGAGTGCTCCCTTGCCTTGAGCTGGATGCCAGGCTTGTCCTGATTTCCAGTGCATTTAGTCAAACAGGGGTAGAAGGCTAATTCCTAATTCTTACCCAAGCAATTTTCCAAATAAATAAATTCCCTGTGTGAAGTGAGCTAGATCAAAGCAGAAGTTTGGCTAACAAGCCTTTCAGCACCTATTGTGGAGTTGACTCTTTACCACACAGTCCACAAAGCTATTTGCATGTTTCACCCGCCACCAGCAATCGAATTCTTATGGGTTCTGTCATCCAAATGGTAGTTTGTGCCCTGAAGTTTATTTACCTGTGAGCTATTTTGTTTAAAAACCTTGCGCCTCAAGAACACCTGCGCTGTCTCACTGTTTAGCCAAGGTGTGAAGATTCCGTCTCAGGACTCCTCCATCAATGAATGTGCATTTCTTTCACTGAAAATTCTTCCAAATCCCAGTTGAAGCCATTTTATTCTGCAAAAGATGATGCTCCCCGGAGCATGCTATTTGATAAAAAAGGACAAAATCAGGAAGACACTGTTCATTTTTGGTGTTTTGCTGGGGTTTCCCCCCCCCCCCTTTTTTTTTTGTTTTTGGTTTTTTGGTTGGTTTCTTCTGGTTGTGTTGTTGTTGTTGTGATTTGGTTTTTTGTTTCTTTGTTTTTTTGGTGGTTGTTGTTGTTGTAGGACTGCCAGGAAGAGTTCTAAAACAAGGTTTGGGGAGAGCAAGGGAAACTAATTCTCTCTTTATGGTTGCTCTTTTCTCATAAACACTCAGCTTTGCTACCAGTCTATCATAGATGAGATTTAATCTATATAAAACTCTTGACAACTGCAGTGATAATTTCAGCCTCCCAGTTTACAAGATTATAAAAGGCAGTTTACCCTCGCCAGTCTGGGAAGGGCTGGGTTTGGGCATGCTGCACTCCATAATTCAGACTATTCGATTTGAGGCTAAGATAGATGCTGAAGCCTGGTAGTGCCTTGTGACCAGGCTATATGGTATGGCTGCGTGATTTTGAAAGAAACAAAAAAATTTTATATGAAGTCGTCAGTACTATAACACAATGAAAAGGATCTGGCTCAATGTGCAGCTTTCTAAATATAGCCGATATAACCCACAGCGGTGAGTACCAGGGGATGGGAGCGTGGATGCGGTACTCGATTGCATTAATATAAAATAATGCGGCTAGCAGGACATTAATACAGAAACCAGCAGTTCCTGGTCTACAATCAGCCATTTAATTGAGCAGTGTAATTCACAAAGCTTGTGAACTTGGGGGGGTTTCTCATTCAGGCTCCTGCTGCCTTTCCGTGCAGGTGCAAACCGATGAAGGGCTGGGCAGCGGGGACCCCCCGAGCCGACGGGCACGGGGAAGCACCGCTGTTGTGTCGCTGGCCTTACCCTCGGCAGCCCTACCACCGCTCACCGCAGACATTGCTGACAGCAAGCGAAGTACAGCAGTGATTGGGGAGTTAATGACGCAGAACTTATTTTTCACTGTTTCTGTCAGTACTTCGCAGTACTGAAGGGAAAAGAGAGCTGTAAAATAGTAGAGCGTGACTTTGGAACCACTGTTTTTCGCTTTCCCTCCTGTGGTTCTGGGTGAGGCTGTTATGGATCTTGAAAGTTTTGCGATTCAGAGGTCTGCAGGCGTTAGCTGCCTGAGCACCCATCCCAACCCTGCAGCTCAGGGAGAGCATCTTGACTGCGGAGACTCCCAAAACGCCCCTTCCCTTGGTCACACTGGCTCTCCTGGGCTGCACAGTCAAGCAACATTATTTTTATTAAAATACTTGTGAGTGTTTCTAATCTGGCTTAGAAATACTAGTATCTGGCAAAGTAAAACTGGTAATGCGTATTGCGAAGGCAACGTGGGCAAGAGCCATCTGCAGGCGATCACTGTCCCTGGGTGCGAGCCGGGCTTAGGATGCGCACACCAGCGCAGCCCGAGTGGAAGAGCCCTCACGAGGGAGGACACTGATGTACAGCCCTTTCCTCTACCCAAACATGAAGTTTCATGAAACCTGGAAGAAAGCTATGACATCTCCTATTCTGTCAAATTAGATTAAACTGTGTGGAAGGCTTCAAATGGAAGAGCCGACTGCTGGAGGGAGAGAGGGATGCCTGAGCAACCAGCTGTATCTCGGTTCCCCAGGAATCAGGGTAAAAACACATCAGTTCTTCGCTCAGAGTATTGATTTCTTGAGGGGAAGGTAAAGCCTAAGATTTGTTTTCTTCCTCATTGATAAGACTCCGGTTCATAATGAGCAGAGACACCGGGTGTCGTTAACTCTTACGGAAGGTCCAGAGATAGCGGCGTGGTCCTGACAGTGCTGCGCTCCACGGTCCAGACACATGACAATAGAAGCAGATATATCTTTTAATTAAATATTTCACATATAAGTTGTAATTATTTCTAATTAGCACTAATGAAATAAGAATGGTGCAAACAAGCAATATAATTGGGTGATAAGCATTTTTTTAATTAATGAGAATGGCATGGATAGTACTAATTGACTCAGTTTGGTAATTGTTTTTAAAAATACTTTGGTTTTGGAAGAGTCACTTACTTTCTTGAGATTTTCTTGATCTTCGCTTCTCATTTCCATTACAACACTTTTTACTAGCTGTAATTAAAATATTTTGACTATCCCAAGCTCACTTTTATCCAAGAAAGAATATTGTTCCAGATTTACACTTTATATTATTTATATATGTTATAAACTTTATAATTTTTTTTATAAAAACAGATTTATACCCACTTTTCTTGATTCACATAGTTTTATGCAGACCTACTGATGAAATTAAATTCTTGCTGTATCTCCATTGCTGTAGTTCCCATTATTAACGGAACAACTGAAAATTAGATGTTGGTGAGGCATAACAGTAAAAGCAAATGCACTATGCAGTAAGGAGATAAGTTCAAATGCCAGAAACATCAAACTAAATTTGAAATCTTCTTGTATTCTCAGATATTGACATTCTTTATCAATATTTAAGATTCTTTTTAGGAATCCCAGGCAGACAGACTGTTTTGTAACATATTCTGATGAGGAATCCAGTATATAATTTTCTACAAAGGGTGGTTTTGGCACCCAGAATAAAGCCTTCAAAATACTAATAAATCACATCCAGAAGATTTATGTGAATGGCTTTTCTCTGTAGCCATTTCATGTAGTGCATAGTGGAGCCGTCGTATTTTTATTCTGGGTTGGCCTGGGGTCTCTGAGACCCAGTTCAGCCCCCCATATGCTGTTTTGGCTTTCTGTTCCAACTGCTGATTTTGTGCCAACCCAACTATTCTGTAAAGATTTGTCAAAAAAAAATAAATAAAAAAAAATCAAATGTCTGATTTTTACAGGTCCAAATTTTCCTGGAATTTGATACAGGCAACTCATCCGTCTTCTGCAGGGCAATGCAGTTGCTGGGAATATTTAGAGAGAAAAATAACCGTGTCTAGGATTAGACTATAAAGTTTTGGAGGTGGTAGCACAAACTAGAAACCTGGTCCTGGTAATCATGGTCCTCTCACTGCTTCTGGCAGCAAAATGAATTTGTTTTACAATTTGAGCATCAATCTTTTCCTTTGATTTAATTTAATGCATTGCAGTAGCTGTGGGATGTCAATGACTCCTGGAGGTACAGTAAGTGCTGCCACTGTTAGTGTCTTCATTCTCTTCCTCACCAGTACAGAAGGGAGAGTATGCACAACTGCATTAAAACTTGAGAAACGTTGATTAAAAAGATTGGTCTTTTTGGCACAGTCTCATTTAGCCTTTTAAAAGCCACCAGAGAGGATAATTACATCAGACCCGGACCCCAGATCTCGGCCTGATAGATACCCTTAATTCCCTTCGGTCTCTGTGGAACTTGTGAGCATTAAGCACATTTCAACATCAGTCCTTGGACAGGAGATCATACGTCCTTCCATTACCAAAATTACCTATCTTTAAAACACTTCAGGTGATAGTACTTACAGAGAGGGGGAAAAAAAAATCATAAAAATGAATAACAATTATTTTCTCTGCATGTTTTAGGTGAGTGGTGTGTAGTCGTTGTCATAATAAATCATAAAGTGTCCAATTTAGTGAGCTGAAGGGACCTTTGTGCAATTCAAAGAATTTTAGCGAGCAAAATGAACTATGAGAGAACAACAGTTTTATTAAACTGCCTCCATTTCTAAGACAGATTGCGTGGTTAACTGGCAAATTGGTGAGTCTACAAATAAAATATGTAAGAAGCAGCAGACTCTGAGCTCCTTGTTTTATACACAGACCGTTTGTCCCTAACAGTAAATATGTTTTAAAAGCTGCTGTGTAGTTTGATAAGAAGTGCCTTTTCTAGTCATTCAGGCATCTGTTTGAAATTATATTATGTCGTCACAACACCAAATCTCATTGTGCCGGTGATATTATTGGATGATCTGTTATAATAAATGTATTTGCTGTTCACTTTGGTTTATACCTCTAGGGGACCATTTTCCTCTTGGTGGAGGTAATTAGACCTAAAATTCTCTCTCTCGATAACAGATTCTCCACAGCTCACAAAATACTGAACATACTAATATGAAAGTATGAATTTCATTTTGTACATTGGTAAAAGTACTTTACTTTGCAGGAGGCCCACAGATACCATCTACCTAAATGAAACAGGACTAGAGAGGAGGTGGAAAATGCTTTTGAATTAGATTTATTGATTTATTTTTTAAAAAAAAGATACTTCAAGACTTGCTCTTTTTCTCCTCATGGGTTTTACTAAGATTTGCTGAGAAATATAAGCAGGGAGTTCAGCCCTGTACGGTCCACACAAACCTTGCACAGAGAGCCCTTCAGAAAGGACCATCTGGATTTTTCCATCTGGAAACGCTGGTGGGCAGGGGGATGCTGTGCCCAGCTCTGGGGTAATAACCACTATGGGCTGGAAATGACATTTTCTGCTTCCCTCAGATCACACGCAGCTTTGGGGAAGTCAGGATTTTATACATTCAGGTCTTTTCAGAGGATCTAATGGTCTGACATTATTGAATGAAGTTTTCTCTGAGCTCAGGGCTGGAGCCTGTCTCGCCCTTAGCTATGGGGCTGAAAGTACATAAGATGATTTTCCTCCCAAGCCCTCTGAAGCCAAGCCAGACCATTCTTTCCGGCTTTCCCTGGGATGCGAAAAGCAGAGGACCTTCTGCTTGTTAGTGATATTTATTGGCTCTTTCCAAAGGAGGAAGAACCTGTTATGTATAAATATTCTGTGGATATTGCACCTTGCAGAAAATTGAAAATTGCTGCATCCTGAAAATTTCTAACACCTCAAGAAAGATGATGGAGTCTGGATGAAGCCTAGAAACAGGTTAAAGAAGTAATGGTGGTAAACTGGTTTGGTGATCGATGAATAAAAAATACATTACTGCAGCAGAAATTAAACTGTTTTGAAGCATTTAAACCAAATCTTGTTTTCTTACAAGCTAAAGGCAAAGCACTGAATGAGATGCCCACCTCTTTTTTTTTTTTTTTTTCTGGAATAGTTAAATAGCATCCACGTCTTTCCTCACTAGAGGCAACTTTTACGTGCTATTAAAGCCAAGTTTGTTGCCTGCCCTGTGCCATAGTTGAGTTGCAGCCCTACATACATACCTAATTCCAGATGAGGTCTGGAGGTAAGGAAATTCCCAAGGTCATTTGCAAGCCGGGTATTAAAAGGTCCTCGACAGTTTTAATGTTTTTTAATGTTATTAGTAAATTTCATTAATAAAATAAGTCATTAGTAACTTAATGAGTATATCCTCATTACCCGATGTCGCACCCAAATGCAAGTTTGTAGGAATATGACCCTAGGCTAAAGGGCAGATTCCTCCTATGTTTGGGTATGGAAAAACCTGACAGAAGAAATCTGACAGGCTGAACTGAGGGTAAAGTTCTAGGTGGAGAAATTGTAAGCATAAGAAAGAGAGAAATTTATAGTATTTCATAAATCATGTCCATTGGGCCTTTTTTCTCGAATTTTGTGCAGCCAGAACCCCCATTTGCCCGTATGTGCAGCAGATACGGGCTGCTCATAAATCAGCATGGCATAGGTGCAAATCCTTTTGGTCTGTGTTTTGTAAACTCTTGTTTCCAGGTTGCTCCCTGCTCCCAACGCGAGAGAAGCGGCACAGCCAGCTCGCTGTGCTCTGCAGATGGGTTACCCGTCGCAGCGTTTAGCTGCATCTGGTGCCCGCGGGTTAGATTTTCCTTTCATCAGCCAGCCAGGAGCAGCAGTTGTGCTTTGGGGACTGATCCAAACCTCACGGTCGAACACACACGGGCAGAGCAGGAGTCTCCCTGGCCCTGGTCCACTGCAGCAGGATGAGTGCCGGAGCCAGCGCATCTGTTACCCTCTCTGACTTTGAGGCACTATTGGATTTATTCCTCTCCTCACCAGCTATTCCCTGAATCTCTGCAGTACATGCGAACAGGCAGCTATATGTCAGTGCTATGAATGCTATACAGTGACATTAAAACAGGTTTGGAAATAGAAAATGTGCTTTTGGTGCCAGAAAGAAGTTTGCTAGGTGTGAACTCTCTCTGCTACCTGTATGCCTTGAACTCTCACGAGATCAGTTATTTGGAAGAAACAGATGAAAGTTCCAAATAGGAATATATTTTGGTCTGATTACATTGCCCAGATACTAGCAAAATATTTTTATATATCTGCTAAAAGAGTAAGGGCACCTCCAGACTGCTTTTACGTCTGTAAAAATCTCCATTTGATCAAATAGCAGTGAAATCATAGGCTGCCACGACTCTATGTAGTAATGTCAACATCATCTGAAAATTTCTGTACAGATTCCTTCTATGGAAGTTGAACGGCAGAGTTTCTGCAGGCTTTGTCAACCACTCCTTAGCCTTCTAGAATCATATGTTAACAATGTACAAAACATACCACCACAGAATGCTTACCATATTTCTAATAGCTCTCCTCTATGGGCCCTAGTTTGCAAACTAAGGACCAGAGCTTTCCACAAATCTTTCAGACTTGTAGAAAACAGCAGGATTTAGCGGCTGGATCCAGTAGGTCAGAGGGGTTGGTTCTGGTCTTCTGGTGGAGAATGGGATTTTCCTGATACCGACCTAAATGGAGTGTCTTCATTGAACCTTCCATGGCGAGGCACCACAACTTGCTTTTTAGATCCAAAGAGGGAATTGGACCCCTGTGAGGTCATAGTGTGACATTGGTCATCTAGAAAATTAAATGCCTGAATGATTTCATTTTCTGCTATTTTAGTCCCAAGTTTTGCATCTTTGCCAAAGCACTTGAAATCACTAAGATTAACTAGGGTAAAAACAGGTAACTAGTCACGATGAATCAGAGTGAGAGAACTGCATCACAAAATTTCAAATTTCAAATTACTTTTAATCAATCTAATTAAAATTAATTGCTTCTGCTTCTTTGGAGAGTCTAGACCGGAATGAGTATTTTCATCTTCCAGATCTAGCCCTTCATCTCTCCTCATCCGCTTTGAAGTGAGTCTTTGCAGCACTGACATTAACTAAGAGGGCTATATTAAGAAAGTGGGAAAGCTCTGCTTGTCTATCACATCCCAGGATGGTTAGCTCAATTTTATATACGTGGCTTTGGTAGGAAAATTAATGGGAGATGCAGTAAAAAAGGTATAGTTTGTATGAAAGCTGTTAAAGGCATTATGGATTTTATATATAGATTATATATTTGTGTTGGAGTCTTAAGTAAAACTATGACTTAATTTAAAAATAGAACTGTTCAAAATGATTGACAGCTGCTCCAGTTTCCATTAAACTCTTTGGAAAGGCTCAATATTGGCTAAGGATACAATTGTCTGCACTGGTGTCCATCAAAAGTCAGCGTTTGCCAAGAACAGCCACGCGTTACCCTCTGAGATAACTGTGGTTTCATAATAAAGTAGATGATTCCTGTCATACCTGTGCTTTATTTAAGACACAATACTGACCTTGAACGGTGAATATTTTATACTATCTGCCTGAAAGTGCCTATCACATGATGGAACTATATAAATAACAATAATACAACATCTACATGCCTTAACTATCATTGAAAAACTTTTTTTGACCTTGTAGATATCGAAAGGTTTGATGACTAGGTATTCTTTAACATTTTCTAAGGCTACCAACCAAATGTATCTCAGGACACCTGTTGGGATAATACTTGAACACCATACAGGAGGCACAGCAATGTAAAATACATGTTCATTTGCCTTTCACTTGCTTTTAATTTTGTTTTCTTTCTGTATTTGGATTATTTTTAAAAAGAAAAGAATCTGGTTTTAAAGGCTTTTTCTTCTTCTCACAATCAACGTTTCATTCTCTGTGGTCCTGCAGTGAATGAATTATTGTGGATTTATGAACATATTAATCATCTCCATGGAAACAGTTTGCAATTTCACAGCACAGGAGTTTGACTTCCCTGCATGACAATGAAAAAGGAAGGATCTGCAAAAGGGTAGCTGAAGGGAGATAAAATGCCCTGTCCAACTCAGGCTCAGTCACAAGTTATCAACGCCTGCTGTCTGCTCCTGGCTCTAGGAGAGAAATCAGCCCTTCCACTTTGTGGGGGACTAACAGCGACCACAAGACCTTTGCAATCTGCAGGTGAGAGCTTAGGTCATGTGTTGTACAACAGCCTCAACGTGCCTTCCATGAAAGATCATGTTTGTAAGGGTAAATTGGTATCTTTTATTTCTTTTTTTTTTTTTCTTGCAATGGTGTTATTAAAGGAAGTAACTATCTGGTTATGTATTTGGCAATGGTTTGAAACTGGGGACCTCAGTAAATGAGACATATTAACTGCAGAGGAAAAAGTGTCTAGTGTGAAGCTGAACAGAGGTGTCGATCAACAAAACAAATGTTAGGTGTTCAGTATAAGGGAAGGAAAGTAAATAATGAAATTTTAAAAACCTGCTGTAATAGAGCAAAACTCAAAGAGAGAGAAAAAGTAGTTAAAAAATAAAAAAACCTCACAATTTTTTTAACCAAGATCTCCTGGAACACTGTAGGAAACTATATTTTCTCCTTGTTTGTGCAAATGGGAAGGCTTTCAGGCAGAAGCATGGGCTGCCAGGTTTGAATAGCTAAATGCAGGACCTAATCCCAAGGAAAGGACTTGATTTCACAGAAGACTGCATTGCTCACAGTATCTTTGAGCCTAGAGCCCAGGGTGGCAGCAGTCCCTTGTCTTCAATTTCTTGTCTTTAATGGGAGTTTCTTGACAAGCAACCTGTGGGACACCACTGAGGCACAGGGCCAACCAGGAAAGAAATATTTGTCAAATTAGGAGAATGAAAGGTGTCTCCCATGGTATTTCATGGTCCGATCCTGAGGCTTCCAAATCCTGTATTAACTTCTGTCAAGAGGATTTATGAATGTCCTTCTTTACCTAAAACCAGGATTGTGTTTCTTTCAGGCTGCAGTTACCAGAACCTAAAATAGCTGTTAGCAGCATATCAACAAATAGCTAGATGAAGAGTCCAGGGAGAAATGACATTAAATTGATTTAATGAACTCAACTCATAGTACAAACCTGCTGTGAGATGTTCTAAAGAGATTCTAAAAGAGTACAAATTGAACGACAATCACCTTTCCAAAGAAAGGCATAACAAAATATATGAATCATAAAGCAAAGAAAAAAGAACCAGATGATGGTGGATATGGTCTATTTTCATCATTATTTTGTCTACTGTTTTGCTCTAAAACTAGCTTAACACTTTTGTTGCCAAATAAACTTACAGAAATGAGCCACTGTATATGAATAGTCTACATTAGGATGGTCTTTGGTTTTTCCTATCCAGGTCAACAAGGACATGGGTAAGAGAGCTTTCTGCTGTCTGAAATTCTAATAAGTATCTTGTATGGATATCATAATGAGACAAAGTGATACAGTGAAACTTCCAGCCAGAATTGTGTTGACTGAGATATCCCTCTGATGGTCGTGATAACTAGATGTATGTGATCAAATAGCCATTAAATGGAATAACTGTATATGCGAGTAGGGAGTGTTGCAGTGCCTTTCCCTGGATGCTGGCATCTGCACAGCAAGCAATTGGATATTCGTTCCCATCCATTATTCACAATCCATGAGCCGAAATCCTGTAATAGTCTGAAATAGAGAAGTTGTCTGGTGACATGAAAATTGCCGAAAACTGCTCTTTTCTTTCTAAATGCCACATATCTGCTTACCAGCATTTCTTTGGGCTTGATAGCAGTCATCTGGAGGGCACATGGGTAGTGCCCGCTGGTGGGATGCTGGGTGGAGCGCTGTGGGTGATGGGAAAAGGTGAAGGACCAGTGAGCTGAGCCAAAAGCTGTGCCTTTGGAAATTTTGGCTTTGCTTTGACTTGCTTTCAGAGTAGCTAAGTCACTCTCTCTGGGTCTTGATGTCACCAACTGTAAGACTTAACTTCCCAAATGGACTCCTCTGGTTAATCAAGTAAATACTGTAAAGCTATATGGAGAAAAAAGGGCAAAATTCCACACAAGTATAAAACAACATGAGTTATGACTATGCATCTGGCTTTTGCTTCAGTTTTTGGAGCTCAGAGATACACACACTGTAATGAATTATTTAAGTACATTGCTATTTTTTCCCTGGTTATTTAGCTTGGGCATAGTGCTGCAGCACACAGCTACATGGCTTCCAGAACTAAGCTGGTGTCTTCATGACTTTGTGCTAAACATTTTAATTGTACTAAAGTTTTTGTGAGCACTTCATAGCCCTTCTCATTCTCCAAAACAGGAACAAAAAAATCAGATCCCTACATACTGTCTACCTAGGGAACCACTTAACAGATCTAGCTACATGCAAGGTGTTACCGGTGTATTTACAAAACAGATTACATGATTTCACGTTATACAGTACTCTGGCAGGGAATTTGTTAAAAATAGCCTGCATATTATTGATGCCTGCTAAGGATTTGGTCTTTGCTGCTCCTCAGTTTGGTCTTTTTGTCTTTAGGCAGTACATGGTTGTCCTTCACAATTAGTTCAGGCCATAGTGAGTTATTTTATTCACTGTGGCTGGTCCCTTGACCATTCAGGTTATCCCAAGCCAACCACGTCTTTCAGCAGCTGCCCAGCACTCATGAAACAGGAATTAGCTCTGAAATATCAGGTTAAAACACAAGTAAAAGTTCTCCCAGAAAGGTTGTTCTTAGAAATTAATTATGGTCATAAAGCTGCCACTACTTTCTTTTTGTAACATTCAGTCTTATTGCTGAGGCAGAACTGAACTCTACAGCTGAAGTTCTTCATCTTAGTAATAGCCCCCTAAGTCACTCTTTGGTGATGATCATATACTTTATTGACCTGAATGTGAAAACCCCACAGCCTATTCTAATGTGTCAAATCCTTTTATTGAATACCTTTTAGAATGGTTCCGCTAATCAGGGCTGTGGTTGACTATGCTCTTAAAAACTGTGTGTGAATTGAAGGAAAGTGCTAAAACGGGTCAAATCAAGAAAGAATGGAATATACTTTGGCCCAATTGAACCACTTGCGATGAGAAGAGTCTTAGCTTCTATTGAATCCTTTATTCATTACGTGAATGTCTTTAGGCAATAAAACATAAAGATCGGGCCAGTTGATAAAAGTAAAAACTGAAAAATAAGGCTCAAAAATAGACTTTCTGCCTGTTCTCTCCAGTTTTATGATGGAGATGTAACGTTTGCCTACCTAATAAGCCTTTACTAACCTCAGCTGCGCTCACAGAAGTTAAGCTCCTCAGAAAACCTAGGGAGGTGCAATATCCTGTGTAAGGTTATTCAAGTTAGAGCCAAACCATTTATTTTTAAATACACCCTGCAGGGTGTCAGGAGGGCTGTGTGCTGGTGCTTGCTCCCTGCCCTTTGCAGGGAGGGGCTAGCAGGTGCATGTCTAGAAATTCCCTACAGCTGGAGGAAGCCCATCTGCACGATGGCTCTCAGCTGTGACCATGCTGCAAACCAGAAACAGCTGCTGCCAGCTGAGCACCTTGGGAAGGGAGGGTGCACGGGGGAGAAGATTCATCAGAAAAGGGAGGAAGTAGTGAAAATGAAGTTTGGCTGTTCAACACTGGAGTGGAGTCTGTGGGCTGAAGTTTACAGAAGGTTTGGGTGTTCCTGCTAGCCTGGTTTTGGGAATGAGGCAATCATTGCCTTCAAGGTAAGGAGTCTGAGTTGTAATAAACCTCTCACTGGATAGGAGATTGAGGCTGGATTTGCTCCCTCTGCGGTGTTGTCTTTTAGCTGCTGTAGGAGAGATGTTCTGCTCAGGGTTGCTAAGTTCGGTTTGGTTGTGGTGGCTCTATGTATACCCAGAAGTTATGCCTGTGATATGAGATCCAGTAGCCTCCTGGGCTGATGTGTGAGCACAGGCTGTGCCTTGTGCTGCTGTCAGGGTGGGAGCTGGGTGTTTGCTTTCTGCTGTGCTTTGGGAAGATATTTTGCAGGAAGGATATTTCCAAGCTTTGTCTTGAGCCTTGGGGTGGCTTCCTACCAAACTTTGCCTTTCCTTGGTTGAGGGAAATTGTAGGAAGGGGCCTTGAAAAAGAGGAGCTGACTGGCCGATGTGGCAGGGGACTGTAAGGTCTCTTTCAAACTTCTATTTTCATGGTGTCTGCTGCCTCTATATTCATTCTGGTTTTGAGCTCAAAATCCTGCTGTAGTGAAGTCTCCTAAAATCTACTGTCCTGATGACTGATTCTGGCCATTAATCACCTGAAGGGAAGTGGGTCACTCTCTTGGTAGGAAATCATATTACCTGTGAGTGAGTGCCTAGGGCAGAGCAGTGCAGTGTGCTATCGTTATTCAGCATTGTGATGGGTCAATGAAGGGTAAACAGCAGAAAATACGAGCAGGGTATGCAGTGTGGAAGAAGAAAACCTGTGTGGATACAGTGAGGTGGAGAGCAGTTTCTTGCTGGATCCTTTTTTCATGAGACACAACCTATAGCATAAGACCACTGCTTTTTTTTTTTTTTTTTCTTCTTTTCCTTCTGCACTGATCTTTATACCTATTCCCCTAAGTGGGAGCTTTCAGACACCCTCATGTGTAGTGCAACCTAGAAGGACCAACTCCTCTCCAGTACAGTTTATTTTCTTTAGGTCCCAAAAGTGGTCAAGTAAGACTACTTCAAGCCAGCTGTAAGCCCTGGTAGACTAGCCTATGAGCTTTGTAGGCTTCAAAGCAGAAGTTCAGCCTGGTCCGTGGCTGCTGAGCCCAGAGGAGTTTTTCTGGCTGAACATCACAGTGCCCAACTTCCTCCCCTCTGATGTTCAGAGAAATGTTTGCTGTTACTGGCTTAAGTTGGTACGGGCCATCTGGTGGTACCATGGAAATTGTGTATGCCCTAGCAGCATTTCTAACAAATGGAGGGGTTTTTTTGAAGAGGAAGAGACTGGACAGGCATGCAGTATTGTTTGTAGGTATTTCCCCGTAGCAGGCTGACTTCTCTTGATTTGTCAGTTGGTGATTACAGCCTGAAGGATCAGGCCCCTGTTCTGATGCATGAAACATTTGCTAATTATAAACAAAGTAGCAGCTGGAAAAGCCCCCACAACAAACCAGCAGTATGCCTCTCTGAGTCAGGTTTGGTTGATGAACCAGAAGCTCCTCCAGAATCAATCTGCTAGGACTGGGACTTGCATAAGTGCCTGTGGCCAACTTCTTTTCATTATTATTTTTTTTCCTCCTTCCCTCCCATCCCCTGTTGTTCTCTGTCTTTGGCAGGCTAGAGGTTGTATTTTCTAACAGCCCATTAGGTTTTTGCCTCTGGGTGCTGAGATAAAGCTCACCAGGATATAGGGAAAAAAGCCCCGAAAACCAAACCAAACCAAAAAATCCCTGCGGGGGTGGACCCAAAAACCCCACCTCTGAAATACAGGATTCTTGCATCAGTACCTTCTCTTGTTGAACTTGCAGTTAACTTGTCTGGAAAGGAAGAAAAGTCAGTCATAAGCAATGCTTTGTGTGCGTGGGAGACCGAAAAGTAGTTAAATGAGTATGTTCCACTGGCTCTCCTACTACTTATCAGACCCTCCAAATTCCTACTCATCTGAACAAAGTTAATTCTGTGGGGGGAAACGGAATACACCCCTGTCATTTTAATAATCAGGAACTGTTCCTCTGCATGTGGTTCAAGATGATGCAAGACCTACCTGTCTTCCTAATCAATACTGTCTTGAGCATTTCAAATGTTCCTGCAGAATCCTTATGGTAAGAGGAAAAGTATGAGTCCTAAAGAACAAAGAATTTGTGTGAGTGTGTGTATATACATTATGGCAAATCTTTTTTCCCTTGTATTTCCAAACTGATGATACGCACTGGTTCAGGCAACAGGTGTCCACATAGATGCTACAACAAACACTGAACTTTAGTGACAAGGAAAATAATCGTAACTATTCTCCTAGATGCTGTAATTTAACATGGCAAAACAGTACTGTTCTCTCCATCTGACCACGTATCTGGAGGAGAATGAGTGACACTACCATTGTTTGTGTTGTCATGAAATTGTTCAGCTACCTCAGTAGCTCAGCTGCATAATCAATCATTTCCAACAATTAAAACAATGCAGTTCGTTGGCAGCTGACAACCCAAAGTGCCAGCTGCCAATTCCTCTTGCTTGTGGGTTTTTTGGTTTTAAAATTGCACATGGATGGGAGTCACCCGACGTTTCTTTCTTTTCATAATAACTTTTCTTGCTGCGTCTCACAAGCGTTTGTCGCAGGGCATGACAGACGAGTCAGCACAATTGTGGAGATGAGATCTTTGTTAACATGGAAATCATGATTTTTGTTAGTGGCGTAGCACCGCTCCTCAGAGTTTCTAAATAAGGTGGATGAAGAGGTTAAGGAACTGCAGTATTTACTGTTTTTATAACTGACTTCTCTTTCTAGTGAAAGACCATTAGCTGTATTTGGTATTTTCAGTTTCTGAAGAAAATAGGAGTATTCATTTAAGGCTGTTGGCTTAATGTTTCAAAAAATCATCAGCGATAGAGTGGATGCATCTTGCTGCCAATGGGTTTTGTGTATCTATTTTCCTGGAGCAGACCTGCTAAAATGTCCTGCCCTGTGAAACTGTTTCAGTAGAGTGGATATTTCTATACCATCTTTAACATGTTTGTCCAAGTAGTCCAGTACTTATATGTATTACGATGCTTTTCTTGGGGTGGTGTTGACGGAGAAATATTATTTGTCTGGAAGTCTTTCTGCTTTGTCCTGTTGTATATGCTGATGCTGTACCTATGCAATGCAAACAGTTTAGGCTGAGGAAAATAATGTGTCATACAGCCTTACTGTTTACTTTCCAGCTTTGTGTAGCACTTTATAGGTCTCCAAAGAGGTCTATATGTTTTGCTTTTAGTGCTTCAGCAAGTGTAAATTCAACAGGAGGCTGGTTTAAGGAGGAATTAGGTAGCCTGTGTTAGATGTAGCAGCTGTCTTTATGGAAAGCAGGCAGAAAGATGAGACTGAAAAAATGCTGGGCGAGCGGTGAATGGTTAACATGCCTTTGCAATAATAAGGGGCTTATTTATGCTACCTTAATGTTTAGTGACACTGATGTCTGCTTTAATGTTTAGTATGTCGCTACTTAAAGCACACTGAGAAACACTTTTTAGCACAGTGGTTTTTTGCCCTGATGGTAACTGGCAGCCGAGATTGTCCTGTGCCTGTTGAACTGGGTGATGGCTTTGTGGCTGAGATTCAGTGCCGTATGCGTGCTCCTGCTGAGGCTCCTGGGCATTGCTGGAGTCTAAAACCAGCTCCTTACGACCAATAACAGCACTTCTAATTATGCAAGCTAGCATAAGCAAGCCTCACACTGTGGATCATAAATTAATCACAGACTTGGGGATTTCTTTTTTTCTTCCCTGCTTGCTCATGTGCAAGGGTGCACTCTAATTAATGAATGCTGTAAGAGAAGGAACAGTCCTTGGTTAACAGAAGCCTAACCATGGCTGCTGCTCAAGCAGCAAGTATTTGGTGGGGTGGGCTGGTAGCTGCAGGGCTTCTGCTGAGATCCTGCAGTCCTGCCTCTGCAAGGTTGTTAGGGCCGCTTCTGCTCAACTCTGGTCAAAATCTGTTTTGGCACCGGTAGGAGTGAATGCTGTTAGTAGAAATGTTGTGACTATGCAGTTTTCTTTCTGAGCTGGCTAGCAGTTTTGCCATGTGTATGTATTTGCTCTCTCGAGACTGTCCTACAACACCTTAACCCAAATGGCTGGATTTGTTTTGTAAGAGTTGTGGAATACTTATTCTGAAGGAGAAAATCCAAATGGAAGACATGTATTTATTTTTTTCTTCTTCTCTATGACTTTTAGTGACATTCCTCTTTCACCTTATGATTTCTACGATTATAATGTTCTGAAACGTCATTTCTCTTTAGTTTTCAATCATATCTTTCCTGTTTTGAAGTGAAAGCCTTTAACATTCCGTAACTGGTTAGATTTTGTAAAACACTTGTAATGATTTGGTTACTGCAAATCCTCGCAGAAAGAAATCAATCTTGCAGAAGCGTTCAGTGACAGAAATCCATCTGCTTACATTACTGCCTGATGGTGTTTCAAAGTCTACTTTTCCTCAGTGTTTCCCTGTGTTGACAGTACTGTGCCCAAATTAGTGTGTTGAACTACGTTTAGTAAATCTACTAATCAATGCATAGGTATCTCCCCCCCACCCCCCAAGAGACTTTCCTTTTTCCTTGCTTTAACTGTATTAAACTCTGCACATTCACCTTAGTTTATATTGAACCTTGCTGTCTACTTACTTTGCCAAATGGGCTTTGTATTCGACGGCACGTCTCAAATATTTGTTCTTTAGAAACTAGGTGGACTTCATTTTAACTTGCCATTTAGTTTGTAATACAAACCAATATGTTCTTTCACAAAGAGAACTGTATTTTAAAGAATAATAAGGAAGCTGTGTATTTAGTTCTACCTTCTTGCTACAGCTGGTAGGCACTGATGGTGTCTGAGACATGGGTGAGATCCTTCCTCTAAGGAATCTACAAACAAAGCTTCGGTTCCTGTATTGAAGGCCTTGTGGACAGGCTCTCGAATCTGAGGAAAACCTCTTTTCTTTGGTCTGTTAGCATCGATTTCCTTCAGGAGCTGGGAATAAGTAAAAACCATCACAGGAAGAACAGAGGAACTGGGGAATGTTGCTAAGAGGGTTGTGTGTTTTTTTTGGTGGGTTTTTTTGTGTTTGTTTATAGTCTTTCCAACTTTTCTGAGCTGGATTTTTGATGGCATCTGGAAAAGTGCTGCTCTTCGAGACATGATCAAAAAGCAGTAGGCTCTTGGTATTTAAAGAAACAACAAAGGAGTTTTGGATGAAAGAGAAGTGAGATAAGGAAGCAAGAAATCCAGGAAGAACAACGTGGCTGAGGCTGCCTTTGCAGTGAATCATGGAATGGTTAGATTTGGAAGGGACCTCTGGAGAGCATCTAGTCCTACCCCTGCTAAAGCAGGTTCACCTAGAGCACAAAGTTGTGTTCAGGCAGGTTTTGAATGTCACCAGAGAAGGAGACTCCACAACCTCTCTGGGCAGCCTGTCCCAGTGCTCTGTTACCCTCAAAACAAAGAAGTTCTTCCTCATGTTTAGAAGGAACTTCTTGTCTTGCAGTGTGTGCCTGTTGCTCCTTGTCCTGTCGCTGGGCACCAGTGAAAAGAGCCTGGCCCCGTCATCTCGATGTTTGCCCTTAAGATATTTGTGGACACTGATAAGATCCCCTCTTGGTCCAGTCTTCTCCAGGCTAAACAAGCGCAACTCTCTCAGCCTTTCTTCATAAGGGAGATGCTCCAGTCCCCTCACCATCTTTGTAGCCCTATCAATAAGTTGTCAGAACTTTGAACTAGAGCAAAACCAAGCGTGGTGAAGACATGGATCGTGTGTCTATAGTGCCCTATGAATCTGTGAGCTGTTAGAGACTTGTCTCACTGCTCTGGTAAAGAGGTGGCCAAGTCAAAGACGGTAAATTTGATTATACAAGGAACCATTAAGTTTATTCAGAGAGGGATGATGAGAAGCTTTAGCTTCCTTGTGATTTGAACTGTGCGTTGAAAGTCCTTTGTCATGAGTGAACTGCTTCTGAATGTCTGCTCAAGGCAAGAGAGTTGAAGTATTTTTATATTTTTAGCTATTTTTTATGCTTGTGGTTTTTATATGCTAATATGTTTGTTTCTTTCCAGCCTTTAGAATATCCATTTCACAAAGTCTAAAATTTGACACCTGCTGTAGCTCATATTATCACTTTCACCCTTAGAAACCTAGAAATTATTAAGGTGGAGTAATTGCTATCCGATTATATAATAACTACTTTAATCCAGCAATCATAATATGATTTAAAATGAACCCTTTTGTGCCATTGATTTCGGAATAATTACTGTTATATTGTACTTCTGCAAGAGTTATTCTCAGTTAACCACTTGAAAATAATATGCTCTACTTATTGGAATAAATAAATAAATAAATCTGATTATCCCCCAAAGCTCAATGTTCTTCCTACATCTGCGCCTCAATTGTATGGAGACACATAATCGTAATGTTTGCTGGTGACCTGAGAGATGCTGAAATAGGCTTCTTTCTGTATCCACGCTAGTAAACATCAATAGGCCTAATACCTAATTCAAAGTAGCCTTTTTTTAACGGTGTGCTTTTTCCCTCTGAACCAGGGACACGGCGACTGTTCAGGCCTTATGGGTTTGTCAATTATGTTTAATCATGAAAGAGCGATAAAGACACAAAGAAAGTATTTTTCCTTTTTTTTTCCTTTTTTTTTTTTTAATTTTATTTTTATCCCTGCCTCCTTCCTCTGGCATTCATTTGTCTCTTTACACACATGAAGCTTCTTAAGACTGTTAACTTTGGTCAAATTAGGATCTGTTAGTCTCTTTGAAGTAAGACTGACTAGGAAGAAGGTGTCCATACTTAAAGATATGAAGAAAGATATCTTGCGGCTGTTGACAGGTCTGTGGGAGCATTACTGTTTTCAGTGCAGAGCCCTTGTGTGAGTCTTTACAGAAGAAATTTTTACCTTGTTTATCTGTAGAGCTGTTGTAATCAGCAATGAAAGAAGACGGTGACACATCAAAGAGCGTTTCAAGCCAGGAAGGAAAATTACCAAAATAGTAATGAAAAGGAGAAGTCCTTGAATTATCTGTCCTGCTCCGAAAGCCTTGAATTGGGTGGTTGCACAGTGTAGCCTGAGTGATGGTAAGAGAAGCAAAAGGTTGTTGGTGGTGCTAGTGAGTTCAAGGGGAGAGTCAGCCAGTTGTCCTTCTGAACTCTTAAATTCATATTTTGCTGGGAAAGGAGATTTTTTTTTCACTAGGGGAATAATGGAAAAACTGTGCATTCTCAGCTTTTCCTGACTTCACAGAACTTTTTTTTTTGTGGCCTCTTTCCTCCTGTGTTGCGGAGATGGAGAGGAGGGAAAGGTGTTTGGCCATTCATCCCTTTGCATCTTCCCCAACTGAGAGTAGGGAAGAGCTTTGCATAGACAAAGCCTTTCTCAAAGAGATGAGAGTTACTATATTCTATATCTGAAAATTACTTAGATGAAACAGGTTGATAAGTGGAAAATATTAGAGTGGAATGAATGACAAGACACTAATATTTCACCAAAACATGCATTTGGCTGTAGCATTTGTTACTAATAACTATAACGAGTTAAGAGCTCTTTATTACGGAAGATCCAAAATTAAATCTCAGCTGCTCTTTATGGATCACCTTTGAAGTGGCTACAGGAAAATATATTGTTAAAAAGAGATCTAAGTTTTACCGACGTGGTTATATGTAGACGAGGTTGTCACATCTTTTCAATGAGCTCAAGAATATGGCTCAGTAAATTTGAGAGCCCATGAGCAGGCTGATAAAACAAAAGTGAAAGACTGCCTAATGTGTCAAGTGTTGATGTTGCTGCAAGCTTTCCCTTGTCTCCTGCAGTATGAGGACTGAGTAAATAATTTACAAAACTCACGTTAGTCCTCGCGGTGACACTAAATGACTTTTTCATGAACGTATAAATTTCCTCTGGGAAGAGCTTTCAATGGCTTTGGAGCTGTGGTGTTGAGGCATGTGTTCCTTTGGTCTATCTAGTTTTAAATAAGTGATTTGCCCTACTCCTTCAAGGTGCGTCGCTCGACTGTTTGCTATTCCTGAAAGGTCAAGCTGAAAATTCCAATTACTTCAGTAAAATATAGCATATTTTAAAGCACAGTTCAAATTGTTATTGAAATGTAAGGTGAATTATCATTGAAAGTGTAAAGCAAATGCTGAGTCAGAAGTTACCTTGCTTGTACATTTTATTTTTTTTTTTTCCTCCTGTGTGTAACAGAAGAGCAATACTAATCTCAATGAAACACAGAATCCTCTTTAATAGATCTACAACTCTTCCGAACTTATTGCTGCAGCACAGGTGATGTTCTTTTGGGCAGGCTCTCCCATCCCATTCCCCCATTAGTATTGGACTGTGTTCATCTGTGGAAGTGTTGACATTGCATCTGGGTCCACCTGAGCCTGCTGGCCATGGAATCTTTACAGTGGTTGTTGCTCCTCCATGTGCTGGTGACTGACATCTGTCTGGAATGTGATCAGTGTCTTGGCAGGGGGTCAACAAGCCTTTAGACAGTCGTCCAGCTTATCTTAACTGTGGGGCTCGGTTTACTGCCAGAGGAAGGCTTATTTATAGCTTGAATATTTTATTTTACCGTTGCGTTCCTGAAGGCATGTCCGATTCCTTCAGGTTCATTGGGCTCCATGAGACTCTTTCTGGTATCTCTGCTTCAGGCAGCGTTCCCTGATTCTAATGCCGGTCTTCCCTTACAGTGTTTATGGTGGATTTTTTTTTCTAAATGTGCATCACCCTTTGCTTTTATGTATGATCAGCACCTTCTGGTTTTGGCACTTTAAGAGCCCTGTGGAAGTTTAAGGAATGGCTTGTTTTGGATCATCTTTCCCTTGTTTCTTTCCTAAAGCCCTTCTATTAAATTAAAGAAATAGGTTATTTAAAGCAGACCTCTTAAGCCAGGTCAGCCTCTGGTGCTCAGAAATGATTGTGAAGCTGCTGTGAGTCAGTGTCATGGTGAGTCTCTTAAATGAAGTGAGGGAGGTGGGCAGCAGAGTGATATCTGCTGCATCTGCACGGATCCCCACCACCATTCAGTGCTCCTCTGCAGTTGAACCCTGGGATGTTTGTTACGTGTTTTTTGGCATGTCTTCACTGAGATTTTTCCTGCTGGATTTCTGACTTTTTGGGAGAAAAGAGCTCTAGGTTACCTCAGTGGGAATTTCTTAGTTTTAAGATATTTTGTTTTTCTTAGGAAAATATATATATGAAATGAAAGTATGTCTAGGCAAAAGCAGTTTACTGATGATCAAAATCTAATTTGAAAATTACATTCTTTCGGTTTTCACATAAAGGCAACAAATGGAAAGGTTTAAGAAACTGGAAGCAAAGCTTCACATCTGGTTTTTCTTTTGTCCCTGTTCCCTCCTGCCCCCCCTCCTCATTTCCTGGACTTTGCCATTTCAGTTCTCCCCCCTCTCCCTTAAGCCCTTCTCCCCTGGGTTTTCTTTTACTAGTTAGAAGAAGAGAGAACAAAGTTGGCCATTATTCTATTGATCCCAGAAGATGGGTAGTAAATAGGACTTAAAATAGATAGTTCCTGCCTTCTGCATGGCTAAAGAGGTTGATGTGTTTTGGGTTTTTCTGTTTTTTGTTTTTTTCTTTTTTTTTTTTCTTTCTTTTTGACTTGTATCACTTTACCCCGATGCTGCTTTTCTTCTACTCTTGGGCATCTCCTTTCACCTACCAGAACTTTGAAACTGCTCGTGTTAGTGCAATAAAATCCTTAGGCTCAAATTTGTGACAAATACTTATTACTGACCTGGTAATGGAGACAAAAGCCCACCAAGGCCCAGGTCTGATGGGAGAGGCTGATGATGATCAGGGCCCTCAGAGCAGAGAGGCCATGACTTTTGGCCAAGGGAGGTTCGGCTGGGTCACCATCACAGCTGTAGCTTGAATTGTGAGTCTTGTCTCCTCCAGAGACGGAGCACCGCACACACCAGCCTCCCGTACTTGAGCTGCCTGCTGAACGGTATTGCTCAAACGCTGTTCTCCAGCAGTGACCAGATGCACCTACTGAATAATCACATTTGAATTTTATTGCTTCATATTTTTAACTTAAGCCCTAAAATGCTGAGACAGCTAAATGTGTTCTGAGCCACTTTATGAATCCAAATCATTCAAACATATGACCTGTGTTAAGTTCGTTAGTATATATGCTCTTCAGTGTTTTTGCAAGAAAAGGATGACTTTAATGTTATTCTAGGCCAGGATTTACAAGATTTTGTCATTAAATATGCATTTTTATGCTGTTTCCACAACATGACTTTCATTTTATTGCTAAAGTGGTATAAATTCCACTGTGAACACTCCCAGTCTGCTATGAAATGCTATTTATAGAAGAAACAAATGTAGCTGCCATCCTACATTGATGCTTTACTGGCCCAAGACGAGCTGTATTTCGTACCTGACAATTATGAACCGAAAAGCAAGAAAAAGAAATGCTGTTTCAAGTGATTGTGGGTTTCATGTGGCATCATAGGAGATAACATCAAATACTGACTAGTAAGAATACGTGTCAAGGTGACAGTAACAAATTGTCCTTTTATGCTGTCTCTGTAGTTAGATGAACTGTTCCTATGTTATTACTGCTGAAGTGGTATTTTCAGAGGACTGTGCAACCACAGCCTTTCCTGAGAACTTAGAGTGGGAGACACTCCTTGAATGACCTGGGTGGTTGAGTTCTGCATGTGAAGTACAGGGAGCCCCAGTTTCTATGCTAAAGGGCTGCTGGACATCAGTAGCTGTCACTGGTAGGGAAGAGCCCTCTTTCCATCTGGGTTCATTTGATCAAATGATCTCGTCTTCTCAGCATACAGAAGCACCTGTCTTCATCATGGTGCTGGAAGCCATAAAGGGGGACAGTGTGGAGTCAGCCATCAGAAGGTTCTTGCACTGTGTGCTGACTGCATCTCTAATCTTGTACTCTGTAGTGGGATGCTGTGATGGGTTGACCCTGGCTGGATGCTCTACCACTCCCCTCCTCGGCTGGACAGGGGTGAGAAAACATAGTGAAAGGCTCATGGGTCAAGATACGGGCAAGGAGATACCATTCAGTGACCACCGTTACAGGCTCAAAAAACCAGACTTGACTTGGGGAAATTAGTTTATTACCATTCAAATCACAGTAGGATAATGAGAAATAAAAACACCTTCCCTCCACCCCTCCCTTCTTCCGAGGCTCAACCTCACTCCTGATTTCTCTCCCTGCTCCCCGCCAGCAGTGCAGGGGACTGGGAATGGCGGTGTGCTCAGTCCATCACACGCTGCCTCTGCTGCTCCTTTCTGCTCCCACTCTGCCCTGCCCGGGCT
>JAVJGI010000003.1:26479002-26492828 GCA_035590275.1 Ibycter americanus | reverse complement strand
AGCTTCTGGCACCTTCTCGCAGAAGCCGCCCCCGCAGCCCCCCGGTACCAAACCCTTGCTGTGCAAACCCAATACAGATGTAAAGCCCAATGTTCTACTCTTCATCCAAAACAAGCTCTGTAACTATTCAATTTTTGAACTTTTTTTTATAGTTCCTGTTGATGAAAAAGCTGGTGACACTAGTTTAATTGGGCCAATGCTCTTTTTTCCTTTCCTGCATTGGGGCTGGGGACAGGAGGTCGAACAACGCCAGAGAAAAGCACAGCTGCTAGTTCCTCAGGTTTTGGAGATCTCAGCATTGCTGGGGATATCGATGGTGGAACTTGATGATCTTAAAGGTCTTTTCCAGCCTAAGTGATGCTATGATTCCTGCATGCCTCTTGCTCTTTCTTTTTCTTCCTATTCAGTCCTGCATAATGGATAGTGATTTAACATTGGTAGGCTTGAGACTTACTGTAGCAATCACTTGTATGGCTTGACAGGGATTAGGCAAGAAAAAACTTAACAATTTAGATTAATTTCTTAAAAGTTCTGGAATGATAATCCAAATAAATTCAGAAGAACTGTGTATGCATCTTTCTCATCCCACCACAAATATTTTACTACTTTCATTTCTAATTCTTAGTTTAACCAATACAAGTAAACTGATGCAAAACATTGTAATCTGAGATTTCCTAAAATGAAATCCAAAATGATGAAACATACTTATCCCACTAAAGCTTTGTAAATTTGTCCCAGTGAAGCTGCTATGGGTGGATGATAAATTGTGTTAGTCCTGATGCCACAGTAATTACACAGTTCTGACATCTTGATTGTGTGGCTCCAAATAACAACTTTGCCTGCACTTTCTTGACATATTGAGTTTGAAGAGCTCCTGTCTCCAAGCAGTCCATCGCCATGCTGAGATCTATTTTGTCAATGACTACAGGATGCTTCACTCACTATGCATATCTGTTGGGAAAGTGCTAATTTTCCTGGCAAGTGAAGGACCGAACATCTGCCAGTCTTCACTTTCCGGGCAGCAAACAACGGCGAGGAAGCAGCTTTCCATGCTGCTGAGGTGTCAGTGCTGTCACGGTGCGTATTAATACGGAATGGGAGATATATTCATTCCTAAGCACAGAATGGTCAGTTTGCTTAACTAGGTAGCCTGATTTTGTCAATCAATTAAGGATTAATTTAATAGTATGGTTTGGGTGGGGTTTTTTTTGAGAAACTAAGCAGTTATAGGGTAGATGTGGAAATGAATAAAATGCAGCACTTTCCACCCCATCTTCAATTCAAGATAGAAAAAAAACCCTCAAACCCTAGCACACTCACACCAAACCCATGGAACAAGACCCTAACCCCAACAGTACTATTTTTTTTACTTAAAAATTCCTTTCCTACCGAGCTTTCACTCAGTTAATATGTTTTTCATAATGAGACTGTTGAACATCTGCTGTATTTGGGAAATCAAGGAAGACAAGGCAGTTTGGAAAAGTGTGTGAGAGTGGGGAGGGAGCCCTGCTCAGGGAACACCATCCAGCTGTTTTACAAGTTTCAGTGTAATCAGGTTTCATTATAATGTGCATAATGTGATATTATGTGTGGAGGAAGGTTATAAAAGCAAATGCAATGATAGCAGGTCCTTTTATAGCTCAGTTAATGTACAAAGTAACTTTTTACATACCTTGTTGAAAGAAAAGTATCCTTTAAAATACAGGCTTAATTTTTTTTCCAAAAAAATTAATCTAATAGTCTGTTGGTTGGAAACAGATCCTGGGAAGTGGCATGGTCTAAAGGGAGCAACTGCCTGTATTCCTTGTGTGTTGGAGGTCAGGTGTGAAAAAGTGTGTGCCCTTCTGGAGAGAATGGGTGAGAAACTTCCACGGTCGTGTGGCACCTACTTAAGATAAATAAATTCTCTGTTAAACTGAACCCACCTATCAAATCCTTTTACTTACTTTTTTGAATGCATGTTTAATGCAGTAGTAAATATCTCTTCAGACAGAAATAAACCTGTCAAAATGAGTAAGGTACATACAGCTGGTGCAGACTGGTTGAATATTTAATGAGATGGCACTAATTTTTGCTCTTGCTTGAGTTTTTTTCGTTTACTTTTTATTCTTTTCCCTTCCTGCTAAGAAAATCCCCCAACAAACCCAAACTCACATACTTGTGTCTGTGAAAGGAGAACTATCTTAATATTGAGTACCTGGCAGATCTGTCTTGGCCTGAGTGACTTAGGCATGCTATTTGATTTCTATATTTATAAAGAAAATTCTTTAGTTAGGATCATAATAATATATACTACATGTCAGTGACTGCAGCTAGACTGAGGGAGCTCTCAGAGCATGAGTCAGATTCTAACAGCAGCTGCTTGGGCATGTTGGGAATATTAAGGACATATCTTCTTGTAATTATTAAGCACTTGTAGCTGCCTTTTTTTTTTCTTTCTTTTTTTTCTTTTCATTTTGTTTGTTTTTTCCCCCTGTGTCTTTGTTGGGAACTGCAACCACGTTGGCTGACAGCTGGGAATCTAAAGAGTGAGTGAGCTTTGAAATGAAGCGTTTGCAAGGAAAATTACAGTTGCATCTACGGGGCTCAGGAAAGGGAATAATGTTCTCAAGTTACTTGAGATTGTTAGTGCAAAGGCTTTTTTTCATGAAGTGGTAGTGAAAATTGCTCATATTGGAGAAGTGTTGCCATTAAATCCCATTTAAATACTACAGAGGAACTTGCCTATTGAGTCTCTGGGCCACAGGTACACCAAGCAATAGATAATAAACAAATTAAAAAACACAACCAAATGATTTAACTGCCAGAAACATCTGCAACAAAAAAAACCCAAACTATGTCAATCATATGCCAAGGCTTTTCCAGAGGTACGATTCTTCTCTGAGCCTGGTGAAGAGCACAGAACAGGTGCTTCTGTGCATCTCTGCAACCAGTGTTGAGTGCAGGCTTCACCCTTCCCTTCGCTGTGTGCTTTGAAATGCAGCAGGTGTAGAATGAACATCCTGGCTACTGATGAGACAAAAGGATGTAAAGAAACTGCCCATTCTTTTCTAAGACTTTTTTTTTTTTTTTTCTATCTGAAAATACTAGCAAATGATTGTCAGCGCAAATGAGGCTGCTGGATGTAAAAAGTGACGGGACAGCAAAATAATTCTACTGCTTCTCCAATGTTTGCTTAAATAAGACCTACTTACTAATTTTTTTCCACCCATGGCCTTCTTTTCACGTACCTCGGAGGTGTTGCTTTTCATGTCAAATTTTGTGATGGATTTTACTGCTGGACTTGTAGATGTGAGTCTTCAAATATTCAGAACATGTATGGATGAGATGCATGAAGCACAACTAGCAACTGGTAGCTAAGAAAAGCTAACCAGTACAGCTTACTCCTTAAAAATAGATTTAATCAGAAAAGAAATACCAATCCCTCTGTATAAAACACTTGTTCTTTTAATTAAAACATTGCTTTTTATACTCAAAAATAATGTTCAGAGTAACCGTTAAAATGACTCAGGTTAGACAAGCCATTTATACTGAATACTTAAATTTTCTTACATGGCTCGTCATTATCTCACAGTATCCTTGTGTTAAAGAAATATATCTGACCTTGAGTTAAATCCTCTATTTCAGGATATTTCTGTTGAGATGCATTAGATATGCACACTGCAAATAAAGAGCCCTCAGAGACAGGCCAGTGTACTTCCATAAAGTTTCACTTTGGCAAGTAAATGGTATTGTCAATGCTTTTTGCCTTTTTTTTTTTTTTTTTTATTTTCCTCCTGCCCTCACCCCCCACCCCCCTCTTTGGGAGTGTTTCAGGGTCTAAGCCACAATTACTGTGCTGCTGAAGCTGAAAAGGATGTTGATGTGGAAAAGTATTGAGCCACGCTGCCTGTGGTGGGTCGGTACCTGCAACCAGTTATCTTCTGCCGGTGTCCTCCTCCGTTTGCCACTTCTGTGAAAAGCTGTTGGCAGACGTACACCTTAACCCATGGGAACGTACGGTGTCATTACTAACAGTTACAGTCTGGGAAACTTACTTTTTATAAATGAGATACTTAATCTAGAATGCCAATACTTATTAGGCAGATAAAACTTTTCCCTTCTCCCTTCTATATCCCCGCCTTCAGATTTTAACTAATTAAATTCAATAGTAAAATGCTAAGCTACTGGAAAGATTGCTTTTGTTTTAGCTTTTTTTATTGATTCCATTTTAGCTTATACATGATCTGTATTTAGGGAAGCTGGATAAGGACATTGAACAGCCTGTGGTATCTGCTTGATTGCTCAATTTTTCTTCATAAGATCTTAGAAAAATTGATTCCTCAAATTGGGTTGAGAAATGGAATTGTGGGGAAGAAAGAGGAGCCCCCCCATCCTACGCTGTTATCTTTAGTAGGTACAGAGACTGCTTCCATTATGTTCAAATGGCAGTGGAAGAGAAAGACAAACATTTTGTCAGTGATATCTCACGTACAGTAACGGAGTTGCTCTGGATATTTATAAAAACTGCAGAGACAGGTCTTCAGCTTTATATTAAAGAGGTAAAATTTCCCAGCCCCACTTCAACAGGCCATCTTGTTCTCAGATTATTACAATCTGTGTCATGCTTCTGGTAACTCCAAAGCATAGAATTTGACCTGTGTGCCTTGATGCTCAGGTTTGTGCTCTAAACTGGATACATGTACCTGGGATTAATCACAAGAAGATGAGGAACATCCCAGGTTGTTTTTTTTAAGTAGACATTTTTACTAATTATCTTTTACTTAGAGGATAATATTTTACAGTAATTATCAGGTTTATCTTTAAATGTGCTTATTTTATGACAATATTTTAAAGCAAGCAAGGCTCCAAAACCCCAGAAGTATAGGAGCCTCGCTATGTAGTGTAATGTATTATAATTTAAAGGCAATTAAAAAAAAATTGTGAGGATTTAACATGTCAGGTAGATATTAATATCCAATACATAAACTCTTGGACAATTTCCACACACTTCATATTTCCCTATCATTTGTGAAGTAAATTTGATGTCTTTTGGTTGAGATCTTGCATTTTAAACTACTTTATTAGAAAAGAAAGCCACAGGAATGAAAATGAGTGGTTTTGCCTCAAGGCAGGAAGGAAATCAGTGCTGAGCCCTGTTTTCCCCCTCCTCCCCAGATCTGAGGAGTGTCTAGCTGCAGTTGTCACAGCCTCTGGCCAAGGTGTCTGCAGGAACTGCTGGCGCTAGAAATGATCATCTCTAGTGGTTCTGCTACCCGAGCTCGGTTCCGTTACAGAAAGCCTTGGTGGTGCTCATGTTCTAGACCAACAGTTATTAAATCACCAGACTTATCTACAAATTTTTGAGAACACTGTGTGTCTCCTAAGGCTTTGAGGGCGTTATCTTATGCCGTTACCGCCCCTGATCCCACACACCAACATGCAGCCTTGCGAAGCCCTATGCGCAGCAACACCAACGCAGCCAGGGTGCCCTACCCCAACCGTGATGGTACCCGAACCTTCGTGAGGTCCTAAGTTTGGGCACCAGTGAATCGGCAAGTTCACCCGAGTTACCTAGGGGTGGTTTGAATCCAGCGGTGCGATCCCTTGCCTCTGTACCTTTTGCTTCAAAGGAGGTGATGGCTGGCGTTCAGCATCAGTGCATCGTGATGGGCAGCCGGGAGCGATGGAGCAGCGTTACACACAGCACACTCTCCAATGTCAACCGAGAAAAATGTCAGCGTAAAACACAAGTAAGCTCCAGCTTTAAGCCAGGCTCACATTTTTTAAATTCTGAAGGATTTAAAAGGCCCAAGGTGATACTTTTATGAAACTTGTTTAATGAATTTAAAATATTTATTAGAAAGGCCCAGTGAGATGTTACAATTAAAAAGGAAAGTCTGATTTATACGGATGATCTTTTGATTAGACATATGCTGAACTCTTTGAAAATTGGCTGGTGAGCAGGGCATTGCTAACAAGCTTTTCATGTCTGAAGCTTTTGATGCATTAGGGTAAGAAACGAAGAGAAAGCTGGGTATGTGTAGCACATGGGTTGTGGTTACTGCTTTCCTTCGGCTTGCTGCTGGGAGGGAGGAGAGCAAGTCACGATAATACTGCTATCGGTTAAACTAAACCATAATTTGGATAGGAGTCTACATATTGGAAAAAACCTTTTAAAAAGAAAGGCAATCTCACCCTTGAATAGTGTGATTGTAGGGGACGGCAGCCAAGCAAGGTGCAGCTGTGTCCAGCATTAATTTTTCTGGTGTGATATGTTTATGGGATTTTTGATTCATCCAGATATAAGGAGGAATTGGGGGAAAATGAATTATTACTTTCCTTTTTACTTCTAATAGTTTTGGAAGGTTTATGCTGAGGTATAGGGCAGAGTGTGCCGTAGCATATTCCGTAGATGTTATGTAGTAATGTTGAAGTAAAATATGGCAATTAGTTTCCATTACTGCTTGCAAGGAATTTTGGAATTGCAGAATAATTTATGTTGGAAACATGAATTCCGTGGTTGCATGGAGTCTTTTTATAGATCGCATGTGTCTTAGGGCGTATGGCCTCCCACAACCATTTCTCATGTCTTTCAGTAATAATAATTTTTAATTCCTTGTCTTATTGCAGGTACTCTTATTGTATCTTGAGGGTCTGCTCAAGCAATATGGATAGGTAGTAAGAAATTAAACTTAAATAGTAAAATTTCAAAACGCAGTGGAAGAGTTTGACATTTGATCTCCAGAGCTCTTCTAAATTTCCCAGACAAGCTATAAAAACTCCAGCAAAGACTTTGAAAAATTATGCGAGCAAACTTCCTTGGGGACAATTACTTTCCAAAAGGTTTTCTGTCTGAAGTACCACTCTGATAGGGGAAAAGTTTAATCTCCTTGTGTTATGTTGCTGTGTAGCTAACATAGGCACTTAACATTTGAAGTCAGAAAAGACAGGCTTATTAAAAAACTATACTTAATATAGAGGTAGTAGGGTGTATCTATCCCTGCGTTCATCCCCTGCATGTATACAACACGCATTTTTAGGATGTGTAATAGCTGAAATGTTTTGCTGAAATATTTTCCTAGACCTTGTATTAGTAGGCTGATTCCCTTCAAAGTCAAGTGACAGGCTGCAGTGATGTCTGAATTAAAGGCAAAAAAGAAGTAAATTGCCCCTGTCCCCAAGGTGCTCGTTCCACCTTGGTGTCATTATAGGCACCTTTTAAAAATCTGATTTCACCCTGATGAGTGGAGTGAATTTAAACAATCCCACTTTGCGAAAAGCCTAGAAAAATGGCCAATATGCCTGTAATAAATATTCCCTTTATTAATATTTATGACATCAACATAAAATTGAACATTAGGAACATAAAAATATCCATTCTTATTCACTGTTTCCCTTTCAATCTTTTCTATCAGCCTGTGACTGACTGCCAGCTGTTGCAGAGGGAGTTTTTCTCTATTTTGGTGTGGATAAATCTGGCCTCACTGACCCCTGCTTATGACTTTTCCTCCCCACATCCACGCTTCCAGCAGCTCAGCTCTGCTTGGTGCTGGACTCCAGGGGCACCTTCTTGTCCATCACCTATTTCCCTTCAGTTTGTTGCGGATTTATTATTTTCTCTTATTTTTCCACCAAGCGGACAGGGTTCTACCTGTCTCTTTGAGGAAAGGCAGCCTTATAGCTAAATTTACAATAATTTTTTTCAATTTGGATAGAAAATGAAAGAAACTATTGGGCAAATTCAGAAGAGATCCTGTCTGATGTCCCCCTCTGCTGAGCTGTGGCCTCGCAGACATCTGTCAGCCTTCAGCAAACGGCTTTTAGCTGTTTGGTGGTAAATCAAACGCAACCTCTTTAACTCTGACAACAGAAAGTGCCCTGCTGTAGAGGATAAATGGAAAAATACTGTGTTTGCAGGGAGGTGGGCACCAGCCTGATGGGTACCCGGCTCCTGCGGCCAGATGCGCCCGTGCTGTGAGCGGTGCGGGGAGGGCACAGGGAGGACCGGGCACTTCCCTGGGTGGAGGGTGTTTATCCCATGTAAACCTCTGTGGTCTGGTTTACAAATGCAGGATTTTCTGGGCACAAGTGCCACACACGCACCTGCGAGCTGGGGTGGGTGAGCAGGAGCAAACACAGCAAAGCCCGGGTTCGACAGGGTTTGCTGGAGCCGGTGCCCTTCTGTGGCAGGGAATTAATCACGGGTGGGATGTCTGTTTTGGGTGTTCTCGCCTTCCCCTGTATGAAGGAACTAAACTTCATAACAAAACCCTCTCTTGTCTGAAGTGGCGCAGGATCAGGCCCGCTGAGCCAGCCTTGGATCCTGCACCGGAGCCTATTGCTGCAGCTCGTTCTGCCGGAACAATAACGCTGCCCGCGCCGAAAATGAATTTGATGTCATCCTCTGATTTAGAAGTTATTCATTAAATCTTCTCTCGCTTGCTCCAAACAGTAGTCATCTTTGATATAAGTTTTCAAGAACATCTGTCATCTGTTCTTCAGTCTTTGGCAGAAAGAATTATTTTTTTTAAATTTAACATGCTGTTCTTTGGGATCCTGATTAAGCACAAATTATCCTGCCATCAAATTGAGCCATTCTAGTGCAAAATTAGTGCAAAAATAAAGCCCATTAGAAGGGAATACTGCCATGGGGGCTGATGGGTGGAAAATGTAGATATTGGACAGACAGCCTGGGACTTTTTTCAGCTCTATAAATGCGGTTCTAGCATCCGAGGGGAGAAGCCAATCCTTATTTACTGTTGGCCTGCATTTATCTGTGGTATTTTCATGTGAATTGGGCTTGAATACATGTGTTATTTTTAAAGAGTCCCGAGAGTGTTTGGGATGTGGAAAAAACGGGGAGGATGATCAAATTAAAACTGAAGCTGTAACATAAAGTGGATAAATGTTAGGACTGGGTTTCATACATATAAAAAAGTGCTGATAATTCATCACGACGTGATCCATACAGATATTTTACCCAGTACTCTTGAGAAGCAGTTAGAAGTTCCCTGGAGTGTGGTTCACTGCAGGCTGCATAGTTTTGCTTTTTTATTTGGTCATTTATATTTACTGAATTTCTGAGGTGTTTTTTCTTTTACGTGGCAGAGGAGATTCCCTTGCAGCCTGCACAAAATGCTTGGTTTGGAAAGGTTGCTGAGATGTAGAATGTAGCCTCAAAATGTGGCTGATGGATGGAGCTTCAGTCAAGGACAAATGCACATACAGTACATACCTGGAAGCTATTTTCCAGCTGGGGAGGGTGGAGATGTTCTGGTGACACTGTTAACCTAAAAGTGCTGGATATCTAATGGGAATCCATTTAAATGAGTTTGTAATGTGTGTCTGGCTGAAGAAATATCAGCTCCAGTTTGGTTTTGGGAAACCTGGAGATAGAAATGGCAGAAGGGGATGAAAGATTGTTTTCTGGAAAAGGGGAAGCTGGAATTTCCAAGTGTCTAAACACCAGCTAAATTTTAAGTGTGTTTAATTTTAAGTTCTTGTTTGTGACTAGGTGGGTAGCTTCCACCCTTTGTTTACCTTCTGCCTTGAGCTCCGTCTCTCGGGTGGCTTGAAGGGAGATGCTGCCAGGAATTTCTCCCTTCTGCAACTTATCCCATCTTTCTTGTAACCCCAGTCACTGGATAAAGGAAAAAAACATGCAAAAGGATCATGAAAATATGATGGAGGTGGCTGCACAGTGTCCCGTGGGTCCATGCTCCTTCACTGCAGCAGTACCTGATGACTGAGGTTCTGTCACGTATTTAGGTTTTGTAACCTATCTGCCAAGCATGAAGATGCTGTTACTTCTGTTTTCCAGCCAATACTCTGGATTTCTCAGGGAAGTTCACGGTGTAGAAAATAGAGACTTTGCCAACATCTGACAAACTCATTTCCTAAGCTTTTGCTTTGCAGAGTAAGACCAAAAAATTTTCATAAATTTTCTGATGTTACTCTGAAATTCCTATATTCCTCCTTGGAGGAGAAGAGCAAATTAATCAAGAGAGACTTAAGGGTTACATGGCTTTAGAAATCATCAGGAAAACATCCTTATGAACAAGGGAGCTGCAAGATGCGCTAGGATTTTGTCTGCTCAGGGTTAATTTAGTCCACCATCCTTTCCCAGCAGCAAGTCCAGTACTTTTTCAGAATTTACCAATCCATCTTTCAGGGGCTGTATAAAAAGACCAGGTACAAGATTCCTGAAATGGACTCTAAAGCTGCCAAGTCACCAAGTCTTGCTGGTGTTTTGTCTTGCGAGTGCTTTATTCTGCAGCACGCTGTGCTCTGCGTGCCTTTCTCTGGGACAGCTGGCTGCACTTCAGGGGGCCTTTCAAGATGAAACATGCTGGAAAAAATAAATTATTATTATTATTGTGCAGCTATCGTGGTTATGAATGTTTAATTTATAGACTCCAGACTGTGGCCAAACTCCATGCAAAGGAAAAAGGGAGAAAAAGAAGTAATTGCATGCTAAAATGGCTGGAATGCTTCTCTGGAGCCTTCTGTACCATACCTTTTGAATGTGTGTTGTCCTTTTTAAGTTTTATTTGTTATTAACTTCCAAAGCAATTGAGCTGTGTGCTAAATGGATCGACAGCAGTTATGACTGGACAAATATAAAATGCATTTGCCTCAGGTTTCTCAGCCTGTGCCCTGTTGAGATTGACACGTTGCATCTGGCTTTTCATCGGGTGCTGAGGCACTGGATCGCTCCCCCACGCAGCCCTGAGGAGCACAGGTGTCCGTGTATGTCTCTTGGGTATTTCTAACAAATATTTTAACAAGTGTTTTTGTCTAATCAAACGTGCAATTATTTCTGGTATTATAAGGTAGAATATCTTTTTGTTGTGGGGTCACTGTGGAGGGATGTAACTGAGATGCTACTGAATGTTGGACTAAATTCTATGTGATCGATTTCCAGATCCATGGGAGGGATATAAGCTTTATTTTGGAAGCAGGTAAGGGGAAGGAAGATGCTATAGCATCTCTCCCTTACCTGGGTGTCCTCGTCCATCCTTCTCAGAATGTCTGCTGCTGCCAAATGTGACTTCACTTCAGAGCAGAGCAGCCTTCAGCTAGTGCTGCCATCTTTTAGTAAATATTTTAAAGACAACCCTGAAATACCTAAGGAATGTAGCCACGGTTTTCAGTGGGAAATGTCGTGTCTAGTCTATATGATTCATTCCCACCATAAGCTCTCGTTACCTTCAAGAAAAATGACAGGTTGAGTAGTGTACTCCTCTTTTTTTTCTTTTTCTTTTTTTTTCCTTCTTTTTTTTTTCTTTTTGATAGGTAAAATCTCACCACATTGTCTTGCTGCTTAAGTAGACAAGAAAGTTTTACTATTGTTTCAAGGGGAAAAGAAAAATCTATTAAACATTTTAAAGTCTTTTTGTTGCTTTCTGTGTTTAAAATCTCCTTTTAATAGCGGCCTGATTCTGCAGCGAGTTAGGAGTGGGAGTTTAATCTGTCCCTCAGACATGCATTCAGTCAAGTCTGTGATTGTCTCTAGCCTTCACAAGACCAACTTACCTGCGCCAGGTCTGCCTCCTGGGTATTTCTAGGATTAGGGATTTTACTACTTGATTTAATCATCATTTAAGGATTTTTTAATTTGATTTGATTACTGCAGAAGAACTTGTAGAGCAAAACATGGATGTATGTTTTTCTGGGTGATAGACATTGGAATAAATTTTTGAAGAAGTGAAAGTACAGAATAATTTGGCTTAATTTTCTGTCAAAATGCTTCAGAACTGATCAGCTTGGGGTGAATCTTGCTGCTTGAGTTTGGCACTCTGGGTGCAGCGGTTAGCGGCTGTTTTTGGGCTGCCATGTGGTAATATGGAGAGAAAGGAGAAATCTAGTGGGAAATTCAAAATGTATTGCAAATCTTATCTAGATGGAATAAAATTATCCAACTCGACACTGCAGAAAATGTGGGGATATCACCTTAGGATGCATGATTAAACTGAGTCTTATTTCTTATTGTGGTATCTTGTTTTGTGTTGACAGAGTGCAAGTTAAAAGCAATTGCTATATATTTTGTAAATAGATGCATTGCCTATTCCGTTCCTATTCCCTACTTCTGTTCTGCAGTATTTTTACGATTGCAGACTCTTCACAATATAGAAAACTAAGAATCTGCGGGCTTTGGTTGCATTTGTGTGGCTTCTTGACCCCCCAAATCACGTAACTCTATCTTCTATCAAAACTATTTAAGTCTGAAATGAAGACAGATACTCTCTCGGAACGTCACTTCTGGTGAGGCATGACGTGAGGTTGGCAGCAATCTGTTTCTCAAACAGGGAAAATGCTGTAGAACAAAGCTTTATTTGATGCAAAATCCAGACGGATGATATTGCAGATATTTTAATAATTTTAATTTTGTAATGCTAATGACTTTTCTATCTCTTCCTTGGTTTTATTTGGTGGGAGAGTTGTAAATTAAGGAAAGCAGATATTAGAATTACAAGGGCAATCATGCTTCATAATCACTACCCAGCAGAAGCTTTTATTTCAGCAATGAACAGGAAACATTCAGGACTGTGGCATTAATTCTATTGCTTTGGTAGTCAGGTCCAAATTAACCAATTATAGGCACGTGATGAAGTGAAAATCACGGCTGGGGTACATCAGCTGCGCAGAACTCTTGCTGCACCCGGGATGATGATTGCTGAAGCTCAAGGTAGGGTTCTTAAAGATACTTAGGCTCCTTCCATCTGAAAACACCTGGCAGAGGGAACCTATTATGGACTTTTTTCATGTGTTTGCCTTGCAAGAATTTTATTTCCATACTCGAGTAACAGAAAACTTTATGCAAGTCCACATGCTTTTAGTACAACAAATACTTCTAGGGAAAGAAATATGGCTGTTTAAATCAGAATTCACATCTGTTGATATAACTATTTTGTCAGTAGTGTGGGGTATTGTTGGGTTTTTTCTCTTTTCCTGCTCAGCTCGGAGCAAGTACAGATGGGGAAAAGTGTGGTTATTTCTGACAATGACTGTGTGAGTGCTCTGCACGTGACACAGCTGAATAGCAAGGAGAGGCTGAATGATGAGACATACAAGGATTGAAGGGCAGCCTCATGGCAGACTTTGTTCTCTCTGACATTGAGTCATTTGCAATATGTGATTATATTTTATCTCATATCTCTTTGAAAGTGGTCTGGGCAGTATACTAGTTTCTTTTTTTCTGGAGTTGTGTTCTTGGAGTGCTTGAATACTATTTTTTTTTTTTTTTCTTTTCTGGAAGTGGTTCAAAAGACATTTGGAGAAGTTAAGGAGACAATTTGAAATTTGTTTTCTTTTGGGGGTGATCCAAAGCCATCTGAAGGCAATAGAATGGTCTTATGACTCTGAAGAGCTATGGGTTAGGCCCTGGATGAGAATTGTTGTTAGTCTATTGACAATTAGGTGATATCTCCATATGTGAAATTAAGAAATATAAGTATAAACCTTATAGCTCAACATGTTTTAGTCTTGCTTTGAAGTTCTGTTTTCCAGCATGCTGAAATTACACTGCCTCGCTGGCCTGAGTTGTGGTAGGGCAGACTAATACTCTGGAACAGAAACCTCTTTAAAATAACCAGAGATGATTGGACTGATTGTTACTGGTACAAAAAAAAAAAAAAGGGGGAGGAAATTAAAATCCAGATTTATTATCGTAATGGGAATTTTTGGCAATAGTGAGGATGAGGCTCCCTTTCCATCATTATGGGTCATAAGGAAGCTGTATCAGCTGTCACGGGTATAGTTACTCCTGCTCTGGGACTGGAGGTGGACTGGCTGATCTCTTACAAAGTCCCTTATAGCTCTATTTTGTGTGGGTGCTGCTGGTG
>JAVJGI010000003.1:26461020-26478988 GCA_035590275.1 Ibycter americanus | reverse complement strand
CGCGGAGTGTGTGGATTTTTTTTGGGGTGTGTGTGTTGGTTGGTTTTGTTGGTGGTTTTTTTGGACCCTACAAAACGATGCTTATGAAAACTGTTGATGGCACCCTAATTATACATTAGAGCATTGTGATGACGAAGTAGAGGGTAAATATAAATGTGAGGGAAGAAACTGAGATAAAAGGAGAATGAAGAGGAGAACTGAATTTGCTTTCGCTGGTAAATAAGGCTCAGTGTCATCCCTTTGATTTGCTACCTGCTGAAGGCAAGGAGGGAAATGTATATTTGCAGCTGTGTTAATATTCAAAATTGAAGATAAGCCCAAACTGTAGGTGTTTCCCTTTGGTTTACTAGTTGTTCTGACAACTAGTTTTGGGAAGTGTTCACCCATGGGTGTTTCATGGGCAGACAGTGATGTGCCCACTGTGACCAAATGCGCTCGTTCCCCATACCTCCCGTGTCAGCCTCACTATAGCAGATGTGAGTTACAGGGGCAGATACATAACGCGGGAACAGTTCCAGATCCACCCTTTACACAATGAGGTGCTCCGCGCCGACTGCATCAAGTATGTCCCTCTGTACCCACGCCAGCAGCTGTGGTGCAGGTCTGCTTTGAGCCGTGGTACTTGGTAGACAAGTCAGGTAGGGAAGTTGTTGCAGCGTCTGGCCATCATCAAGGCACTAGCTCAATCAATCTTCAGCGAAGAGTATCTTGCTGATGCCTGGAAACTTACCCAGATGTGAATTTTTGTTGAAGTGGTGTTGGCTTATTTTCTAGAGTAGCTCTGCTCAGTTCTGAAGCGGCCACAGTTGCAATTTTTACTCTTGTCCCATTAATAAATTCCCATTACTTCTTTAACTGACAAGGTAATTGATCTATAGGGATTCTATATCTACACTTGGGCTTCTTTAATATTGCTAGCTTTTTATTTTGGGGTGAACCCATAGGAGCTCGGTTATGTTTCACTTAATGAAGTTTCAATGTGAAGTGGAGGCAAATGTGGCCTGAGACCCTCACCCTTGTATGTGTATTAAGTGCTTGCTTGTCTCTGCTAATGGGTGCTAAGAAAGAAGCACTGTGTTTCTCGGCAGAGCCGTGCACAGCCAACTCAATTTCCCATTGTAAACCTTGAGTTTCTCAGAAACACAAGGAAATGACTCTCTTGACATATATATGTGTCTGTATATATATATATATATTTTTTTTTTTTCCCAAAGTAACATACAGTTGCTGACCGATATCTGGCTATGGTTCAGATTGCTTTGGCAGGAAGTATTAATGCTTTATGGCATCTCGGAGTGTATGGTTAATAGCTTTATCAGATAATTACAGTGCTGGAAACAATATGTGATGTGTGTTCTGGTGTGGGGATTTGAGAGGCACCCTATCTCACAAGGGTCTTAGTATTAATATCTTTTCTTCTCTCATCCATTTCAAATAGCAAATGATGAGCTGGAACAGATGATTGCGTGTTGTCCCTTCTATCCTAGCCCAAATCTCAGACCTGCTGGTTCTCCCCTGTCACCCTCAGGAAAGCTCTATGCTACGGCCTCTACGTGGCTGCTCTTCAACGCTTACACCGAGGAGAGGTCGTACATGCCTCTTCCAAGGACTTTTTACAAGATAAGGGACTCTTTCCTCCAAGGGAGGAATTCAGTGGTGGATGTCACATCTGTAACCAGTGAAGACTTTGTACTGTAGCCTGCATGCTTGGTGCTGGATTAGGGTGGTGGAATAAAAAGTCGTGGTCCTTTTTGTCTACACATTCGTATGTTTGCTGAGGAGATTTTGTAAACTGGGCTCCAGCACATGAAACATGGGGCTTGTGAGCAGCCTCAGGGACAGTGCTTCCTTCTTGGCTGGTGGAGCGAAGGCTGAGTCAGTTTCTAAATACGATGGCAGCTAGTGTTAACAGTAAGCAGGGGCATAAGCAGTAGGGAAGGAGATGAAAGTCTGAGGAGATGTGGTCTCTTAACCTTTTCAGGCTGGTAACATAACTAGTCTTCATTAGGGTGCTCTGCAATATAACCTTAAATTAAATTCTCAGCCAGCTGAGCCTGTTGGGGAGGTTTTGTGCGCTAAAACCGAGTTTGTAAGGCAGGTTCTTGTGTGCTGTGCTTTGTGTCATGTTCCTTGTTTTGGCCAGATTAAATGCCTCTCGGAACAGAAAATGATATTAATAGTGTATTTGTGTGCTTAGAAATATAAACTAATATACTTACAGAGCCAGAAGATTTATTAAAACTTGGATGAGTTGGATATAAAATTCTCCTCCATCATCAAAAGAAGTAGCGTCAAGCCATGACCTCTCTGTGTCCAGACACGCTGCAAGCCAGAAGCAGAATTTAAATGTGACTAGCGTCCTTGTGGGCTAAAAAAAAAAATAAAAAAAAATAGAATTACTTTTATGAACTTCCCAAACTCATTGCACACAGCCATGTTTGCTGCACCATGGAAACATGTAGGCAGGAATTACTTCTACTGCTTTTGTGTTTCATCTCCTGCATGTGCTGGGACAGGTCCCCAGCACTTGTTGGCTATTGTGGACAGCAGAGCAGACGCACCCGAAGGGATGTCCTTCATCCCTAACCTCCCACAGTCTTCTCAATGCCACCTTCAGCATCCTGACCCTACACAAGTACACCTTCTCCAAAGAAGTATTCCAACTTTTATGCAGAGAAAATCAACACTTTTCCTGGGATTTGGTGGGAGCTGTGGAGAGATCTGGCTTTAAAACTAGGAACTCTGTTTAGAAATATTAACCTGGTGGCAAGTGAGTTTGAACTTCTTGGCAGGCCCTTCAAGGACATTGTGTGACCTCTCTGCTGGGAGCCACAAGCGTCAGATGTTTCTATACCTGCACTCGGACATGTCCCTTGACATGGAAATGATGAGCTACACCATGTCCCATCAGTCTGACTGAACATTTAACATCACGGTCTAATTAGGTCGTGATCTTTTACAGAGTATGAAATGTAGGGCCTCCATGGTGTAGACAGTAATTTCCTAGTAGATGTATAATTTATTTTAGTTAAGTCAGGCTGTATTACACAACAGCCAAGCCTGGAAAAAAGAAAAATTTCTAATATTTTTGCACCTTCCACGAAGTTACCGAGCTAATTTAAATGAGGCATTTTATTACAGTACAAAGGCATTAGACTGTGCTCAGCGGCTGTGTAATGATTATATTGTAAATATTCTTAAGCATTTGGACACAAGGAAGTTTGGAAATCAAGTGTTCTTAGATGATACCATTTTCACAGGCCTGGATCTTTCCTGTTCATTGGCCACATACTTTTTAAGATATACTTTTTTTTTAAAAAAAGGTAGATATAAAAAAATGACAGGACTCTTCTCCCAGTCAGTCCCAGCAGCCATATAATGATTTATGATTTTTTTTTGCAATCCATACAACTAGCTTTTAAGAGTTAATTTCTACTCTGAAAATGTCCTGAAACATTAACTACACGCTTTTCCAAGTCCTCCTGCTCTCCTACAAGCTCATCAGACAAGAATGTGGCACATACCATCCTCCTTATGTGAAACGCTTGAAGGTGAGAGTTTTTCTTTCTCTGAGGAATAACTCTGTTAAGATTTGTGTCCTACCACAAAATGTTTTTGTGAAGTTAAGTGTTTTTATAAAATCAAGGGGATAAATAAAATTTAGAATGGCAGTGACTAGTATGGCCTTTCATTAAAAACTGTTGGAAAAATGAAAGGGGGAGGTGGGGGGGAATGGCTGAGCTTCTAGTCTTCATTTTTAAAAGCCATGAATTATTTTTTCCTTGGTGAAGGACAAATTTTATGCTGCACATCATCAAATATTGAATATATTTGCTGCTTATGTAAAAGAGTAACTTTATCCTAGTGAGATAGAGGAGATTAAAACAAGCAGGCTGCATTCCTAAATTCAATTGTTTTCCTGGGAGATGCCATGCAGCTTGGCAATAGATTGACACTGTGTCAAATCTGTTTCTTTAAAATTGCACTCAAACGAGTTGCCCTCTAAATGTGTCCCTGAAAACTGCGCCGGCTGATGCGGTACCTAATGAAATTAGTGAATTAAATATCTGAGGAAGTATTATCTGAATGCGTGAAGCCCTTTCAGACTGTATCATTTGTTTGAATATTAAATTAAGCAATCTCCCTTCCAAAGAGCTCAGAAGAGCTCTTGAAAGGGCCAGCAGTATGTCTTCTGCTCCCTCTGGAGGAAAGCATGTTTACTTTGCCTGTTTGTTCTCCACTCAATAATTGAACTCTTTGCGAAGGGTGTATCAACCATAAATTGACAAATTGGGGAGGACATTGTTTACTAAGGTAAAATAAGACCCATGTCATAGGTCTTGAAATACATCGTGGCACTCGATGAAAAGGTAATGGCTGATGCCTGGAGCCGGTCGCTGCTTGACGGCGCTAACTGGGCAGGATATTTGATGCTGACTCTGAGCAAGTGCAGTCAATAGCTAATACATCCTCCTGACGTCAGGCACGGCTCCTGTTTTACTGTGAGTCCTTATCGGTCTGGACACGGCAAAAAGAGGTGCCGTATGTGTGGGTATCAGATAAAGATCAAAGGCTACAGTTTTTTGTCAACTCCAATGTCAAGCTGGCTGAATAGAGGACAGCAAAATGTTCAAGCCGCAGTCCACCTGTCAGGGCAAGTCCAGTATTACAATTAATATATAAACTGTGATTAGAAAAAAATAATAAAATGCTAGTAGTCCTAGCAAACGCTTGTTCTTTCTCCCCTGTCTGCTGGCGTGAAGGAGGTCATGTGAAAAACTCTGTTTAAGCAATAACTAAAAATACACTTCCAGCACCAAGGTTGGCATGGCAAAGCCTGGAAATGGGAGTCTTTAAAGCTTTAGAAACATGAAGGAACTCTCTTTCTCTTCCTTGTGGTTAAAACGTGGCCATCACGATTTGCTGGTTGCTTGACTAGATTTTTGGTTTTCAAGGCTGGAAAACATAGGAAGAACATAATGCGATTTCATTTTTTGCGTGTGAGAGATCTGTCCTGTCTAAACAGCCTGTTAGGGATGCAATTTATTTGTATGAAAACATCTGGTAGCTGAAGAGTATGGAGCTAGTTATGTGCTCTTAAGAACGTGTATCTAAAGGACTTTTGTAAGAAGCATTTTTTTGTTTTCTGTAAGAGCTGTCAATTAGCCTTAAGTTCAGCAAATGAATTACAACCTGGAGAATGCTGTGTCTGAGGCAGATCTGGCTATCTTTTAAAGAAATGATAAAAGGCAGTAATTAAAATTAGCAGCAGCCGGTAGAACTTGCTTGATGTGGTGTTGTCAATGAAATCAAAACCGTGTGAGTTAAAGATGGCTTTTGATAGTATTTTCATCAACTGTAACATTCTTGGAGAACAGGCTTGTTTTTAGTGATTGACCATCACCAGTTCACAGAAAGGAGATATTGGCCATCTACAATACACAGATAACCTAAAAGACATTTTTGTTGATGAAAACCAAATTTCTACATTTAAGCAGAGAGGAGCTGCATTTTTGGCCAATGTAAATTACTGGAGTCAGTGATACCATGCTGGAGAGATGCATTTCCCTTCTGACAGGGAAAAGCATGAGCAGCTGGAACTTTTGACCAAGAATCCTAAAAACAAATGCAAATTTTCAGACCTCCAGGGTATTCAAAGCACACTTTAGGTTTCCAGCGGGCTCTAGTTGAATGGTGTGTGGCTGTTGGAGGCAGGATGCCAGCCTCGCTGCTGGAACTCACCCACGTGTGGCACAGCTCGGGACAGCGCCTGCTCACAGGGGGACACCTGATCAGGTGGAATGCTCTCACCTGCTCCCCAGAAGTAGTCCCTTGCCTCTAGTCTTTGCAAGATGCACTGAAAATCACTAAAGAAGGGGATTTCAGACAGCAGCTACCTGAAGTCTGAATGTCCTTCCCAAAATCCTGGCCGCTGAGTGCTGAGCAGGTATGCTATTCCCTCAGCGCTCGCTTAACTCCCTCAGACGTCATGAAAGTTGTGCATGTGTGTTGGGAAAAGGCTGCTACTCTTAATTGCTTTAAAAAGGATTTTATTTCATCCATTAAAAAGAAAAGTCTTCTGTAGCAGTAGCAGCATAGACAAATAGGTTTTCATGGATCTGTTTTGAGCTTTCCTTTGAGTCCTAGCAAAACCCACACTTTCAGATGGAAAATATTTAGTGTTTGCAACAGAGCAAGAACTGGAAAATTCTTAAATGAGCTTAAAATAGATTACAATTATTTTGATGAAAATGATTCAGACTTGATACGTTCCGTTACAAACAGAGGGAGTCTGCTGGCAGGTTTGTGTATTTTAACTACTTAAATAATTTGGAAAAACTGTGGTCCAAGTGGCTAACAAAAAGTTTGCCCTAAGGGCACAGTGGTATGTTATTCCATATTAGCTGATGTTTCTCGCCATGAGAAGTTAGCTCTCTCTTAGCAAAATGCCTTTTCTGTTCTGCTAGGCAATTTAAAATTAAAGGTTGACAGGACATGCTAATGAAATAAAGCAATAAACATTTTCTGACAGGTGCAAAATACAGTACTTGTTCGATAAGATGATATTTTTGGAAAATTTTGCTTGGTAAATCTAATTTGTGTCAGTTCAATATTGGCTTGAACATCTAGTTCTAATTTATTGACAACACCAGAAAGACTATAACCATTTGTTTAGCACAAAGTGTTCAATCTATACGAACAAACTTCATGAAATTTAATTTTCTGAGCAAAAAAGACAATCAAAGCAAGCAAAGCAGCAAAAAAAACCCCCATGTCACTTCTCCCTCGGAACAAAGGAAGAGGCAAAGTGCGTTTGAACGCATTGGGCCAGCGCTAGCAGCGACCTTGCCAATACCACTCACGTGAAGAGGGCTGTACAGGCGCTCAGGAGAGATTGTCAGACTTACTATTGATTTCTGACGCAGAATATTGGAGATTTGGTTTTACACAGAAAAACCTGGATCAGCGGAACTGGCATTACCTCCCCCCCACCCCAACTATGGGAAGACTTAGAGATTAGGCACGCTCTACCTACTCTACAGGTGGTTGAAACTACAACCTTAGAGGATGAAAACACTTTGTTTACCATAAGATAAGTGGAAAAACCTCTGAAATAAAATAGTTTGACAGAATTTTTAGCTATTATTCATCTTAATCTGCATTATTACTACTTCTAGTGCAACTACCCTGATACTCCACCCCATTTCTAGGCTGCTCTTGGAGGGACCTTTTGTGGGTTGACAATGCGATAGCGATGCCCTGAACACCCTTCAGGCCAATATTTAAGTCTCAACCAGTTTCCCCAGTGCTGCTACACTTGGAGCTGATTTACATGTGGATGAGAGAGGAGGAAAGTTCCCTCCCAGTTTATTTAACAGTGTAGTTAACTTGAATTGATGCATTTGCATTTGGGTGAAGTTGTAAAGTTCAGCAAATGTGTACATCAGACATTTAAAATATGTATTTAATTCCACATGTTTTTTTTACGGACCTCCCTTCTGCTAAGGGCAGGAATGGGGTAGAGCTAACCCTGTTACTCCATTAACTTATTTTGATGGCTTCAGAGCGCTAGAGCTCCAGGGCTGGAGGCATGTACTGAGCAGGAGACCAATTTTACAGATGTTTATTACAGCTGCCTCTACCAGGGATGCTAGAACAGGCTGGGATTAATCACTGTTGCGAGGGCCTTTGCCAGACTTGCCCATGGGACTTTGACAGATCTATTATAAAGCTCTTGAAGAGTTTTGTCCTGACAACAAGATATCTGATGTGACTTGGAGAGTATTTGCACACATAATGCTTGGTGTCCTGTGGTCTAGAGTCCTGCCTTCCGCTGTGCGTAAAATAGTGTACTACTTCAGAGAACTTTTAATTATTTACTGTTGTTTGGCCTGAAAATGGAAGATTCCTGTGGACTTGCATGGCTGGCACGTTTCAGGGTGCATCTGTGGTCATTTGGTTCTCACAAGTTCAGGTGAGGATACAACAGGAGAAGAAAACCATGGTTCTGTCTGAGCAGGTTCTGTAAATTTGGGTAGTTTTGATAGTGTGGGTGGTTTTCTGTGTGTGGTTGTTTTTTGGTGGGTTTTTTTTGTGCTGCTGTTTTGAAGTGCCAGGTTCAATGCAGCTGTTGGATTCCTTGTGTTTCTATCGATTGCCACTTCAAACAAAGCAGCAATAATTGAAGCTAGTAGAGGCTGTCTGATATTTCCAGTTAGCTAGAAAGTACCTGGTTGTATTGAACACTGGTTTGTGGTATCGCTTGGCAAATGTGGACTTTTAATGATAAAACCAAACTAATATCTTTAATCCATGTCTAAACTGCAGCCTGTAGGAGAGACTACAACTTTTAAGCTAGCTTTAATCTGGGCAAATCAGTTCAAGGGAACAAAATCAGTGCAGAGACAGTGGCCAGACCATAATAATATGTAGTAGTTGAATCTTCCTGGCTGTAGTGGCTTGACTTATTTTTTTAAGTTCTTTTTAAATCCAGCTTTTTTTTTTTTTAACATCTCTTTGTTATGTTATAGCCACGGCTTGTATATTTTTCAGCATTAAAAATGATGGCTTAGAGAACTCAGTCACAAAATTTGGTTGAGATGCAAGTAAAATTTGAGTGTATTCCTTACATGATAGAAGTAATTTGTTCAGTAATGGTGTAGAAAGCAGAGTTACTATTTTCCAGCTAATAACACTTACAGAATTTGTCCTGACTATACTATAGTTATATAAAAACAGAGTATGAAACCTCCTGAGCTTCTGAAGCCTGGAACTCTGTGGCATCCTTGCACCAAAATGCAAACAGAGGGTCATAATTTAGTTAAGAAAAAAATACCTACCCTTCTTGCTCTATAATTCATCCTTTCTGGCTTTGTTATTTAGTTTCCCTACCACTATGCCAAATCTTCAGGCAAGGATGAAATCTGATAATGATCCTGAGCGAGCATTTAAAGCCTGGTCTGCTTTACTGTTAGTACCAGTTACAGCCTTCGCCTGCGCTTGGGCACCAAGGCGTGCATCTTTCTAGAGGTCTCATTCTCCTTCCTTTAATGAGTTTTGTCGAGTCATTGTTTTTAGGGTAGTTAATCTTTATAGATAAAATGATATGTTGGAGATAATAGCAAGGAGATGATGGTAGCATCAGACCCCTGTTTCTGCTTGCTCTGTCATTTATATTTATTGTGCTGCACGCTGACCTGCTGAAGTTTTAACTGCTATGTTAAAATGATTGAATTCCAAATATCACAGCTTTATTATGTTTCCCATTGTGGTTTATTTTTGAGAAGAATATGTAATGAACCTTAGTGAAAACCAGAAGCAATCATCTCTCCTAAGGCCTTGGCTCTTGTACTGGATTTCAGAAAAAATGGTAATTGGCGGACAGAGATCATTAGTATCTTTTTTGGGGGGAAGTGTGTGTGGAAATCCTGCAAAGACCTTCTCCTTTGCCCTCTGACTTGCAGAAATTTCAGCGTTTTTTTTCTTTATGCAAACACTCAGTTAATGGTTTAATCAGAGTAAATAAATGCAGACTAACCTGACTGCTAATTAAGCATGGTTAACAAGGTACTGGTTTTATTACGTGCTGTCCCTTGTGTTTTCTATTGCTCTCTTATTGGATATTGTGCAAATCCGCTGTTCCTTCAGCTTTGCAAGATTTTTCGAACTTGCTTATGATGGCAACTCTTAAAACAGATTAGGACCGTACCTAGCTGGGGTCACCAGCTGTGGTGCTGACTCATCGGATCTCGGGGGCAGACCCCATGTGTGACTCTCAGCTTTGCAGAAGGCTGATTCATGGCTGCGAGGCTTGAGGATTCTCTAGGTTTAAAAAAAACCGTATCGCCAGAATCAGCAGGTTTATGTCTAATTAAAAATAAGTGTGTCTTGGAATTATGATTTTTAAAACCAGGGTTAGTGAAGCGTGTTTGAGCTGAGCCATCCAGCTTTGTGCTGCAGCCGATGAGGAGCTGATGGCAGTGCTGGATCATTAACGAGTGCTGAGGAGCAGTGATTGCTTAAACTGTGTCTGCCTTACCTGCACAGGAAAACGGTACATCAAAATCATTTTTGTCTCCAGCTGCCCACACAATCTGATATGAATGGCTGTCTGGCTTGACGAGATGCAGCCTGAAATATCAGCAGTGTTGCGAGGCTGGGAATTGTGCTGTCTGGCAAAGTTATGTGGAAAGATCTAAATCCCATGTATGTTATCAAGCAATACTTCTGATGTTATGGCTTTTGGGTATTGGTTCTATTTACTTCTTGAACAATTTTGGGGTTTATTTTTTTCCCTAAAGTAAGTTTAAGGGGAATATTTCTCAATTTTATATGGTGAAAGCTCAACAAACCCCATAAAAATTCTCAAAAAAAGAGAGAAATCCATATGGGATATTTATAGTCAATTATTTTTCTGATTCCTCCTTTCTTCAACTCGCAAGTTTTATGTTAGCTTCAGCTTTATCCATTTTACACTCCAGCAAGCTTTGCAAATAAATACTGATGGTTAAGGAGAGTTACTGATCTATTCTTAAGCCCAGCTTGATAGTAGCTATAATGCCAGGGCTGGCTGTATCGCATTGATCTATGTTAGATTAGAAGCTTATTCCTCGTAGGCTGCTCATTTGTACACCTTTTAAACATATAGTTATGAAGCGGCCTAAACTTTAACAGGTATAAAAATAAAAATTGGCTGTATTTATCACGCTTACTGTTACTTTTCTCTAAAAAAATTGAGCTTATGCTCAATTGAACAACATAATGCTGCAGCTGCAGAGTTACAAAATACAGCCCAGGCAGAACTCACAAGAGCCTATTTCAGGTACGTTTTGCTTATTAAATTTCTGCACAGTGGGGGAAGATGCTGCTCCTCTTCTGCCAGAAAGTTCTAGCTGTTATACAGGTTTTGCACTACAGTGGCAACAAGAACCGTGGAGTTTTTATAGACACGTGCTCTAGCCTTACTGGCAAGTAAAACCCGCCATCTCTTGCTTTCTGAAAATCTCATTTCCAATTATATGGCTGTGATCTCTGGGTTAATTAGCATGTAGTCTTCAGCCTCAGCGTTTTGACCCAAACTGTGTAGCTTTAAAAACCTCATATAAATATTTTTGATGGGCATCATTCTCAGCAGCAGCACCCGAACACCTGCATTGAAGCATGTCCTGTTTTATTGCTGGGATTAAGACAGACAATTGTGGGTAAGTGTACCCTAATTAACTGTGTCACTTCTAGTACTTAAAATAGCTTTCTCTGCACAGCTTCTGCACACTTTCTGTTTTTCAGGATGCCTTGGTTGTGGTAAAACAAGATATAAAACACCTCTCAAAATGCAAGCCTGCTACAGTTCTGAACCCCTGAATAAAAGCGTCTGCATAAATGCATCTGAATTTTGTTACGTTATGGATTATTTTTTTTTATATTCTCATAAAAGTAGCTTAAACTGTTGGCATCTTGTATAGCACGGTACTAACAAAAGAGCCTAAACTTATAGCTCTGTATATCATTAATCCTGGAGCTCAAACGACACCTCTTTTGCTGTAAGAGGCTGTGTGGCAGTCTTCAATATACTTCTACCTTGATATTTGCCCAAGAGCTGTTAGGACACATGTTGAACACATGATCCCTCTGCATTTTCTGTAGGGTTTTTGTTGTGTTTGGGGAGAAGATGACTCTGCTGTGGGGGTGTGCCTGGGGCAGGGGTGGCAATCTGAAATTTGCACCACAGCCGGGCTTTTTAGCCACTTCTAAGTGAAAATTACTATGTGCTTCTGTGTGTTTGTACACAGAGTATGCAGGAGCATTTGGAGAAGTTTAAGGCACCCAGCACTTGAAGTAAAGCAGTATTACTTCTGGCTGTCAGACATTATGAAATTGAAAATGATGAACTTCCAGATCAACACAGACGTGCCAAGATAAGAGCTCAGATTCCTGGAAATGACACAACTATCAGCAGTTGTGGACAGAATTGAAGAGGGAACTTGTAACCTGCAGTAATAGACTTGGCTTTCAACTCCATTTCTGCATAAGAAAGAAAACTAAGAAAGTTTATCAATATCTCAACCCCTCTTTATGGTGTTTGTGAAGATGTACGAAGGATGTATCCGGTCTCCAATTCACGGAACAGTTTACTTGCTAATTGCCTTGTACACAGATGTGACGGTCTGTGTGAACCATCCAGTTCAGCTTGAAACTACAGCTTTGTGTTGCTAAAAAGTCACTTCAAAGGCTGTTTTACACAGCTTTGTGTAAAAAATAGCTTCACTAACTGATGATCTGTAGAAAAAAAAAAAGATAAATTGATGCATCTGGTTGTTAGATGTCACCTAATCATTATGAATAAGAAGCAGAAAGAGAATTGTGTTCATCATCTGGGACTATTTTATACAACGTGTCCCTGTGCGTTGTTTCCATTGTTCAGGGTTTACCCTGTTGCTAATAAAGTGCAATTTCTAATACCCACAACATCCTACCCTTGCCAGAGCTGGGGAAGCAGTGCCATCAATCCTGATAGAAGCCAAAGGGTTATTCGGTGCCATACCTCTGTCATCTTTGTCATTCACCATCAGTCTCGCGTGTTTGATGCAAAAAGTCAGGACTGGGCTAATCCATTCTGGAGTGGGATGTGGGATGCTCTGTCCTTGGCATGTGAGGCTCCAGGCAGCCCTGCCAGCTGGGTGGGTTTGGAACAACACTGTCAAATGTCTTAATGTTTCTAAATTATTGGGATATATTTTGAGTTGCAGATGAATCTGCGAAAATTTAATCTGTTAAGCAAAAAGTGTTTGTGATTGGTATCTGCTGGTATCAATTTGGAACACTTCAGCTATTTTTGAGGATGCCAATTGAGAAAACACATCGTTTTGCCTATTAAACAAAGTGCTGACAATCATTGATGTAAATAATCAAACAGATCAAACCCTCTTGTGTCCTCACACTTTTGAGAAAAGGAGTTGTTTTTTTCTCTTCTTATTAAGAAGCAGTCCTTGAGTTTCATCTGTCTTCATTTGAAAATCCTTATTTTTCTGAAGCATGCACCTTAGAAACAATGTTTTTTGAAATCAGGGGAGGAAAAAAAAAAAAAAAGACCCTGTCTGTAGGAGGGGGCTAGGGACAAGGGGAAGAACATGCCCTGGCAGCTCTGATAAGGAGGCTTGGAGTGGGTGCTGAAATGCAGAGATCAAGAGACTCCTAGCTCAAAGCAGAGGGGAAGGAGGTAGATGCATCTGTGAAAGGGAGAAGATTGCGATGAGGTGGACCGTACAGGAAAACTAAATGGGGAAAATGAGCAGAAAAAAATTTTGCTCCAGAAGACCTTAAGAGCTGTGACTAGCGATTGAAGGTTTCTGTATCTTATTGCTTGTTTCCTTCTGACAGAATAACTGCTGATGTACCCCACCGGCAAAGCTATCACTACTATCAGTTATTTGATGCTCAGACCTTTGTATCAGGGATCCAGGCTTCCAGCCCCATTAATAACCCTTTCTTTTTCTTTACAGGGGCTTGTTTTTGTTTATTTTGCTTGTTTATTTTTGCTCAAGGAATGACTGAGAAATCCTACACAGAACACCAAGGTTTATAGTTGTCACTAAACTTCAAAGTCAAAAGTAAAAAAAAATAAGGCAATGCCACTGCTGGACTTTTTCTGTTTGTAGTGATAGTATCTTTCCTGATGGGATTTCTTTGCTGTCCATGCAAAGGGAAGAGTTATGCTGTCTGCCACTGTTCAATGACTATTGAACAGCCCTTCCAGAGATCCCAGTGGGGCCCAGGCATGGCCACGGCTCAAGTCAGTAAAAACAATATTAGATTATGTAAAGTGCCGAATATTCTAAAAGGTTTGTATTTTGGGGCTCCACCTGGCACCTGCAATTCACAGGTACTTTTAACCTTAATCTCTCTTCGCTTCAGCTCTTTGTAAAATATCTGTTCATCACACAGCTGTGTTGCAAAAACAAATGTGTGTTTACAAAGCACTTGGGTGTTATTGTAATGAATTCCCAGGAGTGAAATACATATTTATGTCATCAGGATGCTAATAAGAATGTGCAATACTTGGCCATGGATTTAGGTACAAGAAAACAAACCCAAAAGGTAATGTAAAATCTAAAGGGTATTTTTCTGCAGTGGCCATTGCTGCTTCCCTAGCCTGCATGGAAGGAACCTTAGTGTAACATTTGGCCATGCAATTAATGCTGTTTCATAATGTGTAAAAGTCTTCAAAAGCAATTATAATTCTGCTGGGTTTTTGTGGTTGGTTCCCCCTCCCCCTGTCTTGGTTCAAGATAGTCATTTAAAGTAACGTGGCAATGAGACATACACAACCACACATGAAATCAGTTTCTCAAATATTTCCATGCAATATTTTTTTCCTGAGAGGAAAAAAAAAAGTATGCATGTATATATGAGCAGGCAGACAAGTAAAACTTGTATACAGATGAAGTGCAGAAGTTTGATGCACATACTACCTGGACATGCCTATTGTAGATATATGAAAGGATAAATTTGAACATTGTGGCGATAGGATGCTTTATATAAAGTCTGAAATGATAATTGTATTTGATATTTTCATGGGCTTGTACATGTAGTTAATTTGGATTTAACAGAACAGATGTATCAAATTAGCAATGATTTATTTGATAGAAATAACGTTAAATATCTTGCTATTTAAAATCTGACAGTCAGGAAGCATCCGTCAGCTTTACCACTGACGTTGCACCAAACGCATGGCCTGCTAAAGTCATTATGCTCCTTGTTTCTAGGTTACTCATTTATTCATTTCCGCAAGTTGAATTCTAAACTACTTCTGAGTTGGATTCGCTTCCCAGTGAATGAACAGGAGTCTTTCCAGGAGGTGTAACAGGTCTTGGACTTGGTCCTGGCTCTGCAGAACTTTGCTTTGGGGGTGCCTTTCCCTTTGCGGGTATTCCTTGGTGAGCGCGGGGCGTGCTTGGCTCCGAGAGCTAGCAGAGAGCGATGGAGAAATAGAGCATCAGTAACCTTCTGCCCCGAAGTATTAGCCATCATGGCCAGTACAGGGGTGATGTCAAGACTGTACTCCCAGGAGTAAAAGATGCAAAACTGATTGGTGGTAGAAATAAAGCAGCAGGTATAGGGAAAATACTGGAAACAGTTGTGCTGCTCTTTTGCAATACAGCAGCACAGAGTGCTGCCCAGCAAGGATCAAAGGACTTGTTTGGTTTTGGTTTTGCTGTTTGGGTTTTTTTACACCTTGTTGATCTTCGTTACAAATCTCGCAATGTTGTTTGTTTTGCATGTAGAATTCACCTTTAGCCTTCTGAAAGGTCCTGAAAATGCTTGTTCTTGGGCTACTTTGGCCAATCATTGGTACCCTGCTTCTCTGTCTACCCAGCTCTGTAAAGACAAGGCAGCCTTCAACATCTGCCCCGCTCCTGCTGTTAAATCCCGGTTGGAGCTGGGTGCGTGTTGGGACAGGGCAGGACCAACTCTCACAAAATGTCTCACTCCACCTTCCCTTTTCCCATTTGCTTCAAGCTTTAGCAAGCCCTCACCTGCTGGGATGTCCCAGAGCAGCCCTCTGCCATGGTCAACTTTGCCACAGAGCCTTTTTGAGACCTCAGAATCAGGGGACCCCACTACCTTCAGGCTCTGAGTCAAGTGTTGAACTGCACGCAGACACCAGGAGTGCCAAAAGCACCCCAACATTAATTTTGTTACAAACCAGACAAGGGGTTGGTGCTAAATACAGTTAGGATTTTACCTCCATTCTAATTAAGGGTGTTTTTTTTTTTTTCTTTTATCTTTGCAAACTCAAGTTAAAAGATACAGATGTGTCATCTGTTGCAAGGGTGTTTTTTGACTCTAGTCTTCAAGGGAAAAACAGAACCTGTTTATAGAGACTGTTCTCACCAAGAATATCTGGCTGAGATAAATCGCACACTTCTGTATTTCATGCGCTTGTCAATCAGTTCTAGATTGTAACTGAATATCCAAAGTTAATTAAAATAATAATTAACTTTGACTAAAGTTACCTTGCAGTTTTTAATACCAGTTCTTTCTACTTCTTCTTTATGTATGGTGCCCTTTTGGTACACTTAGAGTACTAAGTGATACTTTTCTTACAAAAACCTTAACTGTATTCAAAAGAAAGGAAGGACAATATTTTTATTAATTCTTCATCTGTCATATCTTTTTTACTATTTGTCTTATTTCCCTTCTCTTGTCATACTATAACTACTTTTGCATTGATTAATCAAGTCTAGATATTTGAAGTTAGGCAAGAGAACTGTTGACTTGATATGCCTGTGAAAAGTGTGAAATCCAGATGTGCTGAGCATAGTCTCACATAGGTTTTTAGTACAAAGGTTGCTTAACTGAGTTGTTCTTCAGTATTTCAATCACAGTAATTTACTGCATTTTTGGGATTTCACTGTCTTCATATGAGAAGGGAATTTCCAATAAAATGCCCTGTTACATACAGAGATACTCTTTCCTAAACTTTTTGTAAAAATTCTCATAAGGTGTGCTAGGAATATAATCTTTCTTAAATTCTTTATTTTGCCATGTTGACATCCTCTTAAAGCTCTTATTTATAAGTGAAAGGACTATTCCTTCACAGATATAGCCATGTAATTATCGTGGATAATGACAGAAAGTGCTTAAGGAAAGGAATATTCTGAAAATATTTTTTTTTTTAATGTGGTGATGATATTTAATGGTTATTTGGCAAATAATAGAATAGTGAAGTAGAAAATGTAGTCCTCATTCAGAAATTTGATTAAACACGAGAGTCCTAGGAACCAAAAATGTTTCTAGGCTTCCCGGTTTCATTTGAGAGCCTGTGCATCCACTTGTGAAGGTCCATGGGAAAGAATCACTGATTTGCCTTCATATCTTTTCTCTGAAGATTGAAGATGCTTTGGGAGGGGAAGACAAGTATAATCCAAATGCTTTGGGCCCCCAAGTACTACCTGAATTGCAATGTTCAATCACAAGGTGGCAGTTATGCTTCACAGATAACTTTTTTTTTCTTTAACTCACTTGCTTTTGGTCCAGCTCCAAAAAATGCCAGTGTGCATCTCCTGGCTCAATTTACCTTTTTTCCTATGAATAAACATTCTTTACATACCTGAAAGAGGACATCTTAATATATGTACAGATTTCGACTCTTATTCAATCCTATAGCGAATATACACAGTGAGACTATTAATAGAAGCAAGGTTGCAAAGCTTCTTCATTTTCTTTTCACACAGCTGCAGTCCACGCTGAACTTTCATTACAATGATTTATGTCAAAGAGTTGCTAAAATTCTTCCTTTTTTTTTCCTTAAGTTTTGATTGCAGGTGAATTATCTGTTTGTTATCTGAATTTTGTTATTCCTTGTATCATCTTTATTCAAAACTGATAACCTACTTCCATATACAGTCTATATGAGTAATATGTTGTGAGCTGCTGGACTCAAGCTGGTATATTCAAGTAATTGTATCATTTTACTTTCATGTAAATTTTTAACAGGAACTGAGTACAGGTATAGAATAACTTCCTGAATGAATGATATTTCACACTTGCCTTGACTTTCTACAGGACTCAAGGGCAGGTGTAACCAACTGCTATTGCACAAGCTGTTCTAAGGGGCGTTTCTCATCTTCTCGATCCTTTAGGACTTGGAAATCTTGTGATAATTGTGTGGTCCATTTGGCTTTTTATTGCCTTTGGGTTAATTTGCTTCACTTCTCACACAGAAATCGGTTTGCTATGGTTTTTTGGAACAAAAAGTTTTCCTCTTGGAGTTGTCTTCTGTGATAGCGTTTTGAACACCAGAGCCAAAATCAATGAATGTTTCTTGGAGGTGCCCAATGAAATATCACGTAGCTGGGTCCTGTGCACCTCACTCAGAGGCAGAGAGAGCTGGAAAAGTGTAATGCTATTGTCAGTGTTATTTATGTTGGTCCCCCCCACCCCACCCCCACCCCCCTTTGGAGGGGGG
>JAVJGI010000003.1:26432128-26449356 GCA_035590275.1 Ibycter americanus | reverse complement strand
AACAACCCCCCCCCCCCCCCCCCAAAAAAAACACCAAAAACCCCAACAAAAAACCAAACCCAAAAAACCAAACATAAAAAGGTACAAGTGTCATTTTCTTTTTCAACATAAGCATTTCAGTATGGAAGGGTTCAGTAATTACCTAGGGTTAGTTTTGGGAGGTGAACTGATTGCTACCTCCTACTTTATCCTCCTCAGGGAAATTTTGATGATAAAATTCAAAGGCTGACCTTGGTTTGAGTTATATAAGGAATATTACATTCGGTTTGACCTTCACAATCTAGATTGAAAAAGATGAAAGGATTAGCTGAAATGGAACACTACGCCTAGCGTCCAAGAAGGGGAAAAAATAGCTTAAACCATGGTATCTATAAATTATACATGAGAAGCCTTGTATGCTAATGTTATAATCTTATGTCACCAGGCTTCTTGCATTAGCTGGATGTGTAGGTGTCTTATTAGGTGAATAGTAACAGTCACTTTAAAAATAACACATGCAGTGAATAGTCCTGGGGGGAGGAGATATACATTTTTATAATCTGAAAACCTAAACTGCATAAAATGTTTGCAAAAGCATGTAGTTTTATATAAGCACAAAATTTGTCAGTAAGCTGGAGTGATTTTTCCACCTGATATCCCCTGCCCCATAACAGCAGCAAACTTGTACAATTCTAAATGCAATGAAGTGCACTGTGCCCTCCATGCCCTCCAGCTCACGTGCCCGGCTGAAGGCAAAGCTTTGCCACCGCTGCTGCTTGGCTTGTTCAGGCTCCTGCTGCGGCGGTGTCACCCCCACCTGGGGCTCCCTCCAGAACGCGTTGGCACAGTCTTAAGTACTTGCAGTAATTAATTTGATAGATGCTTTCCATCAAACAGCTCTTGTCCCTGCAAACTGCTACTGCGACACCCCATGTAAGCAAAGGCAAATAAAATTTGACCCTAAATAACCCCAAGATCTGCCAGCAGCATCTCTGCTGAGCGAATCCTGCCTTTGCCCCACTGTCCCTTGGGCAATCGGAATCGGTTCTCACAGTCGGATTATGATTTGAAATGAACTTTTCTGGTTGTATCAAGATTGCTGATCCTTGAGATGAATATTATTTATTGACAAAAGGTATCAGAGTAGAAAGTTTTGGGGTAGAGAATGGGAATTCTTAGAGACTTTCCACTAATATGACTTATGAAAAAACCAAAAAGGTGTTTCTGTAGACCTTCCTGTTGCTTATTACAGAAAAAGCATGTTAAAACTTTTTCTGTGTTAAGCTTTTTCTCTTTGTTTCGGGGTGTAATGTCTGGTGGTCCATATAGTGGTATCTCGTGATACTGTGATGCAGAGCCATTGCTTTCTTTAAATACTCATAAATTAAGAACCATCATCATGTCAGTGTAAAAAAATGCCTTTTTTTTTTTTCCTTGAATATTTTGGTTTTGACGCTCTGCTCTCCAAACTGTGTCTCCCTGTCCTGAAACCTTCCACTCTTACACCAAGTGCCCATGTTTTCAGAATAGTTGATACACCTGTAAGTTAGCAGCCTAAGGTCTCTGTTTTTCTCTTTCCAAGCCCCAGCTATTTCAATTTTTGTTGTTGTTTTGTTCTGTTTTTTTAAAGTCCTGCTAATTCCATTGCTGACACAGTGCCTTTGGCAAACTGCAGCACCTTAGCTGTCACTGCTGGGATTTTTATCTTGGCAGCAAAAAAATGGGAAGATCTGTATAATCTTCAGCATATTTATAGTGCTGATTTGATTTATTGTTAGCTCTGACACAGAGGTGCTGACTGTCGACATAGAAAATGCCTATTGATTAAATCAGGTGGGAGAAGACACTGTTGATAATGAAAAAATAGAAGCTCCCCCAGGACGGGCCAGAGCTGCTACGCTTACCTGCATCCCTGGCGCTCCCTAAGAGTTTTCCAAATCTTGGAATACAAATTAACCTGTAAAAATAAGAGCCAAAATTTCTGAGTTTCACCTCAGCGTGGGAATAACCCGGATATGGCTGCGTGGTGTTTCCAAGGCATGTGTCCAGGCTGCATGTATGATTTCTATGCATTTTAATTTTAAGGGCATTTCAATGTATTTTCCGGGTTTTGCCATACGCCGTGCTGGCATGGGCTGCGACAGTGTGCTGAGAGCCACTTCTATTTCTGGATGCGGTAATTCAATAATATTTTAAAGCAACATAAAAAGGGGGTTGGCCTGCTCTTAATTGACCACAGAGCTGGCTGTTCATTGCAAGTGTGAATAATCTCATTTGTCAGAAAGCCTAAAAGGTTCAATTCTTGGGTAGGTTAAACTTTTAGAAAAATTTCAGACTGAAATATGCCTTTTATTTGCAAACACATTTATTACCAGTGACATAACCTGACGCGTACTGTCTCCCAGCTTTACGTCCGTGTATAAGCTGCTTTCTCCTATGCTGACTCTAAGTGATGTTCAGGATTGCTCAGGGTGCTCTGAGTGATGAATGTGCTCAGTGAAATGAATTTTTCCTGTTTAATAAAGGACCAGTACTTAACTGTTTAGTCCTTTAACTAGCGCTTAAGTTTAACTTGAGTTAGTCCTTAACACGAAAATGGACTAGACGCAGTAAAAAAAAGTTTTAGACCATAACAATAAAAGCATAAAAAGGAAATACATATTTATTAAGGGCAATCTTTTTATATTGCATATCAATAAGTACATTGAATACCTTAAATGACAAAATCACATTGTATCCCCTTCCCACTGCTCTGGCAAACGTTCTGAGACCAACTTGTGCAGGTGAATTCCCACTGGCCGAGAGAGACCCACTCGTACCCTGTGCTAAGGTGTCCTCAGGAAGGCGCCGCTCTTCTCAGTGGAGGGGAAGCGTTTGCTAAAGTGGACTAAAACATCACTTGAGTGGAGAACTGTGTGACCCGTTTACTGCGTTAACCGTCGGCAGCAACTGAGGCTATGCCCAGCATGAACTTGGAAATGGAAATGGCTCAACTCCCGTAGCATTTGTACTGGGCAAAACTCTCCTTTAGAGGTTTTGAGGCCAGCTTGTTTAAAATCTTGCTTGTTATACATCTTCCTCCTTTTTATATGAAGATAATAAGAGAGTGTGGCACCGTCTCCTCACTTTGCCACGCTTCCCAAACTCTCTGCATAAATATGTTAAAAAATGTTTCATTTTCTTAAAATATGGAAAGCTAGAAATAATAATATTTGCTCTTACGAGATGTCTTGCAGAGTTAAAGATGAAAGTGCCTGTAGGAGCAGTTAACTCATTAATCAAACAGAGTCTAGATGGGGCTTTTTAAATATTTCCCGAGATATTTTTTTGTGGAGAACTTGGAGACTTCAACTGATAATTCATATTATAGTCATAAAGGCAGTTCATTCTGCAGGAGGGAAAGTTAATGCACAGAGATAAAAATTATTATGGTTAAGGCATCGAGTAAGTCAGTTCAGACACCTAAATTCTTAGTCTGTTCTCTTTAAAACTAGTCTGGACTCTTTAATGTTGGTCTGTATTACTAGAAAAATCTATGATAATGCGTATTAAATTTAACCGCAGTGTTTCCATAGAGATGGTGTTTAGCATAAAAATAGCTGAAACATTTTGACATTGATTCTGAGACTATAGTTCATAACATCTTATTTTAATACTATTACTAACCCTCAGCAATACTAAAGTATAGGAATAAATCCTTCGTTTCAATAGGACAACTTGTGGAATGAAATATGTGAGGGTAACAAAATTTGTCTCTACTTTAAAACAACAAAAGGCAAATTTTCTGTGAATTGTAATATGTAACTTAACTTGTCCTTGATGTAATAAGCTAAAAGGAATATTGTAAGGTAAATTTCTAGAAATGGGTTAGATGTTCATAGGCCTGTAGGACCGGGCAAAGGAAGAGAAAATGTTAGTCAATATAGGTGTTTGAATTTTGTGGAAGAAGTCAGAAGCATTGATTTTGGTTAGCCTACTTTATTGGCAATGACTGCAGGAATATTTTCAGAATAGCTTCAAGTGTTTCTAGAGGTGAAACAAAATTATCTCCCTGAACAGTCTACTGAGCAGCCAATGTGAACACAGATTTTTTTTGGTTTCATCCTAGAAAAGGAGCCAAATCTGATGAACATGGTGAAAGTGAAGATTCAGTGATTATAATATCATTGCACAGGAAATTTAGTTTGGGTTATTTGTACTGCATGCTAGATTTTAGCAAGGTAGCATCGCAATAGCAAGCTGAAGGAAATTCAGAGAGTTAAAATTACAAGATAAAGAATTACCTGTACTCAGTGGAGGGAAGAAACGAAGCTTATGGCATGGTGATGCCATTGAAAGCTGAGAAGCTGGGCTGTGGTCTGTGCGAGTCGTTGCATGCCTGGAGTTTGGGTTGAGCTCAGCGGGTGGAAAGTCATCCCCAGCTGTGAAGCAGCAGCCTGCATTGCTAAAACACTCCAGAGGGTTGGGCAGGATTGGATCATCCTGGTAACTCAGGGCACAGCATGGTCTTGAACAACCTTGTCTTCGTTGATGGTGATACCTGCTGTGTTTGGGGAGGTTCTTCTAGCCTTTTTCTTTGGCAGCATGCGGTTTTGGATAGTTGGTTCTAGTCTGCAGACAGTTGCTCAATTGTTTGAATGAGAGTAATTTAAACCCGTTGAACTGAGATTAAATAAAGAACAGAAAACCCCACTGATGATGAAAGAGGAGACAGTTGATCACATGTGCAGATGGCCAATCTGACATTACATATCCACTTGTGTTCAGGAAGAGAAATGGAGAAACTCTGAATTACTGAAACACTTTACTGTAAACTTTACCTAGAATCCATCATTTGTATGCATCTGGAAAGCCCGGGTGAAATTTAACAATGCATACTCGCTTGAACCTTGCATATGTTCAACCAGTTTTGTACAGGTGAAAATCTGGAGGGAAATCGTTTATACCGGATTTAGGATCGCTACAGTAGGATGCATCTCCAGTTGACTGTAGCATAGAGCTCTTTAATTTGCTTGCATTAAATACCATATGTTCTCTCTTTGTGCCAAACACTATACCAAACATTTGCATGCTGTTGTCAGTAATATTTCCTTTAGGAGTAATGCCATGTCATTTAAAAAACCCACTCTTTAAAGCTCTGCTCTGTTTCTGCAAAATGTATTGCTCACAGACAATTTTAGTCTAGGAGCAACATGACTGTTCTTCCTTTTGGGTGCAAAAGCACTTCCACAATTCAGGCTGTCAAAAAAAGTATGTAGGTAGGTCGGCAATGTACCGCTGCTACTTAGCGATGTGTTTTTTGGTTTTTTTTTTATGCCATTGTATTCAAAACAAAAGCTTTTCCAGGGAAATGAATACACTTTCTTTTTGATTATATATCCTAATTCGAGCTAATATCCTGCTGAGCACAAATACCCCCAAAACTTAACATTAAATTATTTTGGCTTCAGGAAATGAAGATAATCAAGTGATTAGTGGACTATGTGACTAATTAGAACATTTGACTTTCATTCCTGATGAATACCCATGACTGGTGAATCTCTGCATCCATGAAATGAATGCAGCTATATCCAAGTAACTCATAAAGGAGGTGCTAAAAATGCTTTGGGATCCTTGGTTAAAAACATTTCAAAGGAGCAGAGCAGCGCTGGCTGCAGTGGGATGTGGGGCTGGAAATCCTGATGTGCCAGGAGCTGAGTCCCGCTGCCGCGCTCGGGGAGGGAGGGCTGGGCTCACCGCACAGGAGGCGGGACAACAGTTACAAGGACTATGTCATAAACTTTCTGGGTTCAGAAAATCTAGCAATACATTATCCATCCTAAGTTGCAGCAATACTGATGTCTGTTCTGAGGTGCTCGTCATCCAAGGACTCCACTTGCTGGGTGTCGCCTTGTCTGTCCCAGCTCTGCTTTGGTGGTGAGGGTGCGAGCGGTGACCTTGCTGCGTGGCTGGGGCATAACGGTTGACACCCAGCATTAAAATAAAAGGTATATTATATATATTTCGTATATATAATACGATACATTCTCTACACTACTCCTAAAGAAAAAAAAAATATTGAAACTTCTAGGTGTGCATTTACCAAAAGAGCCGAAGTACTTGTTTGACTGTGTATAGTCATCCTGTAAAGTGCTGTTATTTCTTACAAAAAAATGGTGAACTTAAAGTAGATGTTTCAGACAATCCTGAATTCTAGTTTGCACGTTTGGGGCTTTTGTTGTCTGCCAGGGTGGTGCATATTTCCATGGCTCTGACATGTGTACTGCTCATGGAGCCTCTTAGAGGTCTTTACTGAGAACTCAACAAAGATTATACCAATATCTCATTATTTCTACTTCTGAGTCTCCAGATAATCACAGGGAACTTATTTGGGTACTAATGTGGAAGTTGTTAACTGCTGCGCACGACTTCCACTGAAAATCAGCGCTAATTAAAATATAATTATTTTAAATTGTCATGATACTTTAGAAACAATATTAGAAACACGGAAGGGGAAACTGAATGAATTGATTTCAAATGAGATCCTCGTGACGTCCAGGCAATTTTGGTAATTTTAAATGTAATTCTCCTGAAACAGGGTAGATAGGCACAGGTCAGGTAGTGCCTGAAGCAAATTAATGATGTGATGCAGTTGCCTCGCGCAGCGCTGCTGGGATCCGCGCTAATTGCTGTGACTTGTCCTTATTGTAGCAGAGACCGCGCCGTGGTGCACAGCCTGCTTGTCACCGGGCTCTGCCATTAAGAACCAGGGAGCAATAAACGCAATGAAATCATAAGGGTAAGGGGTAAACCAGCACGGGTGTGCGCAGCGAGCGCCGCATTTGCTGCTGCACGAGGCCGCGGAGGCTCGTTGCTCTGGCACGTTCAGAAGGGGGTTGCACAAACGGGTCCGCACCCAGACCCTGCCAGGCAGGGATGTCCCCTTGGGTGTCACCCGCCTGCCCGGCAGCTTACCGGCTGTTCGCTTGCAGTGACCGTATTCGCAGCCACTGCCAAACTGGGAGACGTTACCCCTGCCGACGCTGTGCTAAAGTCACGAAGGAAGTGTTTGCTGAAACCATGTTAAAGGCTTTAATATTAAAATCTATTTAATTACTAATATTAACGCCTGTCTTAATTCCATTTCTATTAATATATATACATATATATATATTTATTTCCTACTTAAAAAAAAGAGTTACAAAACCTGTACTTGTCCCCAGTGGTAGCTGGAAATCAAATGCAAAAAAAGACTCTTGGCACCGGTGTCCGTACAGGTCTGCCCTCTGCCTTGTGCAGTTGAAGACGGATTTAAAAGCATCTGCTGTTGTAGTCTTTTTCTCTTAAAATCCCTGTAAAAGCAATAATAACAAATTAAACCAGTGAAATTAAGCTAAAGGAACTCCTAAATTTTTTAAATTTTAAATTAAAGTTGTGGTACTGGGAAAAAAAACTTGGAGGGGAGAGGATATGGAGACAGGAGATATTTATTTTGCTAAAAGGAGTACTCTGGCCAGGGGGAATGGTGTTGATAAGGTTAATATACAGGTAATGTAAGATTAAATACATTTTCCTAGTTGTGGAAAGACTGGGCAAAGAAATGAAAAAAAAAAAATTCTGAGGTTTGTTGCTTAAATGATTAATAAGTCTTGGGTCAAGTTTTGCACAAGATCTAGGACTAGATGGAAACAGGTCCATGAATATTTTTCTTTGTAGTGGAAATATGTGTGTTACGTGCAGTTGTAACTGCTGGGATTGTTGCTAGCGATTTACTCGCCCTATTATCAGTGAAAAGATTTCAGTTTAAAACAAATCGGATCAGCCACTTGTTTTTGCTACATGATTTTTGAAACACATTTTTCTTTTACATTTTGTTTTGGTCATATTATTTAAGACAAATATCAGAAAGAAAAAAACCCTGTAAATACTAATCTACACTGTTTCTTTTTAATTTTATTAAGAAATAGTGCTAATAACTTCAGATTTTCTGTGATGAATTTTAGGTTGAAGCAATAACTTACAGTACAAAGTGCAGGCACCTTAGGGTGAGGAGTTTTTAGGAAAGGTTCTGAAAAAAAAGGAAGATAAAGCTGAAATCAGGAGTTCACAACAGTTTGTTTTTGTGTGGTTTTGTGGGTTTTTTTTTTGTTTTTTTTTTTTTTTTTTTTAATTTAAATGCAAAGCTGACATTACCATTCTCGTTTGCAGGGGAGAGGCTGCTTGTCTTCCATTTTTCAGCAAACGAGCTATGTGTGCTAGTTTCTAGTGGTTCTCGATTATCCACGGTGGGAAGAAAAAGTCATTGTGAAAAGTCCAGTTGTGGAAAGAGTTAGAGCTGCAGGGTCTGAGCTGCTGGGGCTGCAGCTTGCTTTTCCAGACAAAGTTTTTTCCTTGCAAGGAAGACAAGAGGCCCAACAGAAAAGGATCGGGGAAACTTATTCTCGAGGTTTTACTATTAATCTTGAAGATTGCAGTGTAATCTTAAACTATTTTCAGCAGAGCAATAAGAAGCAATCTTGGTGTCTAGTAATGCACAGATTTTTTTTTTCTTTTTTCTTTTTTTGTTTGTTTGTTTGTTTGTTTTTTTCGTATTTTTTGTTTACAGTCCTACAGTTTCAGACATCCAGAGCTCTTTGAGATAATGGAGAGGAAACCCTGCAGATACGGTGACAGAAATGGCAATTACTATAACACCAGGGCTTAGATGTCTACATCAATCACATCATGCTCAGGCATCGAGATCTGCAGACTTTGAAAAGCTGCCCCAGAGGAGGGAATCTCTGCGAATGAAAGGGTTAGCTGCAACACCCTGGGTAGGACCGTAACCTTCCAACTTCTTCACAAGGTGACAGATTTTGTGTCAGTGGAATTGAGGGGGGAAAAAAACTGGCCAGCAGAATATAGAGCAAATTGTGTATGATGCGAAGGGAGAAAGACATGAGCTTTCATTGGAAGAAATAAATGGAAATTCAGAGAGTATTTCTCAGGCTGGAACAGAAAATGCTCTCATGAGACTCCAAAGGCAGTTCTGAGAAGTTCACCTAGGTGAAATTGTTCTACTGAAACTGGGAAGGGGGGGGAAGAAATTAATGTGAACATTATCCATAGATTCTCTGGCTGCCCCAGGTGACGTACATAGGACAGACAAAAATAAATTTATATTTTAATTCATATAGAAGATTTGCTACTAAGCACGTTTTGTTTGTAAACCTGACTTTGGAATGAGCAGTTGTTTGGGAAGCAGGCAGCTCTTGCCTGTTTAGTCCAAACACCTTTGGGGAATTCTGCATTCCAGGAGAGGAATAATAATAAAACCACATGGTCTTTAATCTTTACTAACAAATTTTCATTGCTTATTTTTAAAGTGGCCGTCAGAAATGATGAATCTCGCAAGCTCGGTGATACCATTAAAAGTAGAGACAGCAACATTCTTAATTCATTTATGGATTCAGCCACTCGTTTCCAAGTGGATTTCAGGAAGCATCTTTGTTCTGCGTGAACTTGGCTTGGACCCTCCGTTTTCTCTGATGGCCCACGGAGAAATGAGCACACAGGTAAGGCTGGAGATGGGGATGGCAATTCTGTTGTAAAATGTGCTGGCTTTGTACTTTCAGGGAGAGGCAGGAGTTGTAACTGAGCTTGGCAGAGCATGATACCCAAAGCTGGGATACATCAGTCCTTCTGTCTAAATCCGCTCAATAATTCTAGCCTAGAAGCTTTGAGGGGTAAGACCCCCCCAAATTATAGAATCATTTAGGTTGGAAAAGACCTTTAAGATAGACAGTTTCCTTCTGATAACAACGTGTAATATGTGTTGATTTGCAGTTACTGCCTCAGTACTTCATTTGACAAGCTCAACCTTTGCTGTGGCAGAGGGCTCATCTCAGAAACCCAGGTATGTCCATATGCTTACGTGTGAACCTGACACACTGCGATGTTCCTGCTCTTCACTTTACCGTTGGGTAAGGGAAGCTGGTACCCTTTAATGTCGTGCGTCTGACTTTGACTACTATCAAAAATTTAAGGTGTCAGTAAATAATGAAGTAGCTTTGTTTTTCACTCCAGCTCCACAGAACAAACAAGGTAAGGGTGGGGAGAGGGGAAACAAAAACATTAATTTTTTAAGCTATTTCTTTTCTTTCTTAGCATGGGGGAGGCAAAGGAGAAATCCAAAGCGCTTAACCCCAAAATGACACTTTTGCATGGTCCCCCCGTGATGCGGTCCTGCGCAGTGCCCTGGTGAGCATCAGGGCATGTGTGTGCTCGCCCAGGTGCATCAGGGCTTTCCCAAGTCCTCATTCAAGGCTCTTTAAGCTGGCAAAAACTCTTCATTTTCAGAATATACGTCATGCTCTTTTTCAGAAAACGACATAAAGCCAAGTTCAACTTGCCCTGAGCTGGTATAGCAAAAAGACTGAGAGTTAGACTTTGTCCCAGGAGTGAAAAACTGAAACTCTCTTGGGATTTTCCTATGTTTTCCCCTCCCTGTTTGGGTGGGTAATTAAGAAAAAACCAATGACTCCTGTCCCTCTAGAGAATTCTGCCTCAGCTGCTGCTTGAAGAGCATACCTATGGCATTGATTTTCATTGGGTTTGTCTCTCCTTATTCCGCTTTTGGATTTGAGACTGTATAAATATTATAAATAGGAAATAAGGGCATTATGAATTGATTTTCATGTGAAATCCTAAGGCAACCTCAAGGAGAAAAAGCTTTTTTGTTTGGTTTTTTTTGTTTGTTTGTTATGAATCTGTAATCTGAAATAATGTCTTTGGTCAATACTGGCTGCTTTTTTGAATACCAGTGAAGGGTTCTGATTAGGTACCAGCACCCTTGGTATTCATCTGGATTCCTGGATGGCTGGTCACAGTCAGATGCGTCAGAGCTGATGGTCTCCAGAGTCCGAGAGCAGGGATTTACTGTGTGGGACAGGGAACCCAAATTCTTCTGGTAATACGGTGGTGTGGTGGGAGTAGGAAGCCTTCAGAAGCAGGGCTTGAGCGTGCTAATTGCTTGCACGGGGCCAATATGACTTCCAGACCCAAGCTGGCCTCGCTCGGCTCTTCTGCATGGGTCCCCCTGGTGCTTCCAGCCATGAGATCTTCACCGGCTAAGGGCATGAGCTGCCCCATGGAAACGTCCTGAATCTGCTTTATGCCACTAACTTGGTCAACAGAAGAGCAAGCAAATAGAAAACACGGATCTGGTCTGTGTGAATGCCTTGAAGAAAGACTGAAGCAGTTCGTAACTTTACTCACTGCTGAAACGCTGCTTTGCTGTTGAGCAGAGGTGTTTTTGGGTGGCATTTTGGACGGATGGCTCCGTGCACCGGGGATGCTCGCTGGCGCAGCAGCCTGCTGTGCTGTGTCAGGACAGCACTGGAGCAGCACCTGTGTGCAATCCAGAGCAGCGGCTTCCTTTGTGTGGGTACAGCAGTCTGCAGAACTCGGGCTTTTATCCTGTTTTAAAAGTTATTTCAGCTTTGTTGGAGAACAGGACTTTTGAAGAAGAATCAAATCGAGTGAATCAGCTGTGGGAACAGTAATGAATTTCATATTCTGCAAAGATCAAAGATGGAGTGACACTTAGAAACATCAGGTATCTGAACACTTCAGGTATTTAAAGATGATGCAGCTGTAGTTCAGTTTGGAGACAGTTTCATTTCTTTGTAACCAGAACATCCATTCCTGTTTGAAGCATATTGTCTGGATTATAAATATGTTTGCCACTCTGGAAATTTTACATAAGCCGCTGTTAGCAATGCTGGGTGAGCTGCGTGCTGCGGCTCTGCAGCTGTACAGAGCTGCTGTCTGCGTTTCCTTCTGCCCAGCACCTCTGCAAATCGCTTTCACTGTAAACCAAAGGGAAATTTGAGCATAGATTTTTCTTATTCCATTTACAGCCTTAGGGTTTGTGGCCCTCTCTGGACATTGCAGTTCCAAAGTCTTTTTAGCGAAGAATGCCGAGGTGCTTGTCTGCGGCAACGGGGAGCTGCCCGCAATACGTATGCATTTATATATGTATATATACACATAAGCTGACCTCCCTGGTGTCCAATGATAGGACTTGTGGGAATGGTTCAGTGCTGCTTCGCGGCAGGCTTAGAGCGGACATCAGGAAGCATTTCTTTACTAAGAGGGTGGTCAAACGCTGGAACAGGTTCCCTAGAGAGGCGGTTGATGCACCAAGCCTGTTGGTGTTTAAGAGACATTTGGAAAATGCTCTTAGCGACATGCTTAAACTTTTGGTCAGCCCTGAATTGGTCAGGCAGTTGGACTAGATGATTGTTGTAGGCCCTTCCCAACCAAAATATTCTATTCTATATATTCCCTCTCCCGTCACTAAGAATAAAGATGAGGTGTAGAGATGCTAAGCTCTAAAAATAGCTATTCCCAGTTTCTGTAGTTACTTAGTCTTTATTTCTATACCCTCTGATCTGAGGTTGGTAGAAGTTAGTTAAGTCTTAAGATTATTTCTACAAGATTTGAACGCTTCCTATTCTCAAGAGGTGAGCAGATGCTTTCCTCAGGGGCTAGAGGACAACCACGAAAATGCGGGCAGGCACAGCTGAGCTGAGGAGCTGCAGCTGTGGGAGCACAAGATGTGATGCAGAGGGTCATGCTGCTGTTTCGGATGGAGAAGAGGGGAGACCAATGGTCATACACTTAAATATAAAAGTAGGTTTCAGCGCTGAGCTGAGCCTTCATCTATACACATGCTTCTCCCAATCTGCCAGAGGTTGATTGCCTTGATTAGGCAATATTTAATTAGCAGTTGAAAGTGCATGACTGAGGGTGGCTCTGGGAAAAATCTTGTCGGATGAAAGCCGTTCCTTTTTTTCTTCTCTGGAGTGGTTTATGGGTCCCTGAACCCTGATTCCTTTAGTTTCTTCACTGGCAGCGCTGTGTGTGAGCACTGCTTTGTGGTGCTGCAAAATAAGGGTAGCTTTATTGATTAAAATGCGTCAATAAAATTTTATACTGGCTTAGTGGATGGACCAGAGCTTTTCACTTCATTTTTACAGATAGTTAACCAAGAGAAAGCATAGAGCTGGGGGTTAGTCATTTGAGCTTCAGGGAGAGGACAAAATGTTGCATACCTGTTCAACAGGTATCCCGATTTTGTTTGGAGAGAAGTTGCCAGTTCAACAAGTAATTTTTCTCCAAATGTAAAAATACCTTTTTAATTGCAACCAATCTAGCATGATTGCTTTTATTTTAGAGCATCATGATGATGAATCATGCTGAGATAATTGGCTTGAATAAACTGTCCCTACCTATGCAAATAAAAGATGGAAAAATTGGATCTATTCAGAATAAGTGGTGTCCAGGCAGGAGGGAAAAACTTCCAGTGATACTGAGGCTGAAGGGTAAGATTAGTGCTCATCATCTGTACTTATTAGTGCTTTTAAAACTGTATTTCATATGCAAAATGTGCTAGAGGATTTCAGCTTTTTGAAATGAATCCACAGTGCTGTAAACACAGTCATCCCTGTTGAGTGCTGAGTAAAGTCTTGAATAACTTCTGAATATTGTGCAATCGTCTTGGTCTTGTTCAACTGTTGATAATCTGTGTGGGAGAGTTACTGGAGGTGAATATGGCTTGGAGTTTTAGTCTATGGTGATTTGTTCTTGAAGGTTTTAATTTTGTGGGAGTGCATTTATAAGGCTTAGGACCATTTCGGGAAATTTAATCACAATGTATCAACGCGATTTTTTAAAAAAATTAATTTTTAGCAGAAAAGGTTGTCAAGGATTTTGGGGACTTTTTTTTCTTTCTTGTTTCTATGATGCTTGTGGCTGTAAAGGTTTTGCAAAGAAGTGGAAGCAGTTTTTCCTGACTGAGAGAAAGATGACTGTTTCCAGGGACTCCTGCTTGCATCCCAGACCCCATCTCCATGTGAGCAAACAGCTTTGGACCGTGCTCTCACCTTCGGCAGGAGGGCTCACACCCTTTTAGTAAAGAGGGAAAAGCTGCAGAGACCCCTGCCAAGGTTTTAGTGGGGGCGAAGGGGAGTGCCGTGGTTTCAGCTGTGTTTGAATTGGGCCATGAGAAAAAAATAATGTTTTAGAATACATTTTCCTTGATAATGTATAGCTGTTTTAGAAGTGCTACACTATGAAAGCAATATCTTAAAAAACCCGAAGCGTGCCTGTGTGTGTGAGGAGGGCGGAGGTGTGTGGCTGCCGTCGGGTTTGCACGCAGCTTCGCAGAGAGGGACAGAGCTGGTGCCGGTGCCTGGTGCTCCCCCAGCTCCGCACTCCGAGGAGCTGACCGGTGAGGAAGAGCTCAAGCAATGCCAGCTCACGCGTGTAGGAGGACAAGAGGCCTCTAACTTTCCTAACAAAGGCAGGCAAGAGCTTTGAGATGAGAAGATGGCCTTGCTGGCCCTGCTGATGTGGCCCAAGGGTGAGATGTGCGGGGTGGGGATGCGGCGGAGGGTGTTTCCCTGCTGCGCGTCCTGCCCAGACCCTTGCAATCAGCACGGAGCCCTTTTCCCTCTGCTTGTGTGCAGCTGTATCTTCTATTTAAATTTTTCTTTCCCTGTGTTAGCATCTGGAGTACTGTTGTTGTGCAAACACTATACATATATAATTTTTTTTCCTGGCACCCTGTGAAAGCAGCAAGGCTCTTAACCTATTTCCTACTTTTGCAGCAGCATTGCAACTTGCTGCTTCGGTCTGCTGAGAGGTGAATGTGCTCCTGGGTGCACATCTCCTTTCTCCTTCCTTCCAGTCAACAGTGGTTTAATGTCAAACTAGATTATGAAATTTATGGAAGAAAACTGTTACAGGGTGATCATCAGAAATATTAAAGTATAATTAGAAGTGAAAGATTGGAGTTAAAAACTTCAAGATAATTAGTTATCATTGCATAAGCACACAGAAATGGCTGTATGCACAACTTTTAAAATCAATTTATCTAAATTGTACTCTTAATATTAGAAATATTTGGCTAGGAGACAGCAAAATTGCTGTATTTAGTATGAAGCTAATGACTTAGTCAGACTACTATTATACCTAGAAAAAACTTCCCAGTAAATGACAAATTGTTGGAGTTAAAGAGAGTGGGTACTTTTTATAATTATTTTTCTTTGCACAATACAGGAGAATCTAGAGGTTCATAATAGATTTTTATAACAATAAAGAGAAGATTTGAATCCTTACCAGTAATCAAGTAATACTGCCGTATGAACGTGATAAATGAGGTCTGAAAGGAGAGCTATCATTCTGAGCCAGCAGTCCCATGAAAGATTAGATTAAAATAGCTTAGATAGAAAACATTAGAAGAAGTCATGACTGTGGATGGATGAAAAAGGATGAGTAAGCGTTACCTGGTAAATGAAAAGGGAGAAATAGGAAACAGGATGAATGGCAAAGAACAAAAAGTAAACGGCAAAGAACCAGCTGGATTCGGTATTAGACTCACGCAGCAGCAATATTACCTGTCCAGGAGCTTGGAGGGGGAGAATGAATAGCATCAGTCTGTGACAACTTAACAAGTTGTTGCAGGTCTCTGGAGAAATATGGATGCAGTTGGGGTATTTGGGGCTGTAAAGAGTTAGAATAAATACGTGAATTCACGTACCAAGGCGTGCTGTGTAACCCGGCTCCCTCTCCCAGAGAAGGTGGCCATGGTTTAGCATTTTGGAGATGTTTGGAGTGTGAAAACCTTGGCTGCTATGCATTGAATGGAGAGCTTGTATTTATGAGATTATACGCTTTTTTTTAGCTTAATGTTCCTTTCCTCCCTGCCCCCGCCCCCCATATTGTTTTGCTCCTTCCAGCAGGGAAACCAGTGGTAATACAGTGAGAAGAAGTAAGAACCTTTAATCTTCTTGGCTTGTGTGATGTCTCTCCCCATGCTCCGAGGCTCTAGGCTAGGGTGTCCTTGGGCTGTTAGCAAACCATACGTGCCGCAGCATCCTACATCCCGGCAGCAGGGATCCCTGTAGAAGGCCAGGTTAGCTGAGGGTAAAACAGGCAGTGCTGTCTCCTCAGCAGCAATAGCTCGGGGCTGGTGGGACAGAAGAGTTAGTTATCTTTGCAAGGTAGAAGTTCTTGAGGCAAGGAGCTGAGTTCCTTGAGGTTTGTGCCAAAAGAGACATGTCAGTGTGATTAGGTGGCTGGGATCTATCATTAAAATATATCTTGGCTGATGGATGCTGTGCTTTCAGAGGGATGGAGTGGTTTGGGTATACGTGGGACTTGCTCCTTTATTTTGTTTACCCAAATGAGTAAAGATTTCCGTGTTTCTTAAGAGTACGGGGGTAGCCGAATGCAAACTGTGCATAGACTGGAGAAGGAATTTGTGAAGAAAAATGTGAAGTTTGCTGTTTTAGCCCCGCTTCAGACTTTGTGTATTCCTCTCAGCTCTGTCAGAGTTGCTCACTTTCAATTTATGCCTCAAAGACACAGAATAACTGTGTGCAGGCTGAAAAGCCTGGCTAGACAATTGTGTGCGTTTGTGACTAAGCAGCATGAGAGGCACTGAAATAAATGATTTTTTAATTTGATGTGCTTATTGTTTGAAATCTCAGGATCATTCTCCTCTTTATTCAGCGGTGAGCTTTTTTCTTTCTTTTCAGATACCAAACGAATAAAGAGCTATAACAAATATTGAAGGTTTAGAATTCATAAGATAGTTCATAAAAGTATCTCTCTGACTTTATAAATCATATTGTCTATTTGAAAGATTTTGCTCTAACGACTTGAAATAAATTGGAGTCTGAGGTGTTTTTCAAGGACCATTTTTCTGTGAACAACAAAATAGCTGTACAAAATACTGCTGCATTCTGCAGCAGTTAAATGTACCGAAAGGAGAACAATTGATCGAGAACCCCAAATGTATGATGCCCTCCTTCAAATCAATGAAGGAATTGCTGAAGATGTCATAATTAACTACAAGCTGGTGTAGTGCCATTCCAGAAAAGGTGGTTTATGCAGATTGAGTTATTTCAGCGATGCTTTTTTCTACCAATTGACTTAGCCAGCTCTTGTGTACATTAACATCGTTCATTTGAATTGATGGCAGCACCCAGCAACTCCAGCTGGGGAAGAGGCAACTGCGTCATGGGCGCAGCAATAGCACACACGGCCGCTGCCCATCAAACCCCTGAGTAATACCATAGTGTGACAGATGACCGAAGGTATCGGAATATGTGAGGATTTGTTGAGCACAATACCTACCTCAGCGATAGGGGTTTTTTTTTATGCCTATGAAGCTCATGTGCTGTTGGGGGCCGGGGGGGGGGGGGGGGGGGGGGGGGGCG
>JAVJGI010000003.1:26409296-26432028 GCA_035590275.1 Ibycter americanus | reverse complement strand
AGTATTATTTTTCAGAATATTCAGTCTCTGCTTAACCAATCTATTCTGACCAAATATTATATTAACAGATTAAAAGTTCAGCTCCACAGTGTCATGATTCCTGATTGCACAGTTTTTGATTCAGAGAATGAAGCGTAAATAAAATCGGCAGCCCTGATTTTTGCAGCCATCTATGTGTTGTGAGTTGAGACTTGTTGCAAATGCAGCGTTTTAGCGTTCCGCATCCATATTTACCTGTGTTAATGCAAAGTTCATTAATGTTGCTTGCTAGTCAGACTGCATTTTGTGCAAGTGTGTCTCTATGCATGTGTGTTTTCTTGGCATCTTCAAGGCAAATGCCCTCAGTGCAACCCTTGCAAATGCGTTGGAATAGCATTTCAGATACATTTGTCATTGGGGATTAAAGTCTGCGCTATCCATTAATGCAGACATACCCTTGACCCAACACTTTGTTTCTGCCGCAAAACTGTAAGCGGAGTGATCAACTGCATTCGCTCCTGATGTGTAGTTTTTGAGCTAAATGATACAGTAAGAAAAAAAAAGAGCAAATTGTTTTAAAATGTGCACTAAGGACAGACACAGAAGATACTTGATCAAAACCAGATTGAAGTGGCACAAGAAGTGAGTGAAAGGGTAGATGGGGTTGGCTTCTGAGAACAGCAACAAATGGGCTAATGCTGTTCATATGCTGTTTCTTACTCTTTTTGTTATCTACAGAGGGAGCATGTGCACGTTAGTTACTTAGCGGTAACAAGAAGCTATACATCAACCTTGATTTTGTCAAGTTGCGGATAAGGACACAAGAGAAGGGCATGAAGTAACTTACCCCCTGCACAACCTGCCCCAGCTTAGGCACAGTCAAGGTCTGTGTATCCAGCTAGCTCAGTGCTTAGGGAAAAAAAAGGCTCCCAAAGGTGCCTGCTTTTCCATTTTTGTGGTTCTTGGGGTCTTTTAGGGTTTGGGGCTTATTGGGTGGTGGGTTTTTTTGGGGCCGGGGGTGATTTTTTGTTGGTTTTTGTTGTTGTTGTTGTTTTTTCTGCTCCCATCTCACCCAGACCACAGAGTACACGTCTATCCCATGCTGCTGGTGTTTTTTCTTGCCAAGTAGAGCAACAAAGTAGTCTGTTGGAAAGATGGTCTCCAAAATGGTTATGTTACAAGAGCTATGATCACTCTAGCAGAAAACCACCCCAGTAACAAACGTTCACCACCCGATGCCTGGAGAGTGCCGGTGTACCCTGACAAGGCGCACGGTGCCTGGCCACTCTCCAGGCTGTGCTGGTCAGACTCTGGCCACCAGGACCCAATGTTTCACCTTCTTGGGAGGCTCAGCACAGTCCAATTAGCATGCCTTAATCTCAACCCTGCTGATAAGCTTTGTGAATGCTGCTCCTCTGTTAACACATCTGCAGAAAAAACAATGTTCTGGCTCCTGTACTTCAGACCTGGGACTGCTGGCGGTCCTTCACTTGCCCAGGCAGAGCGCAGCCTGTGTGTGTGGCTCCAGCTGGTGGGCACCTCTGTTGCAATTTGAGTTCACTCTTTTAGAGACAGACTAATCACGAAAACAAAAACTTCAGGGTTAAGAAAATTGCTTTATGTGTATTTTGCTAGTGGCATTCGGGACAAAACAATTGTACATGATGTGAGCATCTGGGAATGCTTCAGAGAAGAGCTACTCAGGGAGCTGGCATTTTTTCCCTACTGCATGTGACTTTTTCAAAATATGACATTTTTCTCACGTTTGCTTACCCTCAGTCTTCAAACCAGGCTGCTGCTCTTGCCAGCTCTCTGTAGCCTCTCCAGTGAAACAATTTCTTCTGTTTCCATGGCAAAGAATAAGCACCTTTTCTTACACTGATTCACTGATGAGTTATTTCCTCTCAGGAATTAATACTCGAGAGTATGGTTTGTGGTACGTGGCAGCCTATTCTTTGTCCTGAAGAGCTGTGTGTGAATAGAACATTGTCAAGATTTAATTGTAGGCTATTCTTAGGCCTGCTTCAGCAGCTCTTGGCTTCTTGATTGAAGGTGGAGGTAAGCGGGCATCAGGGAAGGCAGACAAATCAAGTCTGCATGTGCGAAGAGGAGAGTGCTCAGTAACTCTTAGAAAACAGAAGCTGTACTCGTGGGAGATATATATATATATATATGTAAACATTGTCTCAGCACCATTGATAACAAATTAATTTTTTATGTAAGTTGCGACTTGGCTCCTATGGATGTGAAGATTAAGAAACAAGATCAAAGTAGATCTTAAATATAGTTTGCTTAAGAGTCTTTTAGGGTTTCTTCCACTGTTGTTTGCATTTCCAGTTTTGTTTTTTGGCTGGCTGCTTCCTTGCTTGTCTAGTTTCATGATGAATCAGTGCTTTGGGCCACCGTGATGGAAGTAACAAATGTGTTGACCAAGCAGTTCTGCGTGCACTGCTCCCCCGAGTTTTTCTGCAAGCCATATGGAAAGGAATCGCATGCTGAGAAACAGATCTCCATAAGCCAGGAGAGGCTATAAAGTAAACTGAACTGATGATCATGGTTTGGCCAAGAGTCTGTGTTTGGGTCTGTCAGTGTGTTTCGCTTGGTTGTAACGCAGCGGAAGGAACCTAGGATAAAAAAAAATACTGTAATTGAGCCTATTAATTAACAGGAAATGATGCCCTGTAGCTTAATGGCGAGTGGGAGGTGGAGCTGAGTGACAACCTAACAGTAACCAACTAGGTCAACCAGCAGGCTTTTCATGTACTTGTTTCAGGCAACCTGTAAAAGAGGTTGGGAATGAAGATGGGTAGAGATTGCTGCGGGTGGAAGCTGCAATTTGGAGCAATGCAAGAATGTAGTAGAACTGAACGCTATTAACGAAATTGTCACTAATAAGGAGGGGCTTGGCACTTGGCTGAAACAGGGGGCTGCAGGAGTAATAAACTGGAGGGGAAAAAAAACCCACAACCAAAAACATTTAGAGTGGATTATGCAGATGTTCCTGCAAAAAGTGGAAAAACAGGTAAGCCTGGAAGGAAGGAGAAGACTGAGGGAGGAAGGAGGAATAGAAAAGTAGGTGAGGAGAGAATTAGGGTTATTGCAGTGATAACCATTAAAGCAGGACTGTTTGCCAAGACCTCCCACTGTGAGATAGCAGAGAGAGAGTTTTCTGGACCAGAGATGTTGCTTTTGCATACCTCTGTATGGCATTACCTACCATTTGCATATTAAAGTTAAAGAAGTCTCCATCAGTGGCCTAAAGTTTGCCAATGTGAAATCAGCATGTTATTGCACACTTATTGTCATCACCATAACAAAGAAAAATCCTGAAAAACTAAATTTTTTTTGGAAAAAAAAAGAAGAAAAAAAGGGAAAACCAAAAGTGGTTAATTTTAGCTCTCTGAGATCAGCGTGGGACAGAATAAACCCAGCATATTTAGGAGAGCCTGAGGCTTATTCAGTGCATGAGGAATGCCTGATGCACATTTTGAAATTCAGCAGATAATGTTTTTCCATTGCTGTTATCACTGTAAAGATAACTCAGCTCCTCCCTATCTTTTTCTTGATGTTAGTTCTGATAAGTATGCATTCCTTTTTATGACCTAAAGCAACTTTCAGAAGCATTGGTGGTTTTTTATCTTTTTTTTTTTTAAAATTTATAAATTTCCAACCACATCACAGAACAGTCACAATCCCAGTGGACTGCATGCGTTCACGGAGAACTGCACCTACTACATACAGAACCTACTCAATCAATAACCCAAGAGGGGGTGGTGAGTTTTCTGTACATGTTTTGTGCACTGGTCATTAAGAACTCTTCATATGTAATTTATCAAATCTAGCTGTTAAAATTAACTACCTTCAGAATGGATGAAGCAATCGTTCAGGGGAAGGTGTCCTTGCACAGGACAGAATTGCTGTTTTGCAAAGAGGAGGGAACTGTGTGCAAGGAGTAAATAATTTCTGAATTTTAAATGGGTGTGGTTGTTAGAAGTAAGTAGAACTTGCACCCTATGTGTTGTATTACATGGCATCCATTTAGTGGAAGAACACCTAAAAACAAAAAAAAAACCTAAAAACCCCCACCTACCCAAAACATGCTCCCCCCGCAAAAAAACCCCCACCCCAAAACCACCAAACCAAAATGCAAAAGCAAAAAAATTAAAACCCCCACAAAAAAACAACAGCCTAGCTTAGTGGCGGTGTTTTTGTATTATAAACGAAGGATGATCAGTTAAAGCATGACCCCTCCTCCAGCTGCCTGCAGTACAGCTTGTCTGCACGGGCACGAGGCAGTGGGGGTGTCCCTCAGCCCTCTGTCACGACAAGCCCTTTTCCTGGCACCACCGTTCTGCTGTCTCCTGCTCCATCACGAGGTCAGTAAGGTGGCAGAGGGTTCGCCATCTGTCTTCCCTAACCTATGTCTTTTTTCTCTATCAAATAAGAGAGTCAAAATTCCAAAATAAACTGTGATGGTCATTAAAGCTTAGAAGTGAGACTGGGAAGATGCCAGCAGCAGCTTTGGGGGTCGTGCATCTGTAGCAGTAACTTGAGGCAATGCCATGCATCACATGCACCAATGTTTGTAAGTGTAGGAGATATTTTTGTTTGTTTGTTGGTTTGTTTTTTTTCAAGAGAAGGCAAAACTGGAGAGGTAGGGATGTTGACCAAAACACCTGCTAAAATTCACAATGGGCAGTGAACCAAACCAATAAATTATTCACAGGGTTCTAGTCCCAGGGTTTTCTCTTCAAATCTTGGAACACTTTGAATTCACTTGTCTGCTGTGCCAAAGAATATTTTCAGTAAAATTATTTTATGTATGAGAGAAGGTGCTTAAATATAGCATTTACGTGTGAATCCATGCTTTATTTTTGTAAAGGTGAAGTGTTTCGGCTATTGTTTTTGCAAAAATAAGTGGCTGAACAGAAGTAAACAGCCCTGTTCCTCTCATGCATCTCTTCAGGAGGAGATGGTTCGCTGGCCATCCAGAAAGAGACGGGGAAGGACCTGAAGGGCCTCAAGCTGCGGAGCAGATGTCGGAGAGCCCCGCAGAGGAGCTGGGAAACCTCTGTCCTGCTCCTGAGGCCGAGGAGGAGAGGCTGTGCAGCTGGAACTAAAGCCTTTAAACTAGGGCTTAGCTGCTTAGAATAGAGTCTCAAAGGAATCAAAGTGCTAGGCCTGTGAAAGGGGTTTGGCACCAAAAATATATCCAAGGAAAGTCCCTTTCCACGTTGAATTATCTGGAGACAGCAGTCGAGTTTGGCATCAGTTGCTCGGAGCATTCCCACAACAGGCACTTTCTCTCCTGATGTTTATGGAGGCTGAAATATTTACTTTATTACAATATACTTTGCCTTGCAATCGAAAACATTTCTTGGTCCAATAAGAAATGCACAGAAAATAAATACCAGAAAGTTTTCTTTGAGATACTTCGGGAAAATCCTTATGAAGGTGTACTTTATGTTGTTATTCTGGTACGAAAAATACCGTTTTCTTGGACAACGTGTTGGAGAAACTAGATACCTGCTGTGGAAATGTGTAGCGAGATTCAAGAAAGTTTATCTGCTCTTATAATTCGACCCTTTTTGTCCTTTTTTTTTAAAAAAAAAAAAAAAAGAAAAAAGAAAAAACCCTAATTCACCTTAACCAAATGCTTGAAGTTTTGGATACTGCAGTTTCTTGCCTTTTTAGACAGCAGTAAGAATATCTATACGTTCCCGGGGTTTGCATGCAGAAGGTGCGAAGGGCAGCATGGCTCCGTGCAAGCCTGTGTGTACAGGTATCCAGCAGGCATTGACCCAAGGCATTTCAACCATTTCTTCTGTCTTGTTCCAATTTAACCATCAGGACAGCACTTTCCTGAACTGCTAAATGAGGTAATTTTCTTTAAAACTGTGTGTGTGGATATGCTGTTCCTCCATAAAATTGTTTCTGATGCAGCACTGAAGAAAACCAAATTTTGCTCGAGCAGTGAGGATTGGCACAAAGTATATTTATTTTTTGGACAGTTCTAATCTTTTATGAGCCATCTTTTTACATATATCTGGTTAAGACAGGGGAGAAAGATATTATTTTGGAAGGTTAACTTTACATTATTGCTACGCCTGTTGTTTGACTTTTGTATAACTTTCCATAAAAGCATTAGTACCACAAAAAAATCTCATTTCTGTTTGTGCTTTATAATTAGTGTGTTGGAAAGTGATTCACAAGTCTCTGAAATGAACACAAAAAATGCCAGTTACATTATTTTTTTTTTTCATATTGATTTCAATAGATACTAGATTTAGACCCTTATACTTTCACATCAGGAAACCAACTTTCATAATTCTTTCAGGCAAAAAGAAATTACTGGTTCCTAAAAGTTAAGTCAATCTTCTTCTAATAACATTACAGAGGGTAGAACGTAATGTCTGCCTGGCCCTGCACTCATCTGTGGGGTCCGCTTTGCCATTTCCGAGCCTGGAACGTGCTTTCTGAGTGACGCCTGTCAATTATCCCTGGGCCGCTGCATTGGCTGACTCACAAAATGCCATTGCAGGGGAAAATACAAAAGCATTGTGAGTAATGATATTGATGGGAATCAAAACCAAAGAATACTGTCTGGAAAATCAAGCTGTACATTCAAATCCCCTTAGAAAAGTTTGGTGAAGGACACAGGAGCTAGCTAACTGCTTTTATAAGGCGGACACATTTCATTTTTGTACGTATTATTGCAAAATAACATTTTCTTTTTAAGCACCTCTTGGAATTATTTTGACTCCGTGGCTATTTGGAACTGTCTTGTATTTCCACTTTTGGAGGCTTTATTTTATTTTATTTTTTTTTTTATTGCCGTCCATCACCTTTTGTTTGTCCTTGGTAGAGGCACGTCCTTTTGTTCTGATTTTACACTCTTGTTCCCCAAGAGAGTTATTATATCTGGGTTTATTTTCTTTGTCTACTGTTTTCCTAAGCTAATCTCCTTGTTTTCTGTTGGTGTTTGTTTGTCTTTGCTATTTAGGCTCGTTCTTGTATGTTTCTTCACTTACAAGCCTGCCTTTATCTTGTTTTGCTTGAGAAGAATTGCTTGTTTTGGCTACAGTTTTGAAACTGTATCTATTTTTGCTTATATTTTTTATTACCGTGACGAATCTTTTTACTTAACGGTGTCTTGTTAACAGAAAGAGCATCTTGTTATCTTTGTTGCTTCATGTCCTGAGTGGGCTTAAGGCTCCTCTGCTGAGTTTGCTCATGCATATTGTATCATCTGCTGCAAGCATTAACTTCTGAAGGACATGCAGGTCACTTGCTGTAACTGACTGTGTTTCTTTCCAATTTTTCATTTGAAATATGTGTCTTTTCTGACTTTGAATTAGCTGCTGCTGTAATTTGGGTCACGCAGGGACTGAAGGTGTGTTCATTCAGTGCGTAAGGGAGTGCGATTCTGTCCCACGTACAGGATGCTGAGTCAGTGCTCGGTAGGCGTTCACACCGTCGTGTATGCTAATGACAGTTATTTTCACAAATTATAAGCAAAAATCTATTTCTGTATTTGCTTGAAAATCTATTCAAAAAGTTACCCTTTTCTTAAAGCTGAAAACTTCCCTTTTATGGCTTTTTTCTCCAAAAAACATTCAGATTTCAATATTTTTTTCTTAATTTTGTATTGTATGTCTGTTCTTAGTTCTGAAATTTGATTTTACTTTTCCCTTATGCTTTTCAAATCTCAGCTATAGCTGCTTTCAGAAGTCAACCAAAGGTAGCATTTAACAGGGGAAGACCCTAGGCTTCCTTCACTTGCTATATCACAAGTGGTGAAGGGATGGTGTAAAAGGCGTTAAGTCAAACATTCAACACTTACACTCAGAATTTAAAACCTCCGATAGATTCATAGAAGCATTTCTGGAGAACCTTTGAGAAGGCAAAATACACATTTTGAACTCCAAAGTATTACTAGTGAACAGTGATTTACGTTGCTCCAGAAATATGTTGATTTGGAGGCCCGTGGTATGTATAGTATTTTCATAGATAAATACCACATAAATAAACGTACATATAAGTCAATTGTATGCTGAGCTTACACAGGGAACTACACCTGAACTTCAAGAACTTTACTGGAAGTTCATTTGATTGTGCCCAGGTACCACATGCCTCTTGCAATGAAAATGAGCATGTGCATCTTCATCCCTCTGGCTGTAAAAGGAAAAAAAAGTGCTGGATATAATTCACAATAATTTATTTTAATGAATAGATGCAAGGCATAAATAACTGTTGGACTAAGCTGGACTTCAAGTGAAAGAAAGTCAGAAACTGGGGACTTTTATTGTAAGAAATTGAAGGTCACATCTAAAAGATGCCAAAACTCTAATGGAAATATCCCTAGACAACCTGTGGGTACCTTCAAACTCCTCAGCAGCTTTGAAAAAGCTTTTAGTCACACAAGCACTTTCAAGGCTTATTAATTATCTAGGTGAAAACAGGGTTTATGAAATTAATAGGAACATTGGCATCTATTTTGTGTCCCAAGTTTTCCCCTTATAGCAGCCCTTTGCCACCTGCCCCTCCTGCAGCTGCGTGTGCTGTTGTTCAGTCAGTGAAGGGGTCCCGTAGAAGCCGGTACGGACCCTCTGCTCCTTCAGTCCCCGGCTCAGCTTTGCTTTCCCAGGAATTTCACCTATTTGCTGAATGGTCAATGCTACGATGCTTTAGGACCAAGGTAAAATGTGTGAGGGAACACATCCAACTGTAAGTTCGTAATGTGGAAATTGCTCTTAAGCCGTTGCTAGAGTGAACCCCACGTTTATTACCCAAGCGTGCATGTGAGCGTGCTGGATTCTTACCGCAGGGCTCTATAACCCACATAGGTACATCTACTTAATGTAACGTGTCAGCATAGCTTAGATGCTGTTAAAAAGCTATAGCGGGTGATGTGTTGCCAAACCTGAGGGATGCTAACACTTCTGACAAGATTAACAGCGTGGGGAAATTGGACTCCCTGCATTGATCAGCAGGTTGATAGGAAAGCTGCTATGGCAACGGGGGCAATATATTATTTTCATCTATCAATCATCTCTCTGGGCTTGACTGGGAGATGTTGAGGCTGCAAAAGCGTTCAGTCGGTGCTTTAACGCAGGATGTTCAGCACATCTTTAAAATGTAATTGCATCTTGCTTTGTCCTTTGAACTCTTACACATCTTGGTGTACATCTCATTTCAATTCTGTTTCGCTGCCAATGTGTTTTATAAAGGTGCATTGAATTGCTTTCTTGTTTTTTTTTTTTTTTTAAACTTATCTTTGAAGTTGTAGCCATTGAGGCTGGAAGTAGGACTTCTACATACCAAGAAGGAGCTGAAGTCTGGGAGTGACCTGTCAGGAGTGAAAAGGATTTTCTCACAAAGCTGACAGGTGAGGGGACCATTCAGTATGATAGTTCCTTCAGAAAAACCCATTAATTAACACTTGTCGTCTGTGACAGTCACAGGTAATTCCCACACCGGTAGGCCTTTGCATGTGCCAAATGGATTCCTGTTATTCCTTTGACAACTGGACCATGAAATCTAATTTTGCCAGGACAGAAAATGGTATCGCTGTTTACACCAGGTTTTGAAATGCATCAAAATGGGCAGGAAAGTGTCTGCAGAGCACTGGGAGCACACAAATGCTCCTCTCAGGACAAGGGGCATTGCACTGACAAGCAGCAACAAGTAATTACAAAGAGCAAATTGGTCTCACAGGACAAGTTTTGAGGTCATAATCCAAAAAAGAAAAAAAAAGAAGAAAAAAACCCCAAACAATTTATTAATGGTTAGCTGCAGTGAGGTAATAAATAAGTGAATGCTTGAAAGACAACAGAAAATAATACCTGACTTTCATTCTGTAAAATATTTATGATTAATGAAGTTGGTAGCGGATAAGAGTATATACCGAGCAATCCTTCACATACAAGTAGTAGAAGTTGCTGTCTTAGTAAGATAAACTGCTTGTTTGTTTTTAAATGGGAATAGGCTAGGAAGTTTTATGCAGGTATGGCATTAACAGTGACATAAGCAGTAATTCAAGAAAAATACTTCCCTTCCCAAGATGATTTGAATTATCTGTCTAAACCCACATATACAGTATGTGCTTTCCTTAAACACCAGGAACGCAAAGGTCCAAGCAATTACTGAGAAAAATTGTACCCCATTGAAGTTGATGAAATTTCTATTCTTGGCCTCAGTGGGGTGGGGGTGCCCTGTCTGGAGCAGGTACGTGTGTGTGAGAGGTGGGTGAGCTTTGGGACATTGCAAAGTAACTACTTGAGCTGACACTGTCTTCCCAAGCCTTAATTATCTTTGGTGCTTCATACGCACTGACTTTTCCCCTGAGATAACTTGGTCAGGCATATATTTTGGAATGCCTCCAATCCTCGTTTCGATTCACATTGTGCAACTGAGCATGTGCTTTTGAATCTCTTAAAGAATAAGCATAGCACGGAGGCTGAAACGATGTGCGTGTGTGTGTTAATTGCGGTAATAGAGCAGGGAGCCTGAAACAGCCCCGGCGTGAGCTCCCTTGCACCGATGATGTAGCTTACCTGCACAACTTCGTGTTTCAGGACTCGTGATGTACGCTGTTGACACGAATAACATTGGGATATTATGTGATCTTTCTGCAAACAGTGGTAATATTGACTCTAAAGGGAGAGATCTTCACCTAATTTGCAACAGATATGCTTCTGGAGTAGGAGAGTGTCGGGGTCCAGGCTAACTGTGCAGGGGGGAATGGAAATGGTGCAGCAGGATGAGAAAGTTTGCTGCAGATATAATTGTAAAGTGACTTTCTGCTACGTGACTTCCCAGTAACTCCCTGTTGTCCTTCCTCATCCATTTCTCTGTGTGTATATCTATATTGGTGCCTTACCGGCTGGTGCTCTGATTCCACACGATGCCTCTGACAAAACTAATGATATAACAGGGAGTTACTCCTACAAGACAACTGATGCTGGATTTGATTTTTTTTTTTCTGTTTTATCACCAAATACCAATCCCATCTCTTCTTGCACCTGCCATCTTAGATACCAGCATTTCCTCCAATACATGGTTTCACTGTTCCTTTCCTAGCTGATTATTTCTACAACTTTCGAGTTCTGCCAGTGCTAACTTTGTCATATTCCACAAGATAGCAACTTTCCACTTTATATTTTAGAGTTTTCTGGTGCTGAGATTGTAGTAGCACACATACCTTGTACTTGTCAGTCATCAGCGAACCGCTGCCTGCCCTGATTGATGTACTTTTATCTCTTGTAATTTGTTGTATCTCGCTAGCCTTCTCTCCCCTTCTTTTTCATGAGCAGGAAAGACTGGCTACTGCTCTCCCATAAAAATAGTTTATATATCAATCAATGTTATGTGTGAATTTAGTCTTAACATCTGTGAAAAGTGCAGTGTGTTATGATCTTCAGAGAATGTATAAAACTGTAGAAAAGTTTGTTCCTACCTACAGTCCATAAATACCAATTCTATAAAAAAAGATTTACGGTGCTGTATCTGTGGCACATAAGTGCTCAAGTTACTCCATAATATTCTTGTAAGGCTTTTCCTTGTCTATCCAACATGGATTTGTGTGTGCGTGTGTGTGTTTAATTTATTTTTGCAGCTAGTATTGCTATTTTAGCTTTTTTTATCTGATTTTATTGGGTTGTAAATGTCTTTCTCTCGTTTGCTAGAAAGCTGGGTAATTTCACTTCCTTCTGTATGAGAAACGTCTGGTAAAAAAACGTATGACTATTACGTAAAAAAATATATAGTGTGGTATTTGTCCCCAGCTCGCTTTTCATTTTGCCTCTGCAAGCTTTCAGAACTATCTGTAGCATGGGAAGGCGGCGCTCGTTTTGCAAAGGCAGCTTTTCAATTAAGCTTCTTGTCTTGATCAAACTTGGCTCTCAAGGACTTTCAGTTTCTGCTGGCTCAGAGAAGAAGACGACCTTTACTCAAAATTGTACTGCCCTGAAATTTCACAAGTACTTACTAACTGTAGTATGCAAGTCTCTTTGAAATATTTTAGAAACTCACCTAAAACTCTGACCTATGTTTCAAGAGATAACGAAGCTTGATCTTGGTGGTAAAGCAACTGGGTGAGAAGGAGCAATCCAAAGGCACTTCTCCAAGCTTTTGGCTAGTGTGAAGCATGAAAGGGATTAATTTAAACGATTGAAATTTGAAGAGACCAGAAGAAACCACACAGGAAGAGCAGGAAAATTGTCTTAGCCTCCATTTCGTATTCACGCTTATTTTACATGTACTTTCTGTATTTGAATCAATTATATATACTTTTACATCCCAAATAGCAGTACGTAGCTGATCACTTTCTGGCTGGCTTTAAAGTATTCTGTTTTTTTCTATAGGTTTTGAGGCTCTAACCTTTGAAGGTACCATGAATGACCAAGGAAAATAATGAATTAATTTAGATCCTGGTGAGCGGGCATCCATCAAGCTTTATGAAAAAATGCTGGTGGGTTTTTTGACCTCAAAGTACGTCACCCAAAGTATCAGCTGATTTCAGGATTATTATCATTATTGTTATTATCATTATTATTATTAATTATAATAATACCACATTACTTTCTGAGTAAAGGAATCTGGTCTGTTCAGAAGATCAGGATTAGATTCTCTGCGTAATAGCTTTTCTGCAGTTTTTTGTTTTCAGCTCAAATTTTTCAAAATGCGGTGACAGCCTAAGAGAACTGAGGTAGTGTCACATTCATCTTTGAGTAAGAGCTTGGCCTGGACATATAATTACTGTTTTTTTCATTGTTAACCACAAAGAAAGAAAGGATAAGAAATACATAAATACTGTAATACCTAAAGGACGGGGTGGGGTATGGGGGGAGAGAGGAATTAAAGTAAAAACAAACCCCAAATCCAACCAATATACCACTACCAACAAAAAAAATCCAAGCAATCTATAGGTCATGTTTCGGGGCTATTTGCAATGTTAAACCTAGAAAAGGATGCCTATTGCTACAGTAATAGGAATGATAATTCTGAGAATGGGAAGAAGAAAAATTTTATATCAGTGTTGAAAAATGGAAAGCTAGCAATATAAGTCTTTCGAAACTTTAAAAATTATTCAAAATAATGCAATGTCATATGAATTGGAAGAACAGATTCGACAGTCACTACTGGATTTCAGAAGACTTTATTCTTATGTCAGAATATAATGCATGAACTAGAAGGTCTGCATGTTTATTTGAATGCAGATGCCCAGAGTATTTAAATCCCAACAAAACAATATGATTCCGTGGTGCCTGGTGGCTGTACAGTGTTGCATTTAAAGTAACTTACCATCCTTATCCTCAAAAAACTTCATTTGTGTTACATTCCAAAAGGATAAAGGATCTCATTTATTTCATAGAAACATTAAACCAGGTTATTTTTATTAAAATATTTCATTTTTTTCATATGAAAACTTCTTAATTTCAAATTATGTATATTATCTATGAATATATGATTCAACTGTCCTTAAATGTCCATTTTAGTTGATTATTAAAATAAATAAAAACCTTTGAACAGATTTTGTTTAACAAACGCATGCTTTGAACACTTGAAAGTCTTTTTTTGTTGGTTTTTTTTTTTCCCCTGCTGCTGCATTTGTTTGCTGTAGTCAGCCAAGCTTCCAGGTGTTCAGTGCAACATGTCAAAGGTGGTTAAAGAAAAATATTGATTAAAAAACTGCTAAAAGACAGAACAAGTTAGGAATAGTGTGATCATTTTTCTACATGGTGAAGGTTTCTCAGAGAGGTAAGCCTTCAGTTTTGCTTTAGAGTGGCTGTGTTTAAATGCGTTTTTAACGAGCTAAGGGAGAGTGCTAAACAATAGGAGTAAGAATAGGCAGATTTTATTCAGATTTACTTGGCTGACTAGGAAAAGATGTTGGAGGAATCTAGAAATGCTAAATGAAATGGTAGGAAGATAAAAGAGAAAACATGCTGGTGCGCTATTAAGATTATCAAATGGTTTATGATTTTGGAAAGGGAACATAATTCAACAGTGCTGGGTGCAAAAATGAACAAGGATTTTTGCCTATTTTAACACTTCTCAAGAAAAACAAACAGTTAAGTTTTTTTAATTCTTTTTTTTAAATTTTTATTTTTAATTTTAATTTTTTTAAGTACAGTAGGGAAATAATACCTCAATTATTATAGCAGAACTTGTGAATCAATAACTGGACCTGTTTAAACCAGAAAGAACAAAGAATTATGAGAAAGATGATTTTGATGATATCTATGGTACAAAGAAGTCAAGTTTCTCATACTATTTATGTTTCATACTTCAGGTGTCAAGGGAGACCCAAGCTGAACGGCAGCAAAAGTCAAATTGTTTGATGGATATGCTTGTGCTGTGGCAGTGGGAAATGTAACAGATTTAGGTCAGAAACAAATTCATAATCCTGGTTTCTAAAACCTACCCTTGAATCTAGGACAAGCAAACATTCTGAGGATCACCTGCAACATCACAGATGGCCAGGGAAAGGCTCTGGGGTTGGTTTGGTTGGGTTTTTTTTTTTTTTCATTTTCTGGCCTCAGCAGTTGCAGGAGTTGTCACGGCCTCTGGACTTGCTCAAGTGACATCCACCTGCACATGAGGTCATGTTGAAATCCAGTTGGAACAGATGCTAATTGGATCCACTGCTCCATGAAGACAAGTGATTATATCTGATGTCATGGGTGTGGCTATTTCTCACACACCTTGGCATCATATTTGGCCAAAAAGAAGACCTTTGATGAGAAAGCAAACATGCTACATTTCTTGAGCTGCTACAGATATTCCTGTTCTTTGGTGCAGTGATGGCAGTTGATCTTGAGGCACACTTGCTCCTCTAGTGAGCTGGTAAAAGTGGATAAAGAGATGCTGTGATTTCTGAAGACTTTTTAACTGCTATTGTGGTCAATTGTTCCATATGATCTTGCTTACCAGATTTCTAGACTTAAAAATCAATAAGAGTCATGACTCATGTCTTTGTATTTTCCTGACTACCTTCTACTATTTCAGAACTGTAATTTCTTATACTGCACTTAAAAAATTGGCTTTTTCAAAAGCCATTTCTTGAAGTGGTTGGGGTGAACATCGCTATTTGAGATCAGCCCTTGAAAAAAGTCAGGCTTAAACTCCAAGTCAAAACTGCTTTAGTGATATGCTGCAACTTGAGATCTTACAATACACTCAGCTGCTATTTTCAGACTGTTCTCAAAGACTTTAGGGTTCATCCTGGAACATCCCTAGAGATTCAGTATAGCAAATAGAGAAAATGCCAGCATGCGCTTTATAAATGTAGACTAGAAGTACGTTTCAAAACAAAAATGTTCATCTGTCAGCATCAGGAAAAGCTACATTTAATACACTGTGGGTAATTTTTTCAATGGCAGCTCTTGATCAGATCATTTTGCTGTTCATTTTTACCGGACTGAGTGGCTATTCCTTAATTTTGGTGTATTTACACAGGCTCTGGCATCTTTCCTAAGGGGCAGCTATTATAAACACCTGCTTGCTGCTTGGAGAGCTGGTGTTACTTGCTTTGTTATTGCAGAATTAACTGATTTTAGAACAAGGTAAAAGGAATGGATACACTCTAAAACTTCTACCAGGGATTATATTCTCCTTGGCCTCCTGTAATTGTATTTCTTACCAATTAAGCTTTAAGGACTTTAAATCAATGTATTAAACCCCATTGAAATACAGGTACTGTTGTTCTGTATAGTAGCAGATCCTTCTGGAATACGAATCAACGTGGAGGGTTCTGAATATGGGTATTAAATCAGTGGGTTCATATTGCATTGTTGCAGTAAATCTGGGTCTTCCATCACGTTTGAGGATTTGAAAGTGAAAACTTAATACAAACAATGAAATGATTAATACCAGCCCAGTCTCGCAGGTCCCTTGCCCACCCTAACCCTCAGATGGGTGTGAATGCGCGACAAAGAATGGACGCTCTCTCCCCTTGAACTGTCTTTCAAAAGGGATTAATCTGATTTATTTCCCTGGACCTTTGAGCTCCATTCAAAGACATCCTGTGTTTCAGGAGGAACGTACAATTGTGGAATAAATTTCATTCTGGTGTCTCCTCCCAGCTATATCAACTCACCACGTTATATTTAGCAGAATGCCATGCTTCTGAACGAGGGAAACAAATTTGTCTGGGCTTGCAGTGGGACTCAGTAATGATGAAAACGGATGCCTTGAATGCAATATTTTTTTTTTTTTGTGCTGTGCATTCTGGCTTTATAAACTCTTGAAGATTGTTATAAATGGTTGTGCACAATACAGCACAAACAGAGGAAATCATAAAACCTATTATATGTATTTTACAGTTATATACACATGATCTTTGAAATGCTTATTTAAAAATATGGATTACCCATTGTATTTCTGTGTTCCTCAAAACCCATGAGACGGAAAAACAGAGATGATGAGGGATTGTCATTCAGATCTGGAATGTCACCAGTCTGAGGGAGAGGAACCTAACCGGTGAAGACAAATATGCAGCTGCATAAAAATAAGTGTTTTGACCCCTTCATGTGTCAGTCATTCATCCTGTCTAATAGTAAAGTAACACACCTGACAAAATACTGAATTTTATTGTTCCGTGATGTTACTTTCAGATGCTCCTAAATAACCCTTGTTGTTACAGCTGCCAAGACTCACCTGATAAAATATGTTTTGATTCAGTTAATCATCCTGTTCTCTGGAGTCATAAAAGTAAGGCAACAGTTCATCTTTTCTGAAGGGTAGAAAATAGAAGTTAAAGCTTCTAAGTCTTTTGTGGTGTTAGTTATAGAGAAACTGTTCCATGCCTCATTTAGTATAAAAGCTAAAAACAGAGAAGAAGGGACAGATTCTGGAATATTTGCTAAACAGTGCCGTCCCAGATCTCTTCTGGAACTAAATAAGACATTCAGTCTAGGAAATGGGGGGTATAACCCCCCTGGGACATGTGGCCCTGCATCTTGACCTTCTTAAAGATAAAGGTGAAGGTGTGCTGCTCGCCTTCTGTGGGCAGAGCTGTTCTGAAGACCCAACAGAATAAAAGCAGTTTGAATGCAGTTGGATTTGGGGCATGAATTAGAAATGTATTGAAATGATGGCTAAAAATTGATTTCTTCCCTCCCCCTGTCTCCAGCAAGGCCCCCTTCTGACAGCGAGCACTCTGATTATTTTCTGAATTTTAAACACTGTTTATGTCCTGGTCTGCGTGACTGTGTGCCCTCTGAGGCCACTTCTCCTTGGCAGTTTTGGTGTTCAAGGCAAGAATTGGACCTTTCTGAGTATGAGAACACATCATCTGAATTAGATAAGGGGTTTTTAATCCTCTCAGACGGGATTCAGAAGGCCCTTCAATTGGCAGAAGAGATCAGGATAGACAAACTTTACCTAGGGGTACTGGTGCAATTCCTGTAATGGGGATGAAGGGGGAAATAAATGACAACCTTTGAGTGTCCTCTGGCAGCGCCAACAAATAGCATTTGCATTTGCTACATCACGCAGGACTCAGGAGAAGAATTTGGATTAAGAACTGCTCAGCACATGAGACCTATTTTTCTTGAGAAATTCCTTTAATCTCAATTTCTTTAGTCATTGGGTTATATCTGCTGCTAGGGGTGGAGTTGTTTTTCCTGAAGTAGAAATGATATTTATTCTTACTTTTAAATTGCATGTGTCGTTATTTCTACACATTTCTTTCATGACCACCTCCCTTTTCGATTACATGTATCTTCGTGCACTTTTCACCAAAAAGATTCCCCAAACAGTCATTTTGTAGGTAAATGATGACAGCCAGGAAAAAAAAAAAAGGTCTACTTCAAGGACAACCTCAACTCTAGTTCCTGCAAATCCTTGACCTCTCCTGGACACGCTGGATGGCTGCCACCAGCACTAAGGTCAATGTTTAGATGCGCAGTTTGAACGTACACGTCTGCCATGGTTTCTCAAAGCTTGCAACCTACAAACTTACTTCTCACGTAGTGATTGCCAGTGATTTTAAAATACAGGAAATACAGGGGTGGAAGTTATCTATGTCCATTTAGTCTTAAGTGATTAAGACCTGAAATTATAAATTCTTCAAAACAGCAGTTTAATTGTGCATTATTGCTGAAAAGTGCTTCCATTCTTTAAAGTGTCTGAAAGAATAGGATCAAATCCTACAAGTGGCCTGAGCAAGACAGGGCACTGTGCTGGAAAAAAAATGAAGGAAAAAATCATTGGCCAAGCACAGAACAGCGCCTTAAGGGCTTGTGTTGGGCTCGCTGTCATTTACACTGATGTTCCCATACTTTTTTCTGTGTGAAAGGGAGTACTGAGAGTATTTTAATCCTTCCTTTTTTTGATCCCTGGGCACAGAGAAAGGGATTACGACAATCCTTTAAAAGGCAGTGTTTTTCCTTGCACTTAAATGTGTTCTCTATACACTCCCATGTAAAAAGCTATTATGTTTTAGCATGGATGAGAAAAGTGCAGAAACGTTACGTATAATTTGTCTCATTGAGCAAGTAAGCTGTTTTAAACAGCTGATGCTTTGATCTGACTTGCAGATGAGATAGAGATAAACAAGCATTTCCTAGCATTTTGACTACATTCTTACTTGCAAGAATAAGGCATTGTCTGTAAACAGTGGGTCTACTGGTTAGCGTAATATATTTGCATAAATAACACATAAAAAATGACTGTTTATCTGTTTTCCTTCTCCCCTACTTGAATCATAAAACCAGACTGAATTGCAATGCATGCCTGAATTAAAAAAAAAAAAGTATTATGAAGCAGTTAAAGTAATTAGAGCCATTGTTTTGAGGAAAGGGAGAAACACTTGTGAATATTGCATAGGTATTCATAAATAACAATATTAAATTAACAACAGCCTGTTTTCTTATATAATGTTCTGTTTGTTGTTCTGTATTTGCTGTTATAAATCATGCAGGGTGTTCCTCCAGCTTCTAAGATATGCAGAAGTAGCTTTTGCTAGGTCATGGGTTTAGGAATTTGTTTTTGCCGAAAACATCTGGTTTACATGTTCACCTTTACCCGAAGTGAGAAACGGCATGAGGAAAACGTCATTATCATTGGAACTGTGCTTGGTTATTTGTACAGCAACCATGCCCTTATTGAAAAACAGAAATATTGCCAACTGCAGAAATAGCACAGTGAGTTGGAAGTTATGGAATGACATGCTCAGAAAAAAAAAAAAAAAAAAAAAAAGGGTTTGTGGAAATAAAAATTTAAAGATTGAATTCCAAATATTTTCCCCTCTGCAGCGGTCAGAAGGAAGACAAGGGATGAAGTGAGGTATGTGAGGCTATTGCGGTGGAATAATCTGAGGACTTTGTTGAAATGTGAGGCTATAAAAGGAAAATTTGAATAGACTCACTCACAGAAGGATTTCTACTGCAGAAACTTTCAGAAAAAGTTGGTATTTTGGTAAGGGTACTTCTAGCAAAGAAAAAAGCCGCCCCCTATTTGCAGAGGGCTGATGCAGTATTTCTAGCAAACTAGAGAGTGTTGGCATTGCTGGCAGGAGAAAGGAAGGTGCTGCAGCCTTGGTGGGCAGCCCTGGTGCCGCGGGCAAGCTGATGGAAATGGGCTGGTAGGTACGTGACTGCAGCGTGAGCAAGGGCCACCGTTCTGAGCTCAGAGCAACTTGTATTAAAATGTATAAAGCTGTCTTTTCAGGGCGGTTATTGCAAATATTTTTCTCTCTTTGGCCTGTGTTGTGAGCCGTTCTTCAGAAAGAGGCAAGAAGTTCTTATACTGCAACAAAACAGAAAAGGTGCCGCATATCGCGGGGGGTCCTTTGGTTTCCTTTACATTCGTAGCAATGGCAAACCTCTCCTTCTGGGCTGGCATAGCTGTGCAAGCTGATGCGGGGGTGGGGGGATCACGCTGACCCCCCCACATACACACCCCTAATAAGATTTCTGGAAGCTTGCTATTGCCTTCGCGCGTTGTATCAGCCGTGACTACAAATCTCCATATTTCTGTTCCTTTATTCCTGTTGGCCTTGGCACCGTGAGACCTCTGTCATCCAAGAGGATTCTCCTGGCTCTGGGGAACATCTAGGCATCTATGAAAACCTCTTCCATTGTGTCTTCGGAGGAAAAGAATGGATGAGAGGGTAGGGGTAGGAAGAAGCTTTTACTGGAAGCAAAGGTGAGGGTCTAATTTTTAGTCATTGAAATAATTAATTGCATGTGCCTTTTACAATCAGATCTTCAAATTTCATTTCGCATTAAGCAAAGTAACAGACTATCAGTAGATTTTTTATCTTTTATGTTGTATTTCTTTATGCATTGCATGTTTTCATGAGGCGACATATTTGTGGGAAAAGTGCTCTTAGCTGCAGCTTTCATTGAATTTAATGCCTTTGTACTAAATCCAGTTTGGGATTTACTACATTTTCAGCATTTTTCAGCCAGAATCTCCTATTGCAGAAAAGTTGTACTTCTGGTAATACAGGTATTTCCCTTGTTAGCTCTAGCATATGTTTTTTATGTTTTGATGTAATGAATTAGTCTAAAGACCAAAAATGCTTTCAGGTTCCCCTTCAGATGCCTCCGAAGAAATAAATTTATTGTTGCGCAAAGTGTAAAACAAAGAAAAAATGTAATAGAAAAAAGTTTTAATTCTCAGGAGCTTGAAGAAATGTGGCATTGCAGCCTTGTGCCTGATTTTCACATATCTCAGATGAAGGGCGCAGACTGATTTGTGGTAAACTCAAAGCCGGGATAACTCAAGAAATGAGCGCTTTGATTCTTTCTAGTTCAAAATATACAGGCTGTAAAATTCAGACTGCTTCTTAATATGATATTGCCTGTGCCAGTGTCTGACTTGACACAGACAAGGAAAAGGAGGAAAGGTGCCAGCCTGCCTCGGTCACCATGGCTCCTCACCATAATCATAAATACTATTTTCTGAAATAGGAATATGCTGCAAAGCTGCAGAAGAGCCTGATTTGAACCTCGTTCTGTGATGCTCGGGAACAGCAGCGGGTTCTGCACTCTCCTCATCCTGCTGCACACCCGCACCCACAGCTGATCAGCCCAGCTGGTTCAAACAGAAGGCTTTACCGAAGTTCCCATTTACTAAATGGATGCGAGCATATATATGAAGGCTATCTTGATATCTGCATCTATCCCTTACTTGTGCCATAGAATATTTCCTTCAGTTTTGCAGCTGTGCTTTGAATTCCAACTGCTCCTTTCTGGAGTTGACTCTAAGATGATAACTCATCTTCATTATTTAGGGGAAAAAAAAAGAACCCAAAGGGCACAAACCATGAGAAGTTAGCAATCTGGCAAAGATTAAAAGATCAGCTTCAGAAAAAAATAAATACAAACTCACCCCCCACCCCCTAAATATCCCTGACTCTTCAATAAACAAAAGCTAGACTAGGAAAGACTTGTCTTGTGACCCATTTCAATATCAATTGTATGTCTGAATTAATTTTTATTCCATGGTTGGAAAAAATTATGGACTTGTGAAGTTTCTCACAGTTCCAGTCTTTTCCTCAGTAGGATCCCTTTTAGGATTTCTCTCCACTCTTCAGCAAGCAGTTGGGTTTTAGTGAGTCAATGTGTTCACAGTTGTAAGGGTGTGGGCAGGCAGACCTGTAGGCAATGGGATGTGATATAGACAAACCAGCTATGAAAGCGTACACATTAAGAAACAGGGCTGGGAAATGACTGCAAAACTTAACAGTTGCTCCTCTTAGACCAAAACACAGATTATTTTTTTTACACCAAACTTCACAAATATTACAGCTGGTACGTAGCTGTGTAAACAAGGGCTCTACGCAATGTATAATGGTACTGGGCAGATGTCAGTCGCTGATGAATCTCTTTTTGGCTGTTGGGTGTTCTGGTAGTGAGGTTATAAAGGAATTGGAATTGAAACACTTCAATAAAATGCTGTTCGAAACAACCTTTTGAAAATTTCATCCTCAGTCTGGGTACAGTGAGGCTTTCCGAGGTGGGAGCAGAAGCAGGCTGGAAGCAGCCAGGGAGCTATTTTGAACGCTCGGTTCCCATGTAGGTGATGAGCTGTTCTGGAAATAACTTTGTAAAACAAAGCAGTGCAGTATGTGAATTCAGAACACAGCAAAGCTCCCCCCCCCGGCCCCGAAATTTCTTCTTATACATTTGAGGACAGAAATATACCTCTGGGAACTTCAGGTACAATGCACAATAACAATTATTTTTTTTTATGGGAAATAACATGAGTAATGCATCATTACTGACTACCACAGTGAAAGTTTATAGCAGTTTCATTTTTAGCCATTAATAAACAGGCTAATCGTTAACATTCATTACTGAGGAATGTATTGGATATTATATTATTGAGTTATTATTCCATTCTATTATTGAGTTGTTATTCTGAATACATGGCACGCTAAATGTGGTATTTAATTATAAATTACTGCTTCATTGCTCCATATTCTAAAGACACAGCACAATATTTCACAGCTGTACTGGTTTATACCTTATGCTTTGGTTTTCTATCACACATTTTTGAAAACTCTCTTTCCATAGGACCTGGGTTTGCTGTTCACTGTTTCACTCCAAATCATTATTTTGATGAACCATGTAAGAACGAAAAATGGGAGGGTAATAGTTTAATGTTTCTTGAAATTATGTCTAATGCTTGGAAGAATCAGAGCACTTGTACTAGGAGCCTTCATGCATGCTTCCAGAATTGCTTTTTGTATAGGAAGGGTGAGGAATTTAATAGCTGTTTCACTTCTAGGGACATG
>JAVJGI010000003.1:26373585-26409189 GCA_035590275.1 Ibycter americanus | reverse complement strand
CCCCCCTTAATATTTTCCTATTTTTATAAATGTATATCATCTTAAAAGCATGGTATTTCCGTTTAGGATGATGTCAGTGGAAAAGTTCAGCATCACAGTCGATGGGATATGAAAAGTCATTGGGTTTCACACTCTGGGTCAATTTGGGTAAGTGTGAAATTCAATAAAGCGGGCCACAGACCGACAGCTGAACGCCTGGAATACAAGTTGCAGATTTGATCCTTGCGCTCTTCACAATACAGGAAATTTACTGTAGTGTTGGGCGATATTAAATTTCTGAGCTTAAAAATTCATTATGTATCTGCATAAGGGAATAATAAATTCGATATGCCATCTGAAGGCGCGGGCTCCTAGCAGCTGTGACTATCAACAGGACTGCTGTTCAGTGGGTTACGTGAAATGAGGCTGTGGTCTTGGTCTGAGCTCTTGACAGGGGTCTCAGTCAGCAGGCTGCACGTCAGCTGTCTGCCGTCTGTCCTGGCTTTCACGTCAGCAGGGAAGAATGCATATGGAAAGTGAATTAAGGTACTCATATAGGAAGCTGGCATGACCGGTGAGTCAAGTGAGAGAGATTAGTCTCAAGCCAATGCGCGCTGTGTTTTCAAGGTCTAGGATGTTGACATAGTTGATGCTCAGATTTCATCCAAAGAATATTTTCAGGAGCGGAGGTGCCAGCAGCAAGAATGCTGGAGGCAGCAGGCAGGAGGAGGGGTTTGTGGAGCTCAGACCTGTATAACCTTCATGCTTTTGCTTCTGTCTTAAGTGATTACAGAGGTGAGGTCGCTGGAGGAGCAGAAAGGAATAAAAAGAAGGCAAAAAGGAGATGGTTCGAGTCATAAAAGTTGCAGGAGAGGCATGACTTGTTTTACTGATGTAAAATTCCCTAGGTGGCTGAGCGACTTGACTTCTTAGTCAGGAGAAATCTTAGAGACGTTTCTGAAAGGGATAGTCATCTAAATGAAATCATCTAACTGTGAAGCGCTAGAAATAGATTTCCTCTCCGGTTACTTTTTTAACTTGAAGGTTGCTGGTTTGGGCTTGGGTAAATTATGTTTGAAGCTCCTGTCTTCACCACCACCTCTGCGGGAGGTCTGTTTCTTGAAAATGTGTGATTCTGAGAACCAGCAACACATTTGTTGGTTTTCCCTTTTGCGTGAGTGTTTGTACCTGCTGGCTTGCAGCTTCTGCGACTCCAGGGAGTGCTCCCCCTGCATACCAGGGATGCACACATGGAAAAGACATGCTGACACGGTTCTGCGAGGGGGCCAGGCTATTGTTGCAAGGGTTTCAGCGCTGTGACACTGCTTATAGCGTGGCCACACACTGGAAATCTGGGAAAATATGTATCATCCCTTACAAAATCCTGTCCCCCGGTGCTACAAGCTCGCCCTAAGGTAGGGTGGGAAAATAGAACACCCAAAAGATGTTCAGGTACATCTCCTCGGTGATTTTCTGCCTTTCTCCAAATGCCATAATATTTTAGTACGTACTTTAATACATAAGCCAACACTGTTTTTCCTGTCCAGACAAACCAAGCTCCTTTTTTCCAAAGTAAGCTCTTAGAAGTTGCCTTATTTTGATATTTTGCACATAATAAATATCCCTATATGCTAATGACACAATACTTCAACAGAAATGAACTACTGATGCATAAAAGGTTGTTACTGGCAGTGCAGTGCCACTTACAGAAACTCCTTCTCTTTTAAAAAGGCTCAATTACCTTTCTGAAACCACTGGGACATCACAAGGATAATGCTCCCTTTCAAGAAATCTCTGTCTTCGAGCTTCCTACTGATGGAAACCCTGTGTTGCTGAAAGGTGCCAATTAATCCTTAAACAAAGATATATTGCTTGTCATAGGTTCCTGCTGGTGTCCAGTCACACAAGAGCCATTTCTATCTGCTAAAATCTGACTTTCTTATGTTATTGTCTGCTCCTGTCTTATAAATATCTGACATACATTTCCTTCCAAATAAGAATTTCTGTTTCATTTTCTCCTTATGGCAGCTCTAGGAGGTGTTTTGTTACTGCATAGCAACATCCCTGAGGACAAAGAGCTAATACTGAGACTAAACTCCCTAAAGCAATTTTCTTTGATATCCACACCCTCTCCTTGTTCTAATGGTATAAGCAGAAGTTAGAGACAGATGAAAGCTACTCGGTTACAAGTTCATCTCCTGGAAGTGCAGGTGCTGTTCTCTACAGCTTCTTTCTAGTGTTTTGGCCAAGCTGTTACAGCAAAGTTTTTTGGAGCTGTCTGTTAAGAGAGAGAAGTTTCTCCTGTTATTCAGCTTAAATTTTCATTGTCCATATATCATCACTATTTTCCCAACCCACCCCCCCACCCCCCCGGTTCTACTTTCTTGCAGCTTGAAAGCAGAGAATCTCACGCCTTCAACACTTCAAGGAAATAAGTCTTTCTGGAAAGAAGATTACTAATTGTGGAAGCCTCATTTAAAGTTATTCAGGTTTTATTTCTAAACCTTAAGATACAATCGATTTCCTCCTAGGTATGAAACATAAAGACTGCTGGAAGAAAAAGGCAGATTTACGATCCTGTTGAATTGCTCGAAGACACTATGGCTGAGCGATGTGAGACAAATTAATCTGACAACTGTTGGCTTCTCATTGGTTTTGGCAGGGTTCTTTTTCTATTTGTGTATGATGAACATTTGTTGTCCACTACTAGTTTTAGCAAATCCAATGATACACTATAAAAGCAAGAAGTGGAGGAATGTTTCAGATGATTCCTCTTGCATCTTTTGCTGTCATTCATGGGGTTAGTAGCTGTCAAGCCTGCCTACAAGACAGGACAGGTCCTTATCGTGTTGAAAAGGAATAAACATTGATGCTTCTGGAAAATGGAGTTGCAGGACATGCCCTCAGCCAGGAACCTTCTAGCTGAGTTCCCTTCTGAAGGAGCAGAGCTGCCTTCCAAGGAGGTGGCCCTCCAGCCCAGGAGGGGAAGGCAGATGACAGGGCAGCTATGGCAGACTGAAGGACCAAGCTTTGTGCATGGACAGCAGTGCTGTGGAGAGTTGGTGGAAGTGGGAGGTAGGAAGAGGTTAACAAGCAGCGAGAGAGAAAGGAAGAAGAAATCAAACTAAAAAAAATATATAATTTCAGTCTACCTCTTTCAGTCTTTGGCTTAAAGTTGTTAGCTCTGTTTGACCTCCCACTTTTTTTCAAATCTATTAATAGTGATTTATTTAACATTTCTGTTTGCTTGAAACACTGAAGGCACATCAAGGCTAAATATAAGCATATCTCCAGCTCTTTGTTCTCTCTTACAAAGGCTGATGCTGAGATTCTTCGCTACCTTGCACCTTGAGATACTAATTACACATATCAAATTAGGTGTGGACTGCTACTACCGACATCAGAAGAGAGTTTTGTTTGATGTCTTACACCTTCCCTCCACAGACTGAAATCGCTGTTAGAGGTGCAAGACACACTAATACCTATCTATCTACCTACCTGTTTATCTTGATGGAAAACTTTCTGATTAAAATATGGGAGCGAAACAGCGCACTTGCGATACACTCCTTGCTTTTGACATGATGCTGCTTTTATAAGGTTTATAAAGGCAAGTGGATTAACCATTCCTGTTCCAATTCACCTCTCCGAAGTGTGGTCAAATGCATGCACAGCATTTACCTATGGGCATTTGCAAGCTTAGGTCAATAACGGTTGTGATATGTCTTTTTATCCCTGTAGAAGGAGGGATAGAAAGAGAAAGCATTTATATTTAAGGTAAGCTTGACAATTCTTTTCACTGATTTAAAAAAAATATGATTTTCCATAAAAACTCCCTAAGGATCTATTTCTTTCAGTTGCAATCATCTGGTCGCACCTCCATGATGTGGCGTGTCAGGTAACGCTCACCGCTCTGGGGTGGATATAAATTCCCTGCCTTCCTTTCTCCTGCTGGCTCCTTGATGTGCAATCTGGACCCCATTTCTATGGAGACTCACTCATCGACCTGCTTGCAGTGACTAAAGGTAAGCGTATTCCGGAACCTTGGGGCTCCAGCTCACACGTTCCTCTGAGAGGGACCTTTCATTTAACTGCTCTTTACACCTGCCTGCTCTTCTGCATAAATAATAAATAATAACAAAAATGATCCTGTGTAGGGCATTTCCCCTTTGAACATAACCCGCTGCACTACAGAAGTGGGGAGAGCAAAATATACCGTTGTAGTTGGAGAAAAGAGTCAAAAATCTGTGTCCTGATAAAACAGGGCGATCCGTGTGTGATATGTTTCCTGGGGACTGGGTATAAGCCTTCTGGAAACGTGTCTTATAGTAAACAAGTTTCAAAGAGACAGTTGTTACCAAGTTGCCACAGTTCCAACTTTGATCAATGAATACTGTAAATATAAATTGCTGTTATAAAATGCAGTAATTGTAATTTCCAGGAGTTTTACTTCCCTATTTTATTCTGCTGTTTATACCCAACCAAGAGCTGTAGCAATATAAAAATACATAATTTGTTCAAATGCTCACTAATACACTGTTTACTTCAAATTGTTTTTAAATAGCTTCCTAAATTCTATTTAATTTTGTTATTTTTGGATTTATTACTGCTTTAGTTCATAAAACTGCTGGATTCCAAAATCTGAATTGCAGTCCCTCTATTTTCCTTTACTACAATAAGTTGTATACAAGTATTCTTGATTACTTTCCTTTAGTTCCTCGTGAAATAATAAAGTAACAGCTTTTTATGCTCTATTTAAATCTTGAGTGCCAGCCAAGATCTTTCTCTCCCTGTTTTAGCATCCATTTAAAGTGAGTTTTCTAATCAGCGATGCTCTCCACATCATAAAGCCTCCCCTCACTATCTTTGCTGATAACTCCAGAGATTTTTCAGGCTGGGAAATTATTGGTCATGCTTCCCTAGCTATGCTTCCCCCAAGAATCTAGCCCTTAGGAAATTCATGCTCTGAACTCCTACTCCCTGATCTTGAGAAATATATAGATTTCATGAGCAGATGGTTACATGTAATTTCGAAGGTCAGCATTCAAGTAGGTTAGAAAACTTTGAATACTTACGTGCCATACAACTTCACTCACTTTTGGGTTTGGTAAATTTATTTAATTGATCTTAAGCTTATTTTCGCTCTAAATGGTCTCTTTTACTTTTTGATAAAAGCCTAAAAGGACAACATTCAATTTTAAAGTGCAACTATTAGTCTGAATCAAGACTCCTGTTGATTTAAGACACCTGTGTGCTCAATAAAAAACATGAAATATTTGCAGTGTTTAAGACAGCACAGTAGAAAACAGACAATATATGTTTGCATTCTTGTGCACATGTGTCTTGTGCACTCATCTGCGGCTGGTGAGCTCTTCCAGGCAAACTTTTAACCCAAACGTCTGCCCCCAGCTCTGTTGTGCTGAGTGAAGCAAAGCCCTTTGTGCCCATCTCAGGGCTCCTTGTGATGCCAATGTTCACTCTTCTAGCGACGTTCAACAGCCACTCTACTATGTAGCGTCTCCAATTCAAGCCACATAAGGTAAAAACAAGGTAGAGTGACTCTGGAAATCAGAACGTGACTGTGGTCCTTGAAAGGGTGGGCAAAAAAATACAGAACTCAAAGTAACCCCATTCAAAACTGCTACACATCTGGGAAAGCGTGTTCTGCCTCAACAGTCTTCTCTTCTGGCAAATTTCTGAGACATTAAAAGCAAACAAATAAATTGAAAACTAAACCGCACCTCCACACATCCTATTTTTTGTTATACTGCCTAATCAGCAATGGACTGATGTCACAAATGAAACACTTGGATTATAACTGTGAAAATAAACTCTGCAGAGAAAACATCAAACTACATTCAGATGCAAGAAACGGTGCTTAACTCGGGCTGTAAAATGAAAAGACAGTCAACAGCAGGGAGAACTCATCATTGTGAGCTGAGTTATTATGCTCATATTTGAACGTTATCAAGTATTCGGATGTGAGATGTGGTTTCTAAACATCTCCATAAACCTGTTCTCTTAGAAATGGATTCACTTTTAGAAGAGACGATGATGTGTGTATCCCCACAACCATTCACTAGATCTTCTTGATCCTTTCTCTCCTACCCTCTTATTGTGGTTAAACATCATTAAGACTTTTATTCATAAAATCTTTTTTTCCTATGTCTTTTGAGATGTACGAGAGGTGCTTCTATGTTAGATATGGCAACAATTTCAATATTGTAGTTGGTATTTATATTTTGTCTTGTTTCCAAGAAGCTCTAGTTTTTAAAGAGTGGCTCAAAATTTTGTCATCTGGCTCATGCAATAAAGCTGAATAGATATGAAATACTTCCACTGATATCTTTTTCTAGCAGTACTTTTAGCAACATTCCTTGATTCTACTGCTTTCAAGGTCAGTTTGCTTCTTATTTAGAGAATCAAACTTTGTCAAGCCTCTCTTAACAGACTAACAACTCGGGATTTTAGTTGTTTTTCTCTTTGTTCCAGTACAGTTTTGCCTGGGTTTTATAATACAACCACTTGAGAATAAGGAATCTATTATAAGACATGACAAGGACAAAAGCTCCTCTGGCTGGCGTTGCAGGTATAGGGTTAAAATGCTTTTTGTGCAGCGTGTGTTTGGCTGTAACTTGCGGTTCCTGCGTCGTCGCGGTCTTTCACACTCTCTTCTGCTACCTAGTACAACTTTTTCTCTTGCTTCACTTGGTTTCATCCTTTCCCTTTTGTCTTTTGTGTTTGAAGGCAAGGTCAGAGAGCCGCTCGTCTGCGTGGGCTCCCAGCAGAGCAGGAGATAGCTGACGTGAAAGCCCGGTCTGAGCTGTGTGGGGGTACGGAGGACTCCTGAAAGGGAAGTTCTAACAGGAAAAAAGAAAGCTGGAAGGACCCAGAGGTTTGTGGCATAACCCTTTGGAAACAAGGGGTCAGAGAGAGGTTTAAAATTGTATATAGTTTTCTTCCGGCTTTGATGGAAAGTTCCTTTAGAGCCCAGCTGGAAGAAAGGACTCACAGTGATGGGAGGGTTTGCAAAAGCGCTGATTTTTCTGCCTTATCATCAGTATTGCACACTTTGCAATATCCGAAGTCTTTTACTTTGCTGTTCAAAAGTCTGTGGAGAGAAGAGTAAATTATACCCTTCAATGACAAATTGACTGTATGAGTAAAGTGCACACAGAGAAAATTAATTATAGCAACTTTAACTCTGAAGATTTCCTTCTTCCTTCCTCCACCCAAAGAAAGACTGAGGTAGTGTTGCCTACAACAGCTTGCAGCACTATTAGTTCTCACTTCATGTAGCTACATACTGTGCTTTGAACGTAGGTTGTATAATGTGGAGAGGTGACGACGACTTTGAGCTGGGTACCTGAGAGGGCTCCACAACAGACAGGGCTGAGGGGACCGTCAGGCACTTTGTTGAGTCTTTATAAGTAGTACAATGTGCTCAGGTGAAACACATCAAATAGACACTCCTCTTTTCATTTAAAAAATTCAAATCTATGGACTCTTTGCACAAAAGAGTCTGCTTTGGCAATTTCTTTCAGTTTTCTCCCTTTTATTTTTTTTTTTTTTTTGGCAGAACAGTTGCAAAAGAGTGATACTCTGACATTCTGCAAAGAAATCTAATCTCATTTTCTGGTTCAAAATTAATTTTGGTTTCAAATATGACCCAACAGACATACAAATCTTACTTAAACTTGTCAAAGCCTGGATAAAATATTTCAGTTGATACAGACTGATGTTTTTAACCAAGATGTTTGATTTGTAAAAATGTTCTCAGTTCCAGCTTTTTCTTATGAACCGTGAAGGGAATAGTTTTAGACCTGTTATTGCATATCTCAGTGACCAGTGATTCACTTCATCGCTTTACACGTGCAATATATGATGTATATAAATCATGGGTCTTAAAATGCTTGTTTTGTAAATGCAAGGACAAGATTTTAATTATTAAATCCAAAATATTAAAGGAGAGCATCTGCATAACAAAATGCCAAAGCCTGACAAGTTTCCCAGAATCAGATGAACAAATTCCAGGTGTTTAGATAGAAAACTCAAATACATGAAATTTGTGGTTTCACTCTGTCCCCTTGCCTTACCACTTCTTATGGAAGAAAGAAATCCTTCCTTCCTGTGAGGTACCCCGAAACACACAGGCAGCTCAATCAACTTCAAAGGGATTAAGCGAAGTCTGGCACATTTCAAGACCTAAATTATAGTATTTTGAGCCTGAATTACTTGATCTTTTTTATCATCTGGGAAATATATATTCTTTGACATAGTTCGGTCTCATTTAGAAAGCAGAGTGGATTGCATACCCTTACATTTCTAGAAAAGCTATATTATGGTGACTTTGGTGATGTCACTTTTTTACCCATTGTGAGACACTTTACTATCACCCCATCCAAAACCTGAAATATTTTACTGATAAAACTTACATAGCCAGTATTGGTTTTTGCATTGCTTTTGTGAGAACTGCCAAATAATAATTTATGTACAAAGGCATTTTGTTTTTAATTCTGAAGTGTAACTATTTAAAAAAAAATAATGTTGAGACAGATGCAGTTTTATATTTTGGCCTCTCTACAAAAATGTCTTATAAGATTTAAATCAATTGCATGGAGGAAAAATCCAACGCATCCAAGCAGACAGCTTGGTATGCTCTACAACAAATTATTCCAACCCACTGCAAATGTTTGTGATGAAAATGATAACTGAACCTTAGCTACACCGGAGCAGCACTGGAGGTTGTGGGATGAATATACTTTGATAGATTATCTCTTCAGTCAAGAAAACTATATGCACGCTGAACAAAGTCATAAGGGGTGTGCAAAGTCTGCCATTTCACTTTCACTAGCTATAACATGATTGGGTTTGGATGGTTTTTGAACGGAAATGTGAGGGAGGCTGGGAAGCCTTTGCTCTCGCTGAGGCTGCTGAAGGTGAGCACCAGGCAGAGCCTGGCTCAGCAGCAGGGTTAGCGTAGGGCTGCGCGTGCGTGCCCACGGTTTGCAAACACGCACAAAGTCAGAAAGTTCAGTTGGCTATTAATGGAGAGCTAATCTGTTGCTTTTAGATAGTACTACTCAAGTTGTCTTGATAAATAAATTATTGGATGAATTGAGCCCTAAATTTACATATCATGACTGCTCCTAAGTCATGCATTCATTATTCACAAGTGTTTGATGAACGTTTTATGGAGAAGAAAAAAACACCACCAAAGATTAACTGCGTATTTTGTAGGATGATTGACTCACCGCCAGTGACAAAATTGTTTTTCCATGATTGAATAGCTAACCTTAAAAAAAAAAAAAGGCCGCTTAATCGTAGAAGTGCTGAACCCTGTTACACACAAGTGCATTTGTTCAGACAACTAAAAATATTTATCCTAAGAAAAAACAATTATCAATCACTAATGGAAATAAAGAGCCGTGGTAATTGTGGATATGGAGTTCACAACCTCTTTTAACATGCTCACGCTGAACAGTGGCTTGGAGCTGAAATATGAGGCTGGAGCTAATCAAAGCATGCAACTGAGCAGCACAGAGAAGTTGCAAAAAACCATAGCAAACGGGCTATAAACAACATGTAGACCAAGAACTGATTGCTTTGGGAACAGTGCAAGGTAAACGGGACTATCCTGACCCCCATCAAATATCGATCCTGAATTCAGTTCAGTTCTGCCGACTTGTCTTTTGCTTTATTCAAAGTCCAAAGACTTCAAGGTCTAAGGTCGTGGAGGAGCCATTGATGTGTTTTGTGATGGTTTTATGGTCTGCATTGAATTTGTAAATTTTAATTAAGGCAGAATAATTGTTACAGCAGCACAGATCTATGATGCTGCTAAGGCTGACCAATCTCACCACGTGTTGAAAGGTGTGTGTTCAGTCCTCCATTGCTTGGGGAAAAGAAGATCTAAATTCATAAGACAGTACAGGAAATCTTTAGGAAAACTTTTGTTATTAATGTCTACAATGCCCCTAACCATGTGAATAAGCAGCAATGGCCTGGTTATATATAAAAACTTACAGAAAAACCTACTCCAGCAATTTTAATTGATTGTTCGGTCACCTGCAAATGATGCCCCTGGCTACAAAATGCAAATTTGCCTCAAAATATTCTTGCTCATATGATGACGAAAAGGTCTGCTGTACTTTGAATCTCAATAAGCTGTGCTTGGGAACCCTCTTTTCTGCACGCTGGTGAAGGTGAGCACAAGGCAGCCTCAGTGCTCTGAGCGTGGCAGCCCAGCGCTGTGCTCCAGCCTTGTTCAAAATCTACCCGAGGAAATCTTTCCTGTTGACTTCAGCAGCATGTGAGCTGCACCCCGGCTCGTGCTGAGCAGTCCAACTTATTGAAGTATTCGTGTCCTTGAACTGGTGGGACCCTTGCGTAGCTGTCTGGTGAAGGGGGCGATTCCTAGGTCTAATGGTCTTGGGTTTGATTAGGGAAGTTAAAGTGTTATTTCTTTGGAACTCTGCAGATCTTAATTCTTGGTTATGAAAAAGAATTTGGGGGAAGTGGTGTGTAGACCATCTGCCAGCATTGCCTGCAGTTGGATGTGTTGCTGAAACCCCAGTCTGAGTCTCTTGGGATGAAAGGAAGAAACTCCTGTCAGTTATTTCTGATTTTAAATCAATGACTTTTTCAGGCATGTGGCAGTTTTAATATTTCTCTAAGAGTAACTTGTAGAAAGAGCTGGAAAGTGTATTTTGGGGTATACAACATCTTAATATACCATGAAGGGGGAGCTACCACTGATGTTGCCTCTCTGTTGGATTTCTGCCACACCCCGTTTTCCTTCCCACGTACGATATCTCACGTTTCTTAGCTCTGGACAGACCCCAGCAGGTCTTGGTAGCCTTTCACAGCCTCCAGCTTGTGCTGGCAACTTCCAAACGCTGCAGCAGGCTGAGACGGTTTTTAGTTTGTCCCAGCCCGCAATACGCCAAAACCATCTGCAATCCAGCGCCCACACCTCCAAGCAAAGGTGCTGACCTTATACTCAAATATAATTATTTCCTTAATTAAACAACCAAGTGAATAAATGTTTAGAAATCGTAAACAAAAAACCACAGAGAGTAAAATAAATTTTAAATAACAGTTCTCACGAAAACTGTAAAAATGTAACAACTTTTCCAACCTTTTTTTCCTTCTCCAGAAATAGCCCTAAAATGTTGATAATCTCCAGGAGGTTAATTTATGGTACCTACTACGATGTGAATACGCTAATACTATATGCCTTAGTCGTTGAAATATATTTGCTCCTTACAGTCACCCAGAGCAATGGGAGAAGACGCTTGCACACCTGTGTGCAGAACGAAGCACCAAGGTGATGTAAACCACTGCTTTGTAGCCAGGAGGGAGACTAGTACAAGCTACAGGATAAAGAAATCTAGGGTCCTCCTTGGTAATCAGGTTCATAAGAGTGCAAAGTGCTCTCATGCTGTGTAAAATGTTCACCCCTTCACTTTACGAGTGTACGTTGATATATACCGTGTCCTTAGTTTTGTTTTTATTTGGCATGACACTACATTTTATGGACTTAGCTCACCCTTATCTTTCCCTGTCACAGCTAAATCCATATTAAAAGCTGCTCAAGGAGAATTTATCTGGCAAGGGATTTACTTAAATGCCACCACCTGAACTCTCATCCCTACATGCAGCTGGGGAAGACCTGGGGGAACGTGTCTGGCTGCCGCTGTGCTGCCAGGGTGGTGATGGCAGTCATCCAGCTGCGCTCCCCGAGGAACTGCAGCCATGTACTCAACGAGGGGAGACCCATGGGCATTTCTGTAAGGTACAATTTCTAAATGTGTTTTTTTTATATATTATTTTTTTTTTAGCTCTTTAGATATCTGTTTATCCCTCCTCCAACCAGTCCTGGGGGAAAATGTCCACCTGAGTCTCTCTAACCACTCAGCACTATATTAGCTGGGCTGGAAAGAGCTTGCAGGCAGGGGTAGATGTAACGTGGGATGGATACATGTATTGGCATTGTTTTGCTCATGTTTAAGCAATGTGAAGGAGGCTCATAATTCCTATACCTGGGTTACATACATTCACAAAGAGGTTGTGCGCCCTTCTGCTGACTATGCAGCGGGCATGCCTCTCCCACTGCCAGGAGAAGAAGGGGCTGGGTCCCATTTTGCAAAATAAAAGTGGGAGCAGCTGGTGCTGATGGGGAGATTAAAAAGGTTTTGCTGCACCCGTTTGTCTGCTTTGGTGCTCTGAGCAGGGCTGCGGTCCTCATCGCCTGGCTGGGGAGCTCTTCCCTACCCCAGGCTCTGTGCTGCTCTCTCTCCTGGTCTGGTTTTCAACTGCAGTCTTACTGCTCTCAGTGTCACTTTCTATTAATTTCTACGGCGCTGGCAGAATTCAAACAGTGTCTACTCCTTGCCTACATTTATTTATTCCTTCTTGCAGTTGTTGCAAGTCTTCATTGCTTCAGTAGTTTTCCTGGCTGTCTATCTTGTTTTAGTTTTGTGCTGCCCTGTTGTTCCCTGTAGCTTTAGTGTTTTTCTATTCTGTGTGGTCCCTTGTGCTGAAGGCAGCCTCACCTGCTGCCCTGCCAGCACCGCGCCACTCACCCGGGCTGAGCTGGGCAGAAATAAGGTACGGAGAGAGCAGGGGGCAAAGCTTCGTGCTCGTGGTATGACCACACCACCCGTGGAAGCTTGATTTCTAATATAGGCAGTGCTTATATTTATTTATTTTCAAAAGTGCAACTGCACTGCCAAGCTCGCAGCTGACTCTGTTACATTAACTGCACAGAACCAGTAAATAAAAATGGGAAAATGTTGTCAGCATTGTCAGTCTTGAGCCATGTGAATTTTATCACCATATCGAAAGATAAAACCAAGAGAGATGTTGACCTTTAAGATAAAAATTATGTGACTGTAATTTAATGAGCTTGTTTTTTCCCCCAGTAAAAAATTGTTAAGGAGAAAGAACGTTGTGGAGTTGAACAGGAGAACATTCACCAAGGGTGGAAAAGTAGACCTCAGATTAAATTATTTCCTCAATTTTTTTAGAAGAGAGCAAATGAAACCTACCGTATCATGTTGGTTACAAAGTGTTCACTTGGATATCTTCAGGAAAAAACGGAGTAAAGGTACTAAGAACAAATTATAGGTATGGTATACAAAATTATTTTTTTTTCTTTCTTAGGGGAGACTGCACGAGAAATAGATAGAAATAAATATGTTTAAAAAATTCTAAGGTAGTCATGGTAAATGTTCAAAGATTCAGAAATGGCAAACTTCCTCATATATGCATGTTTTTAATTCAGCTCTTTCGTACATTTGAGTTAAAAGAGTCTTAAAATAGTTGCCCTAGTACAAAGGCTTTTATACTTCTTTAGATCAGTTCTCCACTTTTTGAGGTTTTGATCCCCTGTAAAACACTAGCTATAAATGAAAAAATATAGTCCTTTCAATTTTGAGCTGGGAAGGAAACATTTAAAATGCTACATTAAGCTTTTGAGCATGATATTTCTAAAAAGAAAGATAAATAGCAGAGTTGGGAAGAGTGCAAATAAAAGAGTGAAAGGTTTATAATGTCAGACTGCAGGAAAGCTGAACATACTCAATTTGGAGGAAAGGAATGACAATAAAGCAACAGGCTGCAAATCCATAAAGCGATTTCACGGGAAGAAGAGGGACTAATTGCTCTTGTCAGATTCCAAGGTTAAACGAAGGAGTTATGGGGCTAAATGAGAAAACACAAAACAAAAGGCCTTGATGCAACCTGCTATAAGACTGTGTCTTCAGTTAGTACAAGTTTTGCCAAATGCCACGGGTGAACTTAGTTTTTGATGGAGGTGCATTGTTCGGGCTTCCTAAAAACAAGTTTGAGTGGAAGTTGCCGACTTTCAATAATAAGATTAGGGAAAGTTATAAGGAGCAGAAACTATTTTTTTAGAAGCAGTGGTTGCACATGTGAAAATGTTTTGGGTTTGTGCATTAAAATTAATTTTTAATATTCTCTCTCTTCATTTAAGAAGGGCAGCAAAATAGGAATTCTTCAGGGGAAAGCAAAGACATCTTTCCATATTTTGAAAGTGCTCTGAAAGTTAAGAAGTAGTAATAAAGTAATAAACCAGAAAAAATGTATTCCCTCTGCCCTCTTTCTCAATTTTAGGATCCCTCAAAGATTCTAGAGAAAGTGTATTGACAGTAAACATGCTTTTCTTAGTTACCTTCGGTGCCTCAGTAGTAATCCATGGCCCCTGGGGATCTGCAAATCACGGATGGAAAACAGCTATCTAGATAATAAAAGCTGCAGGGTAACTCATTTAAAAGTTACTTTGCAGAAATTATGATTACTGAGTCTTGCAGCAATATACATATGAATTGTCTCTTGACTTCGATGGAGTCAATTAAAGCCACTTAATTAGTGCAGTCAGTAATCATCTGCTAAAATTACAGACTTTCTTTTGTGTTATGATTTGTCTATTTTAATACCATTTAAAAAAATGACCCTGTGTAGACAAATTTGGTTAAGCATTTTCTTTAGTCTGCAGCTTGCTTTTGCACCAAATGACTGTGTTTAATCATTCGGCAGGCCTCTTAATATTTTAGACTTTTTACAGCAACGTAATTTGTTGCGCAGGTGTCTATTTTTCTGCTCGCTCATGGTTCCTGCTTTGATTCCGTGTTATCACTCGCGCTTAAATCTTCTTCTGAACTGTGAGACTTGTGCATCCATTTTCCTTGTTTGTTTGTTTGGTTTTTTGGGGTTTTGGTGGGTTTTTTTCCCCCCAGTGAATTTATTAATCATGAAACACCAGCAGTCTTCCCTTATGGGAGACTGTTGTTTAATGCACTAGACTAGACTCTTAGATTGCACTTTGATTTTGAAATAAATCTCTCTTTGAAGAAGTTCCAGTACAGGGGAACCTGAGAATTCTGCATTAAACACATATGTGGGGGGAAAAGGCAGTGGAAGAAGCAGAGCCTGTAAATCCCCACTGTAAAGCCAGCACCGTGCCAGAGGGGCAGCGGGCTCGGGACTGCCTGGGAAATTGGCCTCGGGAAGTGGGGCAGGAGGGACCTTGACTCACACCGGGAAAGGCAGTTATAGCAATACAGCTTTCCCATATCGATTCCACTTAACTTCTACAGGCAACAAAATATGTTTTCACACTTAGCAGGGATTCTGTTATTGCACCCACTCTGAACACTTATGTCTGAGTGTCACCTGCAGCATCCCCAAACGGGCAATTTTTCTCCGCCAAGGAAATGATTCTCCGGCACACAAAGCGCTCCTGTCGGATGTGGCTCACGTTTAGTTTCTGCAGTTGGTTCTGTGATGACAAATCCCTTTAATTTTGACTTGCTTATATTTGTCAAACAAGTGGGAATCCAAAATATTGTAAGAATTATTTTCAAGCAAAGCATTTGTTTTGACAGTACTGAAGAAATGGAAGAAAGGAGAGATATTATCCTGTGACAATATATCTTTTTATACCCGATAGGCATTGATTCACAGCAGAGGCATTTACAGCTCTTCACATGCAGCACACACCTCAAAAATTGTTTACAAGCACAAGAAACATCTGCCAAGCTGACCTGCGAAATTGTGAGGGTTTTTTTTTATAACAATTATTCCATATTCATGCACCCATGAAAGTACGGGGTGGGTGGAAGCTGGCTTTGAACCACCGCTGCTTCCCTGCTTTCCCGGTCCCTGTCGATACCGGGCCAGCTGTACGCACTGGCTGCGCAGCCCAGGAAATGGCTGTAGTGCTCAAGAGGGAGTAAGATCACAAGAAATGATGCAACCCACGAGCAAGAAGCGCTCACAAGCGAGGAAGCAGAAGGTGCTCCAAAGATGTCCATACCGCCCAGGCATCTCCTTGCCTTGGGGTGAGCCACAGTCCCTCCTGGGCACCTGAGTGTGCATTGCACAACTCCTGAGACACAGGATGGATAAAGATTACTAAGACTCGAACAGGCATGTCCTTAGGAAGATCCAGTAGCGATTTTCCAGGGCTATTCCATCTTCACCAACTAAACCGGACCGACAGGTCTTATTTCTCTTGGGGTCGCTGGGGACGCATCCTAGCTATGTGATGTACCTTGGTGCTTTGCTTTCAGAAACTCCATTCTGCCCTGCTGAGCAGCCTGGAAATGTGCCTTACCTTTGTGAATTGAAGCAGATCTGCTGCATTCTTTTCTTTTTTCTCTTTTTTTCCCCTCCTTCCCCGTCCTTAGCTTTGTCTGTTTTTTTTTAAAATCCCCCCCCCCCCCCCCCGCCCCTAGATAATACAAGTGTCTGTCCTTCAGTGAAAAGTTTTGGTTCCCAGAGCTCTCATCATATTTAGTCTCAATTTGTTCAAAGTGGGGACCCTTTAATCTTTCACGCAAAATCTGTGCAGGGAATTGTCTTCAGCTGGGCAAATTCTCTTCTCAGTTGCATGGGTGTAACCAGAAGAGTCAGACTGCAGTCAGTAAGAGATTTCAGATTTATTTTGGCCTTCAAATTCTAAATCCGAATTTAAATTCGCATTCATAGTATAAATGCAACCACAATGAAATGTGATTTAAATATGTTCATTTGCTCAGTAAATATATTCTTTTGTTTTTTCAATATGTCTCAGATTTGAGTAATATAGGACCATATAGGGTGGTCCCCTTACGTTTCATTTGCTTAATCTATGTGTGTGTGTGGCCTTGCCCTTGTGGAAAATGTTGGTAAACATATATTATGTCCCTGTGACAGACTGAATTGTAAGAATTGTTACAATACAGAGATCAATAACACATGTTGGGATGTTATCAAATATAGCAGTACTTCAGTAAATGAAAAACCACATCAACTTTCTATGAACCGATTTTTTTTTAGAGGAATAGTAGGCCATAGATCACGCTTTGACAAATTCTGCTACTGTTGAATAGATGATTTTTTTTTGCCAGCAGCCCCCATTCCACCTATCAGAGGGAAAGGAAAGTAATTCATGCTCCAGAGACAAAATGATTTTAAATGAGGCGGAGGAACACACAGCTCCAAATAGCAGTGTTTTGAATCAGAAGCAATTCTGTTCAAATATTGGTGCACCATAAATTTAAAATTGTGTTCATTTCCACTTAGGTATAATTCATGTTTTAGAGAAAGAAAAGATTCCTTTTTTATACTTCTGACAATCTGGAAAAATAAAAATTTAGTCCTGCTGTCTTTTTGCACACAAAATGGTCATGGATTAGCAATTCCATGGATTTTTATTTTTTTTCTTCACGGAGAAAATATAATAGTAAAATATTAAAATTTAAAATTTTCAGAAGGCATTTTAACTGCCATCTTTCTTTGGCAAGCTGTCCTAATTTCCTAATTGGTTTGTCAGTTGAAAGTTATTACAGATCTCATTTCTCAGGAATTTGTTTCGGCTTTCCGATTGCTAATACATGTTGACCTTGAGCCTGCACTCCAACTTCCATGTCCTTTATTTTCATTAAGTTCAAGTTTGAATGTCCTATTTGCTTCTCAAAAAGCAATTAGTATCGCTTTATAGATGAATTCAAGAAAGAGGTCTTGTAACGGCAAATTCAATCGTGAGATGACCGCTGTCAATTGGACTTAAGTAATCAAGTGGAGTAACTTTGTTTGTTCTATTTACGGACCAGATAAGACTTTTTTTGGCTTTCTTTATGGTTGGTTTTACACTACTGATATGTTTATGCACTGGCAGTGGTTACCAAAAGCATTTTGAAGTTACATTCCTTACTGTGCTAGTAAGTCCACATTAATAAGGAAGCCACTAAATTAGTGGATTTAATAATCAGTGAAACATTTGTGTTAAATACTCTTTGGAAAAAAAGCAGCGGTAGTTTTTAAGACTAAAAAGATTTGTTATAGCAGAGAAAAGAATTAGACCTGTAATTTTCAACCAGGGACCTGTTACTTCTTGGTCATTTACAGGCTACTTTTAAAGGACCTTGAAAACCCACTGACGGTATGTTTGCAGTCCTTCCAGAGCCCTTCTGCTGGAAGATATCTAAACAGGTGACCCTAAGTTAAGGAATGTTGGAAATAACCAAAGATAAGTGCTTTTAAAAATTCTACTTTTTCTATTAAGACTTGATGACTGAAATTGAGAAAGAAAAAAAAATATTTTTTTTTTTTGTTTGACACTAGTGTGTGTTTGAAATTACGCAGCTTATTTTCACCGTGCTCCAAAATTGCTTATCCCAAACAGGATGCCTTGATTACAACTCTTTCTGTTTGTAGACTTCAGGAGAGGTCAGATTTTTCTATTAATACATATTACAAAGCTTGTCATTGTTTGTGGGCATCTTCTCACTTACAGTAACTGCAGGATAAGCTGAAAACAATTTTTCCCAAATGGTTTGGAAATATGATACCTAGGTAAAAAGGAAATGGTGTAACGAATAGGAAAAGGACATGTAGCTTTTTAGTCAAACCCTATATTAAGAAACAGCCCAGAAGAGGAAAAAATAGGAGGTGATATTAGAGAAGGTAAGCAGTATGCTTGGGGGGATACTAGTAAATAATACTTTAGGGATATTATTGAAATATCTAAAAACATTTTCTGAAATATCGTTATGTTACTATATAGTCCTTCATTCCCTGTTTATATATTAATATTGCATGTCCTTATAAATCCCCATTATTTCTGTTTACTGGTGCTCCATTTTTTCCTATACTTGTGACTGACAAGGAGAAGTAATATAATCCTGGAAGCTCTAAAACATTATTTGATGGTTTGAGAAGCGGCTCCCGATACATCCCATAGAAGACAGCACGGCTAGATTGCCAGCCTTTCGCTGACTTATCTTCCTTGCCTCCAAATGATGTGAAATCATTTTAATAAAGCCCAATGTGACGTTGATTGGCTTTCAGCAAATGTGTATTGTGGGCTAAGACATCGGTGGAAGGTTTCTTCATTAAAAGATATTAATTCTTCTATTAGGTTGATATTAACTTGAAACCTAATGCTTTCTTTTTATAAATGAGACGAAGAAATTCAGTCCCTGCCTCCATCGACAGGTCTTTACGGACACAGGACGCTGACTTGCTGATAGGTAATGATGTAGCTATACCTGACCTTCCCTGCTCTCCCCAGTGAGCTGGGTATGGCAGTGTACTGGTGGTGGCGTTTGTGCCAAAGACCGAGGGGCACAGGCTGGAACGGAGGCAGAAGCATGGAAATGCAAGCGCTGCCAACCTCCTTCGGCGACGAACGCTCCTCACGGCCCTCGGTGAGTGAGAATTGCTCAGGTCATTTAGTGCAGCTCCAAACCGGGGCACTTCCCTCTACGCCTTCCCCTGCTTTTATCAGTTTGGCCCTTGAGAACGGTGTGGTCTGAGGAGCGGCTCTGCCCCGGCTGGGCGTGCTGTGCCCCCTGCTCACCCACAGGGTCCCTCAGCAGCAACAAGGCGGCTGTTTGGAGCTTCTCCTCATGGATGGGGCCTTAATTCTCTCTCTGAGTAAATTCCTCGCACTGAGCCTGTACTGTGGGGACAGACCAGGGGGCTGATGGCAGTTATCTACCGACTGAACACTGGGAAATGGATGAGCAGGTACAATTTCAGAACAACCAAATGAGGTCCAAAACTGTCTGAGCCTTCTTCTCCCTCTTGTCCCTCACATTAAATCCAAACTACCAAAGCCTGGGGTTGCACTCCGGTGTCAGTGCAGATGCTCATCCCCAGTAAGCAGAGGTGCACTGGAGATGGAGATGGCATGCCACCACCAAAGCCTTTTGCTCAGCTTTGCCCGTTCGTGCCAATGGGGAGAAAGCAAGAATGTTTTGATTACATGTTGCTAGGCTCATCTTTAGGCTGCATTTCAAGTTTGTAGGGCTCATTTAAACCACTGCAATTTGTTGCTGTGACTACTCTGCCACTAGATGTGCAGATTTAACTCTTCCCTTAGGCTGTACTGCATGGTGCCTTCCTACCTGCTTACCGAAAGGAAAAGAAAGGAAGCGTTTCTAAGATGTAAACCTATTAAATGCAATAGCTGCATAGTCCCATACCCGCTGCAAATGATCTCACATCACAGGACAATGCGTTCAAAATGATACTTAATCTTAAATTCCTCATCCATGCCTGTGAAATTCAATGGCTGTGTGCTGAGAGATCCCATTAGAAGTGATATAAGTATGACTTTGGCATGCTTATTTCTGCTGTTTCTCTGCTGTGTCACTCCACCACTTTCCAAGCATCTCTAGGCTGCAGGACAGCACCAAGTATTCTATATCTGAGGCCATTTCATGCAACAGTTAAAAGCATAAGCCTTTTTTTAGGAGTTTCCCTGTCTTTGTAAACTGAGGTGCCTGCATCTTCTCAAGTATCAGTGAGTTTGGTTAAAGTTTCTCATATCCCACCGTCCATCAGCAAAGCCTATGGGAAGCATAGTTATTTTTTTATATCTTATTTGAAAGGTTGGTCATCAGTCATAGCTGTTTACATGTCAAATACAACATCTGAAGTCCCCAAACTGCACCAAATAAGCACATGTAGTCAAAATATCTTTCAAAATGTGAAATATGCTACTAAGATACCTCTAGATTATGTCAACAAATATAGTACAGAGGATAACTCTTCCTATATAGTAAATGTATTATATAAGTAACTGTGAAAAACTTTGAAACACAAGATATTTGAAATCTCATTTGATAGAGACGCTTCTCACTAAAGCAATTTCTCTCAAAGAAATGTGGATCTAATTTGCCAACTGTGATTTGAAAGAAGAAATATATATATTGATTTTCATTGTTGTTTTCATTCTTTTTTTACACACACACAGGATAGATTTTACTCCAGAGCAGGGGAGGGGGAGAGAGGGCAAAAGTCCTCAATCCTTCTCCATATTAATAATTCATCGAAGGCTCCCTGTAAGCAGAGATGTTCCTCTCCATAGACGCAACCACTCCATACATCATCAAATGGTTTGTTTTTAAAGCCTGTATAATATTTTATGTCATGAACTATCTCCAAATAAACCCTGACCGTAGCCAAAGGCTTCTATAATATCCACTCATTTGGCTTCATTGCAGATTAATTTTCATTTTACTTTTTAAAGGCAGAGTTTTTTAAATGGCCTGGTAAGAAAAGAACATCTTGCCAAACGGTTCACTGTTTTTTCCGTATAGTGAATGTGCGGTAGGACCCAGCAGCTGTGTTAGCCATCTACATAACACACTAGCATAAGAGGAAGACAGTGAATTTTGGTAGGGTGTCACGCAGTGAGGAGTCCTCCTTTCAGGAATTTCGAGACTTACTTTGCATTAACAAAGATATTAATTTGAAGCGCAATGAAAATATTTGAAAGAAACCATCGATTAACACTTTTTCTTAATTCCCTCCCCCTGCCTCTGTTTTCTAGTTGAGTTACTAGCTGGAGACAGGAAGGCTTTTGGAGTAGCGATTCCCAAATTTTGCGGTTTGAAGCCACTAAAACTAAAAAGTTCAAGTGTTTGTCACAGGTTTTGTGATTCTTTCTTAAGTCAAAAGTAGCTGCATAACTAAAAGTAAGGTTGTTTTCTTTCATGATATTTGGGAGTACAGTTTTCAAGACTGGATTTCTCAAAAACCCCTTCTGATCAGATATCGCTGGGGACAAGGTGGTGCTGAGCTTTGTCCTCGTAATCTGTTATTGCAGTGATGGTACTTCGGAACCTTGCAAGCTTTCTGTTGTCACCAAGTTCGTGGAAGATATGAAAAAGCTGGGTAGGAATGACAGGGAGATTAATGGACCAAGAAACCCCTGGGAAATCTCTAGCTGCTTTACTTCAAGAGCTTAACACTCATTTTGTACCTGGCCTCATGAAAGGAGGTGGTGTTGTCCACCTTAGATCACAGTATTTCCTTTGTATTAATGTCTTAATGAGAAGGGGGGAAAAAAAATAGAAGTGTTTGTTAACCTTAGTAACTTGTGTACAACAAAGCGCTTAGTATTTATTACTTTTCTTGACCATTTTATTTATAATACTGTTGTTTCTTCCCCTTGCAAAGTTCACCGTTCTCCACATAGTTCTGTGCTAAAAAAAGAAACAAAATTTTCAGCTCTTCCTAGGAAATTCTCTTTCAAGTTTTAGTATTCTTCTCTAGACTGCATCTGTTATCCCAGCAATGTAAATACTTCATTTTGCTATTGTTCACCTTGGATATTTAAGCCTCAACTTTGATATCTACACAAACAGTGGCTTTGTTTGAAAGTAACAATATAATAGTAGAATACTTACATTTTGAATCTAAATCAAAATGTATTTTTTTGTTATTCAAACTCCATGCTGCATTCTGTAGCTGAAGAAAGATTCTCTTTATAGCATATGCAGATGCCAGTGAAGCCAGAATCACTCCTTAACTTTGCAGTTGCAACCTCTCCACACCTTTCTCTGTGTTACAGGACAGATAAGTGCACGCTGATGGACTGTTTCCATGCCACTTTAGTCATGGCATTTTTTTTTCCTATATTTTGATTCCATGATATGATACATGAAGCAAAATCAATAATGCTTGTTTTTAAGGTTAAGAGCACAGCTGAATAATTCATAAGGCATTTGATCACCGTAACTTCAGAGAACATCCGCCAGCAGAGAACAATTTTCTCAGATATACCCATTATTTGAAACTATCCGACTATTGTCTTGGGTATGTTTTTAAGTCCTTATATTGACCGGAACTAATTTTAAATAAGCACTTGCTATTTGTGCTCTGCTACTTATTTGTGACCTGCCAGCTCTGAGTCACCTTGTGCTGCTTGGCTGATCAGATCAGCAGCACAGCGCTTCCCCTGCAAATACTTGATGAACAAGCATGAATAAGCCTTACAAAAAATGATACTAAAAAAATAGTTCTTGGTTCTGGTCACAGGAAGAAAGCAAAGTAAGTTAAAATTTGGCTAAAGTGAACTGATTTCAGCGAGGGATTGGGCACTATTCATCCAGTTCTGGATGAACAGCCCAGTGGCTGCTACACAGGTGTGCTCCTGCGGTGCTGGCATCATCCCTGGAGCATGGCAGCCTCTCCATGGGACCGGGCTGGGGCCGGATGAAAAATAAAGCATCCAAAATAGCACAGGCTAGATCAGTTCATGGATCTGCTTCTGTCGCGTTGCAATGCTTCTGACTTTTGCATTTCCAAATTTTACCTTCTGGGGCTGCTGAGGACAGATCTGCGCCACCTGCTTAAGTGGTGCCTGGATGGGATGGTAGGGCGGCATAAATTATGAACAACACGTATAAGTGTATCCCTATATTCATCTTGCTCTTGATGGATTGCTGCTCTGGAGTTTCTTAAGATGTTAATGATCTGGAGGCTAACTCCATTGCTGGAGTTTCCAGAGATGTTAATGATTTTTGTGCAAAACAGAAAAACATGGATTCCGGTTGAACCGCAGCAGCTAAAGCAGCAGGGCGAGAGCTCATGAGCTTTTGGCCCGGGCTGGAAGGTGGGTGTGAGAGGCCCCAACAGCACTTGCTTCTTTCCAATTCCTACCTCTGATTGCACCAGTAATAGCATTACCTGGGGCTGATTCCTGCCACAGCTGCGAACAGACTGGACCTGTCCGAGGGCTTCCTATGCCTCCTAGTAAGGCAATTAAGCTTGTGGGCAGACCTGATGTTTAATTGAGATAAGGTGCTTGAAAGCATGCAGAAACGGTGCCACAGTGCTACTCATACGATGATTCAAGAAAAGAACCGAGGAGTATTTTTGCATTTCAGACAGATTGTCAGCTGAAGATTCATTATGTGTGCGTGTGTGTTGAGTCTGAACAGAATTATTTGAGGATTTTTCATTCAGTGAATTGTTTTTTTCACCTGTAACCTAACACAAATGCTCTGTGTCAGAACTGCAGCACATCGTTTCTTTGAAAACTGCAGTAGAAGGAATAGCAAAGCACGCTTGCCAGAGGAGCAGGAAGTGTAAGTGTCTTTCGTATCATGGTTTGGAGAAATATGTGTAATCCCACAACAGTGGTGTTTTTTTTTTTTTTTTTTAAAAAAAGGGAGGAAAAATAACTCTTCCGCATTGCTGTAATTACCTTCTTTGAAGAACAGGTCCATCCATCCTCTTGCTAAGCCCCTGCCTGACTGCAGGGGGGAGGTGGGGCACTTGGCTGAGGCAGGATCTGCTTCCCCTGCCTCCCCCGGGTGGGCAGTGCATGGGGGAAGGGGTAAAGAAATACTCATTTTGTCTACTAAATGCAAGTACATAATGGCAAAGGAGAATGAAGGCCAGTAATCAAAGTGCTAATACTGGTGCTAATATATGCCCCATATCAAGCATGATATTTTGTCGTTACGTGCATCATATTTATGTTAAGAATAGCTGTTTAGGGCACCAGCAAGTGTCTCTTTTTGGGGCCTTAAGATCATGTATACGCTTTCTTGAAAAGCATCATATGAACGGACGAAATATTCCATGTCATTAAGAAAAATGCAGCCCTCTTCAAGCAATATATTTTAAGGATATATTGTCTCGAGTAGTAATCTGTTATCCTATTTATTCTTTATTGGCACTGTGGAAACAATAGTTAGAAATGCATTCATCTTACTGCACTCTCTTTTTAACCGTTGGTTCTGGAGTGTGTAATACATTTATCTTACAGTCCCACAGGTCTGATCTGGAGACTATTGAAATCAATGGAACTATTCGCAGCGCTTTCAGGGAACAGTGGAAATGCATTGAAAGGATGCCGGGCCACATTCAAGTTGAAGATATTTCTTGCAAGGTAAAGTTCAGCAAAATGTCTGTGCTGGTGAATGGCACATCCACTATAAAAAAAATTAATTCATAAATTAAATGCAAATATGGAAGCACAGTAAAAAGACACATTACCCAGAAGTTATCTAATACTCAGGCTTCACTTGCGTAGCTTCCATACTAGGTTTCTAATATGCATCTCCACATAAGTCTCATCCACATCACGTGTTTTGTCCCAACCACTTGTTTTTCTCCAACCTTGACAAGTGCTATCTTACCCACTAAAAAACCCTGCTGATAATGACTTTTCTAGTTCATTTCTTGGAGCATGTCATTTATTTCTATGAATTTTTAGCTGGATTTTCTATTTTAATTTGTTTCAGAAATAGCTTTCTTCATTTCTAGTGCTATTAACAGCTTATACATCCCTGAATTTACTATTTCCCATTCAACTTTCCAAGTCTGGTTCCTGCCATGATCACACTGGGACAACAGCTCCCACGTACAGCTAACAGATATGCAGCCATGAAATCAGTTGTGCAGTTCTTTGCTCATGTGTAAATCTACTTCTTTATCTTCTCCCCAAACTCTTAATTCCAATTTTTACTATAATATTCATATATGTAAAAGAGCAGCCAGGGTGCTGATGCATTCTGACCACTTGCTTACCCTTCTGATGTTAATTTTCTTGTTTTGGTGTACTCCTGCCTTGTCTCTTACCTTCTGTTTCCACGGCAAATTTCTGGGCTGGGGAGCTTCGCCTGTACGAGATCTAATTCCTCGTGTCCCTATTCCATGAACAGAGCTCCAGGCACGGTATTTATACAGATTATAGGTGATTTGTCATATGTCCTCATATAATGCATTCTAATAGACAAACTGGGGGAGCATTTTGTAAGTTATGTGTAGGAGCTTCATCATTAAATCCTATTTATTTTTTGGATTTCTGTTCTAATTCGCATGAATCCCTTTGTAAATGTCCTTTTCTTCACAGAATAATATCAAACAAATTTTCTGTTTGCTGGGTATTGTTTCTCCTGGAACACGATGGATTCCTCTGAGGTAGAATTTCTCAAGCTTTTACATCTGCTTCTCTTATCATGACCAAGAGTATTAGAAGTATTTGGATTTTTGCATACTTTCCTTAGCCTGAGTTTCCTGAAATCTTTCCTTACGAATAAACTCACGGAGGTTTTGTTATGTGGACTGGGATATAAAATACCTAATTTTGAACTCTGATCTTGGGTTCACCGCAATCTTGTATGTCTCAGGCTTGTTCTAACCACCAGAAGTTTTGCCAATCATCTCAAGAGACAAAATGATTTTTAGGACATGGCCGCGATGGTCAAACACTACGGCATGCTGGTGCAACCCCAGGAAGTTCTTTTGACAGAGCAGGTGACTTCCCTGATTAAAACAATTAATGATTGCTAGGATAACTGTCAGTGTAATCAATTTGCAGCTACGCTAGGAAGATGGTGCTGGTACAACTGCACAGAGAGAGGTCTGCGCGGTGAATAAGGCTTTAGCATTTCTCTGTCTCTATTTCCAGTCTATAAAACGGAGGCTTCCTGTGGAGGAACAGCATAGTTATCAATAGGTTCATTTTATATAATTGGGTACTCTGGTGATGCAATAAGAACTAACATCAAATGCTAACCAGCCGGCAGCCTGATAAACCGCGTAAGTGATCCTGAAGAGGAGAAGTAAATTCTGTATCATTTACATTCAGAAAGGCACCTCTGTTGATCTGGTCAGCAGTAAGACAGTATGAAATGCTATTATGCAAAGATGATCCAGATGTCCTGTGATTGAAAATGTTCCCACTGCATTGGTCTATGGGCCAGATTTTCCTTTTTTCTCAAAGCCACTAAAACTGATGAAGTTCCACATTGCTGGTCTGTAGGATGTGGGAATTAGACCCATGGCAGAGCAGTATTCATAACTCGTTAGTTGACCCAACTTGTTGGGGAGCCAGGATTGTTTTGGATTCAGAGAACCATCTATTCTTTTCATCTACAGTTTATTACTAGTTCAGGGCTATGTAGCTAACCCAGTATAATCCAAATAGTGCGTGCTATACACACACGGGGTTTGCTGACTCAGGTCTGTGCTGGTGTAGACATCCCCGTTATCTGGTATGGACGTGTCCTGTGATTATGGGACTCATCCAGACGATTAGAGCATCCTTTCTTCTCTACAGTATGCTGTGCCATAAGCCTTCTGTTTATCTGGTGCTTTACATATTTTAAACTTTTTATTTAAATGCCCTAGTATTTGTCAGGCCATTACATCTTCTCATTCTACAACCGTGTTGACATTTCAGAGAATAGACCTAACAACCTACGTTTTAGAATTTATGCTTTTTCTGTCAAAAAACACGATTAAAACTATGTTCTCAGTGTTCTGAAGGCTTAATTTATTTGCCTTCCACAAATAGATTATTTAAAGTCTCTAATATTCAAATGTAAACATTCAAATATGTCCTATTTGCTGTAGATCTTAAAACAAAATCTCTGTTTCTTAAATCTTTGTTTACAATGGAGGAAAGTATCTTATGACAAAAAAAAAAAAAGAAAAGCCTTTACAATTCATCTTTCGGATAAGACTATTACAAAGCTATTTGAAGCAAAAATCCGACATACAAAAACGCATATTGTATTGCCTCAGGTATATAAGAATGAATTACAGGATTTGAGTCTTATTTATTTTCCATAACAGCTTAACAATGTTAAAGAACAAGTTAAAAAGTAGTCGCTTGTTTCTTTGTTCTTGGTTTTGTTGTTGAGGGGCTTGGGGGGTTTTGTCTGGTGGTTTTTTGGGGTTGGTTTTTTTTTTTTTTCCTTAAACTTTATCAAACCAGAATATGAAAGTAGGTCACTGCAGCAGAGTAAGGGCCTCGTACAGCAGAAAACAACCCCGCAGCCACTGGGGACAGAGCCGCATCAGGCAGGCGGTGTCACGCTGTGGTTTCGGAGTTGGCTTTGCATGAGCAATGCAGTTCAACAGCTCTGGCGCCGGCACCGGTACCCACCCGGCAGTGACCTGCTGCCCAAGGCACTCGCTGCTGCTTGGCTGTGTCCACAGCTGCTTTGGACCTCGGCCTCATCCAGCGCCAAAGGCACAGCACCAACGCGGTGGGCTCTGCCGAGACGAGGCACCAGCGAAGGGCAAGGAGGGCTGATGCAGGATCAGAACCTTGGCACCACTTCATGTTTGTAGGTTGTTGAAACCTGGTCCTTCTGCTGTACAAGGTGTTCTCCCCCACTTTAGCCAGTTTTGAGCTGAGATTTTAGGGGCTGCGTGTGTGAATTTCCATATGGATCTAGAAATGGCGAGTCTAGAAATGGCAGGTCTATGTTTTGGCTACCATAATGTTTTTGGAGAGGGCACTGAAATACCATGGTGAATGTTTGTTTTCCTTTTGGTTATTTCTTCCTTTTAAAATGCCTGTTATCTTCAGAGTGGATGAAAACTCTTGAAGAGGATTAGCACACAGAGGAGTTAGTTCACACCATTTAACCCCGGGGCAACACCTCCCTTCTGTGCAAGGCTGCCTCGCCTTTGATGTCTGCAGGAGCCTGGAGTCTGGTGAAAAGAGGAGCAGGTGGGACACTGGAGGAGAGCTTCCTCCTTTGGAAGTCTGAATCCATCAAACAAAACCTTAGGACATTGTTTTAAATGCTGAAAACAAAGCCAAACCTTGATATGGCACAGTGCTCTGTAGAGAAAATCTGTGGGGTTTACAGATCCCTGGTGGGTGAGTGGACTGGGGAACAGGAATGCTCTCTTAAACTGTTGCTCTGGAGCCAGATACTTCACTTTATATACCCTCCACAGCAGTGGATTCTTGTCACCAAATCCCACATCCAGGGTCATATAAAAGTAAGGAGGCGGCGAGTGCCCACGGACGAGGCAGCTCCAACATGAGTTTCTTGTGCCTGTGAATACAGAGTCCGTCATGGCGAGAAGAGGTAAGAGAAGGAAGACTGAGGCTTTTGCGAATATTGTAGCTTCAAATCACAGTGATTAAATTGTAGTCCCATCACAGACTGAACAAGAGGATGTTGGTGAAATAAATGACCGTAACTCTTCAGGCTTGTGCAAGTATTTGTACATAGAGTCAGTGCCCTTCTGGGTTGGACTAGGATGCTCGTCCAGATGCCTCCTGTAGTTATGGATGTGCTAGCTGCGCAATCTCATTTGAAATCTTAACTTCACCTAAGATTTTTAACAGCAACGTTAATGGTAGCTCTAGACACGAATGGATTTCACCAAGGGCAAGAAATTTGGCAGCTCTTTTAATTTTCTCTTTATTTATTACAAAGTATTCTTTTGGAAATATGCTTAGAAATTTCTTGTCTTGAAGTAGCTCCTGGTAAAGGTAAAATAAAATAAAGGTCCAGTTCTGTTGAATTTAACAAGCAGAGAAATGCTTTATGAGTATAAATAATTGATGAGTGAATGTCCTATGTTTTATTTTAAGTGTGTCTAGGTGTTAGGGGAAATGAGAGAACAGACTGACACCTTATTTATATATAAAGTTCATATTTATATTAAGTCTTAAAGATTCATTTTCACACGGAACCAGCTTTAAAATTATGTTTTCAATTCCTAGAGTATAATTGTTACTTCATGAACATTTAAATTTAACCACATTGAATGTAAGTTATTGGCAAATTATATGTACTTTTCCATGGGTGATCTGTGCTCAGACTCACATTAGGTGCCAGACACAGGAGCCATCCTGCATCAGATGTTATGCTTATTACTGTTGAAGTGTTGGCATTTCATTTTACCTCCTTTTTATTTTAGGTTTAACATTTAGCTTAGTTTTACCTTCAGCTTCGATATGTAGTGTAACTTAAAAGCATACCAGTTTTGTTCTATTTGTAGTTAGCAGGAGGGGAAAGCAGCAAAGAAAAACCCAGCATTATGGTTTTGATTTATATCTCAAGCTTTTTAATATTTCAGTGCATCTTTTCAATGCAAGGAAATATTTCGGCCCTTCTGAATTCTTGCTATCCTTGCTGAATCTGTCAGTTATCGTACAGCCACTTGTGCAGCAACTGCTGGACTGACACCACCAATTAATCTCATTTATGTCCCTAACTAGCCATCAGACTTGCAGACACCACAGACCTTAATGGAGAAGAGGTGGTGATCTCCCTGGGAAAGGTTGCTTGTCCCTTTTGACTCTCCTCTGGAGAGATAAAGGTCCAGGACAACAGTGACACAGCAGAGGTGACTCTGAAAGAGGGGGAAAAACACAGCACAGAAGCTTTACCTTCACATGGCAATACTCCTTTCTGGTATTGTTGTGAGCATGTTTTAAATTTAATTTCACGAGTTCAGACACACTTGCAAATAATAATTTTCAGTGTCTTGCTGTTGCGTTCAGATTTGTCAGTACAACTGAATCTTGATTTCTTTAGAATCAGATCATTTCCACTTAGAGGCGAAGCCTCATTAGCCTTCACAAAACAATATAAAAGGGAAATGTCTGAAATGATACGTTTAGAGATGTGTAAAACTACTTGTGGAAACACAGACACCTGACAAGCTCATTAATGACATCATTAGAAATATTCAAAAATTCAATTTCATCTGAAAACAAGAGACTTGTTGTAAAATGCTTAAAAATATATTAAAAACCTGTTACATAGTTTGAAAATGCACAGCAAATCTTACTTCCTAACACGGGACGTTGACTGACACACGAGTGAAAGAAAAATATCAATACTTAAATCAAATTGAATGGCAGGCTTTGTAACTTCTCCCATCCATGGAAATATTTCATGTGGAAATTGTACAAATATTTGCAATGGAAGTGTACAAAAATCCCCTTAGGGATACAGTGGCGTAGGGACTGCAGGTCTGCTCATACCCAAAGGGACAGCAATTGTAAAAACACAGTCTTGCCAAACATATTCCTCAACGAATTTTGTCATGGAACTTTATTCTTAGAAATCATGGCATATTTATCAGGTTTAAACCAGCTGGAGATCGGAGCCTGGCAAAGGGATCTGTGTTTGCAAGGACGCATGCTAAAGCTTGTGGCTTTAGGTTTATGAATTTCTCTGGTGCCCAGACTGGACAGTTCTGTTTCATCCACAAGGAATCGGATCACCTTGGACTGTCGAAAGAAGAGTCTTATCAACCTGGGTAAAAATCAGACACTCACAAAGGTGCTGGCTCTGCATGAGCTTCCCCACGGGCGCGGTGGGACGAGCTGCCTGGTGTGTTTCCATCTGAGCCGCTGGGCTGTGGAGAACGTAGGCAGAGCCCTGGCAGAACCAGTGGCTCCAGCAATGCAATCCTGACCGCTGAGACTCACGGGGTGAGCTGCTGACCTGATCAAATGCTGCCTGCGTAGCCCCTGCTGTGAGCCGTGCCTGGGCGCTGCAGTTACTAATCAATGACGTGGCCATGTCAGAAGATGCTCCATGCGCTGCAGAGCACTGGTGATGGATGGTCCTCGCTGCGCTGCTCCAGTGCAGGGAAAGGCAGGGAACCAGCTCCCACACACAAGGTCCCCAACCTGAAGGGCAACGTTCGGTCTCTGAATACGTCGGCTATCCATTCGACAAACACCTTGTCCGTAATCTGTTGGCAGACTGTTTCAACTAATCTCTCTATTGATTTTTTGCTTAGAAACACCTAGAACTATTCAATCACTAGTAAAATTTGCCAAGTTCTGTTTTCAAGACATTTAACTCATTTGGAGGCAAGGCTTATTTATTTTCTGATGAGCAATCGAAAAGTTCTGCTCGTCTCTAGGTAAAGGCATCATACAGACAACTGACAATCGAGTCAAAATCTGTCCAGCTACACTGAGCTCCTCCCTGTAACCGACTCGAGCTGGGCTAGTGGTGTCCATGCATCTGCCTCTTTTTCTTCCTCCTTTTCCCTCTCTCTGGTTTATGTTCCCAGTGTAACTGGGGGAAAAAAGTCCATATATCTTTCTGAAGCTGTGTTTTCTTAGCAGCAGACACTGCTATCACCAATACTGCATGACAAACTTCGGCAGACCTGCTTTGGAAGGAAAGGCAAGTTTTCTGATTGCCTTTTGATTTGCTTTCCTTCTCTCCCCTTCTGCTATGTTCTCTGCCCTACCCTGGATCCAGATGTCGTTTTGTCCGCAGCTCCTGGCAGATTTGCTGAGAAGAAGCCAAGGTGAGAAAAAGCTGTAGGTGCAAAGATTTTTTTTTTTATTATTATTTTTGTAGGGGGGAAAATCAGGTGTGCAGATGGGGCTTCCCACGGGGGTGACCTCCCCGCATCCCACGCCAGATGCCCTGGCCGCCTGCCCAGTTTGGCACTTACCTCTTCAGAAAAGACAGAAGTTACCAAACAACAAGGGCAGAGTCACGAGGAGAAAACGATCCAGGCACCTCTGTCTGGGGCAGAAATCATTACTGACGCAGGGAGGAGGCTAAGGTTTGTGCATGACGAGAGTACGGGGAGACTTCATGTCTTCAGATATTTTTTTGCCTTTAAATAAAGCCAAGTTTTTAGTGAAAAACAATAATGTCTGTCTTAACTGTAAGTCCCTCAGGGCCCTTGAAAAAAAGCTGTAACCCTTCATCGCAGAAATGATATACCTAAATCTATATCAGATAATATCTGACTTTTCTATTTATTTAAATGATGAAAGGTGCTTTTTTATGACTAAGATAATTTTCTGACTTTTTCCTTTTACATTTTCTTAACAGGCATGACATTTAGACTGAGGGGGAGGTGGGAAGTAAGACCAGCCATCAATAAGTAGTTTTATTGGTTACATTTTAATGTTATTTTTAAGCAAATAATGAATTACTTTGACTAATAAGTGTAGAGCCAGACATGATTCATTCTCATAATTAGGTTGACAGTCACCATCAATCCTGTAGTTTTAGTTCAACTGATTATAAAATCTTGCCTCCTTTTCCCATATAACATCTTCCCAAATTGCCCCCCATGAAATATGATGTTCTTGCTGGGGCTTTGCTTGGAGAATCCTCAGAATAACTTTTGCAATTACAGAGCTATAGCCACGGTGGGTCAGCACCCAGCCCCGAGATTCACGTCGGAGCCAAAGCTGAGGGAATATTGACAGTCTGGAAGAGCTTTCAGCCTTTGCAGATCATGGCTATTTTTGTAGAAGAGTTAAACCTGGGAAGCTTCGGATGCAAATAAATCTCTCTCAGAGGAACTGAGCACAGCCAAAGCACCTGCACTTGTTGAGCATATGCCAGCAGCCCTCAAGGGGACCGAGGTAACGTTACACTCTATTTAATTACAGCACATACGTCTGAAGAAAAGGAGTTACTTCGTACATGGCAAGAAGCTCTCACATGTCCTAGATAAGACAGGTGGGTGATTTCTCAAATGCTGGCCTCTATGACACTGAGTTGAAATAAACATTACAAGGAAGCTTTCTCTTTCATGAAGACTATCTACCCAGCAGTAAAGCTGAATATTTGAGGAAGACACAGGTATTGGTTTATTAGGGAAGTAGATGCAGATTAGGGAAATCCTTGCAGATTTGCTGAGAAGAAGGCAAGGTGAGAAAAAGCTGTAGGTGCAAAGATATTTTTTGTGTGTGTGTGGAAATCAGGTGTGCAGATGGGGCTGCCCACGGGGGTGACCTCCCCGCATCCCATGCCAGATGCCCTGGAAGCCTGCCAGTTTGGCTCTTACCTCTTCAGAAAAGACAGAAGTTACCAAACAACAACTTTTTTACAACCCGACAAAAACTCTTTTATTTTAATAATTTCTTTTATTTACCTTTATTTTAGAAAAATATATCCAGATACATTGAGGTGTGGTTACTTCTGTAGATAAAAAACATATTATCTATCTTTGGTCACGCTCCCAGCAGTAAGACAGACAAGTTATTTGAACCTTCCTGGGAGTTCCCACAATAGCTTGCAAAGTGTTTATCGTATTGATGCGTAGGATAATAAGGATTTATTTACCATCAAACCGTATAGCTTAAAAAAAAAAAAATAAATTCAACGGTAAAAACTTTTTGGCGTGTGCTAATAGTTTGTAAGTGTCTCACTTAGGCGCTGGTGCTGCGGGCGGGCTGGCTGTGAGGCAGCCAACATTCACTGCTCCCACTGCAGGGAGAAACACTCCTCTGGAAGCGGCGGGCTCACCTTCTTAACGGTGGTTTTATACTGTAGTTCACGCTTTTGCTTGTTGACAGATTTAGAGCACTTTGTGAAAGCAATAATTGGCCTGGGAATATAGCTGGCATGCTTCCCCAGAAAAGAGCTTGAATTAGATTGCCTTAGGTCTTTCATTAACTGGTAAAACTAATGCAATGTGCTACCGCAACCGCCGGGCCGTTTCGGAGGCGCGCCGAAATCCTGCTGCAGGAACCGGCCGGGAGGACGGTGTGCACCATTCCCCCTCCCCAGCCCTCCCTGCTGGTGCTGGAGCTTTTTCCCAGCTGTTGCAAACAATAATTTTTAGCGTTTCTGCCATGGTTTCCCCCGTTGGCGTTCCCCAGCATCCCCCAGCCGGCAGGTCCCCGCCGTGCGGCGGGCGGGGGCTGTAATCCTGCTGCGCTCGGGGGTGAGGCAGGCCGTCCAGCACCCCTTGGTCTGTAAAAGCCAAACTACAGAGACCTTTCGCTCATCTGAAGGTGCAGCGCATCACGGTCTCCAACCCTTGGGCTTTTATGATGTGAGAAACTTGTGATGTCCCAGGGTGCTGAGGGGGTGCAGGAATGACCCGCGGCTGGGGGCTGGGTGTTGGGCTGGGGGGGAGCTGATCCCTCTCCCTGAAGGGATGTTGGAGATGGGCAGGGAGGTCTCCTGTCCTGCAGCACTCCCCATCCTTTCTCAGGAAAGGAGACAGAGTTTCGGTCAGTGGTGAAGAAATTCAGCTGGGTTTGGGGGTTGGTTTGCTTTGGGGGTTTGGGGTTTTGGTTGGATTGGGTTTGGTGTTTTTTCTTTTTTCTTTTTTTTTTTTTTTTTTCATACTGGCTCTTTTATCTCCCCCAAAAATCAGATCTCTTTTCATGAATTTGTAGAGAGATGCTGCAGGAATTTAATGCAATAGGGTCATATTCTGGCTATTAATATTAATGCCTTAATCCTGGATTTAGAGGTGCATTCTTGAATAAAACTAGAAAATTGTGCACTTTTTGAAGAGTTGCTAATAATACGGAGGGAGTAAAATGTACCCCATTTGAGTTATATATATTGAAAGCTGCTGTCTGAAGCAGCATTTCTGAGATGATTCAAAGATCCTGAAAGAATACCTGTATTAGGTAATCTTTAGATTTATCATTAATTATTATGGAATCAGTACCTAAGGAGCTAAAAAGCTTTATCTGTGCAATCATTTTAACTTCAAAATGAAGAGAGATTGGATAGAATGCAATGGGAGGGTAAAAATAGAATTATTATATAATTTTTTTTTTTAAAGAAAATAAAGTGCTTTTCTATCTAAGACATCCCAGTTTGTTCCATTCACTGTGATTGTCTTTCCTCTGGGGGAAATAAAAAAAAAAATAAAATCCAACTGATTGTATACCTTCTGCCTGGTTTCATTCATGGAAGGTAATTTTAGGAAATTATTTTCCGTCATTAGGTTGTATAACTCAATACTAATTTACTGAAATGAGCTAGGGAAGGAGAGGTAGATTCATCTTCAGATATTAAGGTATTTCAGTAAGAAACCCTGAAAATATATCACTTCTGTCAGTTTGGAGAATTTTGTTAAGGTTTCCAATTTGAAGGATGGTCTGTGAAGTCCCTAATAAACACATCTGCCCTGGAACACTTAAACATTTTAAGGCTCCTATAGTATTGCTTCCATAGATGTGTTAGTGAATGAATCAGAACTAAGCGTATGCCCTTAGGTTAGGCCATGTCTTTAACTCAGAAAAAAAGCTCTTATTCAGGAAAACCACATATATGAAATACAATTTGTCCTGAAGTGCTTCTGAGACCTATATCC
>JAVJGI010000003.1:26349073-26373485 GCA_035590275.1 Ibycter americanus | reverse complement strand
ATTAAGGTATTTCAGTAAGAAACCCTGAAAATATATCACTTCTGTCAGTTTGGAGAATTTTGTTAAGGTTTCCAATTGGAAGGATGGTCTGTGAAGTCCCTAATAAACACATCTGCCCTGGAATACTTAAAACATTTTAAGGCTCGTTAGTGAATGAATCAGAACTAAGCGTATGCCCTTAGGTTAGGCCATGTCTTTAACTGAGAAAAAAAGCTCTTATTCAGGAAAACCACATATATGAAATACAATTTGTCCTGAAGTGCTTCTGAGACCTATATCCCAGAGACAGCAAACTGAATAAGAAAAAACAGAATGAATCCAGAACATCTTTCTGGTTATTTGGTATTCTTGAGAAGTAAGAGAAGTACCATTTTGACTCTTCACATCTCAGAGTGGTGTTTGATAGCAGTTTGCTTAGTAAAGTCATAGGTATTAAGTTATAATGTAACTCATTGCCCCTGGGAAGTATAGATATTTCTATGGGTGGTTCAGGCAGCAAAGCTAAAGTAGTAAATTAGAGCAAAAGTAGTAATTTAATAATTTATTGATTCCTAAGGATTCTCCTGGTGAGGGTTTTCTACTCCAACAGCCCTCATTGGAACTATCAACAAAGAGATTAAAAAATATTTTGTTGGGCTTTAGAGAAAGTTGTAGTTAGAAGTCCTTCAGGTGATGACATTGTGGAAGCTACTGAGATGTGAGGTAAAGTTTTTCTGTGGGTTAAAAGCTCTCTAAGAGACATCACGTGAAAAAGGAAAAAAATGATCCTCATGGCAAGAGGCAAGGAGGAGATTTCAGTATTAATAGTGAGAAGATAACATTTGTAGGATAAAAATTTCTTAATATTTGACAAAGCTAGATAATATTAGAGGAACTCAAAAATACAAGGCAAAATGGTAATGCAGATGTTGATACATCCATTGCTGACAAACGTATCTACATACAGTTTTGGGCATCCATGCAAGATTTTAATTTAATATGCATCAGTTTTCAAACTAGTAATCAGAGTCCTAGTGTGCACAATGTATAAGCACTACAGTACAGACCAGGAAATAGATGCTATTCTGCTGATGAAAGCTAGATGTTCAACCAGAATATTCTGTTAATTGCTAATCAGCCTGTCAGAAGGAAAAAAAATTAGGAAAAAATATGGAGGCATTTCAGAAATACCGAGGCAGGCAATGTGAAGCACTGGATTTCTCAGAAAGTGCTGTAACAGCTGGAAGTCACAAGATCGAGCTAAACTGCTCAAGATGAAACAAATCAAAGGAGATATGTCCAAGTTACATTTTCCAGTAAATAATTGATGATGTACTGAGAGTAAACTAGCTGCTGCTATTTGCTGATTCGGTAATACAATCGGAACAATAATTTGTGAAGCACACAATTTACTACAGTAGAAATACCTCTATATTAAAGAAACCCCCCAATAATAACAGTAGAAACCATTTCTGGAAATTTACATGTATCAAAGCTCAAAGTTTAACAGGGCAGAAAGTGGTACCTGGGTGCCTGAATCTGGATCCATCCTCAACTCCTCTGAAGAAATATGTATCAGCATTCTTCCAGGCATATTTCACCCTCTAGCATTGGGTTAGAGGCCAATTTCCTCCAATAAAATAATTTGTTTGATTGCATTTACCTATGACAGGCTTTCTTATAATTTTCCGTGATGGATTTGTTGCTGCCCACTGGCAGGATCACAGTGAGGTGGCCATGATTCTGCTGTAGTAAGGAAATTCTTGTACCCTGTGATATATTTCTTGAAAAGGAACTGTAGATTTAGTTTATACATAGACTATATATTATATTCAGTCAACTAATAACTAATATAGACTATAAGAGAAAGAACATTGATATTGTGGATAAAGATATGCATGAATTCAAATATCTTTTTTTCTTCGCATTCGCATTTAGAGATAACTGTAAGTGGTAAGCTATCCAAGTATGAAATTGTCTGGAAAATTTAAACCTGGTGTTTTAAACTTGGATTACAGTCAATCCTTGACTGTAAGGATCTTATTTCCATTAATGTGTTACCAGAACTGTGCTGAAGGGCCAGCTGTTAAAACCCTGCCACCAGCTCAGGGAGGAGACGGGAACAGTTTGGATTTCCATACGTCTGAGTATGAATAAATCCCTCTGATAACTCCTTTCTGCTAGCGTGACTTCTCACCGGGACTCATCAGCATACTTCTCAGGAGCAAGGTTGTGGGTTGGTGGTTTTTTTCCTTTGGAGACAACAGGCTGCTCTCTGCAGGGTGTTCACCCTTCATCCCAGCTCCAAGTGACATACGGCCCACCATGAGTCACACGCAACACGCACAGACCAAAATTTTCGTAGTTGGATGCTGAAAGGTAACCACTGAGATCCTAAGGATCCAAAAAAAACCCCCAAACCCACCCACTCCCCAGCCAAAGGATTTTAATATAAAACCCTGCTAGTAAAATTCAGACCCTCGATGCACGTAGCACCAGATCGCCACAGATCCCTGGGGCTGTTTTGCAGCGGGCTGGCAGGCACTCATCTGGGGGGGAAAAAACCATTCCCTTGTTAGGCTGATGCCTAAAATCTCAGTAAAGAACCAGCTTTTGCAGAGCAGGAGCATAACAAAACAACCCCCTGTAAAAACAGATAGTATCACCAATACAGCATAGGGGAATGACACATTTGGACTTGAGGTCTAAGAGTCAATAGAGAAGGGCAGAAGTTGATTAATGATCTTAAGTTACAGGAAATAATGACAGAGCTTTGAGAAAAACAGGTTTTGCTGAATATGCTTTTCAGTGTAAGAAGTGAAGCCACGAGTTGAGAGTAGAACATGAAATATATATAAATGATGAGAACTGGGAATACAACAAAAGTGAAAGACAAGTTAGTGTGTTACATAAAACATGAACAAATGGTTAGCAACATTTTACAGTTAAAAAGAGGAATTTTGTTTACCCTGTACAGGGCATCTATGTCTGTTCCTCTTCATTTTGAAATCTACAGCACGTATGGCCACTAAATTTATGTGTTTATTACACACACGTACGTATGCACACTTGCATACACGTACACACGTACCCCTACCCCCCACCCAAATTCAGTATTGCAGAGACACAAACAGCACATATCAGACTGGCAAAAGAGATAAACACTAACATTTTAGGCTTTTTAAAATTCCTGGCTCACTTTAATTGGACCATGCTTTTAACCAAAGGTTTTATTAGTGATAGCTTGGAGGAGTCTGCATATCTTCAAGTATTCGTATAATATACAGGTATCTGAAACTGAACTAAAAAAAATTTTATGCTCATGTTTGGCACTTTTTTGTACCTAAACTAAGAATGACTTTATGAACTTTATGTTCTACATCATTGCGATGTTGTGCGAGGTTGAACATGTGCAATGACAAACGTGCACGTGGATAAATATGTGGTGCTGACTACAGCTGTAATACTTATCTGAAATGATGCAAACTTTTTTTTTTCCCCTTTGGTTTAAACATTTCATATTATTTTTTTTAAGTTTTTTTTCCTCTTTATTCTTGCTACCTTATTGTTAGTCTTCAATGCGGGCTGAAAAACTCAAGTAAAAATATTGTCTTGCATTTTTGCTACTTTAAGTAAAGCATACAGGTTGCTTCTTATCATCTAATGCCTTGATTTCGACTGCTTCATAAATAAATAAAAGGTTGCCTTTAACATTTTAGCAGTCATTAAAGCAGCAAAAGAGATAAAAGAAAGTTAAAGGACATGTAAAGATTGAATTAAAGCATTTCCCAGCATTTTGATGACAAAGTTTGACCATTACAAGGAACAAATCAATTTGCAGTCACTGTGGACAGCTAGCTGAGACTGAGGCTGAAACTGTTCCATTGGGAAATGTGCTGAAAGATAAAAGGAGTCATATTCCTTATTTTGTGTGAAGAAACACAGAAGGGATTTTTAGAGACCAGGAGATATGCAAACCTTTTTCACAAAAATGAGAAGGGAGAAGATTGAGTATACTCTAGTTCTAACATTTCCTAATTAATATTCTAAAACGATTTCATGATTTGTAGAATTTAAAGTGAAATGTGTACAGCAGTTATGAAAATCCAATTAGTTAGAAATTGAAAAAGGTTTCATTATACATTGCTTTTCTGTATGTTACTCTTAAAGGAATGGTGGGTTCCTAATCAAGAGTCTCAAATCCATGAACATCTGATTGTACAAGTATTTCCCGCTCAGAGCTGTCCCCCTGCTGCCTCTGGTAAGCTTATTTGATGGTGTGATCCAGATCAGATTCAGAGTTCATACAATAAAATTAAGCTGAGATAAAATAGACCCTTGTTTGTATATTGCTGTAGTGACTCAAGAAGCAAAGTCCCTTTGTGGAAAGATGCCTTTGAGCATGCTGAGGACCTTAAGTCCTTAGAAATCCCCTGGGGCTTGTTCCTTTAGACCACCTTTCCCAGAGCCTTTAGGTACTCAGAGAAGCAGAGCTGAGCTTACTTGGGTTTGCCAAGGTGCCTGGCCAGTTTAAGACAAACTGCATTTTTTTCCAAGAGTGTTTTTTGTAGACCTACAATGTCTTCAGCAACACATATTGTCTGCAATTTTACCTGTCCCTTTTTCTCCAGTATAGGGCTACGATTATGAGTATTCTGCTCTACAGCCGCCTTCTGTGTTGGTCCCTGCCTTTCATGCATGGCTTTTGAAAATCTTCAAATCAACTGTCACCCTGTTTAGGTACCAAAATGACTTTTAAGCTTCTTATCCTTGAGTAATTTTGAAAATACATTTTTCATTTTTCAGATAAAATACAAAAATATTACCCTTGATATACTACTTTTTTTTTCTTCCTCTGTTAAAATGTAAAATTTGAGGTGTAACTGATCACCGGGATCCCTGCTGTGCTTCAGGAATTGCTTGCATACTTGATGCTGCTCTCTGCCCCTTCTTTCTCATGGCCAGATCCAGTCCTACAAGCCAAGGCTGCAAATTGCAAGGTCTGGTTCTTTAACAATGATAATTGGTTTGGTTCCCAATTAATTTACTGGAGACAAAAGCAGCTGAAAGGATAGGAAGTTACCACGGAAGACCTCAGGAATATGGCTATGATCATGACCACTGGTGCTGATGCTCTGAAGAGTCTCCATGGTTTTGCATCCATCACAGAACAGAAAAGAAAAAGAAAATACTCTTTCAGTTGTAAAGTTGGCACAGGTATCTGAAGTCCCCTTTTATGATACTAGTAGAAATGACAGCTTAACCTAACCTCCAAGGATGGAGTTACACACTCTTGGCCACCCTCCTCCACTATGGAAGTGTAGGGTTTTAATTTTGAACGTGGTACTAGGCAAATTAACAAATAAATACCTTATTTATTATTAATAACTTACTTATTACTTATTAATAAATAAATAAGTAGCCTCATGAGATGCTAAAGAGCATCTCATGGTGCCATTGGAATCAAGAGAAAAATGAACGGCATTAGCTGCTGTGGAAATTAGCCCCATGCTGCTGCTTGGTACCTGCACTTTCTCTTAGGCCAGTCTAAGCAACGCGGTGCGGCGGCTCTGCTTTCCAGCAGGACCTCGGGTTTGCAGAAAGGTGCTCAGGGCTTCCCTGTGCCACCGCTTCTCACGTGCAGGGGCACAGTTTGTCCTTCAAGACCTCGCTTCAGCTCTCGGCCCTACAGTGCCAGCTCTTGGTCATAGTTTATAGCAAGTTCCCGAAGCGTCACTTGAAGGAGCATCGTGAAAAAAATTTGTGTATCTGTTGAGTGGTTTATAACACGATGGACAATTTTCCTTTTTTTTCTCTCTTGTGTTTTCACGTTTCCTTTTCAGTCACCAACAATTCCTAAACAATTGCAGCCATTCCACGTTGCTCTCAGAGTCATTTACTGTCCTTATTAAAATTTTGTCACATAAATGAAGAGTTTAATGCCCCGTAATCATATATCAAATGGCAAGCCTCTCCATCTCCTCAACCTTTAGAGCGTTCTGTAATTGGATTAACCAGCAATTGTTGTTCCCCCTTGTGCAGCCTCAGCAGCCTGCAAGGAAGGGGAACGACCAGCCGACAAAAATACAGCATTTTGAAAGGTTAGTGCGGTTAGTCGGGCTGGGGTTTTGCTCTGCCCACTTGCTAAATCAGCCATGAAGATATTTTTTTTTTCTCCCTATTGTTTTATCATCATGAATCAAACTTGAAAAAGGCCAAACTTGGGAACAGCAGAAATCAATCTGTGTGGTTCTGACTGTAACGAGAGAGAGGAATAGCAAGGGGTGCCTTTTTTCTCTGCTTTATATTTCAGGTGTGTGTGCGCTGCTAATTGAAGCCCATCTCCTGGGCTCCAGCTGGTGGTGTTACAGATGGGAGGAGGGCTCTTTCAGCATGGTAGCTAAGGTAATGTCGCTTTGAATTTGGAAAGGTTTAACCTACCTCAGACACCAAATGAATTCTTTTATAGCTTACGATCCATGGGAACTCTTAAAAATGAATTTCCACATGCCAGAACGCTCTTTCAGTGTATTGAAAGAGACTGACAGGCATCGATTTAAGCGATCTGGAAAGCCCTGGGCACTCCCACCACTCCCGCCGTGGAGCTGCGCAGAGGAGCTGCTGGGCTGCTAAGGCAAACGGGTACGAGACTCTCGCGTTTTGCCAAACAAGACCTACCAACAGTCCTTTAATATAGCTAATGAGGCCGGGTGGTTTAAGCCTGGCCGTGTCTCTGTGCCCCCATCAGCTGCAGGAAGGAAAGGCAGTGGCTGTCTGGGGCGGGGAGGGCTGGTGAGATGCTCTGGGGGAGACGAGGGGCTGCTCTCCTCCCAGCTGAGCGAGCAGCCCAGCTCTGCTTGTCTTCTGGGGATACGCTGCCACGCATCTTTGAGAATAATGTGTGCTGATTCCTATATACTTACAAGTGTACTTGCATACTTGCAAGCTAGTGACTAAAGGCTCCTTTAAATAACGATGCATGGAAACAATTATTTAGCTTTATATGTGTGTATATATATTTTTTTTACAGCTGTGATATATAGGCTCTCTGTTTCTCTCAGCTATATAGCATAAGAACTATTTCAACCCTGATGCAGAGAGAGTTTATGGTAAATGGTGGTACTCGGTGTTAGGGGTCTCTACATACTGCTGAACTGATGTCCTCTCGATCTCTTTCTGAACACTAGCAGCACAAAACATCAAAGTTATACCCCAAACAATTGCCTGGCTACCATTTCTAAAAACACATTGAAACATTCTGGCTTCAGTTCCACAAATATTTCCCTCCTGATCTGTACATGGAATGTATTAGTGACTGTCTAAGAGTAAAACTCTGAATATTTATACATAGCCTGAAGCCCAGTAGTCACATTCGGTGAAATCATCTGCTTAACTGTGCACTGGTTGTGGTCGCCTACATAATTGGGAGAGATGGTAAAATACTTAAGTGCTTCTAGTGAGCTTTGTGTCAAAGTTATTTTACAATAAATTTGTTTTCAGCATTGTGCTGTGCTGTTACAGACCAGGCTGGAGTCCCTTTTCAGAGCACAGCCCTAACTTCATCACAGATGAGGAAATATCCCTGATGTATACCCCTCCAAGAGGAGATTTTTTTTCTGGGTTAATTGGACAAACAGTGACATTTTGAAAAATAAGAGGGTTTGTATGTTCCAAAAATATTTTTGATATATTTTTGCTTCCTCCTAACCCAACTGCAGCTTGACCTAAAAAGCGTTTAATTTGCAGTGTTGCGATGTCATTTCTTTGGGCATACTTAGTGCAGGTGAGTTTGGCGTGCTTTGGACAGCCGATTCCAGCATGCCCTGTCAGTGCTCTAGGGAAGGGAAATTATTTTCTCTTCTCACAGCCACTTCAGTTTAATTTAAAAAATAATAATAAAATTGTGCATTTCCAGCATGAAAACCATCAGTATTCAAAAGAGGTGAAATCTATTCTGCTATTCATGTTCCACGTGAGACTTTTGAGTCTTATTGGGGATGGCAGTGGTACAAAATGATAATGTTTCCATTTATTCTGGGGTAATTTAAGAAATAATCCAGTCAGCATGTTTTTTCCAAACATCCTTTAAAAGAATGTGATTTCATAAATATAACTCTCTCTGAGTGAAATATTGTTCGGTGCAAAATGATTCCACTTGGATGGAGTCTTACGGGTGTCTGGGAAATGTTACCATTCCAAGGAGGGGATGTTTACAAATTTTTATCAAGCAGTTTTAATGTTTGGAAGAGGCGTGTGACTCTTATTTTTAGGTTCTGTCCTTTTCTTCCATTCCCTCCAGCTCCCCCAATATTGGTGTTTCCTTAGAAACCCTGGCTGTCAGATGGCATCATAAAAATATGAAATGACACTGTGCTGTCATTTGGGGGAGGTGATTATTGTGCAAACAATGCGTTTTCTACTGCTGGCAAAAATCTTGGGTTTAGTCCTCTTCCTGAAAACAAAATTTCAGTCAAGATTCAGGAGAGGGGGAGCCCGTCTCTGCTTCCCCTTGCATACCTTGCTGAGAACGAATGTTACTCTGAAGAAGGGATCATTGCTATGCAGAGATGCAACCTTTTTGAGTCCTGGGTTGTGCTCCTGATGCTGGATAGATTTTTTTTGTCACGAAGGCTGTATACTAGGGTTGTGTAACTCTTTTGAGGTGTTTATGTACAAGTTCTCCCAAGGGTGATGTTTTATCAAACCTTATTACAAAAACTCTCCTCGCTGCAAGCTATCAAATTCTTATTGAGTGATTAAAATTCAGTATTGTGTCTGGTCAAGGATAAGCCGAGGCTGTCTTTCATATTCATGTGAGTAAGTTATCATACCTAGAAATTTCCAGAAGGTTTTATACAAGCCATAGGTATCCCATGCTGTGGTCACTTATAGGGTCTTGCACTAGGATGGGTTGGAAGTTTTTTTGCCATGTTCAGGGTTTTTTTTTTTACTACTCTGCACTGTTTGTTTAGAAGTGCCTTGATTTACTCCTTTTCCTGTCTCCTCTGCCTGCTGTGTCCCCCTGAACCCCCTCTTCTGCATTACTCCTGGGCTCCTTAACGCCTTCATCAGACATTGGGGCTTCTCTGACCGGGCTGGGAAGACGAATTAGGTTCCATTACCGAAATGTGCTGTGACTACCAACTGCATTAAAGACGATGAATGCTGGCTGGGTTCTGTGGTTGTTATGGGTTGAGAACCCAAACCTGGTCACTTCACTAAGTGGGAAGCGAGGGAAGGACGTGAGGGCAGGAGGTTCCTGGCAGAGTATTTTCCACCAGAGACAGACAGTATCTCTGCTGTCTCCCACCACCTCTTCCAGAGCAGATGAAGTCTGTGTAGCACAGCAGCCTCAATGGTGACAATCTCTCCCCTCGCCCCTGCCAGCAGCTGGGAGAGCGGAGGGGCGGTGGGATGAAGCCCTCGTGAAGTCAGTCACCTGGCAGACCCCTGAGCTCCCGTTGCTGCCCTGTGCTCTCAGCTGGGCTCCGCATGGGTTTTGCCCAGACTTTGAGGTGTGACGGTGGAGTCCATTTTGTTTGGCTGCAGATATGTAAATTGTTGCCATCCTTTGTGCGTGTGGATTATGGTCCCTGGGATGAGCCGAGGTACAGTCTGTGGGAGTGGCAGTGCTGTTGCTCTGCTGAAGGGTTTGTTTTGGTGGAACGTGCACAGGGAACGCAGGACAAGTGTTGGAGCTCCCACCTAGTTGGGTTTAACCCCAGAAAGCAGCTAATACGTGGTTTACAGGATAAACGAGATGTGATTTACAGTGGGATGGCTGTCTAGGTACTCAGGAAGGCTTTGCACATCGCAGTAGTTCCTTTTCTGGGCAAGGGCTAGTGGTGCTGCTGTTTGGCTGCCCTGAGTCCGTGGCTTGCCGAGCATCAATCTGGGTGACGGGGCAGAACCAAGCTGCCACTGCTGCTTGCACAGATTTATGGAGGCAGCTAAGGTGTGTGGGCTTGTGTTCAAACAGACCAGGCGTGTGTAAGGACATGCCAGGTGACCTGTGACTGAAGGAGGGAACACCTATCTGTTTACATTTTCTGGAAGTCTTGGAGCATTGGTCTGTAAACTCTCTATCAAGTGTTGCCTGACAGCGCCTAGGAAGGATGTACTGCAGCATCTATAAGTATTCCCAGGCAACCTTTGCTTTTACAGGAAGAGATTTCTTTCTGGGGTTCTTGCATCGGTTTGCTATAGACTTGTTTGCTTAGGTACCACTTCATATAGCCAGGCTAGACTTGCTTGTTTCTCAGGTTTTATTCATTTTGGTCACTTTGCCTCTCAGACTCTCCCCATTCAATTTCTCCACAGTGATGCTAGGCTATTTTCACAGCAATTAGTATATACACCCTGACTTGTCCTTATTACCATATAACTTGTGTAACCTTAGTTACAGTGTCTTGAAGGCTGCACTGTAAAAGTGCCTCATAAGCCAGACTGCTATAACTGCAGGCGCCTCCTGATTATTTTTATTTTCTATTTTTTTTTCCCCCTGGAGTGCTTACCAAAATGAGCTGTTGCACTCAAATCAAAACCTGTAATTCCTGCTCTGTCATCTGAGTTGTACTTATGGAAATTGTTATCAAATGGCAGTGATTACTCTGTTTTGGTACAGGTCTTTCCTGTTCTTTTGCTGTTCATCTGAATGTCACTTAGAATTTTAAATATACATTAGAAACTTCCTTCCTCTGTTTTTCTGCTGCTCCTTGTACTTCATTTTTTAAAGGTTTATATCTGTACCTGTAAGGTACTTTCTTTCTAGAGATGTATGTGCCATTGACAATGTACGCGTTATACATTTTATTAATTTGTGTATTATAATAGCCTGTAAAAGGTTGGATTAATACAACGTTTTTTCCAATTCCAAGTCTAAATGAACCCTCCATGCCATCAAGCTGATACTTTAGATTTCCTTGAGAGAATAAAATCTCACTGGAAATCATAGTATGAATAAACCTGGAAATTCAAATGTTCTAGAGGTGGGAGATGCTGCTGCATCTGTAGGACTGTGCTCAGGGAAAAAGAACTTCATCATCGCCTGCAGCAGCTGCAAACGCAAACCGTGCCAGTGTGCATGAGAAGGCGTGAGAAGTTGTGAAATGAAAATCAGGGAAACTGAGTCATGAGGCATGGAATTAAAAGGGAATGAAATAAATGTACGTAACATCTTTCCACTCTATTGCCTGAGCAAGGAAGCAGGCAGCACAGACACTTTCTTATTCATCCAAATGTGAACCAACATTACTTGCATGTGAGTTAGGATTTAACAGTGTATCCTTGTGTGACATACTGATGTAGCCCTCTCCGTAGGGATTTGAAAATAATTCACTGACAGAAGTACTTTCTCATTTAATACCTACATATAAAAATACCAGCAAACCCCACATATCCAAGCCTTATAACAATTGCACAAGTGCTGAAAGAAAAATAATACCCTGCCTTTGAAACAGAGGAATTGCTATACTGGAGCAGACTGGAGATACCCTTATTTTAACCTCTGGTTTCTGACAGTCTTTCGTTAGGAAGGTGCAAGAAACCCATCATGGACAAGCGGGGAATGATTTTCTCACAGGGAAATGCTTTTTTTTTTTCTTTTTTTTTTCCCCTTTTCCTTACTCCATCAGTTAACAGCTGAGCTCTGGCCTAAAGCACAACGCTTTGTCTCTTTGATACAATTATTTTTGTCCTAGGTAATGCAAAAATCTCAGCCCTTCCAAAAACCTGAGAAAGCAGATACACCTTGCAATGTTCCTGCAGTGTAAAAAGGAAAGGAAATCATATTTCTTTCTCTTTTAGTTCTTCCTCTACAGAAAATTCAGATCAGAAAGAATCAGAGAAAAATACTTGAGGAAAGGTCACTCTACTGAGTTTCTTTGAAACTGAGATAAAAGAACAATGATAATCCCATTGTAGAGTAGCGTCAGATGCTTTAATTCAATCCTACAAAACAGTCACTCCAGGGGACTTCTCAGCCACAGACCACACAGGCACTTGTCTGCCCACACTGACTATTTGTGCTGGAAGAGAAGATCTGGTGGCACCTCGAGCTGCCTGCGTTGGGCAGCCGGTGCCAACCTGTCAGCATGGGAAAAAGGGATGGGATGGTTTTCTTGAGTGATGATGGGGGGAAATTGCGTGAACATGGTGATGCTGAGGAAGAACTGTTTTATTCCAGAAATATCATACAAAGCCTTCCCTAAAGTAAATTGCAGCTTTTGTAGACTTAAGGTGGTGGTGGGGTTTTTTGTTGTCTTTTTTTTTTTAAGAAGCAGCATGGCAGAAATAATTTAAACGCTTGTTCATAATCCAGACTGGATAATGAAAGGGCTCATCATAAATCCTTGGCTGCACAGCCCACCCTGTTGGGGTGCTAATTGGGACAGTGATGCTGTGCCAGTCCTGTTGAGTGCGGAGGGGCACTCGGCACCTTCTCCTGCTGGCTGAGCACTGTGAGGCCAAGTAAGAGACTTTTATTTTCCATTTGCATGGTTAAATTTTCTTCTTGCGCTCTCTTCAATTACAAACCTCAATTATTTTAGGAACCACAGCTTTGGTGCTTGCAGCACAAAATCTATGCCAGTGTTACTAGGTCAGATCTGATGTCCTCTATTTATGTTTATTTTCTGACTGACAATAAGGGTCAATTTTGGTCTGTGACAAAGTTCATTCTTTGAGAGTAGACACTGATGGAATAAGATACAAAAGGCTATGAAGTTATCACTTCGAAAGTGTCTCTTATTATAGTGCAAATATGATGAATTCTTTCTTTTTTTTTTTTTTTAACTTGCATTAGGAACCACTGAGTGCAGCTATCTTTGTTTCTCTTGTCTGACATTGCTTTGCCAGTCTGTAAATTTTCTTTCAAATTAGTAGACCGAGTTTTCTTATCAACCCTTAGCCAGTTGCAATTACTGTCACTCTTTTCAGCTGAGTTAATAGGTTTGTGCCAACTAAACAGAAATTTTTGTCATAAATTGTGATTTTACTGAGTGCCCTGAACTCGTTGATACTGTTTTAAACATAAGAGCTGTTTGAGAAGTAGAGGTGGCAGGCACAGCTAAACTTTGACTTCAGAAATTGCACTGGACAATTCCACAAAAGCTGAGTGCGTAAAGGATTATTTTTTCCCTCATTTTTGTGAAGGATTATATTTTTTTGAGAATAACAATCTAAAACAGAATAAACACAAGGCAAGATGCACAAGATAGAGCTTTTGAAAAATGTGCCATTCAAAGATATAGTCTATTGGGAATCAATGTGATGCCATCTGAAATGTCATTGAAAGTGTTAACTAGTCACATATATGCAGTACAAAATATAAAGTTTTGAGCATTAAGAAATATATAGAACTAAGAAGAAAATACATACAGACCCCAGGACAGCTAGCCTTCCCTTGCCGTGTTTTCTCACTAATATTTGTGGGAAAGGATCATATATGGGAAAGAATGCTATAGAGAGCGAGCTGTAGGCACGTTCCTCTGAAAAGAGAGATGGTTTCAGCTCTTCTCTGATGGCAATATCTGGTTCCACTAGGGATACTTCACATCTCTTCCTAGTTCTTCCTGCCAATAAATATTTTGACATTTACACATCCCAGGGCTTTTGAGATCATAGGGAAGCCCTGCGTAAGACAGCAGCCATCTGCCGGGTGCTCAGCAGCTGTGTATCCCATTCCAGTTTTGGATGGTGTCTCTTGTCAAGCTGGCTGAGCCAGGTCTTACCCATTGCATGGGAATTAAAGCCCTTTTTACAGAAGGTAGGGCTTTTACAAAGTGCCTTGGAAAAAGAGAAAGTTTGCCTCGTTTAGAGCACCCTTGTTATGGGACAGAAGAAGTGGTGGCTCCTCTTCCTCCTTGCTTGTCTTCTGGATTCCGTTGTAGGAGGGGGCTAGCTGGCAGAGGATGTTTTCAGCTGAACATATATTTATATATAACATCGGGGGCGGGGGGGTGGTACATGTTTTTCACAGGGTTTGCCAAGCTCCTTGCTCAAAATGAGCTACAGCGGCGGTGAAACCTCTCGCGCCCATCTGCAGCAGCCTGCGATGGGGAGTCAGAGCAGAGCAGGGGAACAGCCCTGAGACCATCTGCCTGTGTCCTGCCTCTGGCAGTGGCCAGGAGCAGATGCCCAGCGCCAGAGTATAAGAACTGGGCAAACACTGAGAGATAATTCCTCTGGATATCCTTTCCCTGCTTCCAGTAATCTGCTGTTTAAAGGCTTACTGACCTGGAAGTGGCAGCTACATCACTGCATCTAATAGCCCTCAGTGGACCTTCCCACTGTGAAGCTTGCCTCATTATGCCCTTGCACAACGGGATGCAGAGAGTTGAACAAGCAGTCCTAAATCAGAAATTTCTTAATTTTTAATGCTGGGTTATACTACCTCAAAAGCATTCCTCTAGTACGATTTAAAATGTTTTACATGTATGTGTACTTGTGCAGGTGGTCATGCAGGAAACCCCAGCCTCACAGCCACCCTGAAGTGAGAGTCATTCTAGTGTTATCGGTGTGGATCAACAAATCAAAATGCTCAATAAAATATATTGGTCCTGCAGTCCAAAGCTGTGTTTGAAAAAATTGTTCACGACCACAATGCGAAGCATTGGGTGAGTTCCCTTAAGCAGTGTTTCTGCTGTGTGGCACCGTTGGCTTTTGCACCAAGGAGAGGGAAGTGTTAACATTTTAAAGGCCAGCAAGGATTTGTTTTTAAAAATAAATGTATATGCTTTCTCTCTCTTACTGCCTATGAATCATACGTAGATGTAAAACATCTGTTTCTTTTGAAAAGGAAAAGAGAGAATATTTACTGTGAGGGAGGAGCATGAAAATGTGAAGGGGCTCCTTCGGCAGGGATGCGGTACAGCAGATTATATTTTGACACTGCTGTGTTCTGCGCAGATGTTTTTAGGCATAGATGCATATAAAATCTCATATAGGTTTTGCTGCCATAATCACAGCTATAAAAGAAGACACTGCTTTTCTCCCACACGTTAAGCTCTGGTGGTGGTCTCCGGTTTGTGCCGAGGAGTGATGGGTTGATCCCAGATGTGCTGGACTTTGAGGCAAAGTGCATTGAAAATCCAAACCCAGAACTGTCTCCAAGGTGTGCAGGTTGGCTGGCATATATTAAGCAACATATAGCTGCAATGTGGCTTGCAGCTAGGAAGCTGTCCGCTTTTATGCACGCTAAATCTTAAGGCAAGGCCTCATTATCTGTTTGAAGAATGTTAATCAATATACTGATCTGAGTCAGAGCTACTAACTCCTTATAACTGGTGTCTTCCTAAATAGGAGGTGTGCTACCAGGGCTCTTAGCCTCCAAAGAATAAAGGGCAATAGCTGCTATGAAGAAAGATGGTCCAAACTGCTAAAAATATGTTGTTCTGGGGTTTTAAGTCGCATTCATGCTTCCAACAGCGAAATTAATTTGGTTGTCACTGACAGAGCCTTTGCTCCCTGTGGATGCGTGTACAGAACTGTTTCTTCAGGGGACAATTAAAACATACAGTGCTGAGAATAAGGGAGAAGAGTATGGACATAGTATAATAATAACAAATAACAGATTGTGCCCAAAATGTTCCTTTCATTACTTGCTTCTCTTCAGATCTCTTTCCTGGCTTGTCTCTTTATTTGTGTTTGTTTTGCATCAGCAGGATGCAGTCTTTTCATGAATATATTTCCCCAAGTAACCTCACTAGAAATAACCCACACTTGATCATACAGAACATGTTTTTGTGGGAACCAAAATCCAACCGAGTTGAAGAACCTTAGATCCAAAGTGTATATATATATTTAAAAACAAATAAACTAAAAAACACCCCACCCCCCAATAAACCCAACCCTCAGGAAGAAAACTTTCTGCTGATAGTATATTTCTACCCCTTTTCTCTTGGTTGCTTCTAAACGCAAACAGCAATACTGCTTCAATAAATCCTGGATCATGCTCCCGCTGTTCCTGTATAACCATCAAGAATCTCTGTTTCGCAGGGTCGTTCTGGCATTCTAGCAAGGAAATCTCATTAAACCCTACCAAGTTAATAGAGAGGACATTCTGCGGAGAGGGAATGAAAGATGTGACCCAGCTATGTCGGCGTAGCTGCAGGCGAGCCCCCGCCTCTCGGAGCCCAGGTACATCGGGGTAACAGTACGGCGTCTCCAAATTGCTTTGAGACCCGTGAAAAACTACTGTATCATCTGAGTTCTGCTGGTGTATTACGGGCCTTCGACCGGCTTACAAGATGTGTGTACAAGACTGATTTAACTGAAGTGCTTAAATAACATCATTTTCCTCTTCATATGCATACATAATTTAGCGGCTATCTAAACCCCGTGGTTATTAAGAATAAAACATGGAAGAAAATGTATTTTGTGAGAGGCAAGGGGTGGTGACAGGACACTGGAGCCTACGGCGAGGAGCTGTCAGGCCTTGGAGAAGGGTTTCCATCTCCCTCTGCAACTCTTTAAAAGCCCTGTTCTGTTGTCTTTTTAAATCCTGATTTTTTAAGCCAAGCCTTGGGTGAACAATTGTTAGGGGGGAAAAGAAATCTCTCTAAGTTGCGGCAGAAGATTTGTAGCTTTGTGTGTTCTTCTAAACCTGTCTCATTTAAAATGTGCATGATTTCTCTTCCTGAGCTTTCTGCGGTCCCAAAGACCACTTTCTGTGCAAGTCTTAACCCACTGTCTCAGCCCAGTTCATTCCCAGTGTTCATTCGCACACAAACACCACCCGCTCGGCCGCTCGGAGCTCGGTGCCAGCGCTCCCTCAGCACTGGGTGGCTGTCCCTGGAACGGAGGGGTGGCGGTAGGGATTGTTAACTTCTTATTTTTCTGGTGTTTGCTTTTATAGGTACAAATGCTTAGTTTTGTATTGGTTTTTTTTCTGGGTTTTTATTGCCAAAATTCAGTGTCAGTGGCTACATAAAATAAAGCTGACTGAGGCTAGTAAAGTATACTTGGCTTGCTAGCAACTGCCTTTTAACGGGAATATTCAACATGCAGATGGGCTTAGAGAGAGGTTACCTAAGTTCAAGTGAGAATTTAAATGTAGATTCATAGATTTTTAAGGCCAGATGGCACCACTATGATCATCTTGTCTGATCTCCTGCATAACACAGGCCATAGAATTGCACCCATTAATTCCCATGTCAAGCACAATGTAACAGAAATGTGTTTCCTGCAGATGTTTTTCTTCTCCACCACCGGGCCAAATTTGAACTGACCTCACATCAGCATCAAAATTAGTGTGGTTAATAGCTTAGATTACTGTAATATTAAAGAGGAATGCTTTCAAGGTCTCCACTGGAAACTTGTTGGCTTGGTTGCAATTTTTTTTTTTTTTTTTTTTGTAAGATAGATGGAGCAGTACCGTTGTTTTTAGTAGTATTTAGTAAAAACTCTAGAGGGAGGATCTGACAACTTTGCTCCGTGATGTATTGGCATGTCAGAACAGCATATGGTGAAAGGAAGAAAAAGACAAGAGAGGAACCCAGACCAGAGCTTTTTAGAAACATCCTGAAAATGGGGCTGGTGACAAACAAAGGGGTTTTGCTACCAAAAGTACAGCAACACCACCAGCAAATTCGATCTGAAAATTATTTCCCCTTATTGCAGGAAATGATCGTCTTTTGCTTGTTCACTTTAGGAGCTTTTAACAGACATTGTTAATTTTTCCAGCAGGATTTCTCACTTTCCTGGAGAAGCAACGAATCTGTGAAACTTTTCCAAAGAGAAAACCTATTTTTGAGGAGCCCTAGCCAAATCCTAACGTTGCAGTGCCAGCCAGCACAAGTCAGGCAGTCACGAAGTACTGTGAGCTGAACTCCCTGGGTTTTGTTCACCCGAAACAGCATTTGTTCTTTTGAATAGTCTTATTTGGTCTGACAGGAGCTAGGCATGTGAATAAAACATTACGCAACATGAATAATGATTGCGGAATTAGATGTTATGCATGTAGCTGTTTTTAAGTAGGAATAATAATAATAAAAAAAAAAAGTGCAAGTATTGTTAATGTTAATTTTTCAGCACTAGCTGAAGTGAGTTACATCGGATCTGGCTCACACCCGGGAACTGCAGCCTTTCAAGTATTCCTGCTCGAGATCGGGATGTTTCAGCACTGCTCCAGGGGGTGCTGAAATGAGCAACTGTGCGGCGGTAAATGGTGAGGGACAGGAACTGGGCAGGGAGTAGAGGATGAACATGAGCAAGAGAATGGATGATAGAGATGTTAAAAAACCTTTTGAAGGCTCAGCCTTCAACGCCTTTCCTCATTTCTTTTCTCTGTGGTCAGAGCTTATGACCCTATGGTAAAAGATGGTGTGGGAGGTGGTGACCCAGCCTGCCATGCCACAGCCTCTTGCAGCTTAAGGGGATATAAACCAAATCCTGTTCTAGTCACGCACCCAATCTGAGTGTCCGTCATACACACCTGCTAATTGTGGGCTGCCTTTGTTTTTGCGTGGCTTTCAGAGAACAAGTGCTAAAGGCAATAAATAAATAAAACACCTCAAAACAAAACCAATCTTCAAACACATAAAGTATGGAAGACTTAGTTTAGGACAGTCTGGGAAGGGATAGTCTCTCGGTGGGGATCTCCAGAGACAAACACAAACTTTTTCTGACCGTGGCCAGAAATACCTCTGTATTCCTCACTTGCTTCCTGGTCAAAATGAATTTAATTTGCAATCCACTGAATAATCTGCACTGCCTGTAAGCAGCCTGTGAGCAGAAAGTGCGTGCCATAGGAAGCAGGAAGGAGATCTTTTGGTGTTAGTCCGCAGTATTTACAGCTCCTGACAGGATGCCTTTTAGAAATGAAGGTTTCAACATGGCTTAGCACAAGTACGCTGTAATTTGTCTGTCATTTCTCTGAAAGTTCATTGGCATTGTCAAGTCATGTTTAACTCAGTAGGGAAATATGGATTTCATCCTTGGTGATTTCATGAAGCATTTTGATAGCCTTAAGGTTTCCTGCTAAAACTGCAACCTTCAGTCTCCTCCCCACCTCCTCCTGAATTACTGTTACTTCTTCATATGACTTCATTATGCAAATGATCCAAAAGGAATCACGAACGATTCTTTCAAACCATGGTTGTTGTTTAAATGGATTAAAAGTCTGGTCGTGCTGGAATACCAGCACACCCGGAACCTCTCTGAATGCGTGCGTGAGCGGCTCTCCCTGATGCTAGAGCCAAATAACCGGCGCCGACACAAACCCGCTGTTGCGTTCGTACAGGACAGCACGTGGCAAGCATAGCGGGGAACGCTACCTGCTGTGTTGGGACATGTCAAGAGCAGTATGACAGCAGTATTTTGGCAATCTTCTTCCCTCTTTTTCACTTTTTCGGAAGAGCAGGAAACTCTCTTTGCCGCACCGTACCTTTTGGGCTTGGTCCAATGCCCGTTGATTGAAAATCTCACGTCAACGAGCCAGGGCCAGCGGCAGATCTGCCTTCACGCAGCTGCTGTTACAGACTTCAGACTGAGTCCAATAAATTTGTTTATCTGGAGAACGTTTAGTTTCCCATGCTCAAGCATTTAGTTAAACATGTTTACAGGCTTCATTAACAGAAATAAAAGCTGACAGATTAAAAGGAATTTCATTAATGTAGGAGGTGTGCTCCAAGCTAAAACAATGCTCAGTGCCGATCCCCCAAGTTCAAACCCGACTTATGCAAAGCACTGTCTGTATGGTCTCTGGATGGGTAAATATTCCATCCCCATGTCAAAATAAGAATGTTTATATCAAAATGTTCTTTATTGCTTCTCTTTCAGTCTTTTTTTTTTTTTTTTTTAAATCTGATTTCACATGCACATACCCTGTTTTATATAAAGAAGTTCAGCATAGTATCATTTTACCTGATAAAATCAAAAGGCAAGTTTTATAAACAAAAATCTGTGCATCAAGAAAACATGCATTTCTTCACGGTACTAGGGAACATAATTGCAGTAAAATATTGCTTTTAACAATCCTGTCTTCAGCTGCAGTCGGTGTGTCTGACACACGACCATGAAGCACTGCAGAATTGCTTCCACATTCTGTTCCTGCAAAAAAGACAGGAGACTTGTGTTCTGCTGGTTACAACTTGAAAACAACTTTTAATCATCAGAATCCGACAGGGTCCCATGCTGCCATGGCCTTTCTAACCAAACCTTGGTTATCAAGTTGGAGGAGGGATAGAATGGAGACGATCTTTTCTGTTGACTGCTCAAAATTGAGTTTGCTAAACAGTAGATTATTATCGCGTGTTTTGGTCTTACAACTCAGACTAGACAGAGCTGGCTGTGGGATATGGGGTATGACAGAGCGTATTACTGTTAACTCTCAATCTTGAGTGCTGGTTTCATCTGGAACGTGGAGTGGTCTTTAATAACAGTGCCTCATACTTTGAAACATAGCCACTCCTGCTTTGATGCAGATTTGAGAGGACCCCACACTGACATGCTGTCAGAGCATCACTGGAGTGGGAGAAGAAAGGTATGTGTTAATGTGACAGATACAAGATGAAGCAGGACTCCACATGAAACCGTCGTTGGGAAGAACCAGGTGCCATAGATAGAACATGTAATTAAATATTTCCTCCTAGATTCCTCCGACACCTCAGCAGAGCCTTGCAAGGCTTATTTGGGGGGGATGTTTGTTTTGAGAATTGGTGTCGTTAAACCTATGTTATGTATTGATAAGAAGAGTTGGCTATAACACTGTGAAAGTATCAATAGATCAAAATTTCTTATTTAATATGATGTGTGTCAGCCTACTGCAGTTCAGTCTCTGCTGAAAAGCTAGTGCTCCCCTGATCAGTAGTAAATCACTGTGGAGAACTCTCAGACAGATGGAGAAGAGCCTTCACATCTCCACTTTGTCTCTCTACTTTTACTGCCAGCCCCTTCCAGAACTCAAGAGTGGAAAGACAGTATGCATCCAAGCGACTCGTAATAATATTTCTGTAGCTGTATTGCTAATGCCCCACATAATTAACATTTGTTCTACAGGTGGAATAACTCCCTGCAATCAATACATAAGCATTTAATTTTAGGTAGGCACCCGGATTCCAGTGATTAATGGTGTAAACTTTAATCATATTTCAGAAGTATATTTCCTTCATAATCCAGGGGTTTTTTGTTAGACACAAAATAACATTTCTGCTCATTTTTGATAGATTTTTTTCTTTGCTTTTGTCTGTTATAACACAAAAATTGTGAGCAAGTAGAGGAAAGCCTGTTGACTAAGACAAATTAAATATGTACAGAGTAATTCATATACAAGATTTAATTTTTTACCTAGTTCCCTGTAAAGATATGACAATTTTCTGAATCCAAGTCTTAAGCTTCATATTATTATGCTCTATTAATGAAAAAAAAAATGCTAGCTTCATTTTACAACTATTGTTTAAACATATTACATATTACAGAGTGTAATCTTGCAGTTGTTATTCCAAGCTCATGTTGTTAAGCTTCAACTATTCAAGGAAATACACATATAATTTAATTTAATGTAGGTGTTTGCCAATGGAATGCATAGACTTAGCTTTCCAACCAGGATTAACCTATTGATCTCATTTTCCCACGTATGAAACCTATGCATACAGCTGAGTATACGCAGAAATGGAGCCTGACGGTCTTATTCTGAAGGTGCATCACTGTGAGTAGAACCATCTTGTTAAACTATGGCTCATTAAGATGCTCCACCCAAAACTCTATAGTCTAAAAGGGCAACTCAGGAGTTCAGAATGAAAACAGGAATAGCGTGTCATTTCTAAAAATAAACTTAGCGGCTTTAACAAGTTGCATTTTTTGGTGTTTCCAATTTACAGATCCTTTTTCTTTCTATTTATTGAATATTATCTTTTTACTCTGCTTGTCACAATAATACCTGAAGTTTTGTGATACACAGGCTTTGGCAACATTACTGATGTACAAAGTTCCTCTCTCCTTCACATTACATTGTGTTCAACTCCCAAGGTAAGTTTATGGTTATGCTGTATAGATCTGATCCAATTTATTTCGAGGATAAGATATTGGTTGGAAGAAAGGATATCCTGTTATTGCTCTTTAGGTATTATCTAAATGTGTTAAAACTCTAAGCCTAACTATTTTTAAGAGTTAGGCCAAGGGAACCTCATACCTCTGTGAAGCAATCCTATGAGAAATATGCCCAAAATAACGAATGACTGGACTTGATAAGCCGGGAGGTCCAATTTTGCTGATAATTTTTCTTTAATTATGTTTTTGGGGGCTTTTTACTCTGGGCTACTCAGTTATATTGGTAGCAAAAATAATCCCCCTGTCATAGCTTTGATATACCCAACAGCCAAGTAAGTCTCTTCCATCTATTTCTACTCATCTCCAAGGACCCCGCAGTCAAGTGGCATGCCAAGGTATAATTAATTTATACTTTGTACCCCAAGGAGAAACAATCAAATGTTCATCAGCCTGTGTGTTCTAACACTTCTATGCCTCACTGTCTGGGATCTTATTAGTGTTTATCTGAACGCCCATAATAAAGAAAGCTGTATTCTTTGCCCTTCATTTCCTTCTTGAATGTAATAAATCAAATTCAGGCACTAATTTTATTACGTCCATTTATTATTATGGTAATTCATACTAATAAAGGGCCTGACCTTGCTGCTCCCACTGTAGTGAGTTGGGAGGGGAGATGGGTATCAATTGCAACAGTAAAACACAAAACATAATGCCTAAGACTTGGCTGTGGTTTAAAAAGCAGATCTCAAATTGGAGTTCCAGCTACCCTACTTCACCGTGCTTAGCGATGAAGAATTTCTGCCCAGGGCGACAGAGGCTGCACGGTTCTTAGTCCAGCTCGGTTAGACGCTGGTGTGTTGGCTTGGGAGCCTGAACCGTAGCTCCTCGTCTGAGAGCTTCAGTGTCCGTGGTCAGTGGCGGAGCAAAAAGCCCATTGCCAGGAGCTCCGGTTCTAATTGACAAGAAAGAGTCTGCCTTAGTTTTTAAGAATTTCAGGGAAGTTTTTAAGTCACTTTAATTTTACTGGAATTGAAAGGATGTCTTTTTTCCAAAATAGTGACTATTGGTACAATCTTCAGCTGGAGATTTTTATTCATTTTATTCCCTTCTAATTTTCTCTTCCAGCTCTAAATAGAGCTGTCAAAAATCTAGGTTGTATTATCTAGGAAGTGTGCAGGGAGAAAGAAGAAGAAAGAAACGTCACGTTTCTATGTTCTTTTATCTCCTTAACTTACCAGGAGGACTCAGTCTGACTCAGGACTTCAACAGGGAGAAAATACAACTGTAGAACAGCACATGAAAAGAAAGAAAATAGTAAATAGCTATTAATTATGATATTCTGATGCATAAAGCAGTATTGATTCTTGAATTACGTATACCATCCTTTACCTTCCATCAGAAATGTAAAGTAGCTGAGTGCCGGCAAACAGTGCAAGGTCATGAAGGGGTTATAGAAATCCCCAAACCTGGCTGCTCCAAGCGTGGAGTGAGAATGTCTCAGACACAGAAAGGACATGTTAGGCAATTCTCCTCTTTGAGGCCAAAGTCACACGGACCCCGTGGCTGGCACTAAGCGATTCAGTGGCTCGGCACATGTGTGGAATACCCGTGAGCGTGTTTGGGGAAATGTTGTGTGGCGTATTTACAGCACCATTATAAGGTAACTGCAATTAGAAAAATGAATGAGATTACACAATCCCACTTTATCCATGAATTCTAGAACTAGAAGTGACTTGTAATGTGGAAGGCGGGATGCATGGAAGGTAGCATAGGCTGTAAATCTGGGATATTTCTGCAAACCCTTGTTGTCAGGACATTGCAGCTTGCAGACACTCTTAGGTAGGGAATCAAGGATGGATGTCTGAATGTCCAGCTCCTTTTGTGGCTTCCTTTTATCCTCCTTTACTTTTTCCCTCTGGAAATTTGTACATCTTGGAAAAGTGAGTACGGTGCTGTAGCATCCTGTACCCCAATGTGCATAGGCAAATGCATGCGCAAATTTTTTAAATCCAGAGAAGAAAGTCCATTTCCCTGAGGCTAACAATGGTCAGCACAGCAAGGTAAGGCAGCTCCACGTTTTTCTTTAAGGACTGCCTGGAAGTGCTGTTTTCTTATGACACCTGACATTCCTGCCCTTTCCCAGTCATTTTGTAAATGAGAGCCCTCATGTCCCTAAATCTTTTGAAAATTCCCCTTAAAGGGAACACCTACTGAAGTCGTTGGCATAAACTTGATGCTTACATTTCACCATGAAATATGTTATTTACTTACTTTCTCTTCTGAATACCAGGGAAACTTCTCGTTGTTGTTGTTTGTAGTGAATAATGCTTGGCATGTTTTGCTGCACATTTTGTCGCATATATTTTTAGAACTTAATTTAATTCAAAATCACATTAAGAATACATATATATTAAATCCCCAAGTCATGGTTCTGGGGGGGGGGGGG
>JAVJGI010000003.1:26242936-26349063 GCA_035590275.1 Ibycter americanus | reverse complement strand
TGGTTCTTCCCCCCCCCCCCCCCCCCTCCTCACATGCATTTAGTAAAAGAAACATTTCCAAAATTCCCATCTGTTCTGCATGTAAATTCAGCTAATTATACACTGATTGACAAGGCTATAAAAGGACATTTTTGTGAGATGATAGGTTTAGCGGCCTGCTGCACTAAAAATTAACGTGCGTAGGCATTCTGCAATTTTCCCATGGAAACTATATGTAGGAGGCAGGGAGATACAAATGCACGCAACAAAATGTGCTCTATCACCCATATAGTATTATAAAAGGTTTGGGGTTGTTTGCACGTGTTCACCCGTACTGGAGCGAAGGCGCACATTGGGAGGGATCAATAATCCGACCATAATGACATAGCTGCAGCGGAGGCAGAGATCAGCCTTGCCCACCGCTCACCTGAATCAGCAGGTTCTACTTCGTCAGGGCTCTGCTGTTGGCTTGAATGAAAGCTGGCGGCAGCCCACGGGCTGTGGGCGGCTACGCGGGCACCTACGAGATGGTCAAAGCAGACGACCTGAATTTCTAGCCTTACTGAAATCCTGCAGCCAGGTGGGAGTATTAAAACAACAGGAAGGGTTTTGTCTTTTGAGCGAACATAGAAAACCCAGTCTTTTCAATCAAAACAGTGTCAGGTGCTTTGTTTTCTTAAGAATATGCATATAGTGGTGGTGGCAGCAAGATACCGAGAGAAATGTTGGCCTTTATTCCTACATATTTTCCTGTTGTTAGTGATCAGACCTTATCCTAAAAGATGATAGATGTAACAGTTGAGCACCTTGGATGCACTGCAGCACAGTACTGATCTCTGCAATAATAAATTTCAGGCATTAGGAACACCCTGGAATTGAATTTAAAATGCTAGACTGGCTTAAATATAGCCATGATGCCAGCTGAGCCGCTCACTCCACTGCTTCTTAGCAAAGCACACACCTTTTAAAATAACGCATGTTATGTCTCTTTGTTCCTTCTGGTCTTTGTTTTTCTTTTTTGGGGATTTTTTATCTAAGTAGACCACTTCCATTCTAGGCAAGGAAGAGGAGAACTTGTATTAGAATATAACCGTCCTGGGTATTAAACCTTAAAAATCTTGTTCTGGAACAGCAGGGGTGTTTATGAGAGAATCTGGGAGAAACATCAGAAAATTTTGACAGAAATGCAGAAACTGAACACAAGAAAGGTCAAATAGAAATCAGACAATTTCTTAGTTGTATTCTTAACAAGGGTAATTAAACATTGGAACAGATTAATAATGGATGTGGCTCATGCGCCTTGAATGAGGATCTTTAAAATAGGATTGAATCTCTTCCTAAACCGTACGATCTAATTTCAGCATGAGTTATTGGGTTAGATGAAGGGACCAGGAAATAAAATCCCACTCTGGCACAGAAAAAATGCTCACAGTATTTCTGATGTCCCAGAAATTTCTGACTCTGGAAAAATCCCCTAGGAGAAAATTCAGTTGTTCTACTAATGTGAAAGGTTAGTATAATAAGGTTAGAAAATTAACGTGTGATCTCTGAAAGCTGTAATCATATCCATGCTAGAAGAATACTATGCAATGTTGACTTTTGTCTGTTGGGTGTGAGGGGAGGAAGAGCCAGCCCTCCCCGGCAGCACGCTGAGGAGGAGCAGGGGCATCAGCAAGTTAGCATCCTGCAGCAAGTGCACTGAGCTCGCTGCGGAGGGTACCCAGATAAGATGTTCCGTGTACACAGCGTGATTCAGAACTCACACAGCTACATTCCCGAGCCTCTGCCCTCATTAAAGTTTGAAAGTACACCTGGTTTACGAGTCTCCCAACACCTGTACTCCCATAAATCTATTTTTGCTAACGTTTTAGCCTAGCCCTTAGAATAGTACTGCCTTAGTGGGTTCCTTTTGCTTTTTTTTTTCCTTTTCTTTTTTTTTTCTTTTTTTTTTTCTTTTTTTTTTTTTCTTTTTTTTTTCCCCTAAGATTATACATAAAAGGATTCTGATGTACTTTTATATTTTCTGCTTTGGACACAGTGATAATAGAATACTGATCACATCAACAAGGGGTTCCTGGCTGTAGTTTTCAGCTGCTTGCAGGGAGTTTTGGGTCTTTCTAAGTGTTGGGTTTTGGGTTTGTGTTTGGGTTTTTTTTGATGTTTTGGGTTTGGGTTTTTTTTTTTTTGGAATTTTTATGTTTAACAGAGTAGGGGAAGGAAGGGGGAGGGAAATAACAGAGTTGAATTGCTCCTCAGGTGCTTAGCCGTGGAACCACGCCACTGCTATCCTGACTGTCCCCCTCCCTTCCTTCAGTGAAATGTGTGGGTTGCACAGGATGCAATTCAGGAGCATCATTTAGCCCTTACAGTAGCAGCCCTAATGGGAAAAGCTAAATCAGGAAATGATACGTTTTGGTAAATGAAGTGCCTTTTCATGAATCGAATGGTTCATCCCCCAGCAGGCGACAACTGACAACTAGGCTCCAGATGGAGAATGTCAAGCTCCTCGTATCGTAATTAATCTAAAACAAACTTGTAGCTAATTTAATGAGTTGTAGTTCACAGAAAAATGTCAATAAGGACCAAAACATTGGCTAAGATCTGTGGGGAACCTTATATCACAGAAAACTAATACCATTAGCACCTCGATAGCACCTCTACAGAGAACAGTGCTAAGAACTCCTGGAAGTCAATGCAAAGCAACTATAGGCTTCTCTGCTCTTGTGATTAACGTGACAGTACATAGTGCTTGCTGTCTGCAAACATGGGTGACACCATGTCTGCAAGTGCACGTAACTTGGTGACACGCGTGAGTGTCATGCACTGAAAAGGAGGAAAATCATGAGATGTTTGCAAACATTGAAACCGATAGGAAATTTCTAATTGCTTTTAGAAGCAATCAGAAATTTGAAATGAAAGATTGATATGGAGCGCTGAAAGGAGCAATCCAGACATTCCTAAAAACAACAGCTGCCTAATGAAGATATTGTCCAGCTTCTGTATATAAACTTCTTTTAGTTTCTACATTTTAGCTGTTCTATTCAGGTAGCACATAAAATAAACTTTAAAGCCAGAAGGAGGTTCCAAGTGCCTCTCCATAGTGGGAACAACAACTGTTTCAGTGCCGTTTAAAGCTGCAGCACAGACCAACTCTGCGCAAGGAGATGATTGGCACAGACAATAGCTGTCTCTTTGGCAACTGTCACTTCAATTTGTTGGTAGCAATTCACATTGGTTTGCTGATAGTGATTTACAATAACTTCCCCCTTCACAACTGAATACATCTGTAAAATGATTCCATGACAAATGAAGTGTAATGCTGCTTTTTTTTTACAGTAAGCTTGTTAGAATATTGAACCATCCTACCATCAAAGAAGCATCCAAAGTATAGGGCACAGTCAAAACACATTAGAGGGAAAGCACAAAACATGCACGAGAACTGTCAAAGACAGTGCTAGACACCGGGGACTGAAAAAGGAGAGAGATGGAGGTAAAAAAAAATAAATTTACAAGTTGTTTTGCCTATATTATGTTATTTAACTTTAAAATTTTACTTATTTAAAAATTATTTTTAATTTGTTTCCATTACTTCATTTTTTTATTTAACTAGTAGAGGTTTGGCATTGGTTTTTTTTGAGTTGCTTGGCAAGTTTTCATTCTGGAAGGACAGAATCCATCTCAAGGAAAGTTTGGGTAGGTGAGCCCAGCACCCCAACCGTCTCCAAAATCGGACCACATTACTCATCGCCTTATCGAAAGAGGGGATGGAGGTCACAAGAGTGAGGGGTTAGTGTCCAAACAGAAATGTAGGAGCTTTACTCTCATTTCCAGGAAATTGCGCTTCACTGTTTCACTGCTCTTTAAGTTTGTTTCCATCATTTCAGGGCACATAGTTTCTTAAGTCTTGTGAGTTTGGTGCTACGAAGGCACATAACTGATAACTGCGCTTCAGCCTGGGTGCTTACTGTCCTTGGCTCCATGTCAACAGCCTTTTCTTTCCCACCAAATAGCAGGAGGGTCTCAGTGCAATAACAGGATCATGTTTTAAATAACACAATTTCTGTGTGAATGAGACTTTAATTAATTTTAGTTTGGCTTTCTTATAACCAGGGGTACAAAAATGTTTGCTTTTTTTCCTTGTTGCTTTTAATTTACATCAGAACCCTTAGTAAACACTGCTTAGTCACCAGGAGGCTAACTTTATTTAAATCAATATCTAATTAGGTTCCTTAATGTATTACCTTTCACTTCAGAAATTTAAGAAATCTAAGCAATTAAGTTTGTGCACTGATATCCCACTGTTTTCTTTTTGGTTCACATTGATTTCTTTAGCTAGCTGGTCTATTTGTGTATTTTTAAGGAATGAAACAATTACATTTTGGGGTGGAATAATCTTTCATGTAAACTTTCTTTTTCTCCGGAAAGTGGAACATAAAATTTAAGTGTATGAAGCATGATATTATTAAGCCACAAGACAATGCAAAAGTGTGTTTTCCTCTTAATTGTACCTTGAAATTGCTCTGATTAAAAGAAAGAAATTGCTTCCATGAAAAGGAATATTTGTAAAGCATAGAAATCCCTATCCATAGGCAAAGCAGAACATTTTAGGAACTTTCTGCTGTGGTGGGGCCAAGTGAAAAGTATGATACTTCATGTAGTACTACGTTTGATACAAAATACTTAATGCAACCTCTGTATTTAATTTTAAAACTGTTTAATAAGTTAAAGTCTTCTATCTTTTTTACAGGAAGGACCTGGATAGTAAATATGAGAAAAATGTGGGCCCTCCCTCCTCTCAATATCAATAAATGAATTCATTTTTTAGTATAGAGCAACAACATCCCCTTTCCACCCCAGTGTAATTGCAATTGAGGGAAATTCTAAATATTAAGTATACAAAAATCAGAGCTAGGACTGTACAGACCACATTACTTCTGTGTGCCTTGGTAAAGTGCTTGAAATGCTTCACAATCACAGCAATACCCTCATACGCCCGTAAGAAAAGATGATTCTCTGCATGGTAATATGTATAAATTATAACTCTTTCGGGAGAAATGGAAGTGTTGTTTTGTTAAAATGTATGAAAAAATGAGCAACCATTTTGGGAGGAACGGAACAGTTGATACATGCCTGCTAGTCCTGTTTCTTTATATAAGTGATTTATTTATATGTGTGTATGCATGCAAATCCTTGACATTGAAAATACCCTGTAAGCAATGTAATTTATAGTAAATGAAAGAAGCCCTATAGCTATCAAAGAAACATACTCTGTAGAAACAGATATTTCCATTGCATAAGGCTCATGGTTTAGAATTTGGGGATTGTTTTAAGTGCCTTCAGCTTTTGACATTAAAAACTGAAGAAAAGAAATGAGCACTAGTTTATTTAGACTTGCCGAACAAAGTGGTTTACCAAAACATCCAGAACATATTACCATAAAACTCACCATCAAACAGATTTCATCTTTTTCTATTGCCATTAGCATGCCTTCTCTAATTTGAGGGTCTGGGATGGGGAATAAATTGTTATTGATTATCCTAATGCCATGAAACAGCCTAAGAACTAAAACATTTAGCAGAAATAACTTCAGCATCTCCTAGTGAGTGAAATAAAGCCTTGGTAGAGCTGCTATAAGTCTAATACCTCAGACCTGATTTTTGCAGAGGTGCCTTAAGCCAGGCACAGATCTGGTGCTGCATCCTTCCCCTGGCCTGAGTCGCTGCTAACCAGAAGAACAAGGTGTTCAGGCACCAGTTCAAGGAAACATTCAGGTATGCACATAACTCTTGGAAACGCCCATGTTACAGTAAACTCATCCTAAAAAGTCTTCCTGGAGCAGAGGCAAATGGCATTTACTGGGTTTTTTTGGTGTTTTTTTTTTTTCTTTTTCTCATAGCCCAAGCACTGTCAAACCAGGGTGAAGGTCTGGGCTCAGGGAACTGCACGGCTCATGACTGTCACCCTAGATAAACCAGTGGTGACCTTGGTACTCTAGTCCTGGCTTAGTCCCTAATTACCAGCGTGAAATGGTCATATGTAACTAAGCATTATCGTATGGTAAGCCTCCCTCAGCAACATGCACGTTGAGTCCTTCAGCACACTGGCTGTATTCTTCTGTGGGACACATATCAAGCACAGATATTGCTGCGCAGATTTACCTTCTGCTGGTTTTCAGGAACTTTTCCTAAATAAGGCCAGTATGGAAATGGTATATTATTGAGGATGAATATCATTAGATTTAATTTGCACCCTTGACATGAAAAGTGGCTGGCTGTGGTGTTATAGGACAGAGCCTGCTTCAGAGTAAGCAGCCCAGAAGGTATTTCTCGTATTACAGTGCCGTCAACCTGAAATTGTACTTTTGAGTACTTGGAAATCCCACTCACACAGAGAGATATTTGTGTGTTAACTCATTTTATTCATATTCACTTTATTTAGACATAGAACAAAAAAAAAATATATTCAACAAACACTTGCTGAATATTTCTGGATACATATTTGTCATCTATATCAGTATAAAAATTGCTAGATTTTTCAGTTTTCCCCCTTCCCAAAGACTTGGGAACAGCTTTCTGAGCTCTCTAAAAAAAAGTTGCATCAGAGATGACATTTCAAAGATACTACCCAATAAATAAGGTTATTGTGCTTGATTCTCTGTATTTCTAAGCAGACTGAGCTTATTCTTAGAAACAGCAGCCCAATAATTGTGGCTGCTTATGACATTAATTAAGCAATGCTATATGAAGCTTTGATTTTGTAATCTTTCATGCATATGAATAGTCCGAAGTTCAATGTAGTCTAATGATTAAGACCCACTTGAAGCATTTGATTCTGCAAGATGTTGTTTTGCGCTACAGCTTTCAGCTCCCTTTGACTTACAAGTGGCTGGAATGTTGCAAATCGCAAGTACGAGTGCAGCTAAAAATGGAAAGAGAAGTAAATAGATAAAACAGAAAGGAGTACTTGGGCTCTCACTCCTGCTATCGCAACTCTGTGCACACAATAGCAACACTCAACGTGAAGAACTGGAGGGAAAAACGTCGGGGTTTCCAATGAGCTAGTGCTTTTTTTAAATACTGTGCATTTGTACGATACAAATGCGGACTTGCCAGATACCAGTGCCATGGTTTTTGCATGCTGTGCGCTCAGCTCTTTTGGGTGTTTGGTGCAGAGTATGACCCTGGCACCTGCGTTCACAGACGCACCCTCTGCTTACACCCTGAATTTTCTAGTTTGTTGAAGTACGGTGAGGTTCAGCCCTGCAGGGCAAGGAGGGGTGCAATGACCTTGAAGAGAAGTGGGAGCACACACAAGTACTTGGTGCTGATAGAAAAAGAAAGGCTGCTACTGATCAGTTCCACACACCACAATTTCATATTTTTTTCCTCTTTTCTGTCTAGACAAGGAAGTTTGGAAGTGTGATTGAATGGCACTCTGCAACATAAGCTTATCCTATGGAAGTGTTTTTAATAAGGGCACGCTACAGTAAGCCAAATCAAACGTAAGCAACTTTTTTATAGTCTAATCTGCCTCAAGAGAAATGACAGATTCATCTCCGACACTAATGAATATTCCAGCCTGGGTGTGTTTTCTAACAGCCTACTATTAGACTAATATACTGTATATCCTATATACAAATATATAGGTGCTGGACTCAATGGTCCTTATGTGTCCCTTCCAACTTGAGATATTCGATGATTCTACGAAATAAAGGCTGCAGGTAAATTCTGAATTTTAAAAATAATAGGTCTTTTAAGAAACACTGCATGTATTTTCTGTCTTGTATAGGACTAGAGGAACAAGATGGATCAAATTGGATCCATGGTGTAGCAGTTTCTGGTGGCTTTTCATGATTCTTGATGTTTAGCTGTACCTACACATACCACACTGACCTTCCACGCCATACTGAGAAAAAAGATTTGATGAAAGAAAGAGCAGAGGGATAAGGTGGCAATAATTATCGCTGCTGTGTTGAATCCAGGCTCCCAGTCAGGTCGATTTGTTCCAAATTGCCTAGGCATGGTTAAAGAAATGTAGTGGAATGGGAATGGTGATGGGACTTCTGGAATTTGCTGGGACAGAGACAAAGTTTCTCTCTAGGCTGTGGGGACATGACGTTAAGAGTTTCAGGTTATCTGAATGGTTTCAGTTCTGAGTTTGGTGGTTGTTGTAATAAGGAAAATACTTAACCTAATTTGATTGGAAAAAACCTGTTCTATCCAAACCGGTCTGCTTCCAGAATGTGTTTTCCCCAAAATACTTCCGAAGTGTACCTTTTCATCTTGATTTTGAGATGAAAATGAATCTTAAAGTTTTGGAATTGTCCCACAGCCTGGAAAATCTATTTTTGAACCAGCTTTGTACACAACATCTGCAAAATAAGAGAGAGAGCAGTTATAGAGATTTCATTCCCTACCTGGAGGATAAAGCCCAGCTGTTGTTCCACGGTTCAGAGCCATGAAGAATATAATAATTAAAATACACTGACAGGGGCATCTCAGGTGGCACCATAAACTCACCTGTAACTTACCTCTATACTTAGCAAACAGATTTTTATGAAAAGAATGGTTAAAATTAACGATAGCACAGGTACCTCAAACTCCAGGATGAAATACATCCTATTTGCTGCACAAATTCTCGCCTTTCAGCTTTGTTTTCATTTACAGCTGTGCAAGCCGGGAATAAAATATAGCTATTTTGACTTTGTAGTATTTTATGTCTAGTTTGAACAGTTTTAAAAGACTGATGCAAGGCAGCCAGGAATTGGACCTTTTCCGTCTTCTGCTTGTTCCGTGGTGCTTGGTTTTATGTGGCACCTTTTACACTAAACCAAAGTCACAGAGGAGGCTAAACAGTAAAATAAAAGCCTGACACGCTCTACTAAATCTTATTCCCCAAACCAGAATAACTTTAATGTCTTAAAAGTTTTATCCATTGGGTCCCCATGGGAAGAAAATGTTGGATTCGTAGCAGATTTATTTTCACTAAATTTCTGAATTTCAATCGGGTTTGATCTAATAACTGTCAGCTGACCTGATTCAAGCATACCTTTCTTCTAGTTGATTTAAATCAACTTGGCTGCCACACAGGAAGCTAAAATACATGCTATTTTAGATGGCCATCTGGTACACTAAATTCATTTATTTTGGAGAACTTTGCTGTAATTCAATTACCAGGACCATATAAAGAACAGTTGGGGAGGGGACCATTTTTTACAAACATGCTTTGTAAGAACTGAAATAAATAACCGCCTTTACCTTGGCTTTCAGATTGGGTTGTGGTGGTGGTTTTTCATATTCGTATTTTTTGGAGAGAGAAATGTTTGGTTTGGAGCAGAAGCTGAGCAATGGTTTTAGACTTCAAGGGACCAGATCCCACATGAAACATTTAAAAGGAGAAAAATGAAGGCGCTGGCATGTTACTGACTGAGCAAATTGTCCCATGTATCTTCAGCTTCATGAGGAATGCCGGCAACGAATGCCACGCAGCATATGGGTACAATCAATGACAAAGCTCAAAATAAAAAGAAGAGAAAGGAGACAGGTACACCTCCCCTACACACACAGACCAGGACTAATCAGCCTTTAGTCATGTCCGCAAAATTAAATAGCCTGAATTTAATCCTCAGCAGTATATCCCTCAGGAATTGAAAATCTTCAGAAATCAGAAAAACATGAAGCTGCCCCACAATCTTCAAAATAAAATGTTAACAAAGCAATTTTGAGTGAGAAAACCCATTACAAATGGATTTTCATTTACTTCTCTCCTATGACTCATAGGAGACAGAAATTCAGAAAAATGATGTAAAACATTGATAAATACCAATTAGCATACGTACACTATTGGCACATCTTTCATAATTCAACCCTTATTGCAAATAAAGGAGTCTCTTTCCACAATAGCTCTGTTGGGTCAGGTAGCAATGGCTCCCGTTACCTGCTGTCCCATCTCATCCCGCCCCCGTGCGCCAAGTCCCAGGTAGCCCCTGCTCTACCAACACGTTTCTGTTGCACCTCCATGACTATCGGGGAAATAAGCTCTCCAATGTACAGATGTAGGCCAACCGTTTGATCAGATGAGTGAAAAGGAATGAAAAGCTTGGTATTGAACATGGGCCCACCAGAAAAAGAAAATAGTGACTTGCCACATCGGTGGGCACAGCGTGCTGTCCAGCTGGGCTGTCCTCCAGGTTCGCTGTGCTGCAGGTGTGGGAGAGAACTCGGTACTTCAGGTTCTTACGTGGGATATGGTGTAGGTAAATGGGGAGGGAGAGGGGGGCTTGAATAATATTGAGAGAGTAAGAGAGGATTTCCCTGAAAGATTTAATTACAGTTTTAAAGCAGAAAACTTACACAGGCTTTAGAATAAAAGATATTTCAAAGAATCGTATTGTGACCTTCCAAATTACTGCTAGTGTTACACACAATGCGAAATCACGATAGAAATTATATAAATAGTGTAACTTGGTTAACATTTTAAGTATCTGACTCACAAATTATCATGAAAATGGTGCATATTTTAGGATCCAATGAGGTCTTTTACCCATTGCTTGGCTTAGGGTGGTAGATGTGAAAGGCAGAGCATCAGAGAGCTCGTGCCTGGCTGTTCTGTGGTGTTCGGAGCCCCCTTGTCACATCTGTCAGCTGTTGGGCAGGAGCCGCACTCAATAGATGTGCTGGCACGAACACCAACCAAGTGTGTGTGGATGCTCTCATCTCATAGGAAAAAGCAGAGTAGTTGTTTAAAAGTATAAACTGAGTTCCTAGTCGCTGTTGATTCTACAAGAAGTGTGGCTATTCCTTACAAATAACACCAAGGGCAATTTTGACCAGTGTTCAGGTTAAGAAAAAGAAATAATATTGGTCTTAATGATTCCTTTGTATGTCTGAAACAAAAACTTCAGTTTTCTTAGTTTGAAGCAACTATTTTTTCTTTTGTAATTCAGGTATTGTGTTGCAGTAATTAAGATGAAAAACAAACAGGTCAACACTGAATCAGTGTTGAAGATAATGGAAGAAAATATTTTACCAGCATTCATATAAGTCTGTTTATTGATTATCATTTTTCAAGAAATAGACAGATTTTTATTTTTAATCCTGATTTGGGAGCAAAAATATGCAAGATCCCAAATATCACTACAAGAAATCTAGATCTTGCCCTGCTCTACTCAAACTGCAGATTCATTTCACTACAAACTAGGTTCCCTTCTACTGAAACATCAATTAAAAACAGTTTTAAAATTTAACAATTAAAAATAAGGGTTTTTTAAAAAAATATTTTATTATGTATAGGTAGAGAAGTGTCGGTGTGGGAGCGGACAAGAGGAGACAGAGAACCTCTGGCAGCTTCCCTGCTACTGAACCTGCATCCCATTGCTGTCCCTGCATCCTTGGGCATCTTGTACCAAGGCTGAGCCTCCTTTGTTGCAACATCATAGTAAGTATTTTGCTCACCTGAGTCGCTGGCAACAACCTTCACATGGTTCTTACTTGTCTTTCTTTTGTAAAACAGTTGCAGTGTCCTTTGCAGTCCCCCCATTATTCTGGACTTTCAGATTTAATCTTTCTCAGTCATGCTGCTGCATCACCCTGCCTGTCACCGACGTGAACAGGGGAGTCACCGAGGGGCGCCCACCTCTGAAAAGCAGCAGAAGTGGGTAGTTGCTGCAATCGCCCTGGGCATGGGCAGCTTGCACCGTCTCACTGTGATGGCCTGTGTTCTCAACCACCTTTGTTTCATTAAAGCAATGTGATTGGAATTAAAGTAAGAGTTAGTGCCTGCTTTAAGTCCCTATAATGAAAATTAATGGTTTTCTTCTCTTAAAACCATTACATAGTTAATCAGAACATATGTCGTTCAATAAATGTGGCTGACAAAGATTTACTGGGTTACCAAAATGGAAAAGAAGACGAGGAGAAAAAAAAAAAGAAAAAAAAAGAAAGAATATTGGTGGGTTATCACGTTTGCTACCACTTTAGGACCCCCCCCCCATAAATCCACCGGTGCCACACAGGCAGAGTAGGATTCACTTCAGCTGGTTTCATATTTCTGATAAACTAGCTCATATTCTAGTGAACAGGGGCTGTGAAATACATTCATTTTTTTCATCCCTCCTTTAGATTTACTCAAGTTTTAAATATATTAGTAGTGGCTGGATTTGACCCCCTTTTCTTCATACAGTTGCGTGATCAGTTGAAGGGAGGAAATCTGTTGTGAGGAAGCAAATGTAGAAGCTGTAGAAATGTAAACATTCATTAAGTATGTGTTTTACAAAAACCTCTCATAACCTGAATAAAACAGACAACCCAGTACTGCAGTAATATCTCTTATATGCTTAATTCAAATTTATCTTGTATCCCTTGTGAACCTATCCATGCAAAAAAAAAAAAAAAAAAAATAAAAACGCATTAAATTTTTGGTAAGAATGATCACATTTTAAACAGAGAGAAAAAATGTGCAGTGCTAAAAAAATTGTTCAGGATGCTAGGTAGTAGAAGACCACGTATGAACATAACATGGCAGCTGTATGGGGTTGAAACTGTCGTAATTCTTAGGTTTCCATTTAAAGTGTTGCACGGGGAGAGGTGGCTATAAAGGGTGTGATCCACATGCACTGCAAAAGATTTGCTTTTGAAAAAGTTCAGGAGGTGGTAAACCATTTTAAATTGGAATAGATAGCTTGGATCTGTCTGGGGGTACCCGCCGGTGTCTGTAGATGCCTGCTCATGGACTGGGAGTGGTTGGATGATATTTTAATTCCTTCAACTGCCCACATGCAGCATCTTTAAACTGCTTCGGCCACACCATCGCTATCGCGCAGAGTAACAGTGTTCACTTTACGTGTGATACAAAGACTGCGTTGGTAGTTTAAGCAAATTACAATAAAAGGGAAATTTTCTAAAAGCTAAAAGCAATTTTACCATTGCAAAGTATTCACAAGCTTCCATTAAATATTTTCTCTTTTTAATTGCAAACGTCAGCTTTGAATGGCTCTGTTTTTACTGCAGTTAGTAGTGTATTAGTCTTTTCCCTCCAGGGGAAGAAATGATTTTTTTCCCTTCCAATCAAATGTGATATAGGGCATTTAAATAATTTCTTTCACAAACACATTTTTCTCTCCCGCCTATGAATGAAAACAGAGATTGAGTCTTTGTGCTTGATTTGTAGTTTGGGGTTTTTTCTACAATTGAGAGCTTATATTTTAAAAATATAAATTAAATGAATTCTCAATGCAAGGTTTGAACTCCAGTTTTCAGACTAATCTCTGTACATTTATCTGGAAGGGGGGAACACGGATCTGACTGAGGACATTAGCAGTGATATGTATTCAACTTATTTCTGACTGATTGATATAATTGTAGCTCTCCAAGTCCTATTGCAGGATTAGATATATACTTTTATTTCAGTTTAGTATTTTGGAGCAACGCCTTCTGAGAAATAAAGAAACTAATAATTTCTCGTCACTAGCAAGCCGTAATTATATGTATTTATATTTAACCTTTCCAGATACTACTCATTAACATTTACTTGGCACAGGCACAGTTTACATTTTGATATGCTGCTTTTGTGTAAAGGTTATAATGACAGTGGTAATCTTTGACTTGCTACTGTTCCCTCTCCTGAAAGTGCTGGGGCTGTGTCAAAACATAACTTTGGAGAACAAGGATGGGACTAGGGATTTTCCTTTATTCTGCTCAACAGTCTCATTATAGTAGTCATAGTAACACTGATTTAAAAAAAAAAAACAACAAAAAACCACAAAACCTCAACAACAAAACAAAACAAAATCAAAACAAAAAACTCCAGCACAATAAAACCAACAAAAACCCCATTAACACACCAGTTCTAGCCTTAATGCCGTGACTCTGTGAGTTACTCCTGGATACATGGAATAACTTCACTCGTAAGGGACCTCTGGAGGACATCTCGCCAAACCTCATGCTCAAGCCAGGTCTGGCTTCAAAGCGAGATTTAGCTTGGACCAGGCTGCTCAGGGTCTTGCTCACAGAAGTTACGAACATTTTCCAAGCAGAGTAAACCCACCGGTGCCCACCAAAGGGCAAGAGAAGGCACCGCTCTGAACCACATTTCTCTTCCACCCCGTGTTCTGGAGGGACAGCAACTTTCTTCTTTTTGCTCCCCAAGGATGGGAAGATCCAGCTGGAAATACTGTCCTATGCTGAATTCCCCGCCTTTCCGATCTTCCCCAGAGGCATCCGTAGGGAATAAAAATGTCATGCACAATGTTAGGTAGCAATAAAAATAAATCTATTGTCATGACAATGACTATTCTAATTATGGTCTAATTAGAATAAAAGCAAGGGAGATATTTTGAAAGACACTGTTTTCCAGAAGGGAGAAATTTTATTTGCTTGGTTTTTCCTTCTTCCCTAACTCCTCCCTCGTTTGTTTGAAGCTGCGAAGAAAAGAAAAGTTTAGGAAAAGAGAAGTGATTTAAGTGCACGTTGGCATTTTTTTCTGGCCACTGAAAGGCCATTTTAATCTTATCAAGGTGGATTTCTTCAATGAGATCAGGTAGTGGAACTGGATGTAATTAACAGTTCATCACATACGGTACATTTGGAACTGTATATTTTCAGCATGCCCTTTCCCATGGCTTTCTTGTTCAGGTCTCCTTTTTTTAAAAAAAGTAAGGAAGCTGCTGTCTTTAAAAATAGTTGGCAAAATTTCCTTTTATAAATTTCAGTCTTGCAGACTGATCTTTGCTTCTAACAAAGCAGAGAAATTTTCTTCTCCATCTATGCTCCTGGTGGACTCATCCAGAAACTAAGCACTTATTGGGGGCTGCCTGGTGTTACTATTTGGTGGTTTCAAAGACTTTCTCCTTTGCAGCACGGAGAATATGCGCTGGCCACAATTCACTCACCTTGTCCAAATAAAGACCTTCATTCAAGCACTAAACAAAGAAAATGTATGCTGCCCCAAATTATGTTGAACACTCCTTGGGTGATGCTTTTCAAAATATTCTTATGTGATCAGCAGTCATCTCGTTTCAGATGGCTGATATTTCTAATTGGTGGAGGCTTTACTACCAGCTAATTGTCTACTTAAAGCCAGTTGTGTAAAGCAGGTGAAGTAATAGCCCATGAGACATTATAGGTGATTAGTAAAAATAAAGTTCCTTGAAAGACTGAGACATCAACTGAATGAAAGTTATTTCCTCACCAAATTTTAGCAGTTCAGGAGGACCGAATGGTAATATCAGGAAAATTAGAAGTGAAGTGTTTAAGCTACTCAACATGTAAAAAAATTGGCATGTAAAAACCAAAACAAAACACCAACCCCCCCTAGATTATATTTGATCAAATAAATGGAAAATCTGGCAGTTGAATAGCTGATAGCAGATGAGAGTGAGATGCAGAGTGAATTTTTCAACAATTCAAGTAGAATTAATTGCTGGAAAACTGGACAAGGGAACATGCATTTGGCAGTGTTATTGACCTGGGATTTTTCATACGTGATCTCAGCAGGTTAGAAATATCCTGGTAGCCAACGTGTCAAATAAAACAGTGGTTATTAGGGGGGAAAAAAGAGAAAAGTCTGAAGATCACATTAAATCAAAATTGACTTTAATTCTGGCCAGAGAACAGCTACATTGTCATACATTAATGTTTAATAGAGAAATTTGCTTAAAAGCATATAAACTTGAAGAAGAAGAAGTATAGCATCTGAATCTGAATAGGCTATAAAAATATTATAGTCAAAAAATCTCTTAGTGTAAATTATTAAAAGCATATAGAAATTATAGAACAATGCAGCTTTTTAATAACTGCTTTGTGCCACTGCTATCCATTGAAGCCTCAGATCTTTTAAGAGCTAGACTGGGCTCTATTTCCAAGGAGAAATTAAAGCGGCCCATGGCTTGCACCTCCCTGATGCCGCCAGCAGTGCCCAGGACCCCCCCTGCGCCGGGGCGCTCCCTCTGCCCAGCTTGCTTAAATCAGGGTGTGCACAGGGCAGGCAGCCCCCCGTCGTACCGAGGGACCCCCGGCGCTCGGTTCAGTACAAAACATTACAGAACGCACATGGTCCGTCTGTTCTTTAGAGAGCTCTTGATATATCCTACAATAAAATCTAATCTTACATTTTCATGAAAAATGGCATGTAGTTGTCGTCCTACCAGGTCTTGCCATGGGGAAAGTTAGCTGTTAGGGTTGAAATAACTAAAAAAACCCTAGAGACAAGTCTTAGAAGCATTAATCTGCATGTCAGCATCCCCATAGCCACCAGCCTCCCACTTTTGGGGAAGTTTGGGTTGGGCATTGGATTGAAAAATGGGTTTTTTTGAACAAACCCAGAAATGCTCCATTCCAGTCTTTTAAATTCTGGAGGGTTCATGTTTAAAGAAATGCTGTCAGAAGACAAATACTGAAATAATTGTTCTCTAGGGGATGAAAACCACAGGTTAAAATGCAGACACATACCCAATTCCTCATTTTTAGAACATACTAAAAGTTTGATACGCTAGGGACTGGCAAATTTATCAGGGAATCTGTAGGTCGTGCAACAAACATTTGCCCATTTCTCTGTCTACACCATTTGAAACCAAGTTTATAGGTGCTTATCATTCAATGTTACAAAACATTACGATTCACCTCTACATCACTCACCTGTGACTCACCTTATGTTGAAAAGATTACAACAGAGAAATAGAATGCCTTTGTCAAAATTTCAGCTCCAGCCTAGTGCAAGTAGCCCCGTGGAGACCTCTGAGGTTCACAACTGGGGACATGCTAGAAATTTCATTTCGGATGCTCTCTGTAGACCCTGCTGGGTAGTGCTGAGCACAGCTGCTGCTCTTGGCCATTTTGGTCCATCTTGACTGTTTCAGTGACGTCCCGTTGAGAATCACAGATAGATTTATCTTCTGAAATGCTCTCAATCAGTAGCAGTCACCGTCGTGAGCTCAGTCTGTACCTGCCTTTCCATCTTTGCCACTTCTTAACTCTTGCCTAATGCTGTTTCGGTCTGTGGGAGGGGTGGAGGTAGCTCCCCCCCGACCAGCCAGGTGGGTGTGGGTGCTCCCTCCCCTATGCATGCCTTCTGAAGGGAGTCTGGATGTTGGTGAGGCAGAAACCAGTTCCCAAGGGCCTCCAGCTGCATGCAGAGGGCTATCTGGGGGTACTTCAGCAGTTACTAAGAAAGTTGAGTGCAAATCCCAGGGAACGGGCTGGGGAAGAGGGTGTCCTGCCAAGCCTGCGTGGGCATGGGGGTGAAGTGGTCAGCAGCGGTGTTAGGGTTGGATGTGCCCCATATCCTGATGTAGTGACAATAACTTATTAAAATCAGTGCAGGAGAGTCATCACATGCAGGATTATTGTGCAAAAATAGGCAGAAGTTGCAGCAACCCTGCAGCAAGATGCTGCCTCCAGCCCCCCTCAGGGATCAAATCCTGCTCATGCCACGGCCCTACCATGGGCTGCTCCAGACAGTTTTGGTGCATAAATGCACCTTCTTTAAGACAGCTGAGGTTTCAAGAAATGTAATAGAAATTATTCCAGTGGGCAAGAACAGGATGACATGCACTTGGGGAGCACTGGGCTGAACCAGCCCTGGTATAGCATCAAGAGCCATGGGGGTGGGCCAGTCATTTGGGCCAGTCATTAGGGCCAGCTGGGGTGTAGGGTGGGTCTGGGTTTAGGCTCAGGTTTAAGGGGAGGAGGAGGGGCTTGTGTTTTGCCTTTGCTTCTGGAGAAGGTGGGGAAGGAGGCATGCTTGGCTGAGATAGTCACACTGATTAAGGTAATACTTTTTATGGGGTTTTTTTTGTTTGTTTGTATTTATGTTAATGGGTGTTTGTCCCATCTTCTGACACTGAGGTTCTGCGTAAAAGGCTCAGCTTTGGCAATGCATTAGATGTTCTTTAAGGTGTTAAAAACAAGCAAAATTTATGTCTTCAACAGTGTTTTGGCACAAGTGTCTTCAGACAATGAAGAGTTGTTTGCTAGGTACTCTGGTTAATGAAGTGTCCTTTGATAATTAATTTGTCAGATTTAATTTATTATTTCATACTGGGGGAAAAAAAGAGAAAAATCTAATATTGAAAATCTGGCTTAAATGCAAAACTTGGCGGTGGCGGGAGTGTGCATGTGTTCAGGCAAATATAAGAATAGCCAAAATTAGATTAGTCCCTGTGTGTTGGTGTTGGGGGTTCCAGCCGGAGCCTGCTGGGCTCGGTGGATGTTCTGGTTCTGCGTTCAGCGGGGCAGGGGCTGGTCTGTGCTGTGTTGTAGCCGTTTGCTATATGTGCGACACCTGTTTGTCTTTGTGTAAGTTTTGCTTGGGGGTAATTGCGCCCTAGGGCTTGACCTCCCCACCTGCACAGCCTCAGCAATCAGTGGGCTTCTTCGTATGGAGAAGAGACCGTGTTTTCATTCCTTAGTCCCAAATATCTTGGAAACTCAGGTGTTTTGCAGGAAAACTATTCTTAAGTGAAAGTGAGCATTATCAGAAGCGGTTTGCTTTGCACTGGGCTGCTGTAGGGACCTGGCCCTCTGTGACCTGGAGCCAATACAAGGGAAAGATAAAAAATACCAGGGCAGTTAAGCAGTCATTGGTGGTTGCTGGAGTTTGTATCCTGATGACAAAATACTACTAATCTGTGAATTCTGATATTTTTGAGGAAAACAAACTGCAAAATGTAGCCAATGCAAGGGAGCTGTGAGAGCTTGGTGTTCAGAAGCTTCTCCCCTGAGCTCCCTGCACACACCATTTTCAGGAGTGTTAATTAGATGTTAACTAATGTGGAAGCTTATACTTTTCTATTTTTTTGTCTTTCCCCTCTGAGGCTTCTGTCTGCTGATGTGGGTATTAATAAGCCTCTGCTTAGCTGTTAGTTACTATGACACTATTAATAATGGCAGCCTGTTTCTATGGCAGACGTACAAAACTTCTTATGCATAAAGGTTGTTCAAAGGAAAAAAAAACCCCACTATATTTTCTGTTGGTAACAACACACAGGAAAGTGGTGATTAGAAGCTTCATGGATATAGTCACCCTGCTGCTTGTTGCTGAAGGCAGTTGGGTCTGTGCAATTTAACAAACGCTGCCCACCTGTGAGAGCTCTGTCTGGTTTTGGGCTCGTTGCCCACCCGGGAGCGCTCTGCTTGGTTTAGGGCTGTTCTTCAGACTCATCCAGGACATAGTTTCTAGCCATGTGAAAGAGCTAGTCCTTGTTGATGCACAAGGAGAACCAGAGTAGTTCAGAGGACTAACCTGGACTGTCTGAACTGTTGGTGGGGTGTGTCAGAGATGGGATGGATTGCAACTGCATGGATGCTCCCTTTGGAATGTTGCAATCTTTTGCAAAAAAATGGAAATTGCTGCTGTATATGACTTCAGGGGATTGTCAGCCATGTAAGAATTAAAATGCATATGTGCATATATCTACATCACTTTGATGTTTTCTAGGAGACTTGTTTTCCTGCTTACTTCATCTTCCAGCACCCTTCAGGTGTGCCATCGCTACTGATGTGCCAGCTGCATCGTGTTGTGTGCACAATACAAAACCTGAGGGTGGCCTCTAGTGTTTTGTTATGTTCTGTCATTAAATTTCATTAGGGTGATAGACAAGAAAAGAATTGTTGTGAGTTTAGTTTTGGTTTGTTTTTTTTCTCCTGCGTGTATTTACGCCTTTGCCCTCTGTTTCTAACAACCGCAGTGCTTTGCCTGGAGGAGGTGCTGCATGCCCTTAGTGTGCTGCTCCTGTTGGTAGGGTCAGTATGTGAGAAAAGGACTACATATTTTCTGGGACCCCTGAATGTTTCCTTTGGACTCTTTGTGAAGAGAAAAAAGAAAATAAATCTGGAAACGTCTCAGAGGGCTGCGAGACCGCGTTCTCCCGTCTTCCACCGCTAGATGGCAGGCTGCGTGTGGGAATGGCCCGCGGGGGCGCGGGGCCCCGCCAAGCCGGGGGTTAATTTGCGGAGAGGCAGAAGTAACGGAGCAATGACAGGCAGCTCGCTCGGAGAAAACCGGGTGAAAGGGACAAAAGCTGAGCAGACAATTAACTCTGAGGAGACGTCTGTGGCACATGCTGAACGGGCAGATAGCGGGGACGGGGCGCAGATGACAGGCATCAGACTGACAGCTCTCGGTTGGGTATATGACACAGGCAGCAGTGAATGTTTGCTATTAAAACATGAAAGAATGCTATGATTATTTTTTTTTTTAAATTTATTTTTAATGTGGCTGCTACAGGTACACAATAGCTGTCAAAGAACCGCAAAATTCAATTTTCGTTCAATATTCCAAATGGTTGTTATTGAGTGTGTTCCCTGAAGCACAGCAAAGAGACGTCAGTGGTGGTTTATGCACATCTTAAGAATGAAACTTATAAGTAGAAACAAAACTAGCGCCTGGGGAGCAGCCAGGCTCCCCCTCTGTGCCCCCCGTGGTAAGTGCAGATGTATTTGGTCTTATTTCAAGGAGGAATTGCTGCTTGTCCAACACTTACTTGAAAAAAAATCCTACCACTGTTCTGGGCCCTTCAACTCAAGCAGATGCTCCCACTGACTCCTTTGGGAGTGCTGCTAACCGAGCTCTGTCTCCCTGCGTACCTGGGCTCTGCTGCTGCCGATGCCTCCGGTGGGGTGGTATGCTGCCGCTGTCCCTGGAAGCAGTGTTTACTTGTCCTTAGTGCTTCTGCATCCATAGGGTTTTCTGTCGCTGGGAAGAAAGAAAGAGAAGTGGAGGGAAAAAGGTGGTGGTGGGGGGAGAAATCCCCAACCCCAAACAAAGCAAAGCCTCCCCACGCCCAACTCAACCCACATTCATTCACAAAGAAGTGCAATATCTTACTTAATCTTCCATTTTCTACTAAACATGGTATAATGATGCTGAGATCTTCAGCAGGAAGCCAGGAAAAGCACTGATGTCGTGAGAGTAACAGGAGCTTCAGCGAGCAAGGACCTCGTTGTTCAAGCCTGGTATATAAAGCCGATGAAAGAGTAATCTGTAACTGCTTTACTGTTCTCCTCGATACTCTTCCCACCTGTATTTGATGAAATATTGCACCCTCACTGGTACTGCTTCGTGTGTTTTGGATTAAAACCCCTCTGAGAGCAAGAGACAACTGTGCTCGGGGTTCCCTGATTGGGATGCAGTGGTAGGGAAGACGTGGAGGTCTTGGCTAATTGCCTTCAAGATGAGCAAGTTGGGTAATGAAAGGGGTATTGATCTGTGTACCAGTGAATGTTGCTCCTTTGAATTGAGGAGATTGATCTGTGATACTGAAGTCTCTTCAGCTTAAAGGCAATAAAGGAGTTTGCACGTTATTCCAAGGAATGTGACAAATCCCAGTTTTGCCAAATGGCTACAATTCTGCTAATCTGATGCAAAGACAAAAATAAATCTTTGATAGAGGTCTTATTTCATCGATATTTTATATCTTCCCTCTACTGGATATATTTTTGGCAACTTAATGACAGTCCTAAACTTAAATATCATGGGAAGATCAACCGACTACAGAAGACTTTTGAGTTTTGACTGCTTCTGTGCATACTTGTCATGAAAACAGCGTGATATACTCTTTCAGATGCCATTAAGAGGTCCGAAAAGGCATTGCATACTGTATCCATTGTAGGCAGCTGGATCAACAAAATCTTTGAAAAATATGGCTGCAGTATCAGTGGGACTTTTAACAGGCTTCGATAGTTTTATCACCCTTTGAAGAAAACACTAGCACTGTAGTTAATAAAGGAACAAGCAAATCCCCAGATTAACTTAAATGCAACAAAATCCAGTTTCCAATACAAAGAACTGAAATCGAACCTATTTGTATAAACATGATGCTCCTCTGAACCATGAATTCTTTTGAGGTGGCTAGTTAATCAAAATTCCTTAGAAATGAGGCGAATATAGCTGTTGTAGGAGAGCAAAGTGACAAGAAAACACCAGCAAATTCTTAAAAAGGAGTGCTGAAAGAATACCTTCAAATTACAGTGCGCTTGTGGAGGAACAGTTTCTGCAGGAGAAATTGAAGACCTAACTCTCCTTTCTGCCCCAGCAGTCAGGTTCCTAGTGATGTTATAGGTTTTGAGTGGGGATGCTATTAAAGAAAAAAAAAAAAAATTAAAATAACACATGTTTTCAAACATGTTAACTGTGAATTCATTGTTGGTTTTTTAATAGCATCATGTCATCAGACAAAACAAGGTAACCCATTGCATGCACACGGACTGTCCACCTGAGGTCTGTTTATCCTAGAAAGAATTAGAAGGTTTTTTCTGTTTCTGTCTCACCTCTAATTTTATCACACAACATCATCTTAGAAGCTCTTTCAGAGCAGTTATTGGGGTGAACTAGATTTTTTTTTAAAAAGTGTTGTAATAGAGATTGGTCTCTTTGCTTTAATTTTGGTTCTGGTTCTTCTGTCATTCCACACCTATGTGTGCGTGCACCGAAATACTGTCACTCTGTAAGTGATCTCTTCCACTGGCTCTGTACCCAAGGAGATGCATCCTTAGACCATTAAGGAAATCTTTTTTTATATTAAAAAACAAAACAAAAAAACCCTGTCATGTGTGTTGGCACAGCAGCTCCTTCCTTTTGCTGTTACCCCTGTACTGAGACTGCTGACCTGCAGCAGCCAGGAGAATATTCCTTAAATGAAAAGAGTGACTTCATTATATTCCTGGCAACTCAAAAGGGCTGCTCAACTGGCTGTACTGGAAAATTTCAGCTGCTATCCATCACTTTATTACTTTAATCCTACGCAGCTGATTTTTAAATGTTAACATCTAATATGGTTATCAAGCTATTGCTTCCTCTGGTTATGAAACCTTTCAAGTGAGGTCAGGCACGTTTGTTTAATCACCAATTTTATAACTGATCATTGATGTGACAGTGTTGAGTCTGGCTGCTGTGCTAACCAGTTATTTTAGTTTGGCATTCAGCTCATAACATACACTCAAATCAGTACTGTACTGTTTTACTTTTGGGTCTGTAATCCTGGGGGAGTTGTAGGGGGGGGAGGGGGGGGCAGGGAGAGATGAAGGAAATAATGAAAAAGAATATTAATTAAAACCTTAATTTGTTCATCAGAGTTTTGGGAAACACAGAAAATTTTACTCTGAATATATTCAGCAGAAGCAGTGCACGTCACTCTAAATATGGCTGCTGCAGTGATGCATGCTGTTATTAGTTAGTCGTTATACATAAAAACTAGAATGAAGACAGTTTAATTAAATGACTTTCCTATTCCATGCCTTTCTCCACAAGATGTGCATTCCAACAGAACAGGAGCCTCTGTGTGCATCTGTCAAAACACATAGTGCGTGGCTTGGCTTTCCATCTGCAAAACTTCTGAAAAATAAGAATTGATGTGTTTTTCCGTACGTATCTGTTATAGGCTGGTGAAACGTGTGGGAAAAGCACTACATGTTGGTTTCAGCAAGGGCTTGGATACTTTATTCTGACCATAAGAGTATAACTTATTTAATGTGCATTGCAATATACATCTGCATAACTGTACCACGGTAATGTGGTTTGAGTGACAGTAGATCTTTTACAGAGCATAAATGGCAATTCTGGTGGGAAAAATCCAGGAGATATACTGTGCAGGTACTAGGCTCTTTCACAAGGATGCACGTTACGAGGTTGGGAGGCTCATCCCTTGAGTACTCCTCATAACCGTTCAAGCTTTAAGAACGAGCTATCTCCATAAGGTGGGATCACTGCAACTGTGAAATATTTCAGTAGACCAAGTTTTGGTATAAGTACATATGGTATAAATAAGTCTAAATGGGACACAAAATGGTAGCTCAGGCAGTGGGTTTGTTTTAGGTCTGTAATGCAGGCAGAAACTTTCCACAGAAATGAGGCGTATATTTAAGAAGAAAGAATAAAAAGAAAATAAGTGTTTATTTTAGCTCAGAGACTGGCATGGTGGAGGAAAACCAGCACAAAGATTTAATGTGTGCGTGAAACCTAAAAATTAACGGATCAGATGTCTTGTCCAGGGTGTTTGAAATGCGAAGCTAAACGGCGCAGGTGGGGGTGGCGCTGAGACTGGCAGGAGTCCTGTCTCCAGGGGAAATGAGGTTTACACCGTGTATTATTTCTCAACTTCCAGCCTAAGAACAGACCTTCACCCAACAACCATTGAAGTAAATGGCATGGGTGGGAGGTGGGGAGGGAAGGGGGCAGAAGCGAAGCAGGCTTTATTGGAATGAACAGTTGGGAGTTGGAAAAGTAGTGGAAGGCTTGCTCGAATACCTTCACCTGGTTTGAATCCCCATCTGCTTAAAATCAACTGGTGTGAAAGGTATGTGGTGATAGATATGAGGCTGCAAGAGCCCTGCTGGAAAAGGAAGAAAGTCCCTGTAATCTTACCAAAAGCAGTTGCTGTGTATATTCTCCAAAATTTAATTCTAACATCTGCTTCTTCATAACCTTTCTGACATGAGCAATAAGTTCTGGCAGTAATTCCACACTGGACCTGTGTGAGACGATGGGGTGTGGTATATTTATACGAAGGTAGTTTCTAGTGAAGTTCATTTATTTGAGTGAATATGCTGTAGATTGCCATTAATGACATTATTTCTCAATAGCAAAACCTTTCACTGTTCTTCGCTCCAAACTTAAATGTTCCCCAAAGAATCAAACGAAGTAATGTAACATAATTTATGTCCTTATTTGAAGCTATGTCATCTAGTGTATAATTCCTATGAGCACCTCTTTTATTGAGAAGAATTGCTGCTATCAATGCCACTTTTATATTAGAATCTTTTTATATAAGCATACAATGCAAAGCTGGAAAGGAAAATGTATTATTTCTTTCAGTCACTCATCCCTGTAAACCCCAAAGACAAACAGCTGAAATTCTTGGGGGTGAGGCAGAAGCATTTATCACTCCAAATTCTGGTACGTAAAGCCCAGGAGATCAGACTGGTTTCTGAATGCTGAAAGACAACTGACATTATACTTCAGGGGAAAAAAAAAAAAAGAGGGGAAAAAAAAAAAGAGAAGGGTGGAATTTACTTGAGAGCTTTTACAGTGGAAAAACAGGGTGAAAAACATCATGTTACAGAAATAGAGAAGAGATGAGATTTATCTGGGATTACTTCTTTTAAAATCCTAGGTGAGCTGAAATCTTCCTTAAGAAATGGGTTAGGCCCTGTTACGTTTTATTTAATAACTCTCAGTATAATACAGCTCTGATACAGCAGCTCATATATAGGGACCTCAGGGCAATGGTGTTTCTTTTTAACTCGTTTTATACATACGAAAATTAATTAAGAAAAGGTGAAGATCGGTGGCAGCAAGTGTCAGAAATGGAGCCCTGCGGGTTTTTGGGTGCAGCTTCCCTAATCTTATGTAATTAGTATAAGCCACTTCATCTTGTAACGAAGAATTTAGTTCATTCTGGAGTCAATGTTTTTGTGGTGGATGCTGTCACTTGGTGGATGCCTTGCCCTAGGAGCCAGCCCGCACACTGAGGGGCTGGCAAGTGGTGGTCAGCGGGGGCAGGTGGAGGCTCAGCCTTCGTGGCTGCTGCTCCGCCAGCTAACCAGGGAATCCCTTGGGACCGTGGCACGGAGCAGAGCTGCTGAAGCACGTGCAGGTGGCAGCTGTGCGGAGCATACACGTGGGACATGAGGGAGAGTTTAAATAGTCCTATGCCCACAGCCTGTCCAAATAACAAATCCTTAAATTTTAAATTGCAGGATTTTTTTTTAACTTATAGCTTGGTAGGGTATCTTTTGGATGCTAGTGCTTATCTTCCCCTACAGTTTCCATGCAGTCCAAATGCATCCCTTAAGCTCTGTAACTTGGGGCACAGGATGCTCTATTTCTGGCTTTAACTGGAGAAAGATAAAGGGAGCTGCACAGTGTGTATTTGTCCTGTTAAAAGTGTAATGGTATTTGTTCATGTCTAAATTGCTTATTTAAAATAATTACTTTTAATAGTAATTTAAGACAAATACCTTTTCAGTTCATTTTCCTTTCTAAACATACTACATGAGGACCCCGGGTACTGAGGCAACACAGTACATACCCCAAAGCAGATGCTGCAGTGATCAGCATCGTATCTATACCTCGTAATTCCTTAATCTGATGCCAGTATTGATTAAAGAAAAATATGCTGATTTTGTGGTCCGTTAAGGGTCTGTGTTGAACTTTGTTAGCGGTGACCTGGAATATATGTGCGGCTTAGGGACAGGAATGGGACATTCTCTAATGCTACCTCCCAGTGGGTGGGTTTGGGGTTTTTTTTGGATGTCAGAATCCCGTGGGACTTTATGGATGCTTGAGATTCTCACTTTCTTCAAGAAATACTGTGCCCTGCATGGCATAAGCAGAATGCTGTGTGGGGCAGGAGGTACTCCTTGCTGCTGCCATGCTGGAGGCACATCCGTCTCCCAGGACATGTATGGATGTATTTCCCGTTAGTTACAGGATGAGACTATTTGTTATGTGGCTGGAAGATCACGTATAACCGTTGTGGTCAAGCATAGTCATTTGGGTTGGGCATAAATGGGATATTTATATGCTGGGACAAATGTTCATCTTCATTGTGAAACAATTAGAAAATACCTGCTCCAGCCTAAACAATTTTTTTAAACAGCCACAAAAATCTCGAAGAGATTGCATATGCGCGTGTCCTTGCTGAAAGAAGTGGCAAACTGTGAAGAGACATTTAATGGAATAACTCAAGTCTTCACAGCTATCATAATTCAAGTGAAAATATGGACAGCTTTTTATGACAAGACAGTTTAACTATTCACATTTCTTGGCGTACTTATCACCGCAGGGAATTTAACTATGTAACTCCAATTAATCTTTGAAAGATGCACATACATCTCCAAGAAGGTGGAGGCAAACAGATCCTTATTAGATGGGTTTGGGCCAGACTTTTCTTACGCAGTTTCAGTTCTCGAGTTGACGTGGTCCTCACTGACTTTTTTTCCTCTCCACTAACCGGAGTCCTCCCGCAGTGCACCTGCCTGGCCGCAGAGCCACCAGATTTCTAGAACTAAATTGCATTAACCCACAACCCAGCATTGAGATCTACGTTTGGCTTCTCTTTGGGTTAATTGCAAGATCTCACAGCTGCTGCTTTCTTTATTTTTAAAGCTGTGCTCTTCACTTTTCTGTGATTCAGATATTGTTCTTTGGGGAGGATATTTAGAAGCTGCTTTTGTTTCATAATGCAAGTCATGAATTATTAAGTGTTTTGGCTTTCCTGTGCCAGTGGACCTTTCTTTGATATGGTTAAACACCTGAGAGGTGAGCCCTGGGGCTTTCCTTATTGTGGGGTATAAAATATGGATTACTTCTTAAGGCATAAACCCCCCCTATCTTTGAAATGTGTTCAGTGAGAGAAGTGTGCAAGGTTACTGCAGCCCTAGGGCGACAGTAATGTATGTTCTGCACGCTACACAAGTTTGGCATTGTGGGGTTTTATAAATAAAAATCTGCAGCAAAACAGAGCACTGTACAGCACTTATCAGCGGGCAACTCTTACCAAGATCTCTGAGATACTGTGAACTTCATGAATTAATGCATCAAAATTAATACATCACTAAGGAGTCTAAAGCGTTGTAGTCGTTCAGTGGAGAGCTTTTTTTTATCTGAGAAGGGGTTAGGAGGACATCTTATAGGGATGGGGTTTGCTTCTCCTGCTCAGATGGGCCACAGATGGTGCAGGGTGGGTTGTGCTGATTTCTGGTGAGGTCCAGCGGAGCTACCCTGTTCAGCAGTCTGGTCATGGTTTGTCTTTCCTATGTGGGACCAATGCAATGCCAAACTACAAAACAATGCTGTATTTTTCATTATTTATACATTATCAATAAAAAGGCAGGAGTTGTTCTACTAATGCCAGTTGATTGAGCATGAAATCCTCAACTTCCCCTACTGAAAAACAGTAAACTTCTTAAAAAATGAGCCATGTTATGTTTGTTGCCATGCTGATCTCTCCTAGGAGATTATACTTTACCCTGGGTAAACATCTAGGTATGTAATGGAACCTCAAGGCAACCAAAACTTAGCAAACTCTGTAGGCTCTGCTTTAACAATCCCAGACAAATCCAGCGGCGAGGGGATCCTGCAGCTTCCCTTGGGCACGCAGCGTGGAAAGGCTGTCCCATGAAGCTCTACCTCTGAAAGGTAAATAAAACCAAGTTCTACGAAGCTTTTCCCGACTCTAAAATCTGTACAGCAATTAAAATCTATCCTGTTGGATGCTGGAGGGACCCCTACCTCTGCGGGGAGTGTTTGTTATGTGGAGGTGGGGAAACAACTCCTTCCTGAGAGGTCCTCTCTAAGCTGGGGTGGGTACTCCCTCAGGAGGGAATGATGCCAAGATCTGTTTCTTCTTCTGGAAGCTCTGCCTGGTCTCAAATTAATGAAAACTGCAGATCGTCCAAACCCAACTTCTGTTCTTCCATGGGAACCACCTTGTTTAATCTAGTTCGTGGACCTGCTTAGATTTGCTGTCCCTCCCTGGGGGAACAGAGGGATATGCAGCCTTTTTTATTATTTTAAAGCAAAGAGTGAGGGGTAAGGTTTAAGTGCTTCCCTTATTCTCTTTTACCTTGCTGTTTTCTGCCTTGCCGGATTTGTCCTGCTCAGTGGAAAAGGCTGTGTGAGAGAAGGATGTGTTGTTGTGATCATCAACAGAGTCATTTTTAGTGTCAGTCTCTGCCATAGCCCATACTGCTGTACAGCCCTTGAAAGAATGACTTTTTGCTTTTTTGGAACTGCGGCTTAGCCGCAGAATGACCTTACCTGAACTCTACTTTCCAGTGGATTTGGTGTTATTTTTCTGACTTTCATTGCATTGTTAACAAAAATCAAAAGTTATTAATGTACAGGGAAACTCTCTGTATTATTAATAATTTTCTGGCTTTGCTCTTAAACTTTGCCTCTGCATGTCCCAGTGTTAGAAGATGTGTCCTCAAGACTGATTCCTGAACAGCTAGTCAGTGTGCTTCAACTTGAAGAAAGGGCGTTTGTGTCCTTGCCCTGTGTTTCAGTGATGCCTGTGGTCTTTTCAAATCCCAGGCCAATATCTGAAGTACGGTACGAGATCTCTGCTCCTACCCTTCTCCCCTTGCTTCCCAACGTGTTAAGCATTTTGAGCCTGTGGTAGCTGTGGTTGTGACCCCAAATCCTTTCTTTGAGCTCTCTGGACAAACCTGTATTTTTCCAGGAAAGACTATGAAACTATTAAATTACACACTAGTACAGATGCTGTGTATCCTTGGTCCCTGGGGTGGCTGGGGTCGCAAGAAAGCCTTTGGAGAGCAGGCATGTATGTGCCAGGTAGTTGTGGACCCAGTTACTGTTGGTAAATTAAGTGCCAGATCTTTAATCATAATCACATGTCCAACTTCAGTTTAATTATTCATAGCTGCTGGAAGCAATCTTGAGATGACGTACACTTTCAGGAAAACACTGAAATGCGGTCCATATAGATGTGTGCCTAAATACCTTAGTAAGTGTTGGTCTTCAGAAATGTTCTGCACGCTTGGGGTCATGTGCCTAGCTGGATGGAGAGGCTGTTGAAAGAGAAACAAGAGGAAAAGGATTTAAGGTATTACTACAAGAAGGAATCTATCTAGTCCAGCGGTAGCTGGAGTGAATAGAACTTGACCAAAATTTTTGAAGAAAACAATATTAAATTCAGTTATTCTAGGTATTTTTGAAAGTGTTCCTTGGTGAAGGTGAGGTGGTGGTGGGTTGGTTTTCTAGGTCATTTGTTTATTTGTGTGGGGTGGTAGTGTTTTTCTTGTCAGTGGGTTTGGGTTTTGTTTTGGGGGGTTTGGGGTTGTTTGGGGGTTTTTTTGGTGCATTTGAAGAAATGATGTTTGTTTGGAATGAATTGGTTTTCAGTCATTTGAAACAGTCAGCTGCCAGTCCCTGGTGCATTTCTCCCACAGCAAATGGTAAATACAAACTGCAGCCCAGAAATGTGATTTAAAACTTTTGACACTGAGTGATTCCTCCCAAGAATGACCTGAAAAGCTAACAACTAAACCCCCACTCTAGATGGATGATGGAGAGGTTGAAGTACACCTCCCATAATGATGAAAACCTAAATCTGTTCTGTGTGCTGTATTGGAAAAAAGAAATGCGTTTAGGTCTGATTATTTTTAATGGTGTATCCTACAGGTACGTGGATGCCTGTGGTTGTGCTGCATATTGTTTTAACCCCACGGATACCCAGAGCACTGTATGTAGTGTTGAGATTCCATCCCAAGAAGACTGTGCATGTAGTAGCACGTTTTCACAGAGCAGCAGCAATGTGGGGAAATTGGGTCTCCACTAACTCTCTAGCAGAGCTATGACCTTTTTTTTGATATTTGAATTTGATAGCTTTTCTATAGATTTCTATCCTTTTATTTGCTGTTACCTTTGTGGAAAAATCCTGAGGGAATCTATTAAACTGAGTTCGGAGAGGAATGTCATCTTTTGCCAAACGTGTTTTGCTGTATTGTCAGAAAACAGGGTTATTTTGACAGTGGAATAATGGAGATAGCTATGATTTAAAGAACGGAAAGAATTCATGACAGGAGTGGAGATCTGTCCTTGTTGGGAGCCTGCACAGTGTACTTGGTCATGGGTATTGATTCAGCCCGTCAAAATGTGTTGTAGTAAATGCAGTTTATGCTCTGACCTTCAGCCAGGTCTCAGCTGGAATGGAAAAACATGGTACAGATACTTACAGATGGGTCTACTTATCACCTGCTCCAAGGAAATACGGGATAGATGTATGGATTCAAGCAGCCGTGCAGTCTGGAGGGGGAGGTGGCAGCAGGAAGGGCTTTCCAGTGGAAAAAAAACATATGGACGTGTCTGTTCTGTGGGCATTGCTGCAGATAAAAATGCAGAAAGAAAAAAAATCAGCCATAAAGCTCCTCAGATAAAAGAATTATAACTACTGGAAAACAAACAGCTCTCCCCTGCTCCCTTTTTCAATTTCATTATGATTTTTTCTTATTTTTAGGTGCTAGGTCTTTTTAATTTTATTTCTCTTTGGACCAATTCACAGGTATGGAAACTCATGTAGTTGCTTGCACACAGGTACATGGAGTCAAAATGGTGGTTTCTATCTATTGCTAGGGTTAAGGATATACATAAAGGAGCAGAGCAATGAAAAATATGACTGGTAGAAGGATAAGCCCAACTAAAAGTAAAGAAAGGAGCAGGCTGTGACAAAGGACTCTTATTTATTATTAGTTAATGAAAAGTAACCTGTTAACTAAGTGTTAATCAGAATGACCTAATGCAGAAGGGTGGGGAAGTCTATGAAGAGTCTTCACCTTACATCTTCATACTGTAATTATAACTCAATTAATCATATTAACAAGCCAATTATGTTACAGTGTATAGTGGTGAGTACAACCTTTGTGAGTGCTGAAAGCATTAAATGTATATAGTTTTGTGCATAATTGTATTGTATACCAGTATATGTAAATTGATGTTAGGTGTCAATGTGCCAATTGACTGTGCGATACCCTGATAGGCTGCAGTTGGTACGAATTTAGGATGGCTGTGTGTGTTCGAGGATGGCCAGGCTGTGACTCACACTGGACACCCTTTGAATTTGATTAAAAAACCTCTTGATCTTTGCTGGTGTGCTGGCTATGAAAACTTCACACATCTTTCAAAAGGGAGTGTAGAAAATCTGGTTTTTTTTAACCCAGACTGTTTTTCTACCTTTAAGCCAGGCTCCCCATATCATTCATTTGGTTGTAGACTGATGGAGTGGTATCTTGTTAGCACGGTATGGGTAAAGAAAAAAAAAATAAATGCAGCAGTAAGAAATGCCAGCATCTCCCTGTGGCTGTACGCTGTATATGTTATGAGACGCGTGCTTCGGCGTTGTGGTGCAGGAGGCTGGCATACAAAATCTTATGTTTTGAGGTGGAAAAACCCAGACACCTATCAGATTGAGTTCTTGGCTCAAATGGCTGGGAGGTTCAGTGTGTTAGTAAAGTGCAGTGACCTCAGGATGTGAATCCATTTACACACGGACCTTTAAGAGCGCATGAAGTGCTGATCTACGGTTTGCCCCGTGTAAATGTGAACGTTTATTAAAGTGGTCTGAGCTGTTGAACCCGTGGAGGAATAGTTGCAAATCCTACAGCACATCATAAGAATCATGTCTGCTCTTCTGTAGGGAAAAGTATGCAATAATTCAAAAAAGAAGAGGGTGAGAATGTGGAGAGATGGTTTTGTCCTATAGCCTGCAAATCCTGTGCGTTGTCGTAGTGTTTTTCTTTAAGCATCTCAAAAACAAAAGAAACAAAAAACAAACCAGGAACAAAAAAGCCCAAACCAACCACAAAACAGAACACCCCCCTTCCCCAAACCACCCCAAACCCACCCAAACAAAACCCTCAGCTTCTTCGGAAGCAAAAATGTAAATCCAGTCTCATGGCAAGAACAGAAAATGGCACATCAATTATTTGCCCTGACAAACTAATGAGAATAGGGAAAGGTACAATCTCATTACCAACTTAATCTTCTGGCGCTTCTTGGATGCAGTACAAGTGATTCTATCAATCTAGAAACAAAAGGATTATTTTTGGGCCAATTATTCAAGCTCAAATACTCTCGACATATGAAGTGGGTTGATCTAAAAACCCACGGCAGCAAAGCCATCTAAGGCGGACGGTATTCTGTTGGCAATATGTAATTTGTTTCTTTAATGAGATTATTTGTCATGCAAGTATGCATAGCCTTCTGCCAGGCGTGCGTGCCTTTGCTGCTGCCGTACAGTATTTGTACTGTCTCTGCTGACTCTCTTGGTACACAAACCAGCTGAACTATAGATGGCCCTTCTTATGAATTTACTTTCATAATTAGGCTCTCCTTACATCCCAGGGCTCCGGGTGATGCTGTGGAGATGAGGGTGCAGTGGATTCCTCCACAGCCCAGCTGCTGCACAGCTGTAATTCCTGACCCTGCTTGAAAAATACTGCCTGGTGCTATTTCCCGACATTTCCCTTTCCAGGCTGTAACTCCTGATGCAATGTAACTATGATTGATTAACCGAGGCAATGGGCATTTAAAGAAGCTATGTTGCTTATTTCTTTGTGCTGAAAACTTAAGAGTCTTAAAAAAACCAGCAAACACTTATGGGAAGCCTGTAAATGCATGTAGTCTCATTTATCCTGGCAACAGTATGATGTAAACAGTGGTGAATATACGAGTAATTTGAGGCATTTACATTTTTTTGGGGGGTGTATTCTTAAAAAGCTAAACAGAACTCTGTGGTTTTGGGCTCATCTGTCTCTCCTGAGCTGTATGGCCTGAAAGCAGCTCAAAAAAAGCGATGCTTTGCTGGCAGATGACTTGGGTGCTGTAGATCCAGGCAGACAGTGCTAAGCAGCTGTGATGGCAGGGCATCTTCGGTCCCCATCCCCTGCTGCCTGGCTGTCACCTCCTCGGTAGGACAGTGTCTCCTGGCTTCTCTGCTCATAGCCCTGCCCTTGCTGGAGGATGGGGGGTGCCTGCTGGTGCAGGTGGTTGTTTCTTTTCTTCTAGCACCAGTTTATCCCAGAGGAGTCCTGATAAAATCTACCTCTTTGTGTTGGTAACACAGGAGCCTGTATTTCCTTGGTATGTGTTAGCTTTTGTGATAATTTCATTTAGAAGTTGTGATTAAAAGAAAGCAACATTGGCATTTTTCATGAGGAAAGAGAAAATTCTAAATTGAGTTAAATTCCTTTTCAATAAAGTATATGTAAACACTTTCTGAAACACCAATATTAGCTTCAAAAGTTGGTGTATTTGAAGACCCTACGGACAAGGTGCTACTTGGCTGACTATAAAAATGATCATTTAAATTAGTTCCAGGCATAACTTTTTTTGCTTTCTTCTCTTTTGTCCAAACATTTCTGAAAACCATCAGAAATATATCTGCTGGGAATACACAGTTCTGACGATCCAGGCTGGTATGGGTGACAGTACAGTCATATTAGCATGAAATTTGGTTTGGGCTAATTAGCTCTAATGAGAAGGAGGGTTTGTTGTTTACCATGGGGGTTGACATCTGTGATGACTCTGGTACCCCAGTCAGGTCCTTCAGAGTCACCTTAAATGACTGTGAGGCCATCACTCAGCAGCTGAGCCTCCCAAAATGTCTATTTCTATATTTTATACATACATATATATATATGTAAGAAGTGCATAAATATGTAACCTACAAAATAAGGGTTTAGGCTTTTTGGAAAGCTTTCAGCTCTTAGCTAAGCTCCTGATCTGGTGACATCCTTTGTCCCCTTCTGAACAATTCACTGGGTGATCTGTAATGTGGGGTATGCTCTGGATCAGCCTATATTTTCCTTTTTTTCTTTTTTTTTTTGCATTCGCTAGGTGAGTTGTGGATGGAGGGAAGTGTAAACTACTTCCCTACTCTGACACACTGATGCAGATGTGGGAACAGCCCACTTACAGCTCACATCTCCGTTGCGCTGGCACTGAGCTAGGCAACCTTATTACTTAAATACTGTGGTATTTTTTCAGTGCTTGTTTAAACACCAACGTTACTTACATGCAGGGTTTGTGCTTAAGTAATTATTGCAGTAGTCCCACTGCACATCCAGTCAGTGCTGTGTCTTGAGTGTCCCATCACTAATGTGATGGAGAAGGGGAAGATGTTGGGCAAGGGAAACTGTTAATTGCAGAAGTCTCCTGCTGCTATGGCAATAAAATCCTCTTTTCTGTAATACATTTAGGGATTCTTGATGTTTGTCACTATACTAAGATCATACATATTTACTTACCTATCTGTCTTGAAGAAGCTTGCTGTGAAGGACCACACGCAGCTCTTCCAGGGAATGAGCCCTGTGACTGTATGTGAAAACTGCAGGTGGCAGAAACAAATAAGCAGTCAAAAAAAAAAAAAAGACTGCAAAGCCTTAAGCTAACATGACTTCAGCTTCAGGACCTTTTGAAGGGCTTTTCTGGAGCTCCTGCCAGCCTCCCAGTGAGCTTCTGAGCCAACCTCTTGCATCAAAGGAAACTCTGAATTTAGACTTCATCTCGAGAAAATAGATGCATGTGGAACGGGGGCTTGTATTCACTTGAATTGAGAGACAAAGATCAAACCAAATTAAGTATTTTTCAATACTGAATGAATAATCATATGTTATATTTAAATTTTTTTTAAAATGCAAAATATATAGGGTGTACACATCCCAACAGGGGAGGTGATGTTGCCCAGCTTCTGTTCTCAGAGTGCAACTTGATACTAAATGGGTACAATTTCGAATCTTAAGAGGTAGTAAAAACAATTCCTGGTTTAATTATTTATTCATTTATTTTTAAACAGGATTTGGCCACATGCCTTTGAATTATTTGGGAAAAATATTTAGCTCAAGGTGTTTCATTCTAGTGATTAGTCTATGTAGGCCTTGCCTTCTTGGTCTTGCACTTCTGTTTTCTTGTAATTACTGCTTGTAATCACGCCAACACAATTTAGCTAAAACCCTGGGGACTTCATGAAAAAAAAAAAACAAACAAAATTCTGCAAAGGCTGCCCAGCTGAGATATGTGACTGACTGGAAGAGTGACCATTTCTGGTTTGGTCAGAGGCTTTTGGGTATCTCCAGAAATGGGAAGTTGTCCATGCTGCTGGCTGGGGAGTGCAGCTGGTCGGTGGGAAAGGGTTTCAGATGCAGCAGTGGAGTTGTATAAGAAAGATCATAAATGAAAATATAAGGACTACAAGGTCAGTGTGACTCTATTTTCTCTGTCATAGTTTGAGTGTCTTCTAAATACTTTCTGCACTCTATCCTCCTCAGCAATTTAGTCAATACGGGGAGTTGTTTGCATTAGCTATAGGAGATTTTGGGGAGCACCTTTCCAGTTTGGGACAGATTTGGACCCTATCTAACTTTTATGTATTTTTCCTTGTGCATTGCTAAAGCAAACAGTCATTGTGTGTGTGAGGTTAAATTCTTTCCTGTTTTTTTAAAGAATAATCATCCTTACCGAAGCAGAGGTGGCAGCAGGCTGGAAGGACAGCTGAAGCATGTCAGTCATGGTAGTAATGAATAAGGCCCCTCGCCTGCTGGGTGACCCATGCCCACAGGTCACCCTTCCACTTGCACCTCTGTGCTACTCAGCAGGATTTTAGCTGCTGCCAGCTTCTCTGGTTTCTCTCTGCCTAGTCTGAGTTTCCCCGGTGGTGGGTAGAGATTTACAGTGTCAGCTGAAACAGATTGGGGGGGCAGGGGGCACATGAAACATGGCAAAATTTCAGCTTCACGTGATGGTCAAAGTGGAGCAAAACACTGAAGAAGCACCAATGGATGCTTGGTTTTGCTGTGCCAATTGCAATACACCACCTGCTTGGCTTGTCTTTGTGCATGGGAGACAAATATCACATTCCACTACAAAGAAATTGTGTTTAAAAAAAAAAACTAGGTTGAGAATATGGCCATACTTAATAACCGACAACTGAATTTTTTTTTTCCTGGATTCTTTAAACTACTTTTAAACTAATTGGATTGGGTGCAAATTAAGAGCTGGCTAAAATACAGTCCTAAAGCAGAACAGTTTGGTTTTTTTTTCCTGGCAAAGCAAATTCTACTGAAAAACATTAATTTTCTACTTGAAAAGCCTTGTCCTGCAGGTCAGGTCGGTTTTTAAGAAGTCCTTAGCCACTTCACCAGTACCAGCATATTAATCACATAGCATACCCAAACTGTAAAATATCACTGATGATGAAATCCAGTGCAAACGCAGAGAGTTTATCTATTTGCTCACTTTTTTAACAGTATGAGATAGTGCTGAGATCCTGTCCGTGCTGCTGCCCAAAACATGGATGTGTCAGGATTGGAAGGGACTTGTACTCAACAGCACAGGAATTCAAGCAAATGGCAAAAATCTAATTGCTGGGATAGTCCACAGGGGTGGAAGGTGAAGCACCAAACTATATTATAAGATACAGGAGCATTTGCTCGAATGTTATCTATCAGGCAAATACTAGTTGATGTCATGACAGTAACATCAGCTGGTGCATCTGTAAGGAAAGCAATGTGTGGATTGGTGTAATGATTTAGGCAGTAGATGTGTTACAGCAGTAACATGTGGGTTTCATGAAGGGCAGAGCTCAGTTTTCATTCAGAAATTTGGCTGCTTTCAAAAAGCGAAAAAAAAAGGGAGTGAGAAAGCAGTGAAAATAAAACAAGATCAAAAAGATCCTACCACTCTCCCAGACCCCAAAGACCATGAACAAGCAAGGGTACAAACCCAAAACCCTGGACCGTAATGTTTAAAGTCTATTGTATGAGACCGATGCACAATGCAAATGGTCCCTCAGGGCAAGGCTTACAGCATCCTTCCTACGGGCATTCGAAAAGCAGGACACAGGTGAATGGCTGTGTATCCCGCTTGCACAGCCGTCGGGATATCAGTGCATCTGGTGCCTCTGCAGCGTGGCCAGGGCCACCCCGGCACACTACCAGGAGCATACCAAGGGTGCAGAGGAGCAGCCTGTGTTCCAACCAGCTTTCTTGGGATCTGCAGAGCCACCACGACAGTCATCTAAACCTGAAACGTGCCCTCCTTGCCGAGAGAGTAGTTCAGGGAGAAGAAACTGTGATCATCACTCCTGCACTGCAGTTGCTGCTCAGGTTTCACGTCCCCTCTGTAAGATTTTTGGTTTTCTACCCTCAACATCACAACTGAGGCAGCATCGCAAAGTTATGGCAAGCAGAGGGAGAGTTAACGTTTACTGGTGGTGCCTGCTCTATGACAGTTTTAAAGTATCTGCTCTTAAAATCCTGAGCCAAGATAAGATCCTTGAATAGCTTGTTAAAACTTCAGTTCTTAGAGACTATATGCAGTCAAGAATAACACTCCCTTTAACGCCGGAGCAGTTAATAACAAGCACGGCTCGCTCACCTAGCGGGAGAGGTGAGACAGCCTGAAACATTTTGTTATTGTCTGCAGTAGCATAAGCAGGCACAGAGAGCCAGCCCCATCCCGCGGTCCCCACGTGCCTCTGGAAGTGTGGGTGCTGCAGCATTCCAAGACAAACTACGTGATTGTTATGCTTTACTTGGCCAGTGTTGTGCCTTACCTAGAATACTGTGTCTAATTTTGGTGGTCCTCTGTTCAAGAGAATGGAGAAACTAAAGAAGGACCAGCGGAGAGCCACCGGGGTGATTAGAGGGTTTGAGAATTCAGCACATGAAGAAGGGGTTAAGAAGTTGGGCTTTTTCAGCTTAAGGGAAAGAAGACTCGGGTAATCTAGTCTTCCAGTATCCAAAATGTAGTTGTGAGGAAGATGAAGTGCATCCCTTCATAAGGATGCAATGTGGTAGGATCAGAGGCAACAGGTACAAATTGCTTCAGGGAAAATTCTGTGAGGTTAGAAGAAGAGGAGGGGAAAAAAGAAAGAAAAAAGAATAATTAAACATTGGAATAAATTACCCAGAGAAGTGGAGGACTGTTTCTTGCTGGAAGTGTTCAGGACTTGGCTGGACATGAACCTGGGTGACATAATTTACAGTAGTGCCTTCAGCAGGAAGGTGGACAAAGTGATCTGCAGAGGTCCCTTCAGTGTAGCCTTTTCTGCAGTCCCACAGTTCTGTACTCTGGGGCCACCCAGAAGGGTGTTTTACAGCACAGGAGGTTTTTCTTTCCTTTTACCCCTCTTCACAGTCAAATGTTCTCATAAGAATCAGGTTAAAAGCAGTTCAGTGTGGCAGCCTGCTGACTGAGAGGTGGTTTTCTGTGCATTAAAATGCTGAAGAAATTTAAAATACAGCACATAGTTTTCCAAAACAAGCCACCCTTAGGCTTCTGCTTGAGGAGTTTGATACCAGAACCCTATTTCAAAGTTGCTTCAGCTGCATTACGGATGTATCATCAGAAAACGACCCTGCCTATGTATGGCTGCCCGTGGTGAGCGGCCGTCACATGGGCTGGGGCGGCTGAGAGCCTCCAGCCTTTGTGTCTGCTAGGTCTGCAACAGGCACGTTAAACATCGAGCAACGTATTTTTTCATTTTTGTACGTGAGACTGTGATGTCTGGAAACACAAGAGTTGTTATGAATTGAGATACGTTTTTTTTCCTCTGCTTTTGGTAGGAATATAGGTGCTGTTTTCAGTTTTGCTGGAATCCCCTCACTCGTGTTTTTCTTTGGGTTTTTTTTGGGGTGTGTGTTTTTGTTTTGTTGGGGTTTTTTTCCTCCCCTACAAATGGCATGGGTAATCAGTACTGTGCATTTGAATTACTCTGGAATTAAATTTCAAGTGGAACAGCATGGTAGCTATTTCATTATCTCTGAATTTATTCCAGAATTATGAAACGACATTTTCAAATTTCATTTTCTTGTGTAGCTGCTTGAGATAGTTCATATTGTATCTTGGCCTGTCATATACAAGTGCTGTTTTAATATATTAATTTGAGGAAGCGGGCTCTGAAAGTTTCTACATTTGGTCACGAATACATATATATTTGCATACCTTAACTAGAACAAATGGATGTCAACGCCTGGTCTTGGATTTTCAAAGGAGCTCGGGAAGTTGCTTTTCTCTTTGAATGTCCTAAACTTCAGAGAAAATATCAATTTCTTGCAGTGACTCTGTAGTTTCATAACCATCAAGAAGAAATATTGATTATGTAGTAACTCAATTTCAGTGGCTATCTGTCCCTTTTTAGCCCATCTCCTTGTAGTTATCTTGAGGACTTTGTTCTCTGCTGTTGTGTCCTAAGTTCGTCAGTTCTCCTTAAGTAATATTTCTGAAATTTTGTACTTTCTAAACAAACGGTCAGCATCCTTGCCTGCTATCTTGACTGTTGTGACTTCATTCAGTCTCCATCCTTTATCTCTTAGATTTCCTTCTAGTCCTCTTTGAAGCTGCTAAGGTCATTGCTGTTGCCTCTGGCAGTGACAGCCCCATCAATTTTGTATCCCTTCACTGGTCCCCTTTCTTCCTACCGCATAAAGATAAACCTTTATTTTTATTTCTGCAGACTTTCTGTTTTCTGTCTGGTGTTGCCTCTTATTGCATTGCCCTCTTGCTGTTGGCTCCAAGTGCTTTAGTGCTTTCTTCATGTGAGTGGTTCCAGACCCACTGCACAGGTTTCCATGTCCATCATTCCCTTGGAAGCACAGTGCTTCCCTCTTCTGCAGGGGTCATAGCTTGGTTATGCAATCAGAAAAATGCAATAATTAAGATGATTGACAAGACTGAGTTAGCTCTCCCTGAGGTGAGCACAGCCAGCCTCCCACCTCTCCAGCCAGATGATGTGCGCTGGGGAATTGCACGGTCCCATCGTGCCTCCTCTCTGATGTGCCCAGAGGACATGCTGTCCTCTGCAAGCACAAGGAAGATACCAAGGAACACTTGGTGGTGGTGTCGGCAGCCCTGCCTCTCCCGGCGAGGTGCCCGTGTCCGCCCTGCCAGAAGGGCCAGGCTTCCTTTTGCACCAAAGGAAGCCGGACAGCTAAGTCAATCCCTTCAGCGCACCTTTACTATGCGAGGTTAAGTTTTGTCTTCCTATCATTAATTTTCTGCTGGTTTTGTTGAAACACTTCTGTGCCCCAGCCCAGTTCCATTCTTCCTGATGAGTTTGCTGTTCTGACAGCACACCCTGTTACGGGTTTCTTCGGCTTCTCATCTCGCTTATTCCAAAAAAGCTATTTATTCCAATAAAGCCATTAGTTTCATCTCAGCTACTTGAAAATGACCCCAGCTCTTGTGACTGATGTGGAGTTTGGAAAGTTACGGCTTGCAAAACGCTGAACTTTTTGGGAGATGAGTGCTGCCGTCTTTGTGACTCATTCCCTCTAGGCACAACATAAAGCCTCTCCATGTGAAAGAATCCACCCCTCTTATTTTTACTGCTCACACTAAAGGCACCTACTGCTCTCTCCAGCACAGCATACAGTCTTCTCAACAGCCTGGGGGACGTGTTTAGTCAACGTGCGCCTGCTTTGAACAGAGACCCAATTTCTTAACCTGTTTCCAAGGACAAAGGGTTGCTTGCAATGTCTGAGTAACGCTTAAGTGAGCAATCTGGTTTGTCCAAATAACCAAGTGTATAAATAACTTTTTAAAAGAGTTGCATGGCATAAAATAAAATGTAGTCATTGCAAGATAATTAACATCACTTGAATATTATAGTGTGCAAAGGTGCATTTGATCCTGTTCCTATAAAGACCTGATTATATTATGGTAATGAGAGTCTTCTGAGATGCATTGTTGTTACGAGAACTTCTTTTGAATTCAGCACAGGAATAATTCACTTCCTTTGATCAGAAGAAATGCCAATTACTTTCATATTTGAGCTCTGAGATCATATAAACAAGTCCAGTCCTTTCAATAGTGAATGGCTAACACAAAAAAGTAATTAAAGTACTTCAATAGCATTAATCGTAAAGCATATGTAGAGACTAACAACAAAGTACAGAATCTTACCCAACTTCCTGTTATTCTCTAGGTTAATAAAAGATATTTTTACATCGGCTTGTTAGTAGTATGTATACTCAAAACGCTTTCCTCCCTGGCAATGTCAGATATTCATCCTTTTCCACCTTGTCTAAAAGGAGAAAGGTGTCTCTGCGGAATTCAACTAGTGGGAAACCTATTAAAAATATCCAGGGATCTTAGGAGGGTCTCCATGGAAGGACATCTCCTGTGAGTTGTCTTCCTACTGAATAAGGAAACTGGGCAGAAAGGTCAACTGGGCTGTTATAAAAGTGAATGCAAAACAGCTGCAAGCTTGTGTCATCAGCTACCTCGCTTCACTTCCCAGAAGAAGAGCCCGGTAGGAGGACATCGCCGTGTTCTTGGCCTGTGTGCAGAATGCGAGAAACTCTGTAATGCGGTTCTAGGGAAACTGAGGCGTGCGTGTTTCTAAAGTTTGTTTTTCTATCAGCTAATAATAAATGGGTTAATTTAGGGTAAACAGTTTATATAGGTCCAGACTGGTAGGAATTAGGCTACCAAGAACTCATTTGACCTACCTGAGGATGGAAAGCTTTTACAGCTCCTTACACTGGCTTAGAAGGATGTTCCTGTGTAGCCTAAGAACTATTGGTATTGTGCGTGAAGAGGAGTGGTTTAATTAGGGAAGACGGAGGATCTGCTTGCTTCTCTGTTCCTTAGTCCCACCACAAGCGCAAGGGGGCAGGAGAGGTGGGCTTGGGTTTTGGCTGTGATCTTGGTGAGCAAGGATCCCCAGCTCTCGTTCACTGCTGCGACACTGCTTTAGCAAAGTGGCTAAAATGGGCATCATGGCTGGAGAAGTTACTGCAGAAGAAGGGCAGGAAGTTACACCGTGGTTGATGGGTACCAAATACGAGTAAGTTGATCTGTAATGTAGTAACTTCACTGTGCAAATTACTAAAGAAAGTCCTTCCTAAAAAGAAATAACTTGAATGCTAGTAGCTACCTGTTTTTAGGGCAATTTTGTAATTTAGATGTACACACAGTGACTAAAATTTTTGTCTCTGATCAAAGCTGAATGTCAAGAAAACAGGGAAAATGTTCGCTCTTCCCCCCTGCAAAGCACTAGAGATGTATGTGGGTTCGGTGCCAGCATGTAACTCTGCTGAACAACTTTTCGTTCAAGGCACAGCAATGTGTAGGGACTTTTTTTAATGCTTAGTATGCAAGTACACAGACAGAACTGGCTAACTGGGCTGTAGTGGGAAGGATCCTGGTATGAGATATCCATGGTGAAACAAGGCAAAAACAGGACTCAGTTGTTATTCAAATGCAATTGTTTTAGTGCTGTGCAACACAGGGTTTGCACAATGCATCTATCTCAGCAAGCACACGTTGCTTTGTGTCACCAGCCAAAATTTTCATGGTCTGCTTCAACAGACATACTTACAGAATAATAAACAAGGTTTTTGTATGTGTGACTGCAGCAAATACTTGTTGAAGGTAACTGCTGTATTTCTTTCAGAAGTCCTGCCAACTTTAATTAACTAAGGTTTATTCTGAAATGCAGCGAGATTAGGAACTTGTTTGCAATCTATTTGCATTGTAATACACAAATCAGAACATTGTTCTCCTCGTGTCTTACTGACTGCAAAACCTGTCATCTGGCTTTCCACAAGTGAATTTGAACTCTGGCCATATTCTCTGCTCCATTTAGCTTCTGCTTTTTTATCATAGGATTGGGGACACTCGCTATTTTTGAACAGTTGGGGAGATGACGATTGCTTGCCAGGCTGCATGCACTTGTCAGCCCTAACAGCCATCAAGTTCTTACTGTTTCTTCTCAGATATACTTGTGCCATATTTCAAAGTTTTTTCACATCACCTTCTTCTCATATCTCCTGTCTCCGAACACTCGGTGTCTCTGGTTCAGGGACTAGGCTCTGATCTCCTCGAGGCAGAAGTTGCCTCGGACCGCTGACCATCGCGGCGCAGTGCCTAGCACTGGGGGGGATTGCCCCTGGGCTGCGTCTGTGAGTGCACGCTGGGTGTGTGCACTCTGCTGTAATTACCCAACAGCTGTATAAACACACATGTACGTGCCTTCGGTGGGTCTTCCATAAAGCTCAAGAACAAGTTCTTACAATATTTCACTATTGATCCTCTTATCTGCAGACCTGAAACACATTAGGACAGTCAGCAAGGCTTCGGCAGAGATGCTGCTGCACCTTCTTCTCCTGTTTCAACCCCTACTTGCTCCAATTTTAAGCAGATTGCTGAGAGCAAAGTTTTGGGGTTAATGAAACAGCAAAACACATCGGCACTGGCAGTGCAACTGGCCAAAATGCTGGTTCCCCCCCTGGCTGGGACAAAGGTTGATGCGGTTGTGCTATAGTGGAAAAAAGCCGCTGTAGTGCTGGGGAGAGAAGGGAAAACACTGTGGTAATGGAAATGAAGGATAAATAAATGTTACTACTAAGTTCATTAGGTGATTATGCTGAATTGTTTTGGACATGATCTGCTTTTTTTCAGGGGAAGGGAGAAGCAAAGTTCTCGATGCCACTGCCATAAAATGCCTTGTGCAATTTTTATCGTAGTCCAATTCACTTCTAATGTTAATATATTTTGACTCATCACTTCAGATTTCAGTGCCATATGTATTACTGAAAACCATAATTATCTTTATGAAAATGTTTTCATAACAACAGGCCAGTCTCATGGAGGAAAAAACGATCATGTGCTGTCACAACCTCCCTGCTGGTACTGAGAGCTGCGTTTACTTGTTCTCCGTGCTCACATCATGGAAAAAGGGAGTTTTACCTTGTGCCCCTTCAATAAAGTGTTTAACCCTCTGCTGACCCCTTGGTGCAATGTTGCCATCCTCCCACCCCTGGGAAGAGCAGGGCTGCCCCGTGCAATCTGCAATCTGCTGGGAGGAGGCGAGTCGTGGCCGAAATAGTGCTGGCAAGGTGGCCTTCGGCCCCGGGTTTACGGCAGGGCGCTCGCCCTCGCTGCCGCTGCTGCTGCAAGCTGGCTCGGGTCAAGTGCAGCACTTAACCAGAGGAGAGCCTGGCTGGCGGGGAGCCTGCCTGCAGCCACGGGAGTGGTCCTGCCGCAGCGATAAAAGCTCTCAGAGCGTGGTTACTCCGTGTAGGTGGAAATGGAGATCTCAAGATTACTTGAAAAACAAATATTTCTTGCCTGGGAAGGCAAGAGATAGCAGACTGGCAAAGTAGCCACCTGCTTGTGCTCTTGCTTGAAATATAACTTAAGTGTCCTCTCATGTCATGCATGTTTTGAGCTACTGCCAGGTATCAAATACTAACGTTATTTTGTATAATGGGGGCCTTTACTGGTCCTTCAGAGGAAAATAGAGCTATAATCATTGCCTGAAGGGGTTTAAAATTTCAAGAAGTTTTGCTCGATCGTTCTGTGAGGTTTTTCTTTGAAAGGAGCCCTGCCGCAGGGGAGCCTGCCCTCCTCTCCATAGGCAGGCGTGTGTAACTCCTCCTGACACTAATGGGAGCTGTGCCTGCATGAGGACCCCATAATAGATTCCATATAAGAAAGCTCAGCTTTAAGAATATGAAATGCAACGGGGAAAAAGATAAAATCACAGAAGGCCTCGTTCTGATCTTACCTGACATCAATTTTAAAGTGATGGAAAGTCAGTTTCCCACAGATTCACTCCCGCGAGTGAGCCTCGTGTTAAGCCGATTGTTTCTCGGATTTCATTTTTTCTTTCCTGCAGTCCAGCTTCCCCACTCTGTGCTCAAAGGCTGTGCAGTCCTCCTGGTTCATCATCCAAACGGGAGCTGTGGGCAGGCTGTCACCCCCTCTGTAGCTTCTCTGCCCGCTCGTGCCGGGACACCATCCGTCAAGCGACCGGGTTGGAGGGAAGCAGGGTAACGGAGCTTCCAACCCGAAACACCTCACGGTGCTGAACGAGACTGGCTTCTCGCTCCTGGTTTTTCTGCCTCATTGCTAAGTCAAAGCTTGCTGTCTGTTTGCACGGCGCTGGAGGAGGTGGGCTTTGGCGCTGTGACTTTCTGTGCCCAAGGGGCTGGAAATAGTAGCGAGGGCAGCAAGGTATGGGTCTGCTCAAACCTTGGGAGAAAATGTCTCGTGTCGCTCAGCCATCCCTGTGCTAGCTGGTCTAGGAGGAGATCAGAAATTCAGGGTTGGAAGATGCTCATCCAGAGGCACCTGGAAAAAATGGCAGTTTTGCTTTTATTTATTTTTATTAACTACTACTGAGTTATGAAACAGCCTCTACTTTATCATATGTGATCCACAACCTGAGAAGCATATGTATGCTGTCCTTTTCCCTGAATAAGGAATAGCAATGCCTTTGTGTTGTGGTGGTGCCATTCAGGAATGTTTCATCTGGGGTAAAATTTAGAGGTCCTCATTTGTACTTTGTGACTGGAACACATACTCTAGGGAAAGCTGGTTGATGTATTTATGAAAGGTAGAAGACAAAAGCACGAGAAAGTGAAAAAGCAACTTTGCTGGTAGCTCTTTTGCAGTTGTTGAACATCAGTAAGTTAATGGTACAAGACTTGTAGAAGGTAAGCATGTAAAGGAACCCTTTCCTTCCTACCCAAACAAAAAAAACTAACCAAAAAAAAGGCTACTCCTCTTTGAGTTTTGAAAATATGTTGTATATGAACGAAGCATGACTGATCTATCCTGAGTGATGTTAAGTAAAAGTACCAGTGCATTCAAAGTTTAATTTATCTAGTTTGAAAAGTGTGTGGACCCTACTTGAAGCTGTTCTGCTTCAAGGAACAGTCAGTGATTCTGTACAAGACGGAATGAAATGATGAATAGTTCTGTAAACATCCCTGATCATGCTGCGCAAACATGCAAACACTCATGGATTGCCTTGGTGGAGGATAAATACAAGCTCCTCGGAGCTGGGCTTAGGAAATGCTGTATGCAGATTGCATGCCATGGGGAAGCAAAGCTCCTGTCAAGAAAAAGGCGAAGTTAATTACTAGTACTTTTTTTTTTTTTTTGAGAATGTTTTGAATTTCTAACCCTGACTTTTAGACGTATAACTTAAAACCAAGCCTGCTTTGGTCCTTTTTCATGTTATTATTTGCTTTATGGGGTTAATGTCACTCACTCATTTTTACACTGCTTGACAGTGAACTCATGTTTAATATGGATACTTTTTAATTTTATTCTTTTGATTTTTCCTTTTGATAGCACACCTTGGAATAGTTCTTTGCTATGAACCTTAATTGTAATCATGTTTTGAAAACTGCCTTTATATTATTTAAGCAATCTTGGCAGAATAAAAAATGGACATTGAGATTTGTCCTTAATGGGGCTGTTTTCTGCGGGGGCTGTTTGAGATATAAACATGCCAGGCTTCGCTTCCCAGTTTCTAAACCAAGACTTCCAGGTGTGTCAGGATTACACGTGGGATATTAGAAGATTTACTGTGTTTGTACTATCAAGATATGAAGTCACAGTAATGTAGGCATTTGATGTAATGCACCGTACTATGCGCGCTCTAATAGAGGTCATTATAATGCATGTTTTGAAAGTAGGGTTATTGATGAGCAGCCGCTTCGCAGAACCCAGATTGCCTTTCCAGTGTGCTTTCTGCTCATAAGTTGTTTTCTCTGTGGGAAATAAATTGTTTTCACTGTGGGAAATGTTAGTTGTTTACTAATAAGTTGTTTTCTCTGTGGGAATAGATTTTGAATGTTAAGATAGAAGACGGTACTTTTCTTTGTGCTGTTGAAGGAAATACAATATGCCTCAAGTTCTTGAGCTATTGGGACTTTTTAAACAGAAGATTTATAATGTTTTGTGTCACCCTTGCACCTAGCATACTTTTAAGGATACGTGGGGAACTGTATCTTAAGAGCCCCTCAGAACTAGGGGTTTGTGTTGCGGTCAAGCCTGAGCTGTGCAGGCTGACTATAAATGAGGTCTGCTGTTGATGGTAGGTGAGGGTGGGTTTCGCTGCAGCTTGTACTCTGCCGCATCTCTTCCAGCGTGAATAATCTGTTCGTGTTTGTAGGTGTTGCCTAGTCCTGAGACACATACCCACGCAGTGCAGCTAAATACAGCGTGTGGTTATTTCCTTCACAACAAGTCCACCTGGACTCATTAAAAAACAACCAGAATCCCCCCTGTGTGGTGATGTGAGCGCTGGATAGACATTTACTTCTGGAGGGGTTTGGCACTGACTGTCAGAACAAGCACTGGCTGGAATATATTCAGTGGAGCAAGTGTTTCATGGCTAGAAAAAAGTAATTGAGGGGGAAAATATTCAGAAGTTTGTTCACTTCCAATATTTTTCTTCCAAATTTACTTCAGTAGGTTAAAGTAACTTTTTGATGACGCTTTATGCAAGGGAACAGAAAATCATCCCAGAGTTTCTCGGTCTTTAATGAAACAAAATGTTTGAGAAAAGTTGTTCAGAAGATTTTGTGGAAAGTGCTGCCAGGGTTTGTGTCTCTTCTGCCACGAGAGGAAAGCATGCAGCTACTTGTGGGAATACGAAATGAAAGTCAGCTCTTCTCTGAGGGAGTCCGCTCTAGTCCTAAGCATGCTAATTGGGTGCATATGTCCCATCATCGGTATCCTTCCATCTTATATCCTTTAATATTTTAGAAGTTGTCTTGCTGAGCTGCAAGGTCATTCCAAAAGCTTTACTTGGTCCTGCAGAGGCAGATCATGTTGAAGTAGTCATGATGGAGTAGCATCAGATCATGTTGGTCATCCCAGACTGTACCTGTCCCAAGTCTAACACTGTAGATAAGAAGCCTCTGAACTTAACATTAATATTTCTGTGACTGAGTCCCTTCACACCCAAAGAAATAACTTGGACGGCTTGAAACTTGCTCTAGATTAATAAACTAGGTAAACCAACAGGAGAGTGTGTTAAGATTTGACTGCTTGACATGTCCTATTTAAAAATAATAATAATTTATATATATTAAATAATCTTCAGAGAGGGTGTAGCAGCATCGCTGGATTCAGATGACGTTTGTTCCATCTCCGTACAGCTTGCTATGGTAAATACAGATGGAAAGAAGACGTGCCAGCTTTAGCAAAGCCAAGCCTACCAGCGCACATCGGTGATGAAATGCAAGTGGGAAGAGTATGGGTGACTTCACTCAAGTAAATTAACCCAGACTGATGTACGTGGCAAGTGAGTGGAATAAAACTGATCTCATTGAGGCAAATTAAAGATATGTTCCTCTCCAATATATGGCTGAAACAGATGGCATATGAGTGATGAAGAAGACTTTCAAAAATAATAAGAAAAAAAAAATTATGAATGACGTCGCTAAGGTTCATACAAAAGAGATATAAGGAAGTAGATCAATGGGGAATAAGCAAGGCAAAGTCTACAAATAGCAAAGGTTAGGTCATAGACAACTTTACCACCAAAAAAAAGATGTTGTGATTAAAAAATAAATTTAAGAAGGAGTCATATGTAGTGAAGTTAAAAAGACGCAGAAACCCTAATTATAGAAGTAACAGTTTTAAAACTTTCCTCTCTTCCTTTGAATAAGTCAGGCTTGAAGGAATAAACCTATAATCCAAGCAGCAAATCGGTGCAGAAAATAACTTACTGCTCTACAGAATGTCAGGGGAAGTACTGGTGCTAACAGCCGTGGGTTCAGCGAGTGCTGCATACATCAAAACCACAGACAGCATCTGCGGGCACGGGAGCATAGGACCTAGAAGCAGAAATGCCAGGCGGGTCAGGCTGGTGCTCACCAGTTTGGCTGGGGCTATAAATCACAGCTTCGGTAAAAAGGGGACAGACAGCAATGAATGAAATCTTGCTATAGTTAGAAGCGGAAGTCTTTAATCTGTTATTAAAAAATAGTATTCTGCAGTTGGGGTGAGCAAACTGCACGTTTGAATGGTTTATGAATCATATATTGGTCTTTTAAGGGAAATTTTGAGTGGAAAAAGTGCTGTGGAGTGGCTGGGAAGGAGCAGTAAGGAGGCATGGCTGTAGCTGGGGGCAGTCTGCCTGGTCGGTTCCGTGTGGTCCTGAAGCTGCAGCTATCAGAAATATCATGTTGTTTTGACTTTTATTAAATGTGGGGAGACTGAACACCTCTAAGGATGGAGATTTTGCCTAATATAATTTATATCAAAACCTCTTAAAATCATTCCCTTTTAATGACAAAATAATGGTGGTTACAGGAGCAAGAGAAAAGAAAAAAAGTGGAGCTATGCCAGCATTTCACAGGGAAACCTCAGGCATGACTCTGCCTTGCAATTTTGTGCGGAATAAACCAGGTTCAGGATAAGCGTTTGAATTCCTTGTCTTTCAGTTTCTCCTCTGCTCCAGGTTTCCCCTGGCCAAGGCAGGTGGTCTTCCCACAGCCTTCAGGTACTGCCTGCCTCTGGCAACCAGACCTCTTCCCGCATCTCTGTCTGTGGGTGAGTGCTATGGATAATTTAAAGCTGATGAGCAGATCAGCTATTATGCATTTAATTAAAAAAAAAAAACAACCCCAAAAACCCTTACCCCTTGCTGTCGTGCATGAGCTCATTCTAATTCTTTTTAGGTAGGATGTTTTGCAGCCTACCATTTGGAGGCTTTGGTCTTTGGGAGAAGATGAAAAACAATCCTTTTGATGATGGTACATGCCGTATAACATGTTGATGGGTGTCTGGAGTTTGAATGTAGTTCTGTGCTCCCACTCAGCGTTCAATGCACCTGTAATACCTGCTTCAGAAAGCAACGAGGCTGCACCACAGATGGGAGCTGCAGGTTTGTTTGCAGGATATGAGAGCAGTGATGCAAAATGTGGAGCCTGCTGGCTCCTTTGGGTTTGCCACATGATATCTTATTAAAGAAACTATAATACTTTTCTCATGCTGGTGTAATTCCAAGATTACTCCCACTTAAATTTTGCATACGGGTGTTATGCAAACTACAGGTCTTGTCCCAGACTCTATCCCGTTTCGGGAATACATCTTTCTTACTTGTACCAGGGACATATCATGTTATCTGAGGCAAAAAATGAGGTGCTTAACTCTACCTGTGGTGGTTCAGTAGTTGGAAGATGAATGTGACCCATCTACAAATCACGTACCCATCTCCTTAGGAAGAAGCCACTACCTAAAGTGCCTTGTGAAAATTACTGCATCTGGAATATTATTGCTCTTATTGCCAGCAATCTGTTATTAGCTATACAAAACTCATTTGAATTCCGCAGAATTCTTAAAAAAAAGTTTAGTGTACGTTTTTTGTATCACTTCTGTTCAGGTGAAATGCAAGATTTTTGTGCTTTCAAAAGTTTTTGAACATGTTAACAATTTTATGTTAAATAGAATGAAACTACTGGAGGGGGGCGGTTCTGAGGGGAAAAGGAAACATCTGTCTTCTAAACTGGTATTCCAGCAAGCAGAACTGGGATGCGTAAATACTCCGTGTACTTGGAGGTATGTAGCACAAGGATGTCATGTGTAGGGAGAGGGTGCCGGGTAATCTGGCTGGGGGACAACCTGTATGACTAAGTAGAGCATGTATTCCCAACAACAAATGGGGTACGTGGTCCCCATTTGCTTGCTTGTAACACTCCCAGGAAACTGAAAATCTCAAGAATTTGAGATTTTGCATGTAAGAGAGAATTTGCATGTAATCTTTATTGCATATAATACTGCTGTGTTAGCTCAGGGACTTGTTGGGTGACAGCAAACTCCTACTTGCTTTAGGAGTTTTGTTCCATCAACTCGTGGGTCTGACAGCTGATGGAGAGGGGCTGTCTGATTGCTGATCTCCAGCAGTGGTTTGGCAGCTCCCCCCCCCCCGGCTCCTGCTCCAGGTGTGCTCTGCAGGGGCGGGGGTGCTGCCCCAGCCCCATCCTCCCAAAGATGTGGGGGTGGGCAAGAAAGAGTTTGAAGGAAAGAATATTTAAAAGGATTGAGCAGAAGAGCAGCTTAGTGTATTTGAGAGAAAATAGTTAATGATCTCCATGTGCCAAAATGCAGTTTTAACTTGGGTAACTGTTTTCCAAACTGGGCCACGCTAAAAAGTTTTTTCTTAAGCCTAGTGTAGGACAGAGGCATTTCAGGTCACCTTGCTTCTGTTTGTGCAGGCATTGAAGAAAGCACATTAATATAGAAAATGGTCCTGAGCGTTGTAGACTGGCTGTGTGCAATATAATAAGTATGTAGCGAATACATTTCTAATACATTAATAAGTATGATTTATTGCTGGTCAATAGCTCAATTAAAATGAAATTTCATTTCCTTTTCCTTTTAAAAGTGCAGCTGGCAGAAAAAACTTACTGGGACCTTCAAAAAAGATGTAAACTTTTGAATTTCCTATACAGTGCCCCAGTTCTACTGGATATTTCTGTGTTGCTATTTTTAATAGAAACATTAGAGGGGGAAGAAAAAACCAAACAACCCTCAGTTAACTTGATATGAATTGGTTGCAGCATATATTGAAGTAAAAAGAATGTAAAAGCACTAAGTGAAATCTAAGAACAGGTAGGTAACTACTTTTGCTGACTTTCTAGATTCACTTTCAGTGGCTTGGTGTGTTTCTCCTAAGGTTTTTTGAAATGCATTTATTTTTTAGGTTGTTTTCCTGTAGTATATTTAAAAACAACACCAGAAAAATCCTTTTCAGATCCCATTTTCAGTTTAGCTGGAAATGCATTAGATACGAAAGACAGAGCAGCAAGGGGTGTTTCACAAGGAGCACAGCTGGGCACTTGTAGGAGGACGCTGAGCCTGCAGGTGAATTGCAAGAGCTCTTCTGCCTTGGGCACTCACCGAATAACCAGGGACACAACCCCCTCCCCTTAGATAAGATCTTTTCAAGTATGCCAGCTCTTATTTTACATCCAGTTTTGTTTTGCTTTGGTTCCTTGCTCTTCCAAATTGGTCTTTCAGGGTCGGATGGTTGGTTTCGGTTCTAGTCTGCAAGTTGCCTGAAAAGGGTTGATGGGAGTTGCTCTTCTAATGCTCAGGAACTCCCCTCCCCCCCAAAAAAAATCAAAAACCCCCTCAAAACAAAACAGAAAAAAAAAAAAGGAAAAAGGTGGAGGCAAGGCAGGGAGGAAGGAAGATGGCTAGTATGAGCAGATCTGGAGTAGGAATGTGTTTGGGAGCTCTGGTTACTGGTGGAAGGCTGCCTCCAGAAACACACCAGGAGCAGAGTTAGCAGCACCCTGGGCACTAATGTGGTTTATACTGGGCTGACTTCAGCAGCCAGCACAGCTTGTACAAGGGTTACAGCAGCAGACAAGTAACTAAAGTCACTTTTCACATGCTGCCTCCAAACCCTGGTTTTCATTTTGCATAGAGGTTGGCATAAGCAGGACTGTGGCTTTCGAAGCAGGGTGAGCTGGTTTGCCAGGGCTGTGTTATTCTGCTAAAATATGTGTGCATTCTCTATAGGGTTATATAAAAGGATTATGTCCCTTTTATATATAAAAGGGGAGCTTAATATAGAAAATACTTTACGCTCTTAGGTAGTCTCACATCTTTTATGTCAGGCCCATTATAGAGGGAAGAACTCCGAATGTTATACCAAAATGCAAGGAAATCAATGTCTAGAGTATGGCCTCGCTGAAGATTTTAAGACTACAAAGAACCGTATGCACACATTTTGTATAGTCAAAAGCCAGAGATGTGTTGATGACATGAAATTTTTTTCCAGTAACTGGGAATCATACAGTTACATGAGCAAACTGTTAACTTTAAAATACTGGTCAACACAATTATTTGAAGATATACAGGCTTACATACAAAATTGATATCTGGTTGAAAGAAACTATCTGAAAGGGGGTTTTTTTACTACTTGTGGCTTTCTCTAAAGCTTGTGATCTACTTCTGTTCGAAACTTCTGCGTATGGGCAGTCTTGTCTCTCTATTACGATTTTTTTTGTCTGGAAGTAATCCAGAGAATGGTGGAAGTGGGGTTTGGGAGGGAAGGACGGAAGTGCCTGAACAGAGAGGAGCTGCTGGTATTTGATATAGTTCAGCAAAGAGGGAAATCCTGTAAGACCAAAGCAGGCTTCCACAAAATCAGTTTGGATTTTGTTGCAGGAGAAAAATAGATGGGGATATACAGTATTCATTAGTCGTCATACCAGTTCCTGGACCAGCTGCTGTATATCGATTCAAGGGAGATGGTGTCACCCCCCAGATAGGGCAGGAAAATTGCTGCTGTCAGCACATCCTCAGGGAGGCATGGCTTTGCCCAGCCCCCTGGGTTTTAGGGAACTGCTAGACCATTGCACGTGCAGTCACCAAAAAGTCATTAAAACCCCTAGGTTCTTTCTCAAAGCAGCGGTTATTGTGATCTGGTGAAGTCCACAGATCAAGTGCTGTGATATGAAGTTGTTTGGGATGGGGCAAAAGAAGGGGCAGGTGAATTATGTGCAAGAAAGCTCAAAAAAAAGGAGGTCTTGCATTTGGATTTCTCTGCTTCAACCCACCTCATCAATAACAAATAAAAGTCACAAAATTATGCAGCTTCAACTCTAAATTCAACAAAATACTTTATCGTGAGGGTATAATTGCTTCCTAATTGTTTCAGGTAGGCATCGAGACCCCTGCTGCTGCCAGAGGCAGGCAGAAGGATCAGCTCAGAATGTTCCCAGTCCCGAGAATGTTTTCAAATGTTAGAAGGAAATAAGAGCTTCTAGTTGCATTTTATTTTAATAAGACCTGAAAAAAAATATGAATCAAGACTATCTTTTGCAATCTTTTTGCAACGGTCAGTGGGTAATAGCCTTTTGAAATTGTTGCATGTGATTGCTTCCAGTGTGCTGGTGGTACGGCAGAAAGCAAATTAATTCTTTGTACACCTGAGCTGATAAAGATTTCTTTTGCCAATAGGTTTACCACCAGTAATGTTTTACTTCAGGCAGGGAACAGCCTTCAGTTGTATCTTTCTTGCTTCAGACTACAAAGTTGACAGGATTAGTTGTTTGCTCTCCAGAGTAAAACGATAGTGTGTTTCCGAGGTTGCGGTTGGTTTGGGGCACATCCGAGTAGCAGAGTTCAAGGCCTATGTACAGGCAACAGCTTTTGAAAGAAACTTAGTACAAGAAACAGATACAGAACTTACAGCAAACAAATTACTTGGTAAGACTAAGAAAAGGTCTGTTGGTGTGTTGCAGCAGGAGCACTAACAAAACCCGTTAATGAACCCTGCAGGTATTTCTGGAAACCCATTTTCAGCACCTTCTGTGTTTCCAAAGCATTCACCTCTTGGCCTGAGATTTTCACTGCTTGATCTATAATCCAAAGTAAAGGTATTTGGAGAAAAAAGAGAATAGTTTCTTATCCACAGCTGAGGAGCAAATAGCAAGAAGTTTTTCTGTGAGACAACTTCTCTTGCATATTTAATGGATGTCTATCTCAAGCTGCTCTCGGTGGGAAAGGCAAAAAGTTGGCACATCTACACGCACACCTGCGCAGTCCTCCAGGGATGAGCTGCATTATTTTGACTAAAAGAAAAAAAAAAAAGAGGTTGGGGAGCCTATTTCATCTTGAGGTGATGCAATAACTATTATACACAAAGATTTTATTTCATAGGGGAAGCTTTTTTTAAAGCCTTGAAGTTTGGTATGTCTGGACAGAATCCTGCCAGCCTGCAAATCTCTTTTGGAACTCGTTTTGCTTTGTAGTGATCCAGTAGTTTATGCAGAACAACTTATCAGACTGGGACTTGCAAAATATGTCACTGAGGAAAGGGTCTTGTAGTCATGAATAATGATATAGTTTCATATTGATGAGTGGGCTAGAGTCAGCACAGGAATGCTGTGCCAGGAATATGTTTTTCTCGGTGGAAATTGGACTGGATTCCTCCCATGGAGGGATGTGGCAGAGCGCTGGGCAAGGAAAGGAGCTGCCCTGAGTCCAAATTCCTGATAAATCGTTCAAACCCCTGCTCCTCCTGGGATGTCGGACCTACAACACTGTTCTCTTAAACATAGCCTTTGAACACTAGGTTATCTCTGGTGGCCACAGTACTAAGGACCAACAGGAGCAGATTATATAAAAACTGCGGGGGAAATTTAGTTTTATGGGAACTCACAAGGTTGTCCTTTTCACAACTTGTGTTGCTGTTTTTACCTCCAAGCATAAAAAATGTTACTGCTTAGTAGATGCTATGAGTTACAGCTGCCCTCCCTCTGTGCTGGGCTGTATGAGATCTGAAATTTAATTAGGTGTCATGCCACATGTGAAAGGTTAAAAAAAATAAAACAAACCCACAACAAAACCAAACAAACCAACATTTCAGAAACCCCATATTTTGCCAATTAAAATGCCTGGCTGACTTTTGCTGCACTCGGAAGGGCAAACAGCAGCACCTTTATGCTTGGGTTGCATGTTCGTTTCCCCTTAGCTTGGCTGGCTGGCTGAGCGTGCTAGGGTGGGAAGTGCATTCAAAAAGCTGACGGCAATAAAAGTTACTGTTTAGGAAATAAACATCTTCCTGACAGAGGTGGGGCTTCTTGCACTGCTGGGAAGCAGGTACTGGGCTGGTGTCAGTGCGGGGGACAAGAGCAGGCAGCAGAGAATCGGAGGTGCTGGCCCATGCAGGTTGGAAGAGACCCTTGGCTTTTCCATCTTGAAATCTCTCTTGTCATTTGCATGGCTGTGGCCAAGCCTGAGCGAGCAGTGTTCAGTCATCTGCAAAGGGGCTTGGAAGGAGGGAGGGGACAGGTTTGGCTTACAAGGCTGTAGAGCAGTCCCAGCAGAGCGACAAGAGCAGTGTTGCCCATCTGCCTTTGAAACGTCATGTTATTTCTCAACCCAGAAAGGACCATTCTCTTTAGCACTGCTGAACAGCTGAGTTTGAGCGGGTTCATCAATTTTCTGGATGTTCTCAGGATGCCACTTTTGGTTTTTTCCTGCTTTGCAGCCTGTTGCCTAAAGATTGCTGCACAGCTGATGGCATCCTGATGCTCTCACAACTCTGTGAGCTAGCACCATGTTTTTCTAAAGTATATTACGATCCTGCCTTAGCTGCCTTTGGAACATTGACTTTCCTCCTGGCTTGGAGAGCAAAGGTGTATCTGCAGGATACAGGCAATACAGAGTGGATCACATCATGAGGAGATCTACAGTAGCTAGACCCATTTCAGTTGGGTTTTGTTCCAATTTTTTTAGTTCATTTACTATGTGAAAATTTCACACTCTACATCAGAGGACTTTTTTGGGTGGATGTGTTAAGAACTGAACAATGAAGTATGAAATAGATTTGTCCAATGTTTCTGATGCTTTCAACAAATAATCTCGTGGGAAGCAGGAGGCACCTGCCCGGCATCTCCTGAAGGCAGGACAGCAAATGTGCCCATGTCACACATCCTGCTGCTCTGGCACACACAACATCACACTGGCTGGGGCACGTCCCTGATGAAGCTCCCGTTGATCTGAAAGAACAGCCCTGAGCTATATTGAGCTCATGATGTGAGTGCATGAGTATATTATCTCCTTAAAAAGTGGGACTGGAAGGGGCATCAGAAGACTAGATAAGTCATTCCTCTACCCCAAGGCATCGTTCTTGGAAAGTATTTCTCTGGTATATAGAAATTGCCTATAGTGGTGATTCCAGTATCCTTTTTTTCAGGCAATCTCTTTCAATGTAAATATATTTTCCTGGACTTCGTTCTTTAAATGACCCTTGGTGAATTTGGAAATGAAAAAGAAATAAAGACTTGTGTGGAGAACAGTTTATTCTCTCCATTCTTGTGCTTTTTGGCATTTTTGGAAACTGTTTCCATTCAGTTGTGTGTTCCCAAGATCCGAGAGTGGCTGCTTGTTCCATCTGTCTCTGTAGGCTGTCTCCTAGCCAGTTTTTGGGAGCTTTTCTCAGGACTTCCTCAGTCTACTCCATATCTTCAACAAAGCATGGTGCCCAAAATGGAGCACAGAGCTCCAGGCGATGCCGCCTCGATGATACATAGAGAGGGGACATCTTTATCGCTTGTTCCACTGTACTCCCCCTTGTTTGGACAGCAGTTTAGATTTTCCTAATAGAAGGCTGTGACCACTTAAAGTTACCAAACTGGGGCTGGGGGGAGGAGTTCCTGGTTTCATTTGGCTGTCAGTAAATAAGTAGAAGGCAAAAGGCTAAAACTGGGAGTTCTGTGGTGCCTGAGCAGAGGAGCAGTTAGATGGGATGGCTGCTACAGTTTCAATTAGGTTGAGTTCAAGGGAAATGTAATTAACAGCCGATTACAGCAGTTGGGACTGGTAGTATTTTTTGTGAAAAGGTAATTATCTGCTACTGTGGACCAGTAGAGGAGACACAGAAGAGCTGACAGAGGGCATTTGGCATGTTTTACCATGAAACTCATATTGCTAAATCTAATTATAATACGTGCATGTTATCAGTGATGGTGAGACCAGGCAGTCAGGAAGAGATTGCTCCTGAAATGCAAAGCAGCACGTCGCGTCTGCTCCTGGGGGCAGCAACTGCAGAAGCAACAGGGTAATTCCTCTTTAGCAGCCTTCCAAAGAATTTGTCAGGTTTTCTTAGGCTTTATTTTGTAGACGTCACTGGCAAAAAGAATCAAAGTGGATTTTTAAAATGGATTATTTTAACTGCATTTTGAATTGTGGACAACCAGACACTTGGAATTCAAGTGGTCTTAAATTGGCCTTAGGAATGAATTAAGCTAAACTGAAATAAGGCTACATTAATTCTGAATGTCTGAGAAGCCTCATAGTTGTTATGGCAGTTTTAACTAATCCCCTTTAACTTCGTATTTTTAACTAATTTGGATTACCTTTCATTGTCCCTGTGTCGGCAAACTCAGAGATCAAAAACCATGTTAAAATTAACTTCTCTGTGGGGATGAACCAGAATATTGTTGTGCATTTCAGTGGAATAGTACCACTTCATAGCACTGAGGTTTCTGCTTTGCTAAAATCTAGAGGGCTTTTCCTCTTGCTGGGATTGTGACAAAAGAAATACCTGTTCTTTGTATGTCCTTTTTTCCTTTAATTGTTTACAAAGTATTTCTGATGAATGAAATTTGGGGGGATGATTAATAAAAGTGTTGTTTGGGGTTTTTTTCCTCCAGAACAAACCTTATCTTTTGCAGGCAAAATTAAAAATTTTTTCTCTTTATTGGGGCATTGAACGTTGCTTAATTTACAAGTCTGGCATTATACATTCAACCGTAGGGTAGTGAGCTGATATAAATCAGGCTAAGTTGGAAATACAACTAGTAGAAATGGGGAGACAGTAATTATTCATCTTCATTCACATCATATTCTAGAGTTAATATTTCTCCTCCAGGTGTGAAAACAAGTGTTGGAAGGATAATCAGAAATACTTTGGATCCAGTAATAAGACAACTGAATCTGGAAAAGGTTTCTGTCTGCTTTTAGAAAGCTCTCGACTCTATCAAAGTAGCAAGACTGTTGTTGCCATGATGATGGCTGTATGAGACACACACAGAGGTAAATATTTAGCTAGTGATGAATAACTGGAACCATTTATAGGCCTGAGCATAATTTCTGAACCACTGTGCTGAAATACATTGCTATCATTTCCATTTTATGCAAGTTAAAGATAGTTGAAAGATTTTTCATTTTTTTTCCATACAACTTAAAATTCTTCTGCTAGGATTATGATTTTTTTTTTTTTTTTTCTGTGTCATATTCCAGCCTAGAGCAACCCTTTGCAGCTTAGTTACCGTATAAATCCCTGGAAATGGAAGCTTATTTGAAATGCTGAAACTCTCTTAATTTAAGAAGCACTTATAGGTAATATTACTTTATCTGTTTGATGAATTGTTATTTCATTTTTTACAGAGCTCAAATAACCACCGTTTACTGTCTTCTTGTACAACAACAGTTTGCTAGTGGATTTCTTAGAGCTTCCCAGCTTTCCATGTCAAGTCTGTGTACAATTACTGTCATTTGAAGGACGTAAATGGTGATGCAGTTGTTCAGACAGCAATTAAATAGCTATTTGGCTCCTTAAAATATGCTAACATTTTTGCATCATTCCACTTAGCCATATATAAAATTATACCATAGGACTCCTGAGCGCTATTCTGTACAAAAGCAGGCTAACCGCAGCCCTGATGCAATGGGCTGATTAATCCCTCCCATCATCCCCCCACCCCATGGACCCTTTTTCCCACTTCAGCATCAAAAGCCAACGCTCTTCCAGCTCTTTCCGATACACCACAGCAAGCCATGCCTCCAGCTTTTGTTCCTATAAAACCTAGATCGGTATTTCTGTATTTTAATATCACTTTTTTTTCCTGGTAAAACTTGTATTTGTGTGGATTCTATTGAAAGAGAAGCCTTGCATAGTGAGCATGCTAGGCAAAAGCAAATACTTCTCCGTGCAACTGCAGCACTGCCATAACAAGGGAATATCTACTGGTGTGATAACCTGCTGTCTGTAAGACTGTTGTTGTTGTTTGCTCGACCAACAGAAATGGGAAAAGTTAAAGGAAAACTTTTTTTTTATCTGTGAAGATAAACATTTAAACCTTAAAAATTAAATGGAAACAGATTTTTAAGGGCGTTCCTCCTTTAGATGATATTTCACAGGAAAAAAAGATCCCAAAAACTTGCTCTGTAGTTCACAATATATTCCTAGGAGCAATCTTATTTTCTTGTCAGTGCAAATGGAGCATTAAATGTCCGGTCTGGAAATGTCTTTGGCCTATTTTGTTCTCCAAACAAAGAAATAAGACTGTAATTTAAATGAAATTTACATACAGGATTAAGATTAAAAAAAAAAAAAGTCATTAGAGGCTATTATAATTTGCTTTTTTCTTTGTCATCCTGTTTGGTGCATTTCATGGCACTCCATACATACGTGTATTTCTTAATCCCATTCTCTCTAGGAAAAGCAGTTTGCTTGTCCAAAACTTCATAAATGATATACCTTGAGAAACAGTTACTACGCAAACACGTTCAAGCCTGAATTTGGTGGAGCGGTGCAGTAGTAAGTCATAAAAAGAGACTTGAGAAAAGATCAGCTGGTGTCAATGTGCAGGGGCTGGGATGCTCTTGTGGGCTGGTGCTGGTTCTGTGCCTGTTTAGGAAGAGGGCAATAGCATCCTGGGTGGCGTTTAGTAAGTTTTGTCATTGTTTTGACATTGCTGTCAAAATTGTTTATTTATCAAATATGCCTAAGGTAGAAGATCTTTTTGGGAGCTGGAAAATCTTGATGTGCAAAGGTCTCCCAGGAACAGATTTCAAGCGAGGTAGGTGTCATGGGCTTGCTGAGATCCGTGACAAAATATGATCTATAGGTATGATCTTATCCATTTATATTTCTGTAGCTATGGTCAAGGTGATGGGATTAGCTCAGAAGTATCTGTAACGGCTCATCAGGGATCTAAAGACCTTTGAGTTTAAAGATTTTTCAGTTCATTAAGAAATCAAAGTAAGTAAAAGGTAACTACTAAATAATCACTTACTTCTGAAGACAATTTGCCATCAAATTAGCCTAATATTCAGAGGGAAGGACACTTAAAGCTTGAACTCCTATAAAGGCACGTTTGAGAGACGTTTTTCCTCCCGCAGCAAACAGCATGTGTTCGGTTTTAACTGCGTGAGGCTTCCTCCCTGTAACATCAGCCGGATACCTTAGATAAGTTTACCAGTCTTCCCACTATCTTTTGGGATAAATTGGGAAGCTCTGATTGTTTTCCTCCCCCTGTGTTCAATATGGAAGGCAGACAAGGGTGTTTGAAGGTGTAAGATGGCTCCTACGGAAAGTGAGTTGAGTTTGTTAGGCTGACTCTCATTTATTCCTTTATTTATTTATTCTTTATTCCGATATTACTTATACTTTTCAGTGGAAGACTGGGTGGCCTGTTTTGGAGCATGCTAAAGGAGCTCTGTTTTCCAGTTGTGACTAGGAGAAAAGAGGCAATTTAGGGTTCTATATTTTTGTAGCCCGCAATAAAGTCATAGGGATTCTGGATGAAGCTGTTTGACTTCAGCATGGTCTTGCACGTTCTCCTGGTGGGGTTCACAGTCTGTGTGGTCCTGCTTTCTGTAGGGAAGTTCATCCGCTTGTGTTGAAGGACAATGTCCCATGGAAGAGCCCGTGGGCAGGTAGGAGTGTGATATCCTCCATCTCCAGGGAGGAATTGTTGCCTGTAAGGAGAAAGCTGGCTGATGGATGGCGCTGGGCTTTGAACTGTGAAGCAGAGGGCCAAGCTGCCGGAGGTTCTTTCATTTTCCTCCCTGAACACAAGTATATTATGGCCTCTTGAAATCAGAAGTCCAAGTGTTGACCCACATTCTCAGTAATGTATATGTAACAGCATAAAGCCTTACGTATTAAGATGATTATTTTATTTTGCAGGTGTGAACATCAAGAACCTTCCCCCCCTCCCCCGCCCTGGTGCATGCATGTTGTCAGGCATACTGAATTACAGTAAAAATTGATACTTTTTTTTTGGCAGTTTTCCTATATTTCCTGTAGACTAACACGACTTCAGTGTCTTAGGGTAAATTCCACTATTTGGATACTTAGAGCTGCACTTAACACCTGAGTTACTGAGCTGTTACTGCCTGAACAGAATTAAATGTCAGATAAAATAAGTGCCAGCGTTTAATGGCATGAAATAAACTTAACTATGGCTCAAGAATTTCTTGGTATTAATATTCTGGTTATGATAGATTGAATTCAAATTCCCTTTTAATTCTGATTCTTGCAATTACTTTAATTTTCCAAGACATTTACTGGTTAGCAGTGAAGTACATTGAGTTAAAATAAATCAAGTAAAAAAACTTGTTTTGATATTTATTGGATTTTAATGGTTTTTGTGTTCCTTAATTTGTCTGCTTCCTGAAGTTATTAAAACAGTCAAATTATTTCCACAGTCTGCAATACTATTGTGATGAGATTTTTAACGACTGTTTTGAAATAACTATTTATATATGTTCATTTCTTAACATCCCCATGGTGAATTCCCTAAAGCATTTGTAGGTACTTTTTTACTATAGTAGTCTTTCTGTCCGACAGTGCACATCAACTCAGATGGACTATTAATACTGATAGTTAATAACTTTTATTACTAGGTTCCCAGAAAAATAACTCTGCTTCTTCGTGTTTCCAATAACGTACTTAAAGCATTACGTCCTCCAAGGATAGCAAATTTTTATTTTGATACGCATCTAGTATAGCAAATTTTTATTTTGGTGTGCCTGTAATATATATCTGAAGGAAAGAAGATAATTTTCTAACAAGAAATAATGCAGTGGGTCGCAGGGACTTTCGGCGTGACCATAGGACTGATTCTGGAAATGATCTTGCGGGGAAGGCTGTGGCCAAAGGCTCTGCTGCCTTCAGGTTACACGGGTACAAAAGTTACTGCGCTGGCGTTGAGATGCAGCTATCCGCCTGCTGCCTCAGCCCACTGCGCTCCCAGCCGAAATGCCTCTCCTTAAACCTGAAGGGAATGTGTGTGTACCAAACCTCTGCCTGGGCAGGAGTCCTGCTGGTGTCGGTGATGCATTGCCGTGGGATGGTCGCTCTGCTGTGTGCAGGAGGTAGGGTCCGTCAGCAGTGCTTCCTGCTCGACGTGTAAAAGCTGTACCACGCTATAAAATTACATCTATTTTAAATCAAAATCTTGGAAATCAGAAACCTGAGGGGGAATATGAGAAAGAATATCGAGGTCTTTCAAAACATTTTTGATAGTTTACATATTCTGACCCAAATGTGGACTTTCAGACAACTTTTAAGAAAATATTTTAAAAATGTCAAGATATTTCAAACTTCTAGAAATGCACTTTTTTTTTATTCTTGCAGAAATGATTTCCAGCATTCCAGCCCCACGTGCTCTGCAGTTATTGCTGAACCCCATTGTCTGTGTCATTCAGTGTTTGTTCAGACTCTGCCCTTGCTGGGTGGGACCCTGGCAGGGGACCTCTAGGGAACTGTAACCAGTTGTCCCAGAGATGCTCCAGAGAAATAACGCAGGACAAATAAATGTTGAGGAATAATGAGATAAGAAGATAGATATACGTATATACATATATAAATGATAAATAACTCGTGTATCTTTCCATATTGATTTTAAACTGAGAGCGACAGTGTGGCAATGGCTCAGCCGTGCTGTGTGTGATGCAGAGTCGAGTCCGTCTTACACTCACTTTGAGCGATGCTGGTCCCACCTGCCCAGGCATACGTGTTCCAGATAGCCTTTTTGTTTCATCCCCATTATCCCTCTGCCACGGTAAAAAGATATATACTTATTTGGGGATAATCCTTGCGTTCACGTAAGTAAAACATCTCACAGTGTACCTGAGCATTTCAAGTGCAGCTTGACAGCTTGTCTCCGTTTAACCCCGGGTACCCGACTTTTTAGCTACGGCTATTTCTATGGTTGCCTCCGTTCCGTGTCATGTGTTTTTGAGACTGTGAAATCCTGTACTGTTATCTTAGATTAAAATTCCCCCATATCTGAAGTATGCCCATATACACAGTGAGGTCAAGAAATGCTGCTGTCTTCAGGTTTTATCTCCCTGGATTATTCCACATGGATGCTCTGTGCTTCCCATGCACACTGCAGCTTTGGTCTCAAAGCCCAAAGTTGTCTGGTGTTAGCAGTTGTTTGCGGAGCTGGATACTTGTTACTGATAGATCTTGAAACTACGTTGGGATTAGCTTTAAAGTTGAAGGTTTGCTTCCCCATTCAGCATGGCCGCTTTTTCTTTTGTCCTTAGAAACTCAACTCGATAAGTAATCTGTATTTTAAACCTGGAAATAAAACTCTGAATAAAACTGAATAAATGTAAGATGATTTATCATAAATCATCATTTAATCGCTCTGGGCAAAGCTATGGAATAGAGTAATAAGCTTGTTAGAAAAGTCCATGTAATTCTGAATTTTATTTAGACCAGTTTCAGCGCCTCCTGCTCCTTGTAGCTGCACAGCAAAAGTGTCTTCCCTGAACTTGGTCCTCAACTTCAAAACCTGAACAAATGGAATGTTGATGTGTACAGTTCTGGGAAGTAATTAAATATCGAATTTATTTTATGTTATCAGAATTATTAAATACCATTTGGGGTGGAGTAGGGGGAAGAACCCACAGGGATTTAGTTGTTACCCCTTGATTTAGTTATTACCACTTTTCTTGATATACTGGAATTTTCTTTTCAACCCAACTTACTTTTCATTTCATTACTAGGCATTTTGTTCACCTAATGAACTTCATTAATGAGTATGATTTAGCCTAAGTTTTATGCAGCTCACCCAGTTCTTTAGATCCGTCATTAGCTGCAATCCAAAACCGAAGCACATCAACCAACAGTCCCTAAAAATGCTGGAATGGGCATGTTTACAGACTTCTGAAGAATACCGAGCAGTTGATTAGAGGTGTTCTTACGAGTGAGTAGGAAATGTTTCTGAAAAGATCATTTGCAGTGATGCTGATCTGATTGAGTCATGTGCTGGATCAGTATGGCTTTTTTGTTTTTCTCCAAGGGAAATCATAATAAAAGATGAGACTGAAAATAGGCATCCTGTCTGGCGGTTATTGATGCGTTACTATAAATAGTGGGACTTCTGTGGGCTTTTTGGATGTTGCAATGAAATCAATCTCTTGATAATTATTCTACTCTAAAGCTGGAACATCAGCGTTGTTTTTTTTTGCTATAATGGGTAAACTTACTGATAGTACAATAATTGGAGATTATGAAAACTGTTCAGCATCGTCCATAAGTGTATACGTACCTACAGCTGCAACAGTGATATAAACTTAAATCTGATCCATTCCCAACATTACTGCAGCTTTTCCCTAGGTGTAGGTCCTCCTGCGGCTCTGCCGCTAGGAGTGTAAGAAAATGCAGTTTTTCATCATAAGCCAAGCAGCAGTCTTACCCCCTGAGACAGTAACTGTCTTGACATTTTGGTTTGCTTTTGGAGAGAAGCGGGGGGAGAATTACTTTATAAATACATATACAAATTTATTTTTTACCCCATTTCATTGACACAGTTGCATCTTAAGATACCCAGCCTTCCTGTAAATATTGTCATAGTAAATGGCTTTAGAAGGGTGCTCTGCTTACTTGTGTCCTTGAGTCTTATGTGTTTTTTTATGCCAAATTATTTATTAGATGAGCTTTTTTTGGAACAAATTAAAACCTTAGATCACATTTTTAGATCCATAGGCTCAATAAATTGGATTTTGGTTTGAATTTAAATTCCCTGCTTGACTTCCTCACAGGGTTCTCTGGAAAGCTTGAATCCAAATTGTATAAAATTTTGCATTGGTATCTTTTACCTAGTTGAGTTATAATTAATCAGAATGACAATTATAAAAGAAACTTAGAAAGTGAAATACCAAATCCAATGCTACTGTAATTTTAGATGTATTTTAATTTCCTCTGTTGTTAGAGTACTGTCTTCAATTTTGATCAAGTTTGAGAAAAACCAAACAACAAAGCTATCCTGGATTTGCCGGGACGAAGAAAGGACTTGCATAACATGCATGTAAATGCTATGAATATTTGTTATTAAAAACAATTAGTTTTGAGAACTCCAGTTAAGTTTCTCCACTAATAATATGGGAAGAAGTTTTGTTTTCCTGCTTAGCATCGCTCTCAAGTGTGGTGTGCGTATTTAGCGAAGCTCACGAGCGGGAAGAGGCGACGTGCTGTTAACGCTCTATAGCTGGATTTTAGTTCTGCTTCAAGTGTCCGGAGGGAATTTTGGCCTTCAATGTACAGGGCAGTTGTACTGTCACATAATAAGTTGGATAAAATAATGGATCGAATGGAAACCAGATCATCTTGTGGATGATTTAAGCACTTCTCAGATCCTGAATTCTGGAGGTCCCCCCTTGGGCCAGCCTGGCAGATGCCACTGAAGCATTTGTGTGCCTACCAGGGTCGGCAATCACTGTTTTTATGCTGGAGAAGCTGTTAACCGATTTATGTACTTAATGTACGTATAGAATCAAGTAGAGTGAAAGCTTCAGTATCAAGCTTAAAAATGACTTTTCTAACAGCTTCATGGGTATTAAAATTATAGCGTTTGAGCCCAACTCTGTCTATAGTCAAGGTATAAGTAGGTTCCAGTGAGAAAACAATTTCTCACTAGCAATTACTAAAAAACTTTAGAGTTAAATCCAAGACATAGCCTTTTTCTTAAAAATGGAGAGGAGTGAATTATTATTTTAGGTTTCATCTGGGTCATTTTCAAACATGAATAAAACATTTCCCTTCCACAAATCATTCATCTCTATGAAACCTTATTGAAGGGTTGCAGAAATGACCAGCAAAGGTGAAGATGTTCGTGCAGATTTCTTGGTGATGGAAAGCCTTTTTAGAAACAAGGGTAGAAAGCAAAATGTGAGGAGAAATACAACTATAGGGGAATAAAATGGAGTGCTTTACTCAAATGGCATCCTGACCAAATTAGTCAGGCTCTGAAGGCTTCTAGTCAACAAAGTATGTTGACTTAGATATTAAGAGTGTCCTCATGCTGTGTATGGCATCAGTCACAGATCAATCTTCTTGTATTGAAATTGCTCCACGAAAAGGTGATTTAAAGTCTACAGTGATTGTTACTGTATTATACGTAAGGTACAGTAAAGCGAGTGAGGCTTTATTGTCTGAATACCATGCTTCAAAATTCATATTACATTAAATCACGACACTCAGGCATAAATCAGAGACACATGAACTGACGATGAAGATACACAATCTCTTGTTGCTGTTTTATTTGTGGCTGTGCTCATCCTACCTGCTTACAATTAGTGCTGCTTGAAAATCAGCCTTGGAAAGAAAATCACAAAAGCATCGGTAATTGAAAAAGTTGCTTATACGAGCAATATTTTGGGATATCTGCTATAAATATTTGTAAATGAGCACTGGCTCAACACAAATCATAGAGGAATAACTTATAATTATAAAATGTAACTGCAAAGCTCATCTCTGGACATATAGATTACTTCCTCTACTGGGCATATTTTTGGTAATAAATAAAAAAAATAAAACTCTGTAACACAATGTAAAAACTCCTCCTTGTATTTTATTAAACAATACAAAAGTTGTTAGTGGTGATTCAAATAAAATTAGTGACGATATATTTAAGTCACCCAATTACCAAGTTTTGAAGAGAAGGAAAGCTATATCATATCCCAGAAAAAATGCTTAGAGAAGACACGCAGACAGAAAAAGTAAATTTGAATTTACATTAATCGGTACGGCTGTTAGTTATCTGTGTAACAGATAGAAAGCTGAAAATAACTTAAGCTTGGGAGGTTATCAGGGACATGTTGTAAATACCAGCCCTGTTATGCTTCCTTTGGTTTTCTGATACTTTCTCACTATGGCCACTCTTTGGGATGACAGCTTGGGCTAGGTGGCACTGAGGTGGGACCTGTATGGCTATTTTTTAATGTCCTTAGACAAAAACAAAGCGAGAAAAATGAGTTTATGAAGGAAGATTTCAACTTTTTTTCTCTTATGTTTTATGTTCCTGAAAAATCTGATTAAAATTAAGGGGTCTCTACCTTAGATTTTCACGTACTTGCTTTGGTGGGTGCCTTGGTGTCAGTAAGCAGCACACCAGTTTCCAGTGGTACTAATAGCAGGTACTTGCACGTAAGAATGGGGTTGCACACCTTACTGCAGTAAGGATTCATAAGGTCCACAAAATAAAAGATTAAAACAATCTTCCTGCTTTTAATTTGGGTGATATTATTTCTGTGTATGTTATTTCATGTGGGCTTTAGAAGGATTAACTTACTGTAAGCATCTGAATCACAGCAGAAATGCTGATTGTATTGAAATTACCTTAAACGAGTCAGAAAACTGTGCTTTTAGGGTCAAGCTCCTCCTGCTCCTCTTTGATTTCTGTGGAAAGTTTCCCTGCTTTGCAACACATTTTTTGTCCTTATACAAACATCCAAGTTGTACTTGATTTCTGGAGTTTCAGAAAGCCTTAATCCAGCTTGATTTGTCTTGGTTTTACACACCTGGCTGCACCATGGGTTTGCAACTAGTACTGAAGCATCTGTTAAATGAAAGTTTGGGTCTAGGGAGATATATATGTGTGTGTGCATGTGTATATATGTACTTTTGGAACTTGCAAGTACATCTTGGGGATTTCTGGTACATGAAAAGTAATTTAGTGATGCTCAGTAAGTTTCTCGCAGTGTGACTCTCTGATCTGTGGAAGTGACTGAGATACTGGTGGGATGAGTCAAGTGCCAGCAGCGTGGTTGTCCTTCCAGCAGCTCTGCACAACAGTCCACGCTGACTTGTTGATGTGCGTTGCTGGACGCAGTGGTAAATGCTCCACCACAGTGCATTAGCTAGGAACTGGATTACTGGAGGTCAACTCCATGGGAGCTGGCTGAGTTGAAAACTAATCACGGGCAGTAACGTTTGCCATGATTTTGCCTGGTTTTGCTAGCTACTACTCAAGAAACTCCAACTGTTGAAACAAAATGTGGTAGCTGTCTGTCTTCAACAGATGAATTTTTGTTTGTATTCATGAATTTTCACGGAAATGTCATGTGTCAGTAGGTCTGACAGATGTATGGGATATGGGGATCTGCTGGCCGCGTTTCCATATTCTGTGATGTTTAATGTAACAGGGAGGTGCTTAACATCAGGTTGGCTCAGCTGGCAAAATCGAATTAGTTTTACAACAGTAGTCTGAAATCTTAATTGAAGCCCCTCATTCCAAACCCACGTTTTTGACGTTTCCGTTATTTCTTATGTCACCTAGTAAATCTTGTTTAATTGCTGTGTGTATCCATAGGCATTGCTCTGTAAAACCTGGAAAACTGTAGTCCATCGCCGACAATTAACACTACTTAGCAGCTGTTAAAAAGGATAATTGCCTGATGTTAGCATCACCTAACATTATTCTTAATGCTAATTATGCCCAATTTACTCTCCCTAAACTCACCCAGCTCCAGGTATGTTTCCAAAGCATGGACTGCTAATAGAAGTATTTGTATGCATGGCAGCTACGGTCTGTGTAGATGTAGTTTGAGGGTTTTGTGACTGCACTGGTAAATCAGAGCGGAATGTGCCTTGCTGAAGCATCATCTCAGAAGTGCATGACACGAATGCTTTCTGAATGTAGATGTAGTGGTGTTGCATGCACTCTGTTCCCTGTGGATTTTAGCATAGGATTGAAAAGTGAGATGAAAACAATCCACAAAAACTTCCACAGGTCAGCAAATAGCCAAATCTTTTGTTAAGATGTTTTCCAGAAAATTGGTGCGACACCTTTTCTTGTGAACTGTAAGCCCATAGTCCTGCTTGCTTGAGCCTTCTTGACTTCACTGCGAGCTCACAATGTGGAGAGCTTGTAAGACTGCATCTTTTATATTTTTTTTTTTTTTATCCAGTCTCTTGATGATATCTGTAATTTCCAGAAGGTGGGTTTTTTAAAGAAATACTGTATTTTTACTTGTTCCATAGCCTCCTGCTAACAGCAGTCTAAACTTTCCCGATTTATATAAATGATTTGTTCTTCAGCTTCTGTCCTGGTTCATACATTGAACGCAGCAATGTAAATTACTTGTTTAGAAGAGGTCTATTGAATGTTAACATTTCACACCTGGTATCAAATTGAAACATTTGCCTTAGAGGAAACCGCTGAAAACAAATGATGGTCGTTGAAAATAGAAATCATAATTTCAAATAAAAATGGATAGACAATCCTTCAGAAGCTGTGGTAGATGAATGGCTGATTAATGGATGGTTTGGTTGGTAAGTTGGGATTTATTAGCTTCTGTAGATTATGATGAAAGGTATCTGAGAAAATAATTGGTCTCATTTTGTGGCAATAAGGCAGTCCATTAAAACCGCTGCACATAATGATCAAAGGAATACTAATTTGTGTTTTAAATTCCTCTGATTTTTAACACTACCAAAATCAGTCTAAATTCTAGCCAAAAGAGAATAATTCAGGTCATCCATGGTATTTTGTTTGCACATATATGTGTCCATGGAAAGATACTTGTGCGTGTGTGTGTGGGTAGACAGCACGAGCCCCACCGTGCCGGCAGCGCTGAGCCTCTGGCAGCCCCTCGCCAGGTTACGAGTGGTAGCTAGACATCAGTAGTCGGCGTGGAGTACTTACAATTGATTTCAGGGTGAAACTGCATTGATGAAAAGGGAGGTGGCCTTTCAAACCAATGCCTAACAGCTGTAGCACACAGCTTTTCAACAGCTACATTGAAAAAGCAGAGGAATCCCATTTTCTTTGAGACAGCAAAGCAGTACTGATATCGCTGGTTAGGACACGTGGAAATAAAGCGTTATCCTATGTGCCTTTATAGAGGCAAAAATAATTCAGAGCGAGATGTGACTAAAATATATGTTCTATGTTTTCAGGACAGAAATAGGTAGAAGTAAGAACTGTTAAATAAGGTGGAAAGTAGAAAATGGAGTGGCAATGCTTCCTTGGCAGTAATATATTTTCTGTAGGTTGGCTACAGACAGGAAAATACATTTTCTCTTTTCAGATATGCTATTGTGTATTTAGATGATTGATCTAAATATGCAATTAACCAGGTATACAATTAATCAAAACATTGATGGATTAATAGAGTATCATTTCTTGATTTCATTAATAAGTGAGCGTCCCAAAACATTCTTTTCTTGGGAGATTTTTTCAATACTGACTTCAGAATTGGTTTCAAAATGAGAAATGAGCTGCCATATGGAGGCACCCCTGAAAATTTTGCTGTGTGTTCTTAAGCATGCAAACACTGAAACCTTTGCATGCTGCATCTCCTGCAGATATAGAGGAACATGAACCTATAAAGCCAGACTGCCAGGTATTCTAGTACAAAGTAATACACGTCAGGAAAGTCCTGAGGGATAAAACAGCAGGTGAAGTTCAAAATGTTGCACATTTTTCTATATATTTTACATTTAATAATATATCTTATAATAAGACTATATTCCCTTTCCCAGCCAGGCTGGGATATTTTATAAATAATTTCTGGCTTTTATTATTCTGAGGCAGAACCAGATTTAGATTTTTCAAGTAAAATTAAAAAAAAAAAAAAAAAAAAGACGTTGAGATGTCTTTTAATGTGGAAAAATCAATGCCTGGGTTTTCAAAGGGCTCAGTACTTTGAATACCAAACTACCTTGACAGAAAGCATGCCTGTAAATGCAGAACTGCTAACCTCCTCCTTAATAATGTAATTTGTAAGTCTCTGCTTTTTTCATTTTGACAAAACAAAAGGGGGTTGTTGCCCTTCCAGCTGTGGTTGTACAGCTGATCTTTTTCATTCTTGGTGCCAGGGAAACAATATTCTGTGGGTAAAATGAACTTTGAATGAACTATGACTTTTTGATATTCATAATTTTGAAAAGCAATGGATCCTGCAATTTGATGGCTTTTGAAGATCCTTCTTTGTCATCCTTGAAGCATCACTTTCTCTATGCGGGAGTATTTGATTTTGATGTTCATGTTTTCATAGCCCAGTTTTATCTTACACTTTCCCCTCTGCTCCTCTCCTTACTAATATTGAGTGCTGGTCGGATTTCACAGGACCTTCTGCATATGAAATGCAGTGCCAATCTGAATCTTTCATCAAAAATAAGATTGAGTCTGGTCTTATCCTTCTTTCCCCTGCTTCTGGTAGATTTGTAGGTGAGCATATTTCTTGCCTAGGTAAAGCTAATGTAGAAACTGGAACGTTATTTTTTTTTATTAATGGAAATCCAGATTAACACCACTGTAATGCCTACTCATATCTGTGATGTAAAAAGTGAACTAAGATGGAAATTATTTTTAGTTTTGCAGTAAATAGTACCACGAAATATATATGAAACTGAGAAGGGTAGAGCGCCTACGTAAAAATACCCGTGTGTGTATGTGTAATGGCTTCAGCCAGACAGAGATAAATATACATAACTAATAAGAAATATTCCCAAACTTGAATAAAGATTACTGAGCAGGCTTACAGGGCACGTACATGCTTGCTTATTAGCATACACCAGTGTGCTAGCTTATATAGGTTTTTAATATATAGACGGTGAAACAGATGTTTGTTTTCCCTCCCAAACCTGCTCCTGCAGTTCTAAGAAGCTTTACCCTGCTGCCGTGCAACCCTTCTGTGCTGCAAGGTCTTCAGGAGACCAACCTCTTCTGCAAAGGAGACTCATCACATGCTGTGGTTTTTAAAGCTGCTCTCATTTGTTAGATTTTATTATTTTTTTCCAGACTGAAAATGCTTATCAAAGCAGCCCAATTTATTTCGAAGGATTTGATATGGTGGCTCATGTGACGAGAGGCTGTTCCCTGCAAAACAGCTCAAAGCATCGTGTGATCCTACCGCTGCTGCTTTATGCTTCTAGGAGTGGAAGGTGGCATGGGGGTATTCAAAACCTGCTTGGATAAGGTCCTGAGCCCCCTGGTCCCACCCCAGTCCAGCTCGGACAGGGTGACCGGCCAACCCCTAAAGGTCCCATTCAGCCTAAAGCGTTGCGTGACTCTGGGCAGGGCTGTGAGCTGACACCAGTGCGTCAGTGCTGACTTCCCCAGGAAAACACCAGTGATTTTTGCAAAAAAAATAACAAAAAATAATTTTAAAAAAGAAGCTTTTGACTCTGGATTGCATCTCTTTTCAGGTACCTGAATATAAAAATGCCTTCTATTTTCCGGGATAGTATTTGTTACTAGGGTTACACCTCTGGCAGAAAACTTGAATCTATTGCCTAGCAAGAAAAGCTCAAACTGAATTTAGCTCAGTGGCCAAAAATGCAGTTGCTTGAAATGTCCGGCTTTACTCCAAAGACCCTGCCTGCTTTTCAAAACGCCCGTAGCAGCTCAATTTGTCGCTGAAGCAAATGGGCAGAAGGTTGAACTCGTTGACAGGCACAGAGAAAAGAAATGAGATGACGGATGGTGGATGTCCCTGAGCTGAAAGAGCAACCTCCTGTGAATAGGGCCAGATCCTGCCAGGTGCTTGGGGCTTTTGATGCCACTGCCTTCTGACCTTCAGAATTGCATTCCAAAAGAAAACCTGCAGATATTTCACAATGAGGTCATTATCTAAATTAACCGAAGGCAAATCTTTCCTCTAAGGAAATCAGTTGAATGTGGCAAGTGCTGATGTTGGATCTTCTCCTTAACCAACCTTCTCTGGGCAAATACGAGGGGTGTGATACGCACTATTGTCCCTTTCCCAAAATCTGAACTGTTCTGTGTGACTTCTTCATTGCTTCAGCCTGTGCTGGAGGTGATACGTATGTAGTCCTATTCCTTCCCTGACGGGGAATATCACCTGATGGGCGCAGAGACACATATCAGTCAGTCTCTCACTTAAGAAACTGATGATATAAGCAAATTAATTCAATAAGCGTATAATAATAAGCTATGTAACAGCAAGATATCTTTTTTTTTTGTCCCCCGAACACAGGAAAAGTAAATAGTTTAAGGCAAATACAGACTGGAGTCTTTAGATGTGTTTAAGCTGGACTACAATGATTTTGGTTTGTGCTTTTCCCTTCCAAATGCATCGGCGGGCAGGGCTGGCACTGTGAAGGAACATGGCTTAACACCGTGTTTTCTCAGATAAGCTCTTTTCCAAAGCTGCACTTACCACCCTTAGCAGGAAGCAGGGTTTATTCCATGCAGTACTGCGTGGGAAATAAAGTCTGGCCTTGACCAAACCACTTTTCTGAGTTGAGTTTAATGTAGGACAAATGCACGTGGCGGCAGCGTGGAGGGGCCGCGTGGCAGGCGAGGCAGCCTGGAGTCAAGCAAGTCAAAACTAATTGTATTAATATTTAGCGTGGGCTCGGAGTGAGCAATCCAACAGTAATATCCCATAGTATAACAGAGCAGAGCAGTGAGCTCGCCAGCTTCTGGGTTGCAACAGATTGCAGGAAAACATAAATTAAAGAATGCCAGGCATCGAGGATTATATATGACGCTGCTGTGTGCTGTTCAGGACAGTTGCAAGTAAATCGCTGTGGTTTTCCAGCCTTGAAATTCCAAAGGATAGTGAAATTCTGTTTAACGCTACAAAATCCAGAGAGGCGGCCCTGTATGTTCTGATGGCTGCTAACACTATGTGTTTTGTTGGAATTGCTTAAAATAGGGGAACTGATGAAAGAGGATTCTTTCAGAAACTAGAAACGCTGTAAAGCTGTAGCATTTTGATTCTTTGCCAAAGAGTCACTGCAGGTATGAGTGTCATTGGTAAAAATAACAGAAGAAAATGATATTTCAGGTTGTGGCCTCATCTATACACCAATGTATCAAACAAGGTACTTCCCTCTGGGTGAAAAAACACAGTTTTCAACGGAGTGGGGAAAAAAAACTTCAGAAGCTCTGCCTGACTTAATCTTCATCAAATGTTATATGTGGACTGATGGCCTCAAAATAATGCAACCTGTATTTTATGTTACTGATAATACTAGAATGGGAATATTAAACATACTCCGTACTCTGCCCTTTGCCTTGACAGATGTCTTGTCTGGGATTAAATTAATTACTAAATGTCTTTTTCTGTCTGACAGTTGGGAATTCTGGGCTTTGGAGGTAAATACATTTTGAAGCAATCCAGTAATAGGCTTACAAGGCTGAGAGGCAACAGAGCTGAAAAGTGAAAAATCGAGAGTCTGGACCATTAATACTTTCTTGAAAAGTTAATCAATTCATGACAACTGCCTGGAATCCATATAGTGGCTCTGCAGAGGGGCTCGCGCCAGGTCAAAAATTTGCACCTTGTACTCTGGTATGCAATATTGATAGAGTTGTACATTGTGCATTAAATAGTTGGTTAGATACCTCTATAATAAAGACATAATGTGATTTTAGCAGGTTTTCCAGAAGTACCTGAAGAGAAGGGGTAAACATCCTCAAAGAGCCCCTTCAAAGTAGATTGCCACTGCCTAGCAGATATTGCTTGTATGCCCTGGATTTAGGGGTCTGTCCTGTATTTTGATTCAGTGCTGAGATGACCAAGGCGTGATGGAGTCACTGACTCCAAATACCCAGGAGAGTTTAATGTCAAAGGACTATCAGCGAAGGCTGAGGTTAGTTCTTCTAAGCCTGGTCAAGGAAGATGTCAACGTTGGTGACAGTGGTTTCAGTGGTGTCAAGAGGAAAAGCAGAATACCAGAGGGTCTCTGGTGGCTTTGGAGACTGGGCAAGAGGCTGCAAGGAGGTCAGATGGTGTCTGGAGAGAGGTCAAAGGTATGTGGTTGCATCACAGAAAGAAAGTTATGGGGAGGGCTAAAAGATTAATGATGAATGGGGAAAGAAAGACTTGGGGATGTGAACAGCTGTGTATTAAGGTTACTAACTTGAAACAAACTAAGAGGAGGATAAAAGTAATATTACTGAGAGTCTCCAAAGTGTTTTGTAGAAACTGTTAAAATACTAGTGCCCATCTGCAAAAGGGCCTGGTGGTATTTTGTTTTTCCTGGTATCTGTCTACATGGTAATTTATTTTCCCAAGGGCTGAAATGCATTCGTTTAGTTACAAGGTTTCATTTTGACATGGTGGTAGCTATGTATACCTAATTACCAGTAGCTTGTACACAGGTATATATTGAGATCTTCTTACCATGAAACGTCTGAAAAATTCTAGGGATATTACTAAATAAAACATTAACATCTGTAGTAGAGTAATACCTTTGGATATTGAAACTTAACTGCCTTTGAAATATTTAAGTTTCTTTGTGTTTTAAAGTAGGTACCTGACTCTGAGGTATGTGGAAAGGAGGATGTCTGGAAGTCTGGCAATTTAATAGATGCTACTGAACTGTGCAATAGTGCAAAATGAAGCCAATCTGGACTTTTGGTATAAATGCAGTGACATATGTGCCATTGAATTTCTTCCCTGTGGGCACAGTTAGAAGAAGCAGACGTCAGTTTCTACGGAGGGCGCGTACTCCCAGCCCCCACTGGCACGGGGGCTCGCTGCCTTCCTGCCCACCACTTGCCAAGGTGTGCGCCTTGGCCGCATGCAAATCACCTGTAATGAAAGACCTTATGAGAAAATTAAAATTGCAGCGATCGGCTGTGAGATTAGCAGGCACAGGGACTGGTGAAGCCGTTTGTGTAGCTGGAATTACGATGCCCTTGGCTCCAGGATGCTCCGCTGGTTTTAGTAGGGCAGAGGAAATGTGTTGGCAAATACACTCCTGTTACGCTATCGGTTCCTAAATTGTTTCTTTGAGGACTCTTATTTGCAGGAATTGCAGATGAATTAACCAAGAATGGGAGCTAACTGCAGCCTCTGATTTGCATAGGGCAGTGACACGGCAGGGAGGGGGTAGGATGGGCTCTGGCAGGGAGCGCTTCCCTCCGAGGAAGACATGATGAAATGCCTTATAACTCAGCTCCTGACAGGCTGTGATGCCGGTCTGGCCTTAAGTAGTAAATGACTTGGGGTCCAAAAACTCTGAAAACAGAGTTATGCCAAACTGAACTAAGATTAAATTAATTAATGAGTATTTGGTGGAACAACTAAAACCCCCAAAATATTTATGTAGGCTTGCTCCAGGTGTCTCAGTACTTAATTACTTTAGAAATGTATAGAAAACCTTGTATGAATTTTTTGTTTCTTTTCTCATCTGCCTTTTTTTTCAATGTCGTGTTAATTAAAAGCTTACAGTCCCTATATGCTTGTTGAATCTATAGTGAATTTTTTACCTAGAAATTAAATACATGGATGTAACTCAGATTTGTTTTTTTCCCAGCAGAAAGAGGTACACTCTTATTAATACAGCATTTTTGCAATTCAGATCTTCAGTTTTGTGGCTTGTGCATCGTTGCATCTCACTAGGTTATAAGTACGTCCTGCTTATTAACTGGAATTCTTGTGCTTTACATGGTGAATGAGGAAAGAGAAAAAACCTGTAAAGATGATATTTTTGCATTCAGATACAAATTTCTGCTATACTCTACAGCCCCTGTATTATACGTGTGTTAGGAATGATAGTGATAACTCTAGTTATTTTCCATTTTATTGAACAATATCTTCAAGATTTTGAATGGCAGCTCCATTTTTATTTGAATAACTTCCCAGGTAAATTTCTGCTCTTACTATTTATCATGTACTTATATAGAAAGTACTGATAATTCTGGGAAACCACCTTAAAAGGGAGGGGAGTGAGCCTGTGAATCTTAATTGATTCATGATTGAGTAATTGTGGATCAGGTGCTATTCCCAGAATAATTTGTCTGTTTCAAATATGTTATAAGATATATTTTTCTATAGAAAAAAAAAGTATAAAGAAAATCTTTCTTTCATGAATTTCTGCATCCTGTTACATTTCCTACATTTACATAGTTTGGCAATATATACCTGCTTGGTCCTTTCCTAAGAATGGTGTAAGTAACGCGAGAAAAATGAACTACAAGGCGATAAAACTAAAGGAATTATCAGTTTCAATTTTGTGATGATGAATTTTTGGGGTTCTTTTAAGGACTTGCCTCATACTTTCTGACAATATTGAGTACACAGCTCCTCTCTTTAGAAAGCTTCTCTGCAGTATTTAATTGCAAACGTGTGCACCCCTGCCGGCAGCTGCTCAGGCAGGCGGCTGGTTGCCTTTCGCTCCCTGTTCGCCGTAGGGTGCATTGGTGTCTCTGATCCCCCAGTGCAATGGCGTTACTGGGGCTGTGTCTCAGTCGGTGCACCTCCCGTCGGCTGAACTAAGCAGATAGTGTTGGATAAATACAATTTACAGGATCTGATGCCTTCCCTCTTTACCCTTTACTTTTGCCCACTGTTTCTCCCCGACGCCTGCGAAGGTGCCTTTGCAGAGCACACCGCGAGCCTGCGGTGGCTGGGGCAGTGGTGGGGCAATCAATGGGGCCGAGGCACACTCAGCCCATGGGGGGCAACCTCAGAGGGGTGCCCTAGTCCAAGCCACCTTTGGCTCCTCCTGCATATAACCTGTAAGGTTACAGCTCCAGGTTTCTCTAGCCTAGTCTTTCAGCAGCTTTGATTTGGTGAAACCAATTGTTGAAATCCTAGCTGTCCCCAGACTGCCTGCTGCCTTCTACCAGAGAGAGCTGGTATCCAAAGGTCAGTCTCTGAGCAGCTTCTCCTTTCTCTTTGCCTCCTCTGCGGTCTGCCGTGCCCTTGGGCTATCATCCTTAATGCAGGTGAAGTCCTGTGTGTCCATACTTATGTGCATACACCCCTGATTTTTTGCCCAAGAGATTGATAATTTCTTCTGTTGTCTCTGAATAAAATGTTTCTCTTCATCATGTGAACTGTGCAAATTGTTTGTCATGCTGGTGCCTTACAGAGAAGGAAACAAATGAGTAATAGGGATCAAAGGGCAGCCACAGAGGTGGGGAAAAAAATGTGTTTTCCTTATAGCAGAAGCAGCTGTACTCCCAGCACCAGAGGATGCTCCTGTATAGCTCCTTCTGTCTGATTTTGCTTGATGGCTTCAGATGGCCACGCTGAGAGCAGAAGACAGAGCCTCCCTGAGTTGTGCACTTAGTAATGAAGGAAGGCAAAACCAATGTGCACTTCTGCACATATGTATTTTGATGCAACTAACACTGGCTTGAAAGATAAAAAATTCCTCCAAAACTGTGCGGAAAAGCACTTTAGCGTTTTCTATTACCCAGTTTATCAATCCCCTACTTACCTGTGGTTATTATGAACCTTATACACAGGGTGTGCCTAACGCCCCCCCTGCAGGGTAGAGGACAGCTAAGCACAGCCTGAAGCTGTGAGTTTTTCTGCAGTAGAGTGCATCTGGAAGCAGGCGTGTACAAGTTACTTGTGTCAACTTGAAATATTGTCCTGTCCGAAATCTTTCCATGCAATTTGGTCTAAAACTGTAATTCTGATGCTCAAGTGACCCTATGGCTTGGTGCCCATGGCAGTTTAAGATTATGAGAGATATATTGATGTCTTTGAGTTAAATTTCATTGTGCTAATCAGAATACCTTGTTGACTGTAAGCTGTGGTGAGAGGGGCTTTGTTTCTGACTGAGCATGTGTCTCAGAGAGCTGGAATGCTGGGGAGAAGCATTTCACCAGCTCTGGCTTCTCTGCCTAAGAGCTTCTGCCCTGCCCTGCTCACGCCTGTGCATGTATCACTGCAGCAGACACGAGCACAGGCAGGTGATGCATCCTTCTGTGCATCAAGAGCCTCCAGCAAAAGTATGTAGCCCAAGTGAGCAGAGGTGCCTTTTATTTTTCTGGAACAAAAGATTTTTTCACTGCTGTCTCATGCTTTACTCCTAGGCTTCTGCTAGCTGGCCCACCAGCTCCGCGAGAGGCAGCGTCTGCTCCCTGGCTGGCCAGCGCGGAGCTGTCCCTGGGCTGGCTGCCCAGCTGGGGAGCAGGTACGGGCATTCACACCCGCCAGCTGAGAGCAGGAGTCAATTCTGGCCATCTGGCTGCTGTCTCTTAAGAGGAAAGAAATAAGTCAAAGACTTGAGTATTGGCAGCTGGAAGGCCTGACACGCGGGTGTGAGACTGCATGTGGGAAATGGGCGCTTTGGTTCTGCTTTGCATGCTTCTGAGAATCCAATCAGATATTATTTTTTTTTTTCTCCACAGTTGAAAGATTCTGTATTGAATTTTTCATGTGCTGTTATAGAATATATGGTTTTTACACTATTTCAACATTTTAACTTAAAGAGAAGTTGTATTTTCTTTTCTTGATGTATGACAGAATCACACATTCCATGCTATTTTAAAAAAAGGAAAATACCACTTGGTACTGATCGAAATATTGTTCTTTTCTGTATGAGGACGTCTCTGAGTGTTGCATTGTAGAAGCTCAACACTTTGATCCTATGTTTCCCTTCACCAGATGCTCTATTTTTAGGTTACATCAGATGTGAACAGGGAATGTGAAATGTGAATATTTGTGGAGGGGGTTTCCCCCACAAGGCAAAATATGTGAAGTGTATATACATGGAGGTGTAATTTTATTCTGAGCTACCAACAAGTGCCAAATCTTTACGTATGTCTTTTTAAAGTGTAAGGAAACTTTAATAGAAGTGTTCAGTGAGAAAGTAGCAAACGCTGTGATTGTGCACACCGCGTCGTGTACTCCTCCCTTCTGGAGGTAGGATGTTGTGTCTACTTTGTGAAGATGCAGACAATTAGTCTCAGACACTAAAAAAACAAAGGTACTTGTGCAAATGGCACATGGAGTTTGCTGCTTACACAGTGCCTGTAGTTCTACACATTTCAGATTAGAAAGGATGGGATTGAGAGAATTGAGGATTTTTTTTTTTTTTTTCCTAAGGATAAAATAGGTGGAGCATGGAGCAGAGCGGCACGTTGCACTGAGGCAGGTATATCATGCAGATGAACGATCGTTTCCCTGTCCATGAATTAGCAAGTGGTATTTCCCCTCAGTTTCAAGCTTTGATTGGGTAGCTAAGACCATAAACTGGTTTCAGTTTATAACTATTGTCAATTACTATAATAGACCTTTATCTTCTGCGTCTTCACAGATCAGTAGCAATTTATCATCCACTTAACTGCATTAAAAAAAAAAAAAAAAAAAAAAAATCTTTTCAGTGTTGAGTTAGCCAGGGAAGCAGGTTCTTCCTTTTGATCCTGAGGATATGAGCTGCAGTGGGGAATTTCCACTGCCTTGTCCTGCCTCAAAGCCAGAGCGTACCTAATGACTCACTTGCTTTTAATGAATACTGCTTAAACAAAAGAGAATTTAAGTCAGAAGGACCATGCAAGGATGATTCACCATTCAAATGCAAAATTGCCTAGTCATTTAATGATATCAAACCAAAATACATTCATATCTTTTTAGCTTAAAACACTTTCCTTGTGAATTATTGCATTCCTGCAGCTTTGCACTGGTTTTACCGTGCGATTGTCAGGGCAGGTGTCCCTTGAGGAAAAGTTGCTGCCCAGCTCTCTGTTCTGGGATTTTTCTAACGAAAGGTTACCAAATGCTTGTTAGAAAGTTCACGATCAAGGGATGAGAAGGAAGCAAGCGGCTTTTCTGGGAAGAAGAATGGGGAGGTGAGAAGTGGCATGTGATCCCCCAGGGACAACGGAGCCACATGCCTTGGTGGTCCCGCTGCAAGTACTGGTTTGAGGTCACACCTGGAAGCTGAAGGGCTGAGGGATGCGACAGGAGACGTGCGTTTGCAGACTTACATGCTTGCAGACTGTGGGTATCTGTGTAAAGCCCTGGGGGTGCTCCCTCCGTGGGTGCAAACCGCAGCCCTCCTGCAGCAGCTGCTGCCTCTCTCCCAGCCACCTCACCCATGTTTAGGGCAAGCGTTTGGTCCTTAGCCCTAATTGTTTCTACGTATCTGAACTTACTGTATTTTGCTGTTTGCTGATGAAGAAATGATATTGATAGGTAAACGGGAACATTTCCAAAAATCCTGCTTCTCTCCTTCCCAAATGCTCCTGCTGGAATTCCTGTGCTGTGACATGTCCCTGGAGCAGGGTATGGATGTTCTCTTGAGTTTTCTTTCTTTAGATAATATTTTATAGATGCTTGAAGGCTGGTAGCATTTTCCACATAAGACTGGAAATGCCAATTTTCTAAGGAAAGCGAACCCAGCAGCAGTCTGTCTGGAAGTGCTGCTGCAACCGCTGAAAGAGTTTTCTCATTTAGCCCAAGCTGGAGCTGTGAAGAGTGGCCGTATGCCAGCTCGTAAGCGCAGAGCTGTCAAACAAATAAAAACCCACCCCGAAGCAGCGGCCGAGGTCTAAATGCAGCGGGAGGCAGGTTCAGGTGGGAAGGCAGGAGGTCTGGGGCTGCAGGGGGAGGTGGGCAGCAGCTGTGTCCCTGCCACCGTGCTTTGCAGGCGCTGTGCAGTGGGGGTGAACCTCTTCCCACCAGGCTCATCTACTGACATTCCAGGTGGGAAATGACTCCCTGGAGGCTGGGAGGGAGATGTAGATGCAAAGTGCATTAATGTGAATAAATTAAAGTCAACCCAGTACAGCATTAACCTGCCAGCATATACTATATATAACGCTATATAATTCTAGAGTTTATGTTAAAGGAAATCTAAATGAGAAAAATGAGATGCTTGGGTCTTCTGCCCAGATCTAACTTTTTAAATTGTCAATTGATTCCGTGGCAGACAGGCGGGCATGGTTTACTTCTGCCTCTAGGTAGACATAACTCTATCCTTCAGCCTATATTGACCTTACTCATTTAGATGTTTAGGATGAAAAGATGTCTGTGGATGAGGACCTCCGAACTGAGACTGCAGGCTTTGTTGCCTCAATACAAGGCATTTAAAGTTCTGTTCAAAGCAAACATTTACTTTAGAAACAGACACTGCGTACTTTTCTTTCACAACTATAGAAAGTATGCATCTATCTAATGAAATATAAAGGCTCCTATATCTTATTCATGAACGCTGAAAGTTGCTCAGCAGCAGCCTTCAAATACACCTCTGCAAGTATCTAACTCTGCAATTTATGTGACAAGTAATGACATGCTAACATCTTTGAAAGTTAAGTATTTGTGTTAATTATTAAAGAGAGACATTTCAAGTGACAGACTGAATGAATATTCTCCGGAAAACCACCTATCTTCTGTTGACAAAAAAGAGAAGTACAGAAGCTCTGTGAAATATTTAACTATGTAACTTATAATTTAGTTCCTATGTACTACCTCTTTAAATATATTGGACTCTGATGCCTGATGAAAGCAGATGTCAGTCTTTAAAGGGAATTTGTGGCACGTTGCAGAAGAGACTGTCTGTGAGAGCAGCCGTGCTGTCTGCAGAAGGCTTGCTTTCGTGGTTCTTTTTTTCCTAATGCTTTTCAATTGGCGAGATGGACTGGCTGGGTTTGCTGTGAAACAGCGAGGTGTGGAAAGGAAATTAGTAGAAAATCAACATCAAGGCACAGAGGTTCCCATGCCTGTGTTTCGGGTTTGGTTTGAGTTGCAGAGCGAAGCAGCTGCCTGTCACCCAGCACTACGGGGACAGGGAGCTTCCCGAGAGATCCCAGCGCAGTGAAGCGGTTGGGTCAGTCAGGACTTGATTTTCCATGACCCTCTGCACATCGGCCCTTTCACTACATCAGCCGTAGCTCAGACCACCCGCAGGAGTACAGACCCCTGGCTCCCGAGGCCGGAGGAGCCCCAGGCTGACCCCTCCATGGGAGCAGCTATCGCATCGGCGCGTGTGGCATTTCCTTCACCCAGTTGCTAAACTATGCTGGTAACCAATTTATCTTTCGCAGTTACTGGTTAAACACTGGCCTTGATTTATGTTTTCATATTTTGATTTATATTTTTATATTTTGATTTTACTCCTGCCATTGCTGTTAGCCAGTGTGTTTTGTGCTATACATATAGATAGATATTGATGGTGTTTGGGCTCGTTCAGCCGGTGTGTAGCACGTGCCCTCCGCATGGGCAATCCTCATGGACACACAGAACTGAACAGATCTTTTTAAGATTTTTCTTTTCAAAGTTTAATCAATTTGTGTAACTATAAAGGATGAAGATTTTGTTTCGAAGGACTTATCAGCTGATATTAAAATCCTTTCAAAATAATTGTATGCGCTACTACACTGTCTAATTTTCATACCTTTTACATTCCAGCAGGCTTATTCATGCTGCAATATTCCCAGAAATAATAAAAAGCCAGAGTAGGGAGATCTTATAGAGCAAAAATGCATATTCTTACAGCTAATTTTTTTAAAACTCGTTTGAAAGTGTTCTCTCTTACAAACTGACAGGCACTAACCAACACGATGTGTAACATTTTTCATGTTATCCTGGTACCTGGCAAAGGAAAAGCAAGTCTTTCAGGGAAGACTATGTTCACTGGACATGAGAACTCTTTCAGGTTTTTGTAGTAATACAACAATCTTGGGAAACATGTTCCTCATGAGGATGCCATAGGGAATGTGATTTTTCAACTGAAGTTTTTTCTGCTTCAGTGCTTTGAGTGAGTTTGTTACCCTAATCTGATTTGTTAGGTGCTTGTTGTAGCTGCAAGCTTGATTCTGAACAACGCGTGATCTCATTGTATAAATATTAAGACAATGTCAAGTGATTTTCTGCTTTAATTTAAAAATATACGTTCTTTTATCTGCTGCCTTGTGTTTAGTGATAAACATCAATTTCATCATCAATGCCACTCACAAGATAGGTATGTGTGTGGCAATAATTTAGATCCTCGTGTATATGGAAAGTTAGTTGAAAGATGACAACGTACAAAATTTTCCTGAATATATGCTTTGTCTTTCCGATTTAACCAGCTTTTCATTGCTTAATGTGTGAGCCTCTTCCACCCAATTTCACATTTGACTTCACTGTCAGGTTTTTTCCCTGAATATTAGACCCAAATCACTATTTTTAACTGTCCAAGGAGCCAGTCACCCATCTGTCATATGCACCAACTAATGGAAGTGACAGGATTTGTGTAGCAGTTCTCCATGAAAGCAACCTGATGATGCGACTTGATATGATATTTGGGGTTTTCCAGGGACCTGAGGCAGGGTCTTTTCATACCGCTTTCTTGAAAAAAGTCTGTGGTTCTATATCCTTAAATAGAATCACTGTGTGTTAGTGACTGTAGTTCCTTTTTCAGACATTTCTTCCCTTTAACAAAGTGAACAAACCAAGATGTTTGGTCTCTAGGGGATACAGTGATGGTAAGTTTGTTGTACGTGTATAAATAGGCGCAGTTGAGCATACAAAATATGTTTGCAACTTCCCTAGCAAGAGCCATCAGAAAACACTGATAAGTTTTGATAGAACTGTGAGGCAGTGTTATCATTCTGATAGCTGGCATTATGATATTGATTTATAGATCTCTGGAAAAAACTGATGGTGCATGATTTAGAGATATTTAAATATTCGCATCTACATTGGCTGAAGTACTATGCAGAAGCAGAATATAACCTGGTTCCTGTTGAACCAGAGCAATTTAAGTAAATGGAAGAGATTTATTATGATCATAGAAATCTTGTGGTGTTTTAAGGTTATGCTTTTCATTTATTTCCTTGAAAATATGGTTTCCCAAAGGAGTCAGGCTGACACCCCAGGAGAATGAAATACTGTATTTTCTCAGCCGTAAGCATAGACAGTGACAGAAAAAACTTCTCCACACCAGTTTTACCTTTAGAAGAGGAGACACGTTTGCTATCTCGGCTGAGAGCTCTGGTTAAAGCCTTGGTCCACAGCAGTGTGAGAAGTGCTGTACACTGTGTGCTCTTGGGCTCTTGCAGGAATCTAAACGTCTAGGTAAGCCTCTATGTCCTTGCAGTATTGTTCAGGTGGGAAGGGACTTCAAATTTCATTGTCATCCTCAAATCCTACACCAGTCAGTCCTAAAACACAGTTTTAAAACTCCTAGGCATCCTATTTACACTGCTTTTATTGGAGTCTCGCATGGGATGTTCCTTATCTGTCTAATGGACTTTCTCAGGACACCCCTAGCAAACCAGGCTTTGTGCAAAATACAGCGAGAGGTGAGGAGATTCAGTGGGCAACCCCTTGTATTCAGGGGCCCCGTTGCTAGACAGTTCAAGTCCATCTATGGGATTTTTTTACCTTCCATTAATTTTGTGTCTTCAGCATTTATTGTTAACATATGCCCTTCTGTTGTGACAAGGTCATCACTAAAACTGATACGGTGCTTCCTTGGGGGTATTCAAAAGGATTCATCAAACTTGGTAATTCATCAAAACCCACTGATGTTTTCCCACTAACATTTTCTTATTATTAAAAAAAACCCCTTCTAATATTTTCAGTATAACTACTATCAATCTCAATTATTCTGTATCTAGTGAGCTACTGAAATCCAAACAAAAGGATTATTCTTTTCTTTATTTGGGGAAGATCTATTCTATAGCTTTGTTTTATATTGTAAAAAAACTAGTCAGTGGTGTGTTGGGTTTCAATAAGGAGCGAAGCTACAATTGTGTGTGAGTAGCTGATATATCAATTTAAATATATTTGGCCATTAATTAAGTCTCCTTCTTTTTGCATGCAAATAGTTTTCTCTCCAGGGAATTAATTACAGAACAAATTTCAAGCTAATCTATCTTTGCAGTCCAATGTAATATTATGCTATAAAACCCACTTTCAAAATGAAGCTGCTCGCCATTTATTGAATTGCTATCAATTATTTTTTTTAACAGTTTGGCATTATACAGTTAAACAAAACAAGGAATCAGGCTATGACTTTTAAACATACCAGTGCAATGCAATGGCACTGGTTGATATGATTGCCGAGCAATTGGAGAGAAGAACAGTTGAGGGGTTACAGAGATGATTGCACAGTTAACTGGCACGCTGAAATCTGGATTCAATTTGGATGTTTGTTGTTGTTGAAAGTAATAGTAATTTTTCCATGGAAACATAGGTTAAGGCATATGCTTACAAATAAATGTTTTATTATCCTACCATATCCATGTTTTAAAAAAACTAAAGCATCACAATAATCCTTCTACTTAGACTGATTGCAGTTATTTCTCTCAAAACTTGAATATCCTTTCTATGAGGAATACCTCATCTCCTGGAATGGGGACAGTGTGTTCTGCATCTTTGATCCTGTAAATACTTATCCATACACTTGTATTTAGTAATGTCAGTAATAGACCTGTGGAGACTTTGGTACGAGTCCACTCCTATTAACTTTAAAGATGTGCAAAACCGTTTGGATGTCCTAGATTGATACCGAAAACTCCTCAGTCTTCGCAACAACCTCATTTATGCTCTGGAAAAAGAAAAAAAGAAAAGAATTAAGGAGAGTGGAATTTTTTTATTTTGAAATACTATTGAGGTCTGGGGCTAAAAGCAACGATGTTGTCTAATAGCAGTAAAACCTATTGGCCTGGAGAAATCACAACCAAAGAACACAGTGGAGGTACTCACTGGTGCAAACGCCTCCCAAGCTGAAGCGTAGGAACTCCCTGGTGCCGCCAGCCGTTCCCATGTTCTCCACTGCACAGGTCCAAAGGATAAGGACAGTGTCAGGGCTTTTGTTCTGGATAGAAGACAAAATGCAACATTCAGGGTAACTGCAGTCTCTTTTTTCATGTTTTGGATGTAGCTGACCTCATTTGAAAACCTTCCTTTCTTTTTTTCCATTTGATTTATTTTTGCTATAAGCGTTGACCTTTAGGCAACTTTATTAAGTGGAATCACTTTTCATTTGATCCTGCTTTTTAACAGCTTTCTGTTTTACCTGCATTTTCCTCCCCAGGAAAGGTTAAGTAGAGATGACTTCAATCACATTTTCCTTATTCCCCACTTCGCTGTGTTCTGGCACAGCTCTTCTGGAAGCTCAGAGTTACTGCTGTTTGAGCTCATATTTCCACTCCTCCTCCAAGGGAGAATTTCTCATTGCTGATACCATTTAGTTTGTGTAATAACACAAGATCTCCTCTTACATAGCTCTTACATTTTCATCTCTCTAGCTTTCCAACTTTCGGGAATCCCGTGTCCCCAGTCACTACCATAATCACTTCCACAACAATATGAGTAACGCAATGATTTGCTCGTAAATGCGTTGCTAAAAGTGTAACGCAGCACAGGTCACAGCAGCTCTGCCCAGCTCAGCCGTCTTTCGTGACAAGCTGCTGTTGTGTGGTGGCTCGTGGAGTTATGACTCTTCACCATCCTTGTTACGTATTAAAATCAACCAGTAAGTAACGGCTGAATAGTCATGCCCAGTTTGCTTTAGCTGGCTGGCACTGAATTTGAAAGCTTTGTGGTTAGGAAGCATAGAAAGAGATTGTTTCAGCAGCTAAAATTTTCAGATTTTTTTCTTGGACCTTTAGGGCAACTCTCTCTTTCTTCTCTGTTCAGAAGTAAAAAATCCTGCACTTATTTACACTGTGGGGCAGAGCTACCTCAAGCATCCTTCATGGTAAACCCGAAGGGGCCAGCACGCTCTGCATTTACCTTGGGACAATATCGTTTAAGCGCCTGAAGGTAAAAGTGGAACCAAACAACAAAAATAAAAAATTGTCACCTTTTTTAGCCTTGAAGTCAGACAGGCTCATAGACGACCAGGAACCGGAGAACTGTAATAAAACGGGGACTTTTATTAGAGAAGTGAAAAGATTGGGATGACAGAGCAGGAGATGGTGCCCTGCTCAGAGAAAACCAGCTGTTCTTTGGGATATTGCTGGTGGTGTTGTGGTCCCAGGAAGATGTGTAAAAGCACCTAAAATGTGGCTTAATGTGGTTGTGATGTGAAACAGAAAGCAGTAGTATTAAAATATGGATACGTATGAATAAATACATATGAATACACAGATTTATTTGCCTGAAGAGGCTGGGAATGGAGACAAAATTGTTTGACTGCTGGTCACCAAATGCAAACAGAGTAAATTTGTTTATTTTATTATGTCCATACTTTTAGGGAGGAATATGCAACTGCATAGAAGTTAATGTGCTACATTCTTTGAGTGTCTGGGTTTTGAATGGCCTTGAAAAATTTATAGTTGTAGCCTCTGAAAACTGTATGAAAAGGTCTTTTTGCAAACATGGACAAAGCAAAGTTAAAATGGTGAGAGGAGCAAATGAGGTGGACAACTTAGCAAAAGTATTGCTTTTGCCTCTGTTCTATGACACCCATAAACAGAGTTTTTTTCAGCAGTTTGAAAAAAAAAAAATCTTTTCTCTTTTTCCTCCTTTCTTGTAAATGTTGGGCTGGTTTTGTGCAGGCTGCGGGAGGAAGGAGCGAAGCAGGCTTTTGCTGGCAAACAGCTTGAATGCTGTTGGACAGAGAAGCCCAGCAGAGAGGAGACGGATGCGCCGATGTCCACGGTGTAGCAACTGGGAAATAATGTGTATCGACTAATCGGAGCTCAGAGCTGGTACCATGGCATCCTCTGTTTAGAAAATAAACTGATTAGATAAGTTGAAAAATGAAACTAAACTCAATAAACCTAAAGGACATTTCCTAACCAGAGGGTGAACTGCTGGCAGGTGCCAGTTACTGCAGGCTCAGAGCCGCCCAGCTGAGCAACCGTGCTCTCGGTATGATTTGAAATGAAATTGTATTTGCAGTTTTAAATACAATAAGAATATGCACTTTTCACCAAAAAAAGATAATCACCTCCTAATGCATAATTAGATAGTCTAAATAAGAATAACAATTTAATGGAAAGGCAACTTTAAGCAAGGTTTTTTAAAATTACATGTTAGAGGAAAATTCCTGACAACATACATTGTGTATGAGAGTTTTGGCTGTTGTTATGATGAGTCTTGAGTGTGTTTTTGTGTTGAGATGGAGGTTCTGTTTCTTCTCTAGATGACAGCTTTCTAGAAGAAAGGAGTTAGTTTGGGTGCAGGTCGGTCATTGCACATAGAGATTTGCATTTATACCAACTTAATTTACAAGTTGCATATTAAACTGTTATGAAATTTAGATGTCCCATCCACAAGATAGACTACATGTCAAAAATGCATTGAGGTATCTTTTCATATTACACTGTTCATACTTTGATATAAGAAAAAAAAATGTACTGTTTAATGTAATGCCACCATTTTGTACTTAATGTCTGTATTTCTGCATTCAAATCATGCAAGGATTATTAGTTTCCTAAGACCTGTTTCTAATTAAACAGACTATCAGAAATTTTACTGAATATCTAAATACCAAAATAGTTAGAAAATGTGTGCATGCAGCCACCACTGGCTCCAACTTAGCCAAATTTATGAAGTTTTGGTTATAATTGATGCAGTTTGATCAGAATAGCCGTATCTGAATTTGTCCTTGATTTTTCAAGAGCAATTTTGGCCGAAAGAGGTCATATAGGAGAGGGTCAGACATGGATAGAAAGAACAATATGTACTAAATCTGCTATTTTGAAAGCAGTCAAGTAAAAATTCTATTTCTTTACACAGGAACAGTGAGAGATCCCTAAGAGTTCTTCTGTCCCAAAAAGCTCAAAAAAGGAATTGTAAAAATAGAACAGCAAACACGCTTAACACTAGCTTTTCTCCAAGTGACACCTTTTCGTTACCGTTCCGTACATCCCTGTATTTCAGCTATTGAAAAGACCTCTCTCACTTTCCAGTCGTTCGCACTGGAGGAACTGCAGTCATTAATGATCTATCAGAAGGTTGCGAAATATTCGTGTAGTTTTTAGACTTGAAGGATAATGGATGTTTGAAGAAACAATACCAAAAGCTACTTGAAAGAAAGAATTAAAAATAAATAGAAGAAAAAAAGATGAGAGAGGGAACCTCCCCTGTGAATTACTGTCCTTTTGATTTATCTGGAAGAAAAACTGAGTTCTTGTGACAGGAGTGAAAAGGACTTTGAATGACTCCGGAGTTAACCTCGGGATATTCTGAATTCCCAGTAGCGAACAGACGGGATGGAACATAAGAACTTGTTGACTGCTAAAAACAATCTTCTGCTTTTTTTTTTTAGTTATTGCTGGTCTTTGTTGCATTCTTCTCTCTTTGTGTTTTTTATTAATACATGCAAAATTCAATTACTCCTTGGAAGAGGTTATACTGTAATAGATCAGGGCTGGGGTATCTTAAAGATATTTATCTAATAAATGATTGAGGCGTTTGCAGGATTTACCAAAGCGCCTGTGCAGATTAGGTACGTGACTGCTACACTGCTATAGTTTAATGTCCTCACAGCTACAGCTGGCAAGTAATAACGCTTCCTTCAGCCATCCCTAAACACACATACAGCTGATAGGTTCCAAGCTATTTACTTCTGTAAGGATTTTCTTGCTTTGTAATTTTAAATTTGCTCTAAATTAACCTCCTACCTGATGAAATTTGGTGCTGTTTTGTTGGCTCTGCATTAACTGGCATTGGTTGGCTCGTTCGGGGCAGACCAGTAGTGTGCGTGTGGTATTTTCTAGATACAAAACCCATCTATCTCCTCCCTTGGTTACTTTTGGTGGCAGGCATCCAGGCTGCGTATGGCTATCAGTGTGCATGGAGAAACCCCCTACCTTTCTGCCCTTTTTCAATACTTTAAAAAAAAAAGAATCATTTTATTATAATAGGGGAAATGACATTTCCACCAGCCCTTTCCAAGCGGATGCCCTACAGGGAGCTTCAGGACGTTTGATCTAGGGGTTGTCAATTTGTGCTGTCTTTTGCCCCTTCTTTGACCACTTGCTTCTAATTTGTTTGGCCTCCGGTAGTGTCTGGGACCAAACAAGGTGGGTTTTTGTGACAGCTGCTTTGCTGCCGTCCCTTGAAACCATTGTCCAAACAGTTGACTGTGCTTTTACTTCAGCACAAGTCATAAATGAATGAATGTGATCAGTTTTTTAAATCAGTTATATCATTTGTAAAAATGATGTAGCTGCTTTAATTCCTGTATTGAACCATGCTAATCAAGGGATGAGATATATTGTCTTGCACGTTAAAAACGTTAGATCTGCCCCACTCCTGCATTCTGGCACATGGGAAATTAAAACCCCAGAACCTGCAAACTTCTGACAGAGGAGTCACAGGTGTTTTCAGCTCTCTCCCCCCCATTATGACAGCTTTACCGAACATCAGGCTTGCTAATCAGGGCAAAAGATTTTCTTTTCTTTGACTGAATCTTCTGTACTGCCTCTCTAGTCCGTAAAAATAAAATCCACCTCTTGCGCTGATGTACCTCTAGTATTGCATAAAGAGTATGGAAGCCAAAATGTGTGTAATTTCAGATTTAATAAGCTTTTGTATGTGTAAATTGTGGCTTTGGTTTGCGTGTGGTGAGAACCCAAGGAGGATAGTGTTGCTTGTCGAATATTACCCTCATCTCTGAAACACAGTTACCATATTTCAGTATTCATGCTGATGCTATTGATCAAATTTGGAGAGCCTGCAACTGCTTTGTACTATATTCAGAACTTCTTCCAAAGTATCAGAGAACTGGTTTATCATTCTTTCCTAGTTTTCATTAAGTATTTGAAATCTTCTTTCCTTTCTCCACCCATATGTTAGATGCCTCTGGTTTCTTTCCAATGATTCAAATTGTTCAGGCATAAGCATTGAATGCCATTGTGGTTCAGCTACAAGACTTTTACATTAGCCAAAATGTGAAAAACGGATTTATAGTAGTTTATATAAAGCCAGAGATTGTAAATTGTATTGACGTGTTGTGTTTAGGGAAATCTTTCTTTACTACTGTCCATTTGCACAGTGTAAACTGATTCTTTGACTTGCCTCTCATGAGAGCATGTTCCACTCAGGGAAATACATTAAAGCTTAAATTATTCAGTGTACTTTGCTTTTAATGTTCTGAAATCAAATTCAAATATAGCAAATAAATCCCTTCTTATGTATTAACAATGGAATAAATATGAGTGTTTTGCCAACAAAAATTATACTTCCTCTAGATTTTTATGTTTATTTAGGTTTTACTTTTCAAAGTAAAGTTGCACTTTCAGTTTTCGCTGCATCCTCTCTTCTGTTGGGGTCTGACTCTTTAGCCTGAGCTTAGAAAGATCTTGTGTCACTGAAAGAGCAACATGTTTTTCGTCCTCCCATTTCTTCACAATATGTGTTGGTATAAAGGACTTGTTGATGGAAAAGAATAATGTACAAGCTTTGTGGCATATTCTTTATAGTGGATTCAGCACCAATGTTAGAAGTAACAGGAAAAACATCTGAAGGCAGCTATATGACTAAAGATATTTACTACTTTGTTGTCTGAATAAGAAGTTAGATGGCTATATGCAAAAGGCTTGTACTGTATTCTTTGCGTAGAAACTCATTTACAATTTGGACTATGTATGTAGATGTAAAGTTGATCTTTCTATGCCAATTAACTGTGTATGAGTAATCAAGGCTCCCTTTTCCTAGTTCCCGGTTGGTATCCAAGTTCACCATAAGCATTGTGCTACTGTGAACTGAAGGTTACTTGCAAGAAAATACATAAAGCAATTCCTGACTTTCAGGACAGTATTTCTAGTGAAGATTATAATTATTTGCTACTGCTAGTGGATCTGAGGTAACAGATAGGGATAGGCACAACACTTTGAGGTTCAATCCTGCTAGAGCATGCACAAGAACAGTTAGAAGCAGTTTCTTCTGTAAACACCCTAAATATTATAGATATTGTACAATATGAGTAGCAACCACATTAGCTAAACCTCTTCATAGTAGCACCACATCTGTCATGGATTTTTTTTAATAAAAACTGGGTGGTTTTACAGGAGAATGCGCTACAGAGCACCTAGTCTTGCCTGGCAAGGAGGATACCAGTGTCCAAAAGGCAGGGCAGAACGCAGAGGGACACCTTGCGTCCTCCTGGACCAGCCTGAGATGATCACGCTGTGGCTTTAGACCTCAACCTTCAGCTGCAGATTTAAAGTGATTTCCATAGGTGATTCTAGCCTTTATGGAAATAGCTTGGGTTTTGAACAAATGAAGAGAGAAGATAAGCTTGCCCCCCTCCCCTTGCAGACTTATGAACAGGTGATGCTGTAGTCTTAGTCTCTGTGTTAGCAGAACCTCAACAGAGCTGTGGCATGGGAATTGGGGGTTATGTCCTGCCTGTAGTATGTCACAGAAGCTAATCTTAATGAAGATTTTTTGGAGTTACTGCTACAGATATGCTTATTTCATGGACAGAAGTGCTGGGATTCCTGAGGTGAGGGTGTTGGAGATGGGAGTGCTCTGCATGGTGCTGCCACGTTGCACATCACATCATGGTGCTGTGATGACTGCCAGTTGCTTTACTGCCTTGTTTTAACTCCTTTCCCTGTTCTTTCATCCAAACAAAATCTGCTGTCCTTGAGTTTCAAAAATTGGTGTTTTCTTGTCTAGATTTCACTTTCTCTGCAGAGAAGAGGTGACACTACTGACTCATGCAGTGTCTGTGTTAAACAGATTGATGCATTTACCTTAATTTACTTGAGCCTCTTACTGTCAGTTTTTATCCTTCTCTGACCTTCTGAAAGTTTATGCATGGCTTCAAAGCTAATAATATCTGCTAAAACAGGCATCTGCTAGAAATCATATGCTGTGCTACAAATCACTCTAGAACAGGTTTGAATTCAGCTGGAAAATTGAGGAAACACTGTTAACTTTAGGCAACCTATTAACTGTCTTCCTATAAGAATAAAGAATATGTTGATTTTATAGGACCGGTTAATGACCACATTGAAAGAACAGCTCGAGGACAGGAAGACACTTAAAATACACAGCGATGGCACCAGGCTTCTCTTTTTGATGCTTAGGTTGTGGGGTTTTTTCTTTTCTAAAACTCAGAGAAAGTATCAGATTAAAACATTTAAATTAAGAATTGTCAGAGAGCGCCAACTACTGCAATTACATGGGGAATCTAAAATAATAGAATATGCTGGGCGTAGGCACAGAAGACTTTAGAACTCTGCAGAACTAAATTGCCTGGTGATCTAGATCTTACTCTTGCAAGCTAGCTTCATTATTTTTTCAGTCTAAGAAACAGAGGGAGAAAAATACTTTTAAGACACTTGTCATGTTTATGAGGATGAGAATAAAACACGGAGATGCAGCCTGTCTTTGTAATCAAGTCCTTGCGCTACATTTGATATAAAATTCTGATGAAGAAGGTCTTCCCCTCTGACTTCTCTGTGCTGTGGGAGTGTGCTGCTTTGGGCTGGGGTAGAGTTAATTTCCTTCACGGTGGCTGGCACGGGCCGTGTTTCGGGTTTGTGCGGGGCACAGCGTGGATAACCCCGGGATGTTCAGTTCCCGCTGAGCAGCGCTCACACGGAGCCCAGGGCTCTGCTGCTCCTCACCCCGCCCCACGGCGAGCGGGCTGGGGGGCACAGGGAGCTGGGGGGACCCAGCCGGGACAGCTGACCCCCCCTGACCCCGGGGGTATCCCAGACCATATGGCGTCACGCTCGGCACGTACAGCTGGGGCAGGAGGAGGAAGGGGGGGCGCTGGGAGCGATGGCGTTTGCCTTCCCAAGTGCCCGTTACGCGCGCGGGAGCCCGGCTCTCCGGGGATGTGCGTAAAGACCTGCCCGCCCATGGTGGTGGTGAAGGAATTCTTTGGTTTGTTTTGCTTAAGCATGTGGTTTTTGCTTTACCTATTAAGCTGTTGTTATTTCAACCCACAAGTTTTCTTACTGTTACTCTTCCGATTCTCTCCCCCATCCCACCAGGGGGGACCAAGCGAGGGGCCGCCTGGGGCTGAGCTGCCAGCTGGGGTTAAACCATGACAGGGAGCAAGAAAAATAATTAGCTTTTTTGGGAAAGTATGTACAAACCATAAGAGCAGAAGACAGAAGTATTACTGTGGGGAACTATGGGTCCTTGGAAGACAGGGTTTGAGGAATTTGGTAGCTTCTGCAGAAAGCGTAATGTGTTTCTGTAAATAGTTCTACTCTGAGGGTCTTGTAGCTGGAACGATTTGGTTGCGTTTAGGAAGAGTAGTTTTGCTCTCCATTTCCCTGAGAGATGAACCTCTGCGGTTAACAGGTAAAATAACCCTAAAGCGGTATTTGGGGACAGCATTTGTTAAAGCCCAGTTTGCAAATTCTGCGAGTCGCGGGCATTTGCCTTGCTCTGCTTACACAGTGAGCTTTACCTGCTGTGAGCTTGTTTGCATCAAGAAAAAATGGCTGTTTGAGCCCCAGTCCTGAAGAGCTGGCAGCAGCCACACACCTAGTCTCGCTGCGATGGCCCAGGTGTGCCTCCAGCTCTGCTGAGCAACCAGCACCAGTCTTGTGTGGAAGGGATGGGGCAGTTAACCAGTGAGCAGCAGGGAAACCCAGGCGGCTGGCAGGTGGCAGGCATGTCTTCAATGTTGTTTGGTAAGGTCTTCTCCCTTCACAGTCTTCTCTGTTCACCGCTTTCTTAGCAGCTCCACCTGTTGAGGATGACCTCCCTGGTCCATCCCAGGTGAGTCCTTCCTGCCATAGCAGGGGACTGCTAGGGAAGGGAGCATTCCACGGCATTCCCGTCTGGACACAACAGCGGAGGGTTGGGGCAGTAATTCGATCACAAAAGGTGAACGTGCTCTTGATAAATCGCGTGCACCATGTGTGAGGCTTGCCTGGTCTGAGGAGAAAGCTGCAGAATTCTTTGCATAGGATTTCGTATTACTTACTATGTATCAGATTGAAGATACCATGACTTTCATCTTCCTGATGAATCCGTGTTTGGAGCCGTATGTGTGGGTCTGGGCAGGATGGGTGTAGAGGTGGAGAACTATAATTGCTCTGCTGCAGCATCAGTCTGGTGTGTTGGAGGTTTCACACTCTTTCGCAGTCCATTTAAAAATCTTTGGTAACGTCTTCTGGGCTGTGATTTCTATAATAAGTGTTTACTACATTTTATGAATATGTATGCAGTATATGAGATCTGAGAAGGAGAGCTGTTAAAAATAATTCAAGGTGGAGTATATATAAGGCACAGAGAAAGAACTTTCTTTTTTTGATAAATTTAGTTTGAATTTGCCATTGATCAGAAGTTTAAACTGTTACAATGATTAGTGTGCCTCTGGTTCTTCGTTGTTATAAAACCTATGAATGTAGGTAAGTAAAGTGGTAGTGGCAGATTAAAACAGTCAGAGCCTCCACTCTGGTCACTAAATCTCAAGCAAAGGTTCCCAAATCACAGCCTACTTTCTACAGCTGCCTTTCCATTCTTTTTTTTTTTTTTTTTTTTTTAAAAAACAATGTATTTAGGTTTTTTTTTTGTTAGTTTCTAGATCACAGCTAATAAAAATCAAAGAAATGATTGCCTGTCTCCCCTTGCTTTAACTTCATTAAATTATTATCTTAAGAAAAATTTTGTATTTTTTATGTCCTTTCCTGGATCTGAAGTAAGAACTTGTTCTGCTTTGCAAAGGTATAAATCCAGAATAATTCATGTATTTTTATTCAGTTAAATTTATCCAGGTTTATAGTTGTGTGAAAAAGTCTGATGCTCTCTCAATTGTTGATAGAGTCAGAGTCATTAGAAGAAAATGGGCGGAAAGGAATTTGGTGTTGGAATGGCGTGTTTGAGGTTTGGTGTTAAAATAGCAGACCCTGGGGAAATGGGATAACATTACCCTTTTTTCTGGAGTAAAAAAGTACTTGAGATAGACATGTTGGCTGTGGTTCCATGTAAGCAAATATTTTGTGATAAGACTGAAGAATATGACTTTTACAGGATTTATGGCTGTATCTAGAAAGCAGTACCCTTCAGCAAGGGTGGGGAAAGAGCCTCAAGCTTTCTTTTTTCCTGTGGGGAAAGAGGTGCATTCCGTATGGAATGGATTTTAATCTATTTGCCACTGGTATTTAAATCCACCAGTTCAATTCAGTATATGATTCTCCACTTGCTTTCATTGTCATGCAAAGCCTACTTGCAAGTATGCGTTTCTGGAGGAAAAAGGAACTTTAACAAACTACAACTTCTCTTCTCTTAAATGTTCATTTTTCTGGCTCTGGATTTAATGGTGTTTTCCTTCCTGTGTTTTATTTATTTATTTACGTGAAGCTCGCAGCTTTTTTCTCAGTCAAAGAGGTTGTCAAATGAGATTTTTCTGAGTTGCTATTTTTGTCTCCATTTACTTTGTAATGATTTGGGGTTTTTCTCCCCGTTCTTAACTCAGGCTCAACAAATTCTCTATTGCCCAGTGAAATACCCTCTCGGAACAGAGAGGGATCTGAGCTAGGACTCCAGAGCTCTTTCTGGAGGTTGAGTCGGAAACAGAGTTTATTCCCTCGCCTTTTGTAAAGATTTACATTTCTTTATTAGACTGAAGAAATCCTGCAAATCCAGCGGTGTTGCTCTGGCTGTGCTTGCACTGTGCTTGCTGGAGCACTTCTGAGACCTGGCACGACCTGCGCCAAGGCTCCTGGCAAAGGGACCTGGTGAATGCCACCCAGCTCTGTGGCTGGGGACACACAGGGTCTCGCTGGTAGGAACTCGGTGACCCTGCAGAACAGGGGTCCCTGGGGCAATACTTTGCTGGCAACTGAAAACTCATCTCAGCTGAGAGTTTCATGCACTGGGTTCTCAAAGCGTTGGTCATATCCCATACTGTCCCCTTGGGAATCACCTTACAGAGTTGCCCCCAAATGACCCAGGAGCACCCTTTTACAGGTGGCAAACCCCTATATAAACCTCCTGGACTCTGGAGGATAGGGTACAAAAAAGGCCAGCTAGGTTACAGGGATAGTCTGTGTGGGGGAGTTCCCTTCCAGTTTGCGCACTGCAAGCCAGCACTCGTTCCTATGTTTCTACTCACGCCAATAAAGATGTGCAAAGAGCGAGGTGTAAGAGCTGCTAATATACGTGAGCCCAGGCTGTAGGTTGAGCTCAGGGATATGTACAGATCATCACTGAAGTACTGGAGTGGTGATGATGGTCTGTGAAGCTTGCTGTGCGTGAGCTGCATGAATGGTCCCGTGCTGCCACAGCAATGCGGTGCTCTGTGGTGCATGGGAGGAAACATCAGGAATTTTACTGATGTCTCATAGCCCATAATGAGCTATTCTTTTAATCAGGGTGCAGCCAAAGACCCTTGACTAATATGCAAATGCCATACTAGGGAAACGTCTAGTGGAAGAAGAACACGTGCTCAAGGAATTTTTGGAAGTCCCAGTGGGTGAAGTGAAGAAGAGATGTATTCATCGCACGTTTCTTTTTAAGATCGACTCAAGTTCCCTCAATATTGAACACACAATGGGGTGCTCTTGAGCACTCGGCTGCCTTTGAGACGTGGTTTGTTCTTGAACTGATGTGTCTGTGTCCGTTTAGGACTCTAGACTAGAGCTGTGAACAAAAACATTGCTAAAATGCCTTCTAAGAAAAAAAAAGCCAGTTGTGGGCTTTCCCCAGGAGCCGTGTGAGTCCCTTGCAGTTCAGCAGGGCTGTGTGTGCTGTTCTGCAAGAAGCTCTTCATCTCGTACAGGAAGAACCAACGTAACTTAATACTGACAGGGTCAATTTGTAACCTGTTCTGGCAGCATCTTGTTTTCCCTCTGCTAAGGGATTATGGTCTGTGAGAAGGATTATTGTGAGTCAGCAGCTCCCTCCCTATTTACAGATCATGCCATTTAGGTCAAGAAATCCAGGGTCATGTTTTACAACAAAGCAGTGACCGGAGCCAAGTGTCACTAGCTCTTGCTTCTGGAAGTCCTCACGCGGTTGAGGTGCCTGTCTTCTGGCCAGTGCTTGGCTGTCTCTCAGTAGCTTCAGATCTGTGCAATCTATTTCTGTGGAAAGTAATTATCAATTAAAATATGAAGGAGGAGAAGATTGGGTTATGCATTACACTCTGTCTCATCCTCTTGTGATTAAGACAGGTTGACTCCACCGTGCTTCAGAGAACCTACTGAAGAACATTTCTAATGTAGTCTGTATTTCTCTGTCCTGATTTATGTGAAAGAGCAATAAAGAGTAGGACTTTTTTGTTCCTGTTTGCGGTAAGAATCGGAAATATAACATTTCCCAGAAAAAACGCATTGCACAATGTCCATGTTTCATAACTCTTGTCAGAGGAGACGCTTTCACATATACATATGTGCAGATGTATATTTAACCACCAGCTAACAAGTAATTCCTTTTCTTCTGATTTGGTAGGTGAATGAATAAAATCACCTTCTGATTCGGAACAGACAGTCTGTCTTGCTCTATGTATTTCCCATTAAGTGCTACTATGTATGTATTAAATACAACTATCTATATGTTACTACGTATAGTGCTACACGCTGCTGCTATAATACCAAGCATGTGTTTCAACAAACATTTAATTTGTAAAACTGTGGAACTCTTAACTTAAGCAGCACTTATTTTATGCATTGGCATGCATCCCGAAAGATTTTTAACAACATAGAGCTTTTGTGATATCTTTTAATGAATTACCAAAAATTTCATTCTCTTTTCTCCAAAGACGACTTGAGAACCTTGCATAATCTTATCAGGAATGTTGCTGTTATATGCTTTATAAGGCAGGAGCAAAACTTACTTTAGCTGTATAAGGCTATTCAGGAAAATCTGCAGAATTGCTGTAATTTTCCATTGATTACACAGGAATTTTTCTTCAGGGAAAAAGAGGGATTTCTTCTTTCTGATTTCATTTCTGATGTGATTAGAAATTTTAGGGAAGTGGCACTTTGGGAATCTCTCCTTTACCAATCATTTACACAGGTTTTGAGCATATCCTAATGCTGTGGGTAATGCCCTTGGTGTGCTAGGTAGGAAAAAGTGGAAAGGTAATGTGAAAACTGGTGTAAACTGGTATTATTTTGCAATACCAAGGTTTGTCAGTCTTGTCAGAACAGGGACTGTGAGGAGAAAGGTCAGGTTTCGGTTGTCTTCACTTTTACACATCTCAAACCCCCTCGACCTCAGCACCTTCTGTGGAGCTGTTGAACGAGGGAGAGGTTTGCTGGCCAGGACTCCCTGGCACTGGGAAACCTGCATAAAGGGAATACGGCTGCAGAATCGGGAAAGCCTACCAGGACTGTAAAGGTGCATAACATTACAATACAGGGCATTTTGCATTCCTGTGGATTCCTTGCAGCAAAATAACCAGGTCCAGTACTGTGTCGATGGAGCTGTGTGGCTTCTTTCAGGGCTGGTCTCGTTTTGGGAATTTGTGCAGGATTTGCCATTTCTTAAGTTTAAGAACAGCCAACTATAGATCTGCATTTTTTTAACACGTCAGAGGCTTACAGGATGAAATCTCATATCTGTTTTATCCCATGTACTCCATCAGCTGCAGGATGACCCACACAGGATGTAATCACTTTTTCTCTATTTTTTTTTTTTTTTTTTCCCCTTCAATGGGATTTTGATGTGAATGAAAGCAAGATGCCACTTTGGCTGAAGCGGCCACAGAGTTAATAGGATTCACATGAGTTTCCAGATTCATCTCCGAAGTTGCATACACCGAGCTGTGAAGCAGGCTCCCATCTGGCCGTGTTTCCTGCACGCCGCTGAAATTAGGCTGAGCACTAACGGTGTCGGCGAGGGGCACGTTGCTGTAGCCCGTCCTGCCTGGGCTCTCCCGGATGATCCAGTCTGTTAGGGTGATGGATTAGTGATGGGATCAGGCTTTTTTTTTTTTTTTTTTTTTTCTTTCTGCTACAGACTTTCTTAAGAAAAGCTTTTTAACAGATACTAGAGCTGAGACAAGAGCGTTTCTATCCAATGAGAAATTTCAGTAATTTTGGTATTTTATTCCCAAGCCAGGGCATGAAGCTGAAAAATCAAGAAATATTAAAGACGCTGATTACTTTCCAGGTTTATCCAATTCTGTTAAAATGTTTGAGGAAATTAAAATATTTTGGCATTCTTACAGTAGAAATATTTTATTTTATTCTGCTTACCTAAAATGCTTCATTGAGTGAGAGCTTTCACCACTTTTGAGCCCTTTATTCAGGGGAAAACATCAGCCCACTCAAGTTCCAGTGATAACTTGGAGCACTGGATGTCTCTGGGTGTCTGAAAATATTCCCTTTTGGTACATGGGTGATGACACACATTTCAGTCTTTGCATTTTAGTGGAGGAATTGCGGGATTCTGTCTGAGGGGTGGAAATGGTCGAGAGGTTGTAGGGGCCAGAGTGTTGCCAGGGAGCTCAAGCTAGAGTTCAGATGGGAAACTGAGGGATCTTAATGCTGGTAAAATTAATAATAGTAAATAAATAAAAATATATGCATTTTCTGTGAGGGCTTTACTCTGGTAATAGTATATATTTGTTGCCGTAGTTATATGAAGTTTGTTTTACTGCAGACGCCCTAGGGAGCGGTGCCGGTGGCCCCTCGCTGCCTTTTCCCAGACGCCGCTGGCTGCAGGTGCATGGAGATGCTCCGGTGTCCGCCGGCCGCTCCGGCAGGGCCTGACACTGCCGCATCACTAAAGTTTTCACTGCACATGCTCTGAAACATGTTGGCGCTTCTGTCCTTGTGCTTAGCACTCTGGCTTTCGGTGGAAACTGGATCGGAAAGATTACTGTTGTATTGTGTCTGAGAGGGCCAGCAGCGCTTCTTCCTGAATGCTCCTGTTAAATGCAGCTCCATTTTCTTTGTTTCTGTCTGTTGGCAGTGACTCTGTCAGCTGATTGTGTTCAGCACTCTTCCTCCTGTTTATCGGGATACAATTATGCTTTTCAATATTTTTTTCCTGTATTTTCTTTTTTTTTTTTTCTTCCCCCCCCCCCGCACAACAACTGTTTAAGCAGCAAGTTTCTTGTGGCAGGGAGGTAGGGACATGGGTGCTAATCATGTAAAAGCAGTCATTGCCAGCAGAGTGAAAAGACTACGGTGTTATCATTTACAGTAATAGCAAAGCATCCCCCAAGCATTGTGGGGGTGAGGGAGGGCGCTGATGGGAAATAATACGATAGCTGTTTAATGAAATAACTGCAAATGAGGGATGAGGATATACAGCTGGTAAACGCATCTAAATCACTAAGAGATAGAGATGCCAGCAGGGTAGGAAAGCCTATGACACTAATTTATCAGTGGTTGCCACTGGTGTGTATATACCATATATTTATGGTTGCTGTGCATGGGAGCTATTGTCCCCCAGCACAGGGGAGCGGCAGCTCTACGGGTGTGAGAATTACTGCTTCTAGGAGAAGATGCTGCCATCCAGGAGTGTGAAAAATTACTCAATGGGATTAAGGACAGCCCAGCAGCTTTTATCTGGCTTTAGTGTTATTGCTGGAGAGAGGCTTTTTTCTTCTTTTGTTTAATTCTTAACAGCACATTTGATTCAGCAGTGGGCTTTAGATGTATTCACTGGGGTGTTTTGTGATTGCATTTAGTTTTTATCTTGATTACTGCATGCCCCCGGAGTCATTTTTGTGTCTTGTTGCTTCCAGTTCTGCCTCTGTTGTGGGTTGGAAAGTTTATCTATCTTCTCTCTCTCTCTTTCCCCCCCCTCTTTTTTAAAATAAAGAGCAAGAATGTTGGAAAAATATTAGCAATGAGAGAAATTTGAGGGGCAGTGTTGCCTTACAGCCCTGATCTCCCCGTCTCTAGCACTGTTGCCCTCTAAGGGGAAGAATTTTGTCTTATTTTCTGATGATTTGCTCAGTTAAGGAAAGGTAAGCCTTGGACTTAGATCCAGTTCCCTGTTTTCTCACAGATTTCGTGTTTGATTTTCAGCTGAACATCTGGGCTACATCAATGAAAGTAAGACACAAACTCCTCTGGGGTGCTTGGCCTTGGTGTGACATTCCTCTGTTCTCTGTTCTTAAAAAGAAATAGCAATATTACCCCATTTCAAAGAGTGTGGTGTGAGCAGATGCATGGAGAGATTTGAGTTGCTCAGATACTACAGCACTGCGAGCCGTGCAGAACAGAATAGGCTTTTAGATGTTTGTCTGAGCTTGTGTCTTGTAACAGATTCCTGATAATTAGGTTTTCTATTCAGCTGCTTTTTGATAGGGTCATTACCTGCCCATCATTTTCTTTTGCCTTCCCATTGTCACTTATTAATTATCCATTGACACCGTGTCTTGTTGTGCTGAAATCTACTGGGGAATTCTTTGGGGTTTTTTCATATATACCTACCAATACATTGTTCTTCACTTGGTGATTTGATCAGTGTCAGTTCTTTGATCAGCATCAATTCTTTGATCATTCAGTATCTTATTACCCTCAGGGGTATTTAGTTATATCTAGCAAAATTAGCATGCTAAGCTTCAGATTCCCATCGTGATCTGTTTTTCTGATCCTGTTATCTCCTTGGATACTCTTTTGCTGGAGTCTTCTACTATGACTATCATTTGTTATCTGTTTCTCTTGCTCATTAACTGCCCTATCTTTGAGTAAAATATTTTCAAAATACTTCGGTTGTACTAAGGTTTTCCTCCATGAGAGGTTTAGCGTGATCACACTATTGGCTTGGTAGGGAGGAAGACACAGCTCCATCATAGCGGGGAGAGGACAGGAGAGCTCAAGATCAAGTAGACCTACAGCTTGAGTCACCTACTCAGTTTAAAACTGAAAGAGTTGCGGAGGCAGATGAAAAAGTAGGACACAATGAAAGAGTCCCTCGTGAAAGTATGAGCCGAGTCCAGCAGATACGCTATTGGGAATTATTCTTTTTTTCTCTCATCCTTGGTAGTGTACACTGACAAGAACTTAAATTTTGCCTGTTCATGGTATTTGGATGTATCTTCAAAACCTCCAATAGGAAAAAAATTGAAACCCATGCTTGGTTATAATTATAACCCAGCCTTGATGTTTCTGTTCTTTGCCATCGTTGGCAATACTACTGTCCCCACTGCTTCAGCTTAACAACATAAACTTCCAGCTTCTGTTCTTGCTCCAACAGTCTGGCACACTCGTTCTCAGGAGTATGAAAGCAACAGGGTGCTGGTCCAAAGGCTGTGGCTTCCCTTCCTGCGTTACTTCAGCATCTCAGTAAATGGGAGAGGTGCCCTGCGTCCATCACAATCTCACTTTTTTGGCAATCTTTGAATTTTGATTTTGAATCCATGGTCAGCTTCAAAAACAGTTACCAATTTTTAATTCAAACCATCATCTTCCATTACCTTTTTCTTCAGTTTCTGCAGTTTTGAAACATCTCCATCTTGCTGGAAACTGTTTTTTTTTTTTTTTTCCCCCCAAAAAAAAAGAAGATAACATTTTAGTTACTGTTGAGAAGGAAGAAATCTTTAGGCTCAGTACCAAAACCTAATCCCTCTTCACTGGCAAACCTACTTATTTACTGCCAGCTTGAATCACCTGCAGCCTTTGGGAGGCAGCTGCCCCACCAGCCCAGCCTGGGGTCCTCATTCCTGCTCCAGCAATGCCGGAGGAAAAGGAAGCGGGTTTCCTTGTAAAAGTCAGTGGGTAAAGGAGGTTTTGTCTAGACTGTCTTTACAGCTATTGTGTATAGTAGGGGAGGCTGGCTGTGTCCTGTGACGGGCAGAGCAGCAAGCTCAGAAGTCCTGTGGGTCTCCACTGTGTGTGTCTCAGTGAATAATGTGACATCAACTTGTTTTCTTTCATGCACACAGGAGCAGAAGAGCCTCCCTCAGAAAGCTGTAGGGGAAATTTGCTAACAGCTGTGCAGCTTTGAAAAAAAGAAAGGGAAAAAAAAAATTCATCTAGAAGTATATGACGTATTTGTAGATGATTTTTCCTTTCTTCAAATATATGACAACCCTTTCCAAATATTGTCTTTGGGTTACATGCTGTTCCCAGTTCAATATTGGCATGTCTGTGAATTGGACCTTATATATCTTTCTAGTTCATTTGCTGTGTGGGCAATGAGACTGGTGCATTTTCTGTTTTCTTTTGTATTAAGTCTGTTGGCCTTCTTCAGGTTCTTATTCTGACAATATGATATTTGTTCTTATGTTTCTAGAGTGTCCCAAATTGCTCATAGAGTCATACAGATATCATTTTGCTTTCTATTCTATTCTGTATTTATATCCTTCTTTAAGGCACTATTATTCATGCTCACAGGTTTTAGTGTTACATTTTTGCTGACAACTCCCAAATCTATTTTTCAGTACCTACTGACCCAGTGCTGGCTCTCCCTTTGCTGCGTGATTGTCTTTCTGACATTTCGGTTCGGAATGGATGTCATCAAACTTTCTCAAGTTGAATGCAGACAAGAATGAATTGGAGCTTGAAGAGCTAGTTGTCTCAGTATGACTTTCCATCCATATTTCTTCTTCGTCATTGACTTTGATGGATGCATGCACAGTTTTGCATGTTTTACTGTAAGATCTGTAACTAATATGAACGTATTATTATTACTGTTTTATCACGGAGATCTTAATAGCAATTAAGTGTTACAGTAGATGGTGCATAATCATACATAACAGGGTCTTACAATATAATTTTTATAATCAAATTAGTGAAGTTAGACAACTGGAATAGATTCAGTGGATAAGGATGCTGACCAGGCAGCTGTCCTACTAATAACGTGTGCTTGTTGTGAAGACCAGCTCAATATAAAACTTTAAATAA
>JAVJGI010000003.1:26232710-26242836 GCA_035590275.1 Ibycter americanus | reverse complement strand
CCCCCCTGACCCCAGGTCTGGGTGCATGCACAGGGGTTGGGTTAAGTTTTGCAGAATCAGCCTCCCCCGTTGCTCCACAGCGTCAGTCGGTTTCCTCCTTTAACAATGCATAGATAAATCTCTGCGGTGCCAGTGGTGTCACCTTCCTGCCTTAAATCTCGTCTGTGGCAGTGGTGTTATCTTCCTGCCGTAACAATGTACAGATAGATCATTTGCTGTGGCAATGGCATGAGTTTCCTGCCACAGCAATGTTGAGACAACACATCTGCTGTGGCGATGGTGGATCTCACCGGCGCAGTCTCTTACACCTGTAACACCAGGAGCTCTGAGAGGAAATATCTGACCTGCCATCAGAGGAATTCACAGCCAGCCTAGTTCCTATGGAAGTGTATTTATGGATATATGAAGCACTGACCAATACGCTTAAGCTGCATAACAATTAGTGGAAACTTTGCAGAGTGTCATGAAAGATTGCCGAGAGCACGCGAGTCACTGGCATGTGATGTTTTGGGGAGAGACAAGGTGCCTGGTTCCGTGTGACTTCGTGCATCGTCATGTAGAAAGACAGAGAAGTTTCACGAATGTTACTTTTAAAACTATGTCGCTTTAAAATACTCGCCAGTTTTAGTTTGTAAGGTTGAGGTGATTAAAACTAAGTTCTACTTTGATTTCCTGTGTGGCTAAATCCTGAATAGACAACAGTTTTCTTTAAGTTTTTAATTTTGCTTCAGTCTTTACCCTTATCTTCTCTCCCACTGATCTCTCGCCTGTATTGTGTGTGGAGTACCACACCTCCTTATCTCATCGCGCTCTGCTGAGAGATCTCTCTGCCAACTTCCCTGAAAAGATCGATCTAATACTTATACCCTTTGCTTGCATAGTAATTTGCTCCATCTGGGGGTTCTCTTTGGTTTCCCAAGCCTGGGTTTTTACATCTAGCTCCTTTTGAAAAGGAGCTGTTATACATTCATATCCTTCACTCCTCTGTTCTTTAGACTTGTACAGTGCACTTCTGAACTTCCAGGTTCAGGATTCATTCGGGCTTTCAAATGTTTGAACACAATTTGCAGAGAAGCTTCAAATCAATCCACTGTTGGAATGCCAGCATAGGCTCAGTCCAGAAATTTGTATTACCCAAGGAATTATGCTTGAAATTAGGGACGTCTCTGCTGGAGGTAACAAGTTGAATGGCAAAGGGAGTGAGATTCGAGAAACAAGCAGTTCAAGGTGATTTGACCCTGTTATTCTGAGGAGACTTGGAGGGCAGGTAGTGTGGCTTGTGAGAACTGGCCTTGTTATCCTCATAAAAACCTGCAGCGCTGACACGTGCAAGCAGGTGGCTGGAAGGCAGAGGGAAACCGCTTAACGCCTGGAAAAAGCCTACAGAGGAGCTTTATCTTTCACCAGTGCCAGTGAATATCATTGCCTGGGAGATGTTCCTACATGGACGGAGGGCCTCACTGGAAGGAGGAGGTTGCAGCACATGGTTGCAACCCCCAGATCATGGAGGGGTCGCAAGACATGGGTTTGCAGCCAGGAGGTGTTACTGAACATTCACCCTTGATGGCATTCACATCCTTCCGACCTTCTTTGATTTTAATCTTTGGATGTATTTTTGTCTACTTTTTGCCTTCTGGCTTGTTTGTGTATATTTGACTTTTCATTGAGTATTCCCTAATTAGATGGGGTTTTGTAGAGACTATCTGCAGCTGCGTGTTGTTTACAAGGAGGATATCGAGCACCGAACAGTAGATGCCTTTTGTTATCCTAACCTTCATCTCTTGTATGTTTGCTTGTGCTGTTCTGGAGTGAGTTGTTTAATGAGATCTCTTCAACCACACACGAGTTCAGCTTTCATCATTTAGGACTGAACGCTGACCACTCCTGCAAAGCCACAGTCGGCCAGTCTGGGTTTTTGGAATAGCTGTAGGAGTGGAAATCTCCCTGGACTGTAGCAGAATATGCTGTTCTCTTCAACTTAGTATAAATTAATTTACTAGTATACTTAACACTTTACTTTCTCTGAGATAAGTTATAGCCCCTCTATCTTCTCATTAATTTCCACTTTATGATTACCCAGAGTTATAATAACACACCGAACGTTTGGTTGCTGAGAATATTCTACAATGAGTGCATGGTAATTGTTTCTAAGTCCATGGAATTTAATTAAACTGTATTTAAAAGTCTTAGAAACTGATGACTGAAAATCAACTAAATAAAATGTTTACAAATGGGCACATAAATATGCATACACGGTTAGGAAGCAGGCTGTTTACAATGCCAGGCTCGTCTGTTCGCAAAGGCAACATCCAGTACAGCATGTCTCCGATAATTACATTTTGGCTTAATAAACAGAAATGGGAAGGATGCTTATTTTTAATTATGTTAATGTTTTCTTTTTTGATGCATCTCACTAATATGGTACACAGAGAGATGTTTAGCTTTTATATTTCAGGGGAAAGTGTGATGTCTAGATTTTCAGAAATGGGGGTATTAAAAGAAGGAATAAGTTTTCATCCTTTGTGTAAAATGTAGGGCACACTTCAAACCTGCCCCAGCCCCACGAGGTTTCCAAAAGGCACGTTGAACTGATTGTACGTCAGAGGGATGTTTTACATTAATTCAGCAGGTTTTATACCAGAATATTTTGTCCATATCAGATCGCTACATTGATATGTCACTGATGTGTATGTGTATATACGTGTCTGTATGCGGGATGTTATTTACAGCCCCCCATTACATCTTTTTTCCAGCTGTTTATGCTGTGCTTATGGGTATCAGACATCTAAAACTAGTTTTTGTGTCTTGCTTATGTATGAATGAAATGATGCTGGTTTAGCGCCAGCACTGCCATAATTCGCAGATATTGCTGGCCACACTCCTTGGCCATTTCTGTGTGTACTGCAGGCATTTTGATGTGGTCACTCACGCACATACAGCTTCTCCCCAGTTTAAAGGTCTTCAGCTTGGTTAAAATTTTGTGACAAGTGTGAAGTAAGGGCCAGGATCTAGCCAAGAATCTTCAGTTTTCCTCTCCAGGAAAGTTTTTGAAATGCTTTGCTCAAAAAATAATATTACTACTAATAATAAAAAAATCCAGTAAAGCAGGATATTGCCAGGGATTTATCCACATAAATTGACTCTCTGGGTTCAAATTAACTTTTCAAAAGTGTCACAAAACACTCACGAACAAAATGCAGTTCTGTTCCGATCAGACAGAATGTGTTCCTAGTTGTTGTATTTCAGGGGGAAAAAGGCATTTAAGCCACTTATTTCCAGACACAAACAATAAGAGTGAATTTTACAGTAAGAAAACTCAGCCTTCTGAAACAGTCATAACACTTTTCACCAAAAGAACGTGAAAGGGAGCACAAGCTTCTTCCCGGAGAGTTTAGCAGTATGGCTTTTTAACTTGATTCTTAGATAATGGGAAATTGTATTGACCTGCTCAAGCTGAGTACTTGGAAGGAATGCTGGAATCTCCATCGTGGCCTATTTTTATCCCCCACTAAGTTTATTTATAGCTGAAGTACAATGTTGCTTTTCTGCAGCTATAGCTATTTTTTGGTTTCATTTCAAGACGTGCAAATTGGTAAGCGGTAGGGCAGCAAAGAGTAACAAAACCAGGGCCATGATCAACAGCTCTTCCATCGGCTGTGCCGTCTTCAAACGTGGGGAAAGGAACGGGCCAGAGACCATGGGGTAAGGAAAACTTTCAGGTTAAGTTCAGAGCAACAGCCAGGCCTTCAGATCTTTCCATCAGATAAGGTTTTGTGTCAGAATAATTAAATTCAATTTTTTATTTTTATTTTCTGGGATCTTCAGCCCCTTTTTTTCATTTTAACTCCCCATGGAGGGATTCTGCCACCATCCCCGCTCAGCACTGGAGCCAACTCATTTCACCCCCATCAGTTAAACAGAAGCTTTGACTAACTTTCCAAAATTACCCCCTGATTCTTGTTTGCTTTCAATGCTTTATTCACTCAATTTTTGTGGTTTTGTGTGATGCTATCCAATCATGACAAACACTTTGGAAACGTGCTCAGGATCCTGTCCATGTGGCAGTGTGTGCTTTGCCAGCACATACTATGAATGTTATATTCTGATTTTTGTGAGCTCACATTTTTGTCAACAGTGCACTTGAAAGAAGAAATCTCCTGAATCCTTAATTAATGTAAAGGTATAAATATCCCCAAATTGCATGTTGAGAGCACCATTTATCCCTAGTTCTGCATGAGCTTCATCTTCTTAATTGAAACTAATTTTTACCTAACCCAGGAAAAACGAGAAATGTCAAGAAAACTTTTTTTGCCCAGCATTTGCTGAAGCCAGGTCCCTTGATTCAGAGAGCACATTGGTTTAATCCAAATTGCTCCTGGTGTAAGCCCAAATCGTCTAATGAGATAATGAGATATACCACTATGCATTGCTGTGCCCCTGAGGAATCTCATTAAAATTTGGAACCAGCACTATTATTAACCACTTTTTGTCCTGTGGATACATTTTTAAATTATTTAACAAGATCTATAGAAAACGGAGCCATGTAACAGGGATGGGCAGGAAAGTATTTTAAGGAAAATCACTAGAGGAGTCAATGAGAAATTCAGCTTCAAAATAGATGGCACAGCTTTTTTTGGGTAAGGGAGGCAATGGAGGGGATTTGTGGCTGGAAAACACCTATTTGGTGACATACTTGGTACCTGGATATCTGATACTAAATTGCATGATTTTTGTAAATTGAATAAGTCTAAAAAACTCTTGAGGAGGTAAGGTGGTGATACCAGTGGTCTTCTAATATTACAAAATTATTTCAGATGTTGTATATGGTTTGCAACTCTTTTAGGATAGTAGCGTTTAATTTCAAGATACAAGGCCAGTGGTTTCTTGTGGACAATTTTAGTTAATCCCATGATAGATATCAGCAGGTCACCAGAAAGAGAAAATAAAACATGAATGTTCACCCTCTACATGAACTTCTAGAAATATAATTTTTTTTTTCTCCTTCCAGCCTATGGTTTATGAAGGGCCTAATCCTGGCATCTCTTGAGAAAGAGTGAAGGGTCTCAGGCTGCTTTTCGGGCAGCAGCACCAGCTACAGTTCAGCGTACCGCTGCCCCGAGCACCTTTAAAGAAAACATATTGCCTGCTGCTAATGCTTGTCACTCAGCTGCCACGTCTTCATCTTGTTTCCAGTACTGCTGATATATTCTGTAGCTAATATTGCTCTCGTCTGTATTAAATGGTGACCTCTAAAAAGCAGCTGCTGTAACTGCATCCCGTGTTGGGATGCAGAGGTTAAGCAGGAATCCTTTGGATGACTGACAAAAGCAAATTTCTTTCGAAAAGGCAACTCTTAAATGTAGTTTGGGAGGGAGGTGGAAAGAGTTGTTTATCTAGCATGGCTGATCATGGGTATTGTTTAATATATCTGGTACAATACAGTGGATTTTTTCCTTTACACAGCGAAAGTTTTATCTTTTTTCAGCTGAGAGCACTGTGGCATAAATGTGCAGTAAACAGTGAACTCCAAACAACCCCCTGTCCCTATCTGCCAGCGTTTCATTCCTGAAAAAATGCCCTGATGTGTCAACACCAAGAGTGAATACAAAGAAAAAAAAATATTTACCCTTTTCATTCGCTTTATTAGCTCTGTCGCTTTCCTGATGTAATGTTCCCAAGATCTCCCTTTCCCGGAGCAGAGGAGCACCGTGTGTGCGGGCGGCTTTGGGCACCTGCCCCGCTGCGGCGGGTCCCTCCTCCCAGCGCCTGCGGGGCTGGGGGCTCAGCGCTGGTTCAGCGACAGGCGCCTGCACGGCCGGCAGCGTCTGTGTTCGTGGGGAAGGCACTTGCCAGCGCGACTGTCCCTGCCTCTTCCACTCCAATACAGGCAGACAAACGCCTCTGCTGAGCAGCTCTCTATTTGTCCTCTACGTAAGTGAGACATAGCAGCAATTTGACTGCTGTAGACTCTAGCTATCTGCGGTGGGACTTGGTTTCCAAGGAAAAAGGAAGGAAAGTCGCAGATCTGAGGTTTGGGGGGCTTACCCTCCTGCTGCCACAAGTTGCTTCTTACAAGCATTTTGTAGCGCAGCAGCGTGCAATCCCCTCCCGCCCTTCCCACCCCACTTCTTGCTCCTCTCCGCACACGGCCAGACCTGGAAGGAGCGCTCGGTGCTGACCGCAGAAACATGGTTTGCCTTTCCCTGGCTTCTCAGACGAAGATTAACCTGTAGTAAAGCATTTCAATTCTATCTGAAACCTTGAAAATTCATATCCTTTCTGAAAAAGACACGAAGTTAACGCTATGTTCCTCCTTATTCTGCACATGCACTGCGTGTTTACTACTGATTTTATATAAAATAGGGATCCTTATGTTTAAATATTTAACTACAGAGGAATGAAAGATGATCTGACTCTAAAAGAAGTTTCCCCAAACAGCCAGTAAAATGTTTGGTGTAACTATGGTTATTGTAACACTATTTTTAATTTTTATAACATTTTCCTTCCAAGAAACTCTGAGTGAGTACAGCACAATTTGTCAGATGTCTCTTCTATGAATTCGAGGATACCAGATGTATTTTAAAAACTGTGTGTGTAATAAAATTATAGCTCCCATCACCAAGATGCAGCTTCCTTAGAGGTAGAAAGATAACAGCTAGACAGGCATCACAGTATTGGGGGTGGGGGGGCAGGGGGGAAGCAGGCATGTTGTCTAATGACAGGAGACTCAAGGGAACTCAGACTTATGTTAATAAATACGTCTGAGCCCTGATTCCTGGCAGTGAAGCTGAGAGCTTCCCATGTGAGCCGAGGATCACATTTAACCCATATTTCTTCAAATATGCTCTTTTACTACCGATATCTACTCCTGACCCCTGTGAACATATGAAAAAGAGGCTTAAAATTCATTGTCATGGCTTTCTGCTGGCTGGTTCGCTCTTTTTTTTTTTTTTTCTTTAAGGATTTGCAGTACCAAGGTATCAAGATCCTACTTTTATCAACACAGGTTTGGAGGGATGGGTTCTGGGGGTATTTTTGTGCAAAAATCTCTTTAGGATTACGTCTGTTTAAAAAAAAGCAACCCCAAGCAAATGAAAAAAAAACAAAACCCTTACAAACTCACGGGGAAAGCTGCTGACTGTCAGCATCTAGATCCAGGTGATTTTGGGGGTTATACTGCAGCATTTGTAATTTAGCAACTTTCATGGCAATAAGAAATGACGAAGTAATGAAAACAGTTAAAATGATTTAAAAATCAGAGATATGGATTCTTCTGAATGTATGTCTACAATGGCTGTCTTATGGGATTGTCATCATAGCTGTTGGGAGCCCTCATTTCAAGAGTAGGAGTCTGATATTTCCATTTTGTACAATTTCTTTTTTTTTTACTTCAGCGGCTTGGGATCAGGCTATAGAGATCGGAGATAGAAGCCCTGTGATACTGTGTTATTTTTGTCAATAGTAATCATGGGTAATGAGATGTATCTCTTAGTTTCATTTGAATTTTAAAATACGTTTAAAGTTATTTTTAAAACTTTATCACAGATGTCTGAAATGAAAGATAAGACAGTATGTGGCATTATTGGAAACTATGCTTTTGAGATAAACTAGATAAAAGGTCTGACTGTAAGTGGAAGAATGATGTCAGTGTCATGCTAGTAACCGAATTCGTAAATATAAATATGCAGGTAATTAGACTTCTCAGCGCTATTAATTATTTCAGCGTTTCTCGCTGCAATACAGGGAAAATAAGTATTGCTTTCACACCCAATTTCAGTTCTGCCAGCTAATGGCTTCCCTTGCACAAAAAGAGAGATAAGGGGATATTCATTGTTTGCTTTTCATTGAGGATAGGTACTTACTGTAATAGGTTTCTACTGGCATATTAGTGGGCTTTGTGAAAAGGCTAACAGTTTTCTCTGAAAATTGTTGGTTGAAAACACTCATTGAGCGCTTCTGACTGTATTTTTGTCTGTGTGTTAATGATGACAGATATACCGTTGCCATTTATGTGAAAACAGTTTATACCAGAGTGAGTTTTCTTAAGCATGCTTAAATTTCTGCTAGAAAAATGTGTGCCCGCCCCTCCGGAGCCTGGCTGAGGCACCAGGGCCATGGGTGGCTCCGGGCTGGTGGGCTGGTCCTTGGGCGGCAGCTGCAGAAAGTGTGGAGAGGGCGAGTGGTGCCTCCTGGTTTTGCTGAGAGGAGCCTCAGGTGACCATGGCTGTACATTACAGTAGATGGAAAGATTTCCAGCACCACGTTCTGTGTACATTTATATAAAAACACCTGTGTAAAATGCCATATATAACCCGCTTGGGCTGTATCACGACAGAGATGTTGGCGTGTGTACTGCATGTTCCTGTCCTTAATTATTTCACGTGGACAGCAACCGAACTGATTTATTCACGTATTAAGAAAACTGACCACTGATACAGTTTAAAGCATGAGACTGGAATAATTGGACTGCTTCATCAGTGTTGTTCTGAATTCCCCCCCCACGTCTGATCAAAAGCTGGAACGCGTTGCTCGTGCTAGTTTATGCAATGAGGGGATCCAACTTGTTATTAATAACCGCAGACCTGTCAGATGTTAAGTGCACATGCAGTAATGAGCACGCATTCCCTGGCAGACTGGCTTGTACGCATTAAAACCCCCTCCATACATTAAATATACACTTGAGAAACACTACATAGCAAGCACTCCAGTTGCAGTCATATGCTGCTGAGAATATTCTGCAATTTAAGGCTCAATCATATGTTCTCCAAGGAAACCTGCTGATACCTAATTACAGGAAGATTACAAACGATAATGACAACATAATGAATTACAGAACCTTTATGACTTATTAGCACAATTTCCTGCTATGAATCAAGACATCTAGATGAAATGTAAGGATAGCCTTGAGTGACATTTGCTCATATCTTCCATGATGAGCCTAAGGGGAATTACAAAATTGTGTACTATTGGTTTTATAAAGACGGCATAAGTTCTTGTGCCTGCTATGTTTTTATAAAGTTGAAGCCAAGAAGACATAATATTGCGGTATTTCCTTGCACGTTGCCATCTCTGTTGGTAGCATGGTGTCCTACATCGTGTCTGCTTTTCCACTTTGTGCGTTTCTGTGGTCGTCTTATATTTTCATTGTGACCTAGTTAGTGTCCCCTAATTTATCTAGTTGACTTTGTTGTCATACCCTACAGATTAAGAACATTGAAAAGGAAAGCAATTATGGAGTCTTGATAAAGCCAAGATTGCACTTCATATCACTACTCTTCCTTCTCATTACCATTCATTGGGTTTCAGATACGGTGCTACAGTCATGGAGGAGACCACGACACAGGAATTGTGGCTAAAAATCTTAGTTTACTCAGATGAGTCAAACAAATACTATTTATTTTAATGAGGTCATCTTTAACCCCTCATATGCCCCCACGTGCCGTGGCTCTCACTCAGGCAGAACACCGCAATTTTATAATTGTCTTACATGTAGTGCCAAATTCACTGCTGACTGGAAGAGTTGGGTTTCAGTTTGAATAGCTTAACCAGGATTTCCTTAAGTCTTGCTAAGCTTTATTAGGTCCTTGTATAATTCATCAAGAGTTCAGAAATATCTGGGCAGAATTAGATATTATGGTTATCAAGGATGGAATTAGTTTCAACCAAATAAAGACACAGATCAGCTTTGAAAGAAAAAATAAAACTTTTGCTTAAAAGTCAAAACAGTTTCAAAGGAACTTGCAAGGACTGTTTCCTTGCAGTGATGTATTATGTTTAATACTAAGCAGACAACAAATGTAATGAAAACACAATCAATTAAAAGAAATCTTGTTTTTGTTTACCTCATTAAAAGTCACTATAAAACCAATGTGCTTTACCCATGTGAGAAGAACAAATTGCTTGTCACTAGGGTCAGATGTTAGAACTAAGGTCGTCTTAAGAGATGTGAAATGAAAACCTCCAGGGAAACAGTATATGGAGCACAAAGATAATACCAAAAACGATCCATGTGTCTTTCTGTAGAGTTGTCGACAGTGCTCTTGATTTTACTTGCTATGGAAACTAGTATCTTTTGATAATAATTGAACTGTGAAGTCTGCTTTTCAATGAAATGTTACTTTTTTCT
>JAVJGI010000003.1:26202221-26228428 GCA_035590275.1 Ibycter americanus | reverse complement strand
CATCAGAGATTTCCCAGTCAGCTGTGTGGTGTTAGCTGAATAGACAATATTTGGTTTAACATTTGAGATTCAAGACTGTTCTTTGAAAAGAACATAGTTTCATAATCAAAGATGACATATAAAGATAATGACTAATAAAAATAACACCTGAAATTTCCTTGTAGCCATGGAATAGTTCACATCTTTTCAACAGCTGTAGGAAAAGCCCGAGGAAAGGTTTTATCAACGTGAAACCCAAAGCAAAAAATAAAAGCGACCAACAATAATTGATTCCCTTGCAACATTTTTCTGGTATGTCATGTGGTGTAACAGGAACTCACGTCTGCTGTGTCTGCTTCGCAGTGATTCTCAGTTGCAATAAATATGATTAAAATCCCAAGAAAGCTCAGACAACCATTTTCTTTTGGAAGGTGGTGTGAAAGGGGGGCTCTGAGCAGCCGCTGCTAGCTGTTTGCCAGGCTCCTGTGTCACCCCAGGTCTGGGACCCTGGATAGCATCTGAAAACGGCCCCAGTCTGGGGGGGCTCTGCACCCACAAGGTCATTTTGGAAGAACCGCGTATAGATTCTACATTGTTTATGTTGTAGCCGTTGTAACTGCAGCCCGTCATTTCCCCAGCACGTGCCCGGCAGCGCTGTGGCAGCAGATGAATCTTCCTTGTCTCCTCCGAACGTTTTGCTAATTGAACAAACCCTGATCTTAAAATATTTAAGAAGAATTTATGTTGCATGAGCTGAAGCTACTCCCATAGTAATTCTATTTGCTTCTTTTTTTTAAGTTACAATGAAGACAGATTCGGTCAGAGAAGTCTAATCAATCTATGGTACCTGTGCAATTTTACTTTATCAATGCAAAGTTCGGAATTACTGAAATTTATCACTTTTTTCTCTCATTAATACTAGAGGAAGATAACAGTCGTCTTTGACATAGCCCAGTAATATTTTATCTAATGAAGAATGCTCATGCCTCATTTATTTCTGCAAAATTTCTCATCCTTTAAATAGCTTGTAGCGTTTTTTTATTATTATTATTTTAAGACCCAGGCCTTTCCATCATTCATTCTTGTCCTCTGAAACGGGGCAGCCTTGGCGATACAGGATGGGTATAATGAAGATGCTTACAGGGAGGCAGTTGGCAGTCTAAGGTATTCAGTAAAGCTGTTTAGTATTTGAAGAAACTGTATGCTCAAGTTTTATAAATATATTATGTAAGTCAAGCAAAACCAACTCTTGAGTAAAGGAGGGCAGAGGACGTTAAATCTTGTGCTACTGAAGAGTCAGCTTCTGTTTTTAATGGGCTTTAATTTATGACTGTAAATATTGGCAGAGCGGTTTCTCGGTGGCAGCGACAAACGCTCCGCCTGAGCCGCGGGGAGCAGGAGTGAGCAAACGAGCCCCGCCGGCTCCGCAGCCTGCCGCTCGGCAGCACACCCGTTGTACGGGCGTTGTTACGGGGGGGCTGATGGGCTCCGTCCCCACCAAAAGGGCCGCTTCTCCCAACCGCAGCGCGTGGGTAGGGCCGTTCGGCACAGCGACGTGCCTGACACCGGTGCAAAAGGGGGTCGCTTGCACCTGGATTGAGAATATATAATCTGGTTTACCTCCTATTAATTATTGCCAATTATCTACCACAAAGCTGGTTTGTGCAAGGACACGGAGGTGGGAGCCGAGGCTGCTAGTAAAGATGGTTTTGGTGGTGAAGCCCAGGCAGAAAGGTCCCTTCTGTACATCGCTCTGCAGGAAACAGCTCTTGGCTTGGGCTTTGGGCTGGCATACTTCCTACTTGGTGCTGAGAGCTGCTGCTCTGAAATGCCGTAGTTCTGTTTGATTTTCCTGCCTTTTGAAATGTTGGAGTGACAGTGTGGTGTTTTATCTTCCTATAAATTTAATTTACTGCTTTCACTGACTACCTACAGTAGATTTCCAAGAAGAAAACTAATGTGACCTCAGTTGGTTTGCATAGAGTATTTCACTAGCCATTATGTGTAGTTTATGATTTAATCCATTTTAAACTCTTCCTGTAAGTACTTATATTTTTCACTTAATTGTATCCATGTGATCCTCAACAGTCCTTCAGCAGACAAAGTTATTAGACCATTATCTAGTCATGAAGCATTGATTTGTGCTATATAAAAAATGTATGGATCTTGCTCTTTTGAAGTGTGAAGACCTCTTTGTACTTGATCTTGTAAATGGGAGAAGGCTTTTCCCTTTGTGGACTTCAGTCTGAAATTTATCCAGATCTCTACTTTATTTCTGTGTAGTGATGTGCTGTTGATAAAAGCCTTATAAATGGGATTTGCATTTTTCTTCGTGACCTTTGATTGCTGATATTTATAGCCTAATGAAGTGACATGCCTAAAACAAGAACAGAAGAGCTGTTTACAGGATATATTTGGATTTTGTTCAGAAAACCGCTTTGTTAAAGTGGAGTTGCCAGTTGATGCGATCAAGGGAACTGGCACCACAGCCAGCTGGGTAAGCACTTCTAAAGGTCAGTGACAGCAAACAGTGTCTCTTCAGCACCGTCAGAGTTCGCAAAGTGAATACACAGCCGGCTCAGTTGCAGTAAAAGTCTGGAAGGAGCATCAAGAATTATTGCGGCCTCCTGGTTAAGTAATTCAGCTCACAGCCCAAATAAATCCACTGCTTGGATGCACTCGCCGCAAACAGCACATTTCTCGGGGCACTCAGCATCTTTGTTGCCATTACAAAAATTAGAAGGTGCCTTTTGACCTTTTCCAGAGCAAATGTGGAATACTGTTTGTATCAGTTGATGCCCAGGGATTCGATGTGCGGATGAGGTTATGGCAGAAGACTCATCTTTTAAACTTTTGTGGCTGACTGAGCCTCTGCAGATCCGACTGTGGGAGCGACGTTCCGCGCGTGGACACGACGGCTGCTGGTTTTGTGGGAGGAGGGTGGAGGACAGAAGAAATGGTCTTGGTGGGCTTAAATACGCTTTCAAATTGCCCTGAAAAATCAGCATTGACTCTGTGTGCCAGTTTTTGTGTCCACCTGTGTTTTTTCACCACGCTAACGTGAAGGCTCTCAAAACTATTCAGATACCGAACTGCTAATGAAGTCTGTGGATAGTTTTAAAGGCTGGGTGTACACGTTTGAGGAAGATCCTTACTTTTCTTACATGTTTGAGTAGTGCCCTTTAGAACGATGACCAGGATTCTCTGATCCACCAGAGTAACAATGATAATTGCCGAAATTGCCGCAAAATCTGACATAAAGTTGCTATGGTTTAGGTTAAGAGTTAGTGCTGCAGTGCTGGAGGGTTTGAGATTGCCTGTTAACCCTTTTCCCACAAGATAAGTGCTACCACCATCAAAACCTCAATGCAGTTCATAAGGAAAAATGAAAAACAAGGCTTTTTATTAAGTCATTGCAAGCCAATGCTCTGCACATTTTCTTTACTTCATGTCTAATAGCTTAAACATTCATTTACTCCAGGAGATTCATATATGGAAGTTAAAAAAGAAATCTGCTGCTCTGTGAATTCAGTAAAATTCATTAAAAAAACTGTTCCTGAAGTCATTGCAGGTCTTATTTCTGTATACATTTAAATAGAACCTGTTCAGTTGAGCAGCGGAGCTGTTGAGAAACTACTTAATTGCCAGGCTGTTGCTAATGTGCTATGGGACCAGGGTGCTGCAGGGTATTAAAATTAAGGCCTTCGTTTTCCCCTCAGCTCTGCGTGAGGTTACAGGAGGGAAGAGGACAGGCAGTAGTCTGTCCCCATTTGTCTAAGGACATCTGTAGTTTGTCATCTGGATTACATTTGCCTTGGCTCCTTGCAGTGTCGATGGCCAACAGCCGCAAACTGCTGCAGGAGGAGGGTGGGCAGGGTTTGACTCATGGAGGGGGAGAGGGCTCTTACCACTCTCCTTAGTGCTTTTCCAGGATTACCCTGTTTAATTTAGGGACCTTCCTTCTGGTCAAGGTATATATACCTACAGGTAAAGGGCGTACCAAGTCAGAAGAATGAATAATCACTAACTCTTTGGTTGCACCTATGGAAGCCAGAAGTGAAATAGCTGAAAAGCTTGGTACTGTATGAGCAGCAGTGACATGCGTGGAAGGTTCTTGTTTGCTTCAAAATGGATGCATCGGTACCTTGTGATTCTTCATTTGCTATTTGTCAACATCCTGTGTCAGGAAGTATAATTTAGCTAAGGAAAAAGGGAGGAACGAGCTCGATGCAATTATGACCTCCCCAGTGGCTTGATTCATGAGAGATTTTGCTGGAAATTGCTCCTGGGGAAGTACCTGTGGGCTTTGCGTGCGAGCTATGGCAGCCTGGGCACCATGTGCACACGAACTCAAAGTCAGTTAGAAAAAATTAGCATGAAAAAGGGAACGTAGGCTGCTGTTCCCAGAAGAGCAACCTGTTCTCCTCCTAATACACGTGGAGCAGAGTGGGAATCACGTTGAGCCTTGGTTAGGTGAGAACTGGATTGTTAGTACAAGCACAGAGGAAACTACAACTTTCCTGAGAAGTGCATTTGACTACTCAATTCTTGTGCTCTTTATGTATATAATATTTGGTATATGTGGTTAAATGCTATGCAAAATTTTGTTTATGCCAAGTTTTAGGAGTTCATGCAAGCTAAACTGATTTCTTTTTTTTTTTAACCATCTGTCTCATATATCCAGGTTTCTGCCTCACTGTTTGTGCCTTACCTCAGTGCTGCTTGCAAACGCTTGGTGTGCTGAGGTCTACCCGAGTATCAACACTTTAAGCATTTGGTGCAACAATCTAAGGGCGTCAAACCTTGCACAGGTGCTCTGAAACCACAGGGGTGCCCTCAGCTAAGAAACTGCATTTACCACAAATTTAACAATTTAAAGGGAAAGGCAGGTTGTCTGTTAGCGAACTAGAAAGAGAAAGAGATCTAAGGTTTTCAGTAAGGGATTTCCCCATGGTTCACATGAGTATTTTGCAGACAGAAGGCAAATGCACAGAAGCAGATGGATCTGTGATTGGTAAAGAGCTTGATGTAAAATCTGTGTTGACATTTTATTTGTCTCAGGAAATCACTGGTGTGTCGTTATGGAGTAAGATGTCTGCTGCAAAGACTCATTCTGCTATGATGAAATTAAATGGATGCATATTATACTTCAGGACTTGTTACAAGATCACTGATATTTCGGGTTCAGAAGAAAACTTGTTTGAGAGTTTTCCTGAAAGGTCCTTAATGTTTTCCTGAATAAAGGTAAATAAAAATGAATAAATTATTAAGGAAGGGTTTAAGTCTGTTTCAACTGATGACACAAATATGCTGAAAATTTTGCTTATATGTCCAAAAGTCCACTTAAGACAAATCTGGGCCTTTGTACCTGTATCCTACTGCAAATACCTTAAAGTTTGTGTTGATTTTTTGAATGTTTATCAATTCTTTTAAGTTTCTCCTTTGGTGAGTTCTAATGAGAAGATATTTACTAAACAGCATATTTAAAGTCACTTCATATCCGATATGGTACAATGTGCCAGCAGTTCTGGAGTAATGCTTAATTAAATACTGATTACTCATTATTAGTTATTGATTACTTAAGTGTGGTGCTGAGAGTGTCGCTTCCTGAAGCAGAGGCAGCAAAGTAAAGGTTTTTCTAAGCCCATTCCTGTAGCAGTATTTTATAAGAAAGCAATGAGTGGAGGAGGGAGCTGGAATGCAACGGGTTTAAGTGTAATCTTAGTAGTCTATTACTAATAGTTACATCCACTGAAAGCTCTGTCTCAATGGAGGCTGAGCAACACATGAATGTGGTGGAAGACACAATCCTTGTCCTCTGGTGCTAACTGCTGCAGTGGACAGGACGGGAATACGCAAGACAGTCCCCTCTTGGATGGCTAAATTTATGGGTATGGGCTCAGTGTAATAAAGCACAAAGATGAACAGTACAAAATATAGATACATGAGGCTGTAAGGGCATCTGCAGTACTATTGCTTGTGAAAAACATGGACAAATATTTCTATCAAAAGTGGGTTCGAGCTGCAGCAGGCAGGGCTGGGTACTTTCATCATCACCCACATTACCATCCTGTCTTGCTTGCATTCTATACTTGAGGAGCTGAGCTCCTAGAGCTGCCAGTGTGTTTCCTGGGGTCTCGCAGAGGGCTCCGTCACCCCACATCGCCTGATCCCAGGTGCCTTCCCAGCGCACCTGCCCCTGCACGGGTGTGACGATGCTCTCCGGCAGTATCGGAGCTGCTTCTTCTGAGTCAGGAGAGTGGGAACACTAATTGAAGGAAAGGGCTCCCTGGGCCTCCTGAGATTGATGGGAATGTTCGTCTATAGCTTGTTATTAATTAACACTTGCCACAAATCTTCCAATTGTCTCTTACAGTCTCTTGAGCATTACAGCCCTTTGCAGCCACTTATTCTTCTGCCTGCTATCTGTGTTCATGTTCAGCAAATCCATTTGCTACTCTCTTGTGGTAGCTCTGCCCATGGCACACTAGGCTTGGAGGTTTGTTTAAGTCATTACGAGTGATACTACTATTAATATTTCTTCTACAGAGATGGCACCTAGAAGGCGCAGTCACAGGCTGAGATAATCCTTCCTAGAGTCAGGCATGGGCACTATTTCAGGCTAACGCAGGCTGCGAGACTTGGCACGTTAACGTGATTCCCTGGTGGTGGTATGGATGACTGGGACATATGCATCCAGCACACATTCCAGTTACGGGCAGGAGCTACAAAGGAAAAATTAAACTGTCCCTGCAATAACCTTGAACTGATTTGTGCAGGTAACTATTTATCCAACTCCTTTGTTCTCATCCTTCGTAGAACCGTTCAAGTTGGAAAAGACCTTTAAAATCACCAAGTCCAACCTTTAACCCAGCACTGCCAAGCCCACCACTAACCCATGTCCCTAAGCATGGCATCTACCTGGTTCTTCAGCTTAGTCCATGCCCACGTCCCGGGAGAGCCTGTGTTTCCTGCGGGAGAGCCACATGTGTCCTGCCCAACACGTACCGCTGCCGCCAGTCGCTGCTTTTCAGAACTAACCCGTTGGCACTCCTGCAGCCTGTGCTTGCTTTATGTAGTTTTGGAGCAGGAAGGTGAGGTTAGGTGTTCTGGTAGTGTGTGTGATGGATAATAGCTCTGTGTGTTCTGTTTTGCTTAAAATGCATCACAGGAGAGTTTAAAAATATTAGCAATATTTCTAGGCATGCACAGTACTCCAAATACATTCTGATAAATTATTCATGTTTAATGCTTTTAATCGCACTCATGTGCAGGCACATCAATAAAGTGAATCATCTTTTTATTAAAAGGAGTATTACTTTATTTTCTTCCTACTTTGCCCTTGTCACAAAGTTTCGGGAATGTTCATTGCACTGTTTAGATTGGATTGTTGTTTGACTGGGAACTAACTGAGTCTTTGCATGTTTTTTTATTCTAGCAAAGAGGTTTTTTTATTTGGTTCTTCAGTAGAAAACAGCTCATGATAAGAAATATCACTGCTTTTTTGGTCCCACCATTCCTGAAATTGATGTGTTCTGGCTAAAGTCCATCATTTTGATCCACATAACTTACCCAATGGCACTGTACCATACTGATCCCATAAGCAATGCCTATGTATGCTACCAATACATATGCTCCAAGTTGTAGCGTGTGATTTTCTGCATGCCAAATCCTTTATACTTCTAAATGTGTAACAAATGTTGCTGCTGTTTTTTCTAGGTTGCTCTTTTTTATCTAGTGTGCTTTCATTTAATACACAGCACAAACATGCCTTCCAACTGTAGTTAAACTCTAGCTGACAGCATCTTATGGTAATGTGGCAAATAATAAGACCAATTTGTTATCAAAAAAATAAATTAAAATACATAAAGAAGAATTCATTATAATCTGTTAGAAAAGCAATAGGAAGACAGCGTTTCATGAGGCCATAAAATGTGCTTCATGCAGTTAACCTTACAGCACAATCTAACTATGAGTAAATGATGCTATAAAATAAGCCTTGCTATTCTTAATTGCTTAATTAACACTGTATTTTAAAACAGAATTTTAATATAAGGTGTTGCTAAGCACCAGAGAGATTCACCTGAGATAAAATTTAGTGAAGTAAGTTCTGATGTGTTTACACCAGATTGTGCATCAGCCTTCCCAAGCCATTGCCACAAGGATGAGCTCTGGCTGCCGCTGCAGCTGGCTTCTGCAGGGGGTTAGGGGGTTAGGGGCACGGTGGGGCAGGACATGCCAAAAACCACCGTGTGAGTCGGCGGCAGGGTGCCTCCCTAGCCAGTCACTGACGTCCCAGGGGACAAATAAGTTGACATTCCCCATTCAATATCCCAGAGCACTCCCCCAAGATGTGTGTACCCCGACCATATTGCTGTCCCCATCAGCACGGTTTGTCAGAGGAGTGCTGAGCCCCCTGAGAACCCCGGAGCTGCAGGGGCTCTGCTTTGGCAAGGGCCATGTTTACAAGTTCATCTAAGTTCATCATTTCTCTGGAAAGTGCCCTGAGAAACAGCCTGAGATTGCAGGGTGGCCCTGAGCAGGGTGGCAGTGCTCTCCTCCACGCCACGCTCCTCTGGAGGGGTTGGTCGTCACTTCATCCCCTTCCCATGTCTCACCGAGGCTGCAAATCTGGTCGCTAATTGAAGGTGCTTTTAAAATGTAGTCGTAGGGTTGGGGCTGGGGGGAATCCAAACGCCCGCTGCTGCTAAGGCTTATGATGGAATGTGCTCAGTAGTAGCCAGGTTGCAGAGCTGCTGCCCTCCCAGGTCCTTGGTCTGCAAGAGTGATATTGTCAGCATGAAGCTGTGCAGATATTTTTATTATTATTTATTATTATTTATTTATTTATCTGCTGTGCTGTCATGGGACAGTATCCACAGCGACCCAGTGGCAGACCCTCCTGAGCAAGTAGTAGTACACAGATAGGTAGTCTTAAAGTGCGGAGTGGTGCGTTGTGCAGCTTAATTAATTAATGTTTGTAAAGTGCTGTGGGATCTTTTCATAAAAGGAGCTCTGTGTGTCTGTGGTTTTATTATTGTATTTATATATCCCTGCAGTGATGCTAGTACTAAGCTGGAATCTGACGAAGCATTGTGGCTTGGAAGTGCTGTGTAATACAGGACAGAAACAAGTTATACTTTTTTTTTTCTTTTTCTTTTTTGTACTTCTTTTCTTCTCCCCCCCCCCCCCCTTTATTTTTTCCTGCTAGATATACTGTAGGCAGTCCAGGGCATGGTGAAACACTGAGAAACTGAAAAGAAGCATCAGTCTTTATTAAACTGGTTGCATTTTACGATGTTCCTATTCGGTAGATACAGTTCCAGAGTGACAGAGAGTCATACATCAGATTCATTAACTTCTGTGGCAGATTAGTTATAATCTATAGCTTTATAGGTGACACTTTCACAGATGGTGACTGATGGGACATTCTTTTGACTGATGGTTTGATGTCACTTTGTCATCTGAAATTAAGCAAATAAATTAGCTATAACTTTTATGTGAAAGTGAAATGCATGTGTAATCGGAACAGGATATATATGCCCAAACAGAAGTGTATAGGACTTACAGAAATAAATACAAAAGAAAAAATCTACAGTGAAATTTAGACTATCGATTTACCAGCTAGGCTGTGTTTGCCTCAGTTCTGCAATCCCTACTTGTTCAAGACATTTCTGAAATAATGTCTTGCTGAGGGTTGAAAGATTGTTGCAGAAAACAGACCATTCTTTTTGTTTATTAATTTATGATAGATAAATCATTAGATACTTGTAATAATAAAATGGACCGCATTTCTTTTCCCTTGTTCTAGAAATTCTGGGGTTTTTGATATTGATCCTAGACCGTGCTTAAGCCAAGAAATAATTTTCCAGCCTGGTGTTGCCTCCCTGCTCTGGGAGTAGCTGCCCTGGGAGCATCCCAAGCTGGTGGCTGCCCAGTGACTCAGGCTCTGCCTGCCTCTGTCCAGGGACAGGCTGTAGCCTGGAGGAGTGAGTTATGTGGGGAAAATTCAAATCTGCTTTTTCCCCCTTTGTTTCTCTCACTGAGGCAGTTCTTAAAACTAATGGCGTTGTATCGGGTAAAACCACACTAGCAGTTGGAGCGCTGTTAAGAAAGGGTATGAATTGTAGGCAGGGTATGAATTGTAGGCAGGGTCCGAATTATCGTGTCTTCTCTTCCACATGTGCCTGTATAGCTGGGTACCTCGGAAATTCTCTGAAAGCCTCCTGTAAACATAAAAACTCCGCAGACAAACAAGGAGCCCAAGAGGAGCGTTTCTTCTATAACAAGGCTCCTTGCTTGCTCTGTGTCTGCTACAAAGGCTGCTTGTGGACACACACTTGAGGCCAAAATAAAAGTACACGGGTAATATCACAGTGTTCTTCTGCAGTGGCACAGTGCTCCCTATAAACTGATAAATGGCGGGGGGGGGGGAAGGTATGAAATCCTGTGTTTTCTTCTGTGTGAAACCTACAGAAATCACGGCCTGATGCTAAAATTATTATTCTTATAGTTAAAAATGAATATTCTCCTGTGTTGCTCTTGGAAATACATTCAAAAGGAAAATGTTTGGATGGAAGACTTTACAAATAATTATTTGTTTTCCTGATAGACACACTATGCAATCTGAGCAAATAGAAATAGCAATCCTAAAATAGCAAGTATTGTTTCTATTTGTGCTGCTTCATCTGCCAAACCACTTTATGATACTGTTTCTTTATCAAAGAGACATTTAAATCAAGGAAATGATTTTTAATACTGGGGCAGAAATTAATTTCATGCATCTGCTAGCAAGTGCCTACTATCAAGAACTGAGTAAACACACATTTGCACATCTGCTCCTGCTATATGAAAACAGAATCTCAAATTATAAAGGCTTTTACATTTTTTTAATAAAGTGGTTTGCCATTTAAAATATTGCAAAGTGCAATCGAAGTACAGAACATATGTTTGTGTCCAGGGTGAGGTAGAAAAATATCCTTGATGAGGGCAGAGTGAACCTTTAGTAGGAACTACTGCTTTTTAGTTTAGTATATTAGTATTTTAGCTTAGTGTTTGAGCAAGTTCAGGTCCTACACATGCAGTTACTGGTAGAAGTGTCTCCAAGGATGTTCCCCATCTTCCTTTCTAGCAATTGAGCAGTAAAAGCTGAGGCGGAAAGTCAGCATTGCTCAGTCTGCTCTCATTATTTGAAATGTCATGTTGCTTTCCTTTTATAAAGGCTGCTACACTGCCTGCTATTCAACTTTGACTAGCTGCAGCCATAAACCTGGCAAATTCCTGGGGCAGGAAGGCTGGGGAGACTCCGCTGCTGGAAACGAGAGCCTGGCATAAGCAGTAGGTTTGTGCTCTTCCTGGTCTGAATGTTTTAGGAGCTTTCTAGGGTTTTCTGACTATTACAGACACCTTTTGAGCAGCATAAAGGTATCATGTGAGTAGGAAAATATCGAGAAATATTAGCACCGGCTGATGTAAAGTCGTGTGTAGTAGGTGGTACTTTATTATTTTATAGTCTTTTCATAATATAGGAGATGCTGAAATTAAGCTTTGGGGTCATCAGTCCTCCCCAGGAAGCTGTGTGTCACCGTTTAACACTAACTGTCACCAAACAAGTATGCTGGAAAATTCTACTTCACTGATTTAAATAGAAAATGTTAATGCCAAGACTCTCCATAATAAATCAAAGCTTGTAAGTGGCAGGACGATGGGGCGGCTCATCGCTGCAGCTGATGGTCCAGCCCACCCCAAGCTGTGTCTGGGTCCGTGCTTGTCCTGTCCCGTCGGCTCCTCGTCCTGCCAGCCCCTGGCGGAGCAGGGATCCAGAAACCAGGATCCCTGCTGAGAAGGGAAAGGAAAGGAATTGGTTAGCAACAGCTCAGGGATTTTTGCATATACGTGGTAGAAAGAAATCAGTTAGACTTAGTGTGTCAGTGTGCCGTCTACCTGGTACCTGAGCTGTATGAGGCTGAGAGAACGGAGAGCAATTGCTCCGCAGATAAAAATGCCTTCATGCCTGGGTGAAGGAAGGCAGAAGATCAGATGGGCAAGTCTGCGGCTAGTGTCAGGGCTTAGACCTTTAATTTTCTAGATATAAATAATAATCTCATTAGACCAGACAGACTAAATACGGTAGTTCATCTCTGGAGACAGCTGGGTGCTGTTGGCTGAAAGGACTAGCGTGTTGGGGAGCTTTGGCTTTAGCCTGACTGACTCAGTTTGCTTTGTCAAGTGTCAGATGATGCACGCTACGCTTTAGACTGCGTTATAGAGTGGGAAACGGTCTCTGAAGAAGAGAGCTTTGCATATATACTTATACACTGGGTGCTGAACAGAAAATAAATATCCTTCAGCTGTGGCTTTACTGATAACAGAGTGTTCTGGGAGGTGTTTATATTCCATGAATAGCCACAGAGGCACCAGAAAAGGTGTGAATGTCTATGTAGGAAGGATTGTGCTAGACATCTGATTACGGGCTATAAATAGAGACTGAAATATGTTTTAAGTAGTCTGTGCAAGGCCGCACTTTATCAGTCTGAGATCCTTATACACAATACTAGCATAACAACATGTTCTGTCTCTGGCAGTGACTGAAAGTTAATTCTCAGGTTGAAGTTGCCTAGGTCCAGCTTCTTGCACGTGTCCCCAGCAAAATCCTAACAAAGAAAGAACTCTGACCTTGTTCAACAAATTAAGTGGAAGAGCAAATAAAATCTTTGTAGTGGTAGTGGTACATAATTAGCTGTGATCTCCTGGGTACAGTCCACCATTTCACAGAATTGCTAAAATAGAAGCAACAAAAAAGCTCCACCTCGAATCTGAGCTAACTTAAAGCATTAAGGGTAATACAGGTTTTATATCTTCAAAAGCACAGAGGAAAAAGGTTAGGGAATATGATCTATTATTTTAAGAATAAAGCTGATGCTTTTAAGTCGTACTCAGAAATTCTCCCAATTTTCTTGTTGTTCTAGTGATCTGCATGCCTCAATATAAAACACCACACAAGGTAATATGTCTATATTATAAATAATGGACCAGAGGTGTCAGTCACCCAAACTGCTCTTCGGTACAGAAGTAAGGAGGCAAACAGAGTATTTTGTTTGCCTGTTAACTGCAGTAAGAACAAGCCTAGTTTCCTTGAAGTCAATGAAAGTTTTAAGATAATCCTTCAGCGGAGCCCAGGTTTCACCCTGTAAATCGCTGAGGTAGAGTCTAATGTAAAACCTGTTGAAGTCGATGGAATTTCTTCCACCGATTTTAATGGGCCTTGCCTCAGGCCTGTAATGGACATGATGTTAATATTACATGCAGTGTTGGCTCGCAATGCTGAGCTCTCATTTTGTTACTTTTAAACAATAAAATACAGTTTGTTAGCAACAAGATGACAGGTCTGTTCTGGGCTGTTGTGAATCCTCTGACTGCCTTCAGAGGAATCTTTCGTACTATATGCATCGTTTTAAGTTTAACCACAAAAAAACCATATTGGTAGGTGCTACCTTGTAGAATAAATTTGCATTTCAGCTGTCCCAATTTGGCGTAAGACAAACTAAAAATAGAAAAATATTTTTCCAAATTGAAGGTGCTATATCTTAATAGAGAGAAAAAGTGTTGGATGCAAATCTCTTGAATTAAAATAACTGCCTCTTTGGAAGGGCGAAGCAGAGCATGGAGTAAATCTCCTCAAATAAAATACCAGCACTCTAGAGGATTAGTTGCATGCTCTATTTCCTCCTTACAAATGTGCCGTGGAGTGATGGGCAATCACCCTTATTCTGCCTTAGTGAAGGTGTGCTATCTCTGTGATGCAGATACAGCCAATCATCACAAACTCGTTGAACTAGGTGCTTTTAAATTGTAGTTGCTTATTAAAGATTACAAAGTGATCATAGGGTGGAAAATAATAATTTTTTTCATTGAACCAAGTGCAACCACGCACTAGACCAAAACATGATGTATTAATTATTTTGGAACCCCTCTTTTAAACCAGCCACACACTCTGTAGCTAAAATTTTTGCATCTTGTTTTATTTACTGATTGGGAACGGGTCTGCTTCGAGAACAGGCTGTCATTACGGTGTCCAAGAAAGGAGTTTTATTAACCTTGCAGGGATGTGCAGATTATATCTCACTCCATACCTGCTCTGATGTATTGAGGTAAAAACACATGCCTGATTTACTTCTTTTCTCTCCCTCCTATTCCCCCTTCTTTGCCCACCATCCAAAGCCTTTCCATCTGCACCGAAAATAATTAGTGTTTCAGCAGCTCTCTTTCTAACTTTGCCACCTGCAATACAGATAGGAGTGCAGAACATAAGAACGTATATTATTTTAGACTGAAAAATATGCATGCCCTGTGTGTTGCTTTTGATGGATTATTTGCTGTAAAGTTGGCTCATAAAGGCTGTTATATCAGACAGAAAGGTAGGAAAGGTAAAACGAACGACCTGAGCTAGGAACCTGTCTTCAGTAGGTGGTCTGGCTTATAGTCACAAAAAGGTCTTGGTGTTTTTTGTGCCAAGGTGCTGTGGTTTAACTCCAGCCAGCAACTAAGTACCATGCAGCCGCTTGCTCACTGGCCCCCAGTGGGATGGGGAGGAGAATCAGAAAAAAGGTGAAACCTGTGGGTTGAGATAAGAACAGTTTAATAATTGGGGAAAAAAATATAATAATAGTAATTAAAAGAGAGACAACAGAGAGAGAGAGAGGAATAAAACCCAAGACAGACAAGTGATGCACCACCAGTTGCTCCCCTCTGTGCTGAGCGATGCCCAGCCAGACCCAAGCAGTGATCAGCCCCTCCCAGCCAACTCCCCCCGTTTATATACTGAGCGTGACGCCCTATGGTATGGAATAGCCCCTTGGCTAGTTGGGGTCAGCCGTCCCAGCTCTGCTCCCTTCCGGCTCCTTGTGCCAGGGGAAACTGGAAAGCCCTTGGCTTAGAGTGAGCCCGGCTTAGCAACAGCTGAACCATCAGTGTCTTATCAACAGGATTCTCATATTAAATCCAGCACTGTATCACCTACTAGGAAGAAAATTAATTCTATCCCAGCCAAAACCAGGAAGCAAGGCTTTTACCAAAACTGAGGTGAGCAAAAGATACTGGCTTACTTGGCTCAGGGGTGTAGAAGGCTTGGAGGTAGGTAAGCGCAAGCCAGGAGTAACTTGTTCCCTGAGATAATAAGAAATGTCAACTGTTGCATGTCTGTTTTGAGGCCAAAAGGAAAAAAACAAAAAAGCAGCCTGTATGTTGGATATTTGGTTGGTTTACATCTGTCCAAGTCATATGAACCTTGGAAAAATAGTCCTTCTATTAGTTGTAGGAGACTGTCTGTCACTGTTTAAATTAGCCTCCCCCTCCCCCAGAAGCAAACCTGTAGTAGATGCTGCAAGCCTTTCTGGTGTGCTCGAGGATGGGGGTGACCAGTGGCTTTAGCTCAGATACTCAAACTGGGCAGTGTCATGAGAAAAAGTTGGGCAAAACACTGAGGGAACATGACGGGCAGTGAGAGCTGCTCCGTGCTGCTTTAATGGCCATGAATATTGTTCCTATAGCCTAAATATTAACCCATAACGCACTTAATAGTTACCCCAAGCTGCAGAGGACATCAACATTGAATAAAAGTGAAGCTCTTTTCAGTAGTTTGAGGATTAAGAAACAAAATTGTGGCAGGGTCTTGTAAATACCTAGTAACCACCAATTACAAGTCAGGAATTCAGGTTAGAGTTTATGCTTAAATCTATTTCAAATATTGTTCAGGTAAGAACTGAAAATTCAGGTAAGACGTGGTGAATTTAGTGACCTGTATTGCAGAACATGTGCTGATGTTCTTTATTGGCTGCATAATTATGAATCGTGTTTCATTGTTTGGAGTTAAGAATTAAATGATATTGAAAATACTCCTGTCTTCCCCTTCATGACATTAGGCTGAAGTTGGGGTTTGTTGTTTTTTTTCAAAATAGAAGCAGAACTGGAAGGTTGAGAGAAGGTATGTAACTAGAAATTTTAATTTTTGTATACGGAAATATACTTTAAAATAATTCTGATTGAATTCTAAAATACTAAAATTCTGAGGAAAAGGCTGATTTCCACTGAAAGAGTAATTCTGGATGCCACGTCAGCAGGGTTTCTGGATGCCACGTCAGCAGGGTTGCTTTCTGAGCATGACCTGGGCTCTGGTGTGCAACCTGTGCCTCCACCTCCCAGGGTAAAGAAGGAGTAGGGAGCTTCTGTTACAAGAAGGAGAAACACATTGCAAAGGGAATACGTCTGTTCTGCTAAGTAAAGAGTAGCTAAGAGAGCTACGTCAGCTACCCCTGTGCCATTCCTGGTTGAAAAGCAGTGATTGTCACAAGTCACCTTGGTCATGCCTAAGCCCTACCACTGGCTCTCCATGATGCCCAGCTGCCTCTGGAGCAGGCGTTGGCTGATCGCCTTTAGCCCCTGCTGAGACCTTCATGGAAAATCAGAAGCTCTTCAGAAAGAAGCTCAGGAAGATAACAGCCTTATCTTGCAGTTTTTGCAACTGCTAATCAAGGTGTGAGGTCTCTGTCCATCATCAGGTGGAGGTGGACACACCGCCTGCACACCTCCAGGCATTTCTCTACTTATGCAGTATCTTCTTAACGCTCTTACACTAGAAGATTGTAACCGGACAGGTAAATCTACACCTGCTGTCACTGTATTTTTACACTAAATGGCATCTTTTTTTGTAGTATATTCGTAGATTCATTTTGGAAGGTTGTGAGAACAAAATTCATATAGAAAACAGAAATCTGCTACAAAATTCTAGCGTGTCCTAGGCGTATTACATAAAACTTGACCTTTACATGAAGTTAAACCAGAAAAAGCCAGTGAGAATGACGCAAAGAACATCATTTATCAGTATATAAACCCTTGCTGTGGCCACAGCTTGAGCAGGCTGTGCTTTTTTGGTTCCTGCATCTTGGGAAGGACACGGTGAAGTCACAGAAGTTACCAAGGAGGGAAGTAAGTGATCAAGGAGCAGAGAAACAGGTTTGTGGGGGGGTGGTGGGAGTGGGGGGGTAGGCACTGGAGAGGCTACAATGCTTCAGTTGGAGAGGAGAAGCCTGAGCAGTGTGATTGAGGTTGACAGACCCATGAGGTGAGGGTGAAGTTTCTAATAGATTGCACATTTTTGCCTGTGTATGTGTTTTAGATTGCTAACTTTCCATATTTTCCCATTTTGCACATTACATATTTATAAGTTGCACATATCAATTTTTTCTTCAAAGAAAACTTAAGTACTTAGAGACAGTGATTCCAAATAGTTGAATTAAATGCTCTTTTTATGGTACAATGAGGGTCTATGAAGAATAGTACTTAAAGAAAGAAACTATAAAGACATCAGTGCGTAACCTGTCTCTGAGATCTGACCTCACAGCAGGGCATTAAGCCCATCCAGCAACTACATGATTTGACTTTACAAAAGTGTTTGGAAACAGATTTTACCTTTTTTCCTCAGGAACGTATACAGAACAGAGGAACTGATTTGGGGGAAGAAAATAAGCTCCATAGTGTAGATATTTTAATTGCTGAGTAAAATGCCAGTATGATAGGTATTTAGGCCAAGTTCATGTTGAGATGTTATGCTAAAACTCCTGCCCTCTTGTAGTTAAATATGTATCAGAACAGATTGAAGTGGTAGTTTAATGTGTGGGGTGGTTTTTTTTTCCAGAAAATGAGATTAGATTTTGAAAAAAATGATTGCATACGGCGTGTTAGATTGCCTACTTGACCCATTTAACCCAGCCAGCACTATTCCAGACATTTTCTTTCAGCCTCTGTGGTGCCCTCATCCTGCTTTCTGCAGCTGAGGAAAACATGGAGAACTTTCATGAGATGTTGATCTGGGAGGAGAGGCAGGATGAGGTTCCTCCTGGTCGCGGCTTCTTCCTGGAAGCACAGACTGAGAGAGGAGGTTGGACCATGGGAGAAAATGGCAGGAGTGGGCAAACCGGTTGTCAAATCAGCCAGTCTGATTTGCAGACGGAAACTGTGCCAAATAATTTAGTGCACAAGTTGGACCAGCTTTTAGGAGACATAACTTCCGTAACTCAGATTTATGGAACTTGTAATTCAAGCTGACACTGACTTTGCCAGCATCGCAAGGGTCATTTTATGCCGTTCTGGAGCAATCTCTACGGTGAGCAAACCATCACTCATGCAATAGATTTAGTGTTTACAGCTGGGCTTTTGTTGAAAGAATAGCTTTAATTTGGGGTGGATCATAGCAAAACAAACAAACAAAAAAAAAATGCTTTGGTGGTAGTTGCAGTCGTCTTTGTGTCTCTTGGTGTTTATGAGGGTGGTGCCCAAGTTTCAGAATTTTGTTCCAAATTAATGTTTGCATTTTGGATCCCCTTTGAGGTACTAGAGCCAAAGCCCCAACTGCTAGTGTTTAGTGCTATCCTGCACCACTGGTTTTTGTCATTTGAGGATTGAAAAGGATTTTCTTCTTTTTTGGCATCTGTACATGTGGCACGCACTGCTTACATCAAGGCCTGCAAGTGTATACAGCAATACTAGCAGAACTGAGTCCAAGCTAAAATGTGAGGGGGAAAAAAAAAAAAAAAATCAAATATTGATGAAAAGAGCCCTTAATTTTCCCAGCAAGTTTATCTGGAGCACCGCCATGCTCCTTTAATCCTCATGCCCAGAGTGTATGCAAAGTAACAGCTGGGATGGAAATGGTTATTCAGCCCTGAGAGTGGGGATGGTGACACCTCCCGTCGGTCCCACCGCTGCGCCCGCAGCCCTCCTGCAGCTCAGCTCTGCAGCTCCTCATGGCTGCTTACCAATGCAACTGGTTTTTTTTTCCCAATTGCTAATTCCTTCTTATGTGTCTATGCGCGGTTTAGTTAATCCAAAATAAAAAACTTCCAACTATTTGTTTCTAGTGGAGCTTGCAACTGTTCCTATTGCTGGTCAGGGACAGCAAGAAATGGGAACCAGATCAGGGACAGAACCGTCGTTAGTGGTTCCAAGGAAACATTTTCAAAACGCAATAGTTGAGGTGCTTTTTCCTCTTCGGTTCTATTTTGACTTGGTTGAAAACTTTTTTTTTTTGTTTTAAATTTGAGGAATTTATAGTTTATGAACCAAAATAAGAATAGAGTATTTGCCAGGTCTGAAGATTACAATGACTTTCCATTTTTCCTCCTCTGAAGTCAGGGCCTCCTTGTGACACACCGCTCCCTCCCCTGGTTCGGTTTTCTCAGAAAGGTCGTAACACCCAGACTCGTGATATTTTCTGTTGTAGGAGTTCTTGCTGGATTTTTATTTCAGGTTTTGGTAATATTTAAAAAGGAATGGAAAATGAAATTGCATTTGCTCTTTCATCTTCAGATTTGCATAGCTCACAGAAGGCTATATCCCATAAATCATGTGCCAGGAAATCTGTGCTTAACTTCACATGTGGAAGGGTGCACGGGAGGTAGCCTGCCTGTAGGGTTTTGATGCAGATCCATACTAATTTGTACAGAAAGACCTCTGAAGAGGTGACTGTGTTCTCAGAGACACAACCTTCCTATTGCTGAGTGGGGTGGGATTTCACACAAATCTGGATTCCATCAAGTACAAAGCTGACCCAGGAACTGTTCTTTGTCACCCAGGACGTTTGCAAACTCAGCCTGCCTGGTGAAAGTCGAATAAGTCACATACATTTGGAAGTCTGGTGAATCACCCCTGTAAACATTTTGTCAGCTCTACAGCTGAGTTTTGCAGATGCCTGCAGAAGTGTCTGACTCATTTCTGAGGACACTGAGATGTATGTATTTGGATTAATATTTTATGTATAGTTAGATGACAGCATGGGTAATGTGTTTCAGGAAAGTTGGCAGTTTATTAGAATATTTGGTGATGCAGTATTTATTGAGACAACCAAGCCAATTCTGAGGTTCTTGTCTATAAACAATCAGAATATTGATTTCTAAAAAACTATTATATCTATAAGATACAGCTTAACTTATCAGAATAACGTAAGGAACTATGCAATTAATAATGCTGCTTATTGGAGTGACATAATCAAATTAGGGTTCACGTAAGAGCAGCATAGTGAAAGTAAGCAGATGAGAATGATAGGTATGTATTGGCATGCCTGAGCAAGATTGGCAGAAAAAAAAGACATACATCTGGGGAAAAATACAATGTAAAAGCTGCTGAGAAAGACAGATGACATTTTAAGACCTCAGAAGAAACATATCTGTCTGCTCATGGAGAGTATTAGTGGTGAGCTATAACCCCGAAGTCATTTTGCAGCATTGCTCTGAGCTCCCAGCTCCGCACCGTGCTGCACCTTGTAAATCCCAGCTTTCGTATTCCCCACGCAGTAGCAACATCAACAGTGTGTAAACCGTAAAGCCATTGATTTAATCTTATGTAACACATAAGTAGGTATGTAATTGCACAAATGAGCGAACGCATGGAAATGAGCATTTGGCAGCTTAAAATAGGGACAGAGTTCTGGAAAGGCCGGTAATCAGTTATTATGGAAGTCGCTTATTCTATTAATAACTTCTAAATGGTCAGTGTGCCCCTAAAGTAGCTTTCTTGACAGCTAGAATAACAAAGCTGTCGCATTCTGAAATATTTAGTGGTATTACTGTCACGGCACCAGCATGATCAAGGCGAGCGGCTGCTGCCCAGGTTAATCCCAGTGCTAATGGGAGCGTTCCCCTGGCGGGGTGCGGAAGGTGGGTTAGAGAACTGCCGAGGTGAGACGGTGGCAGCTCCCCAGTCAACTCAAGCAGCTTTGCTTTAACCCTCTTTTAGATTAGCTGGACTAAGTCTTAATTTAGGATAATGGAAAGATCATATTAGTAACGATTAATATTAAATCTGCCTCCCCCCCCCTTTTTTTTTTCATGTCGAAAACTGGTATGTGAGATACCTTCATAGGGGCTTACTCTTTCTTAAAAAGTGTTGGGAATACACTATTAAATGAAAGAGAATTAGGAAGGCTGAGAGCATTAGGAATAAACTGTTGATGGTCCCGCATATGGAAATATGTTTTACAGGCTGGGATGAATAGCTACCTTTGTGTCTAGAAAAAGAGAAAACTGCTTTATAGGTGAAGTACTCCTTAAGAGGAAAAGAAAAGCATCAACTATCTTCATTCTACTTTTTTTTTTAATGATACCACTTTAGATAGTCTTCTGAATTATTACCTTTATACAGCACTGATCTAGTAGGCAGGACAAAGGACCTGGAAAAATCCTGAATCTATAAAATAAAGACAGGCTTTCTATTAGTTTTTTCACCTCTGAAATTCAAGAATTGCTCCATCTCCCAAATCCTAGCTGCGCATTGCTTATCAGATGTTGGCTGTCTTAGATGGGGAGTCCAGAAACTTTGATCTACACGTGCGTCATCTCCAGAGCTGCTATTGCATCTTACTCTTTCGGGCTGAAAATAAAGGGAATAGAGAAACTACAGTTTTGGCAGGATGTAGTAGTCTTGTACACTAAGCTAAATGAAAATAAAATATGTTCACACTTTAACTGTTATTCCAGCAATTACTCTGTGCAGGACACGAACAGGAAAACCAGCTACAAATTATTTATTGTGGCTCTATCCCATTGTATGCTGGATTGGAAGCGCACATCATTACTGCAGCGCGAGCCTTTATGTGTTATATTGCTGTCTGAAGAATTTATCAACACTGACAGTATTGTCTTCACTATTTAGGTCAGTCCTAACTACGTTGCTTTACCTTTTGTAGATTGCTTGGTACTCAATTTGAGAGCTCTGTTAAACACAACGTGAAGTTCGCTGTCATCTGGCAAAATCCCAGGCTGCACATCTGAATTTGGCTGCACTGGGAGAAGAATACACATCCTTTCGTCCTCCAGGCAGGCTCAAAACCAGACAACTTGCCAATTTTCATATCCAGCCAGAAAAAAATTAAAAATATGAAGTATCATGAGATGGTTAAAAAAAAAAAAAAAGCACCAACAACCACAAGCCACAACAGTTTTTCATGTAAATTGGAAGTCCAGACTGTTCACTTGAGACATTGCAGCTACCACATCAATAACCAGTGAGAGAAGTCTCAATCCCTACTTTCAAAATGAATCAATCCCTCACATTGATCCGACTAAGAACAGAGAAAATATTTTTGGATTTCTTTCATATTCTTTTCTTTACCGCCAAGTGACTGGCATTTACATCTGATATCTTCTTCCTGTGGGTGCTTGCCTTATGGGTAGTTCGGAATGTATTTTAAAATACGAAATACTTGCAAACTGTTAAGAAATGGACAGAATTGTAGCTATAGAAATTAGCACCTTTCCATTTTTTTGAATGAGACCGTAACACCTGAGCTCCCAGCAGAGACTAGCCACGGCACAGGCAGCACAAAAACTGTGGAGGTGCATGGAAAAGTGGATGAACTGGAAAGGGAGGGAGAAAAGAGCTAAAGACGTAAGCATATTATGGGATCTTGCTGATAGCTCCTGTGATGGAGAGATGCAGGTGCTGCTGATAGCCTTTAGGTACAGCTTAGAGTCAGCCTAGTAAGTTATTTTTTTCATGAATATTTGGAATAGATTTAAGATCAGTTAAATCCACTTTGGAAAGAGAAATAAGCCAAAACCTGTAGTGTCCATGGTGTAACCAAAAAGGTGTAAAGGTCCTTTAAAATTAAAATATCCTGCTCTCACTTTCTTCCTTTCCAGGACCCGTAGTTTAAATTTTGGGAGGTAAATTTTGAGAGTTGCATTCCTGGGGTTGTTCTATGGGTATTTTGGATTTTTGTTTTGTTTTGGATTTGAATGTTGTCTCTCCTACAGCTGCTGCTGGCATTAATTCTCATCACGACTCACCTTGGGGTAGCCACAGATGAGTAGATATGTATTCTGATGCACACAGACTTCAGAAAGAAACATCACTAAACACTGAATTTGAAATACAAACAGAAGCTTCCAAATCACTAAAGAGAAGACCTGTTTAAATGTAGGTGTTAGCAGAGAGCACCGATTTGAGCTTCAGCCCATCCAGTGTTTGGTTTCAGACTGTGTCCGCTCTCTGGCTTGACACGAAGAAAGCAACTAAAGTCCTTTCAAGCAATTTCAAGGATTCAGCCAGACAAAATAACTTGCACTCCAGAAAATACCTGATTTTAAGTGATTAAAAATTAGTCAATATATGAATTCCTTTGTCTAAATTAATATTTTAACTTTGACTGTCCTTATCTGTAAAAAAAACCCCAAACCCCAACACGTTTCCTCTTAGCATCTGACTAAGTTCTCAGCCTCAGTGATATTCTTGTGGTGAGGATTTCAACTGTCTAATTAAGTCTTGTATCAGAGGAATACTATTCCCAGTTTGTAACCTTTCAATTTCACATGCTGCCCCCCCAATTCTCACATCATGGGACTAGCAAACAGGATTCCACCATCCCTCTGTTGTTAGCAATTCTGTATATTTTAATTACATCTTCTTACCTTTGCCTTCTCTCTAGTGCAAACAATTTTACTTTGCTGAAAAATTTTCCCATGTCAATAACGATTCTTGTTGACTCTTTCCAAAAGCCATTTAGTCCAGTAGGATGCTTTCTGAGATGATGCAAGGTACTGAGCACCATCTTTCACATGGCAGGAGTGAATCAGGGATTTATATAATGACTTATAATCTTTTTGATATTCTTCTTCATCCTACTTGTGTGTCCTTTTTGTGTTTTGTTTGCTGTTTCAGCTGACACTACATGTCGAGGAGAGGTCTGCTCTTAGCCGCTGAAAATGATGCCCATCATTTTCCTGAGCTGCTGCAATTACTGTTGAAACTCATAAGGGAGCTGTGTAGTCCAGACTTTCCTCTCCTGTATGCATCACTTTGTATTGCTTAGCATTCAGCTTCTTTTGCTGTCTCGCTGAATATTAATTTAGGCTGGATCTTTGTGGGGAAGCTCGGGAATGCAGACCTGACAGCATTTGCATTTTAGTAATAGCATTTCATTTCCATGTTGGATGTGGCTCACTCTTAGTGTTTTCATAGGACTATCATATAGCTTATCCCGAATGTTCATTTTCAGTAATTTTAACTGGCCGGTAGGATATTTTAAATTTATTTTTAAATGTTTCTGCTGGCATAGCATAATTTGTGGGAGGCAGACAATTTTCTAAATCAAAGTGGAATTCTGATGCAGGTACATATTATATTTCCCTTAATACCTAGAGAGTGCATGAAGTTATATCTTATTACAGCTGAGTACCAAAGGAAAGTATAACACTTTGAAACACATCTAGATAGGGTATATTTTCTTTCAAGCTTCGTGAAATAAGATTTTAAGCTTTGAGTTTTCATTCTTATTACAATACCTTTAATTCATGTATATTTTTAGCTGTTATCCATCTAGATTTTTGAAAATTGTATTTCAAAGCGCTTTTTGTATCTATGAGGACAGAACACAATGAGTTTTGGATCCCAATGAAAAATATATTGAAGGCGTATTTATCACCAGGATGAGGGCTGGCTGGTGGGAAGGTGAGTCTCCTTCGAGCTGGAGCACACTACCCAACACAGCGCAATTGTGGCTATGAAGCTGATGTGTACACGCTGAGTTACTGCTCTTGCTTTGCAGAAAGTTCTCCCCTTTAAGTACTCTGCATGGCCTTTGTGGCTGTCCTGTGCTTCTGTGCCGCTCCTGCCATGCATATTGCTCTGGTAGGACAGGCACTAATTTGGAGCTGCGTTTCCTCAGCCCCTGAGCATTTCGGTGAATTCTCCTGCCTTGCGATTCATAGCATGAACCTCCTCCTTCCATACTGTGCCTTCTTTAGTTATCAGCAACCACTGTTAAAGCAGTGGTAGCAATCCCACCAAACAATCTGTTTGTGGTTGCACTGGAAGGGAGCTCTACAAGCAAAAGATGATCCTATCAACTACTTAATTTTGGAAGAGCTTCTCTTGGATCGGCCTCATTTGGTACGATGCTGTTTCAGAGTTCAGGAAAGAGATTCAGTGCTCTGCAGATAACTGCAAGGATGGAAAAAAATACTTTTGGCGTTTCAGGGTAATGAAGAGTATCAAGGGAACCATCAAATGGAACTTAGTGTAGAACGGCAACACCAGCACCCTCATGAAGTTTCCTTACCATCAGAAGTGTGGGGCTTTCGCTGCCCTCTGGAGCTGGCCACTGCTGGTAATGTCCAGTCGGTGGAGCCCTGTCACCTATTGAAAACGGACACGATGGAGGGGATCGAGGGTCATGATAAAGGTACACTGGATGCATGTTATAGAGCTTGACAGCCTATGGGAGGATGATTTGCAGTCTATGAGACTCCCAAAATTCAATGTCGTAATTAATAGAACCCTATTTGCCTAATTATCGTTCCACGTGTGAATCCTCAGGGTCTGTCAACAGAAAGGAGAATTTCTCTATTGTCCTTTAGTCTTGATTGACTTCTGTTATTGCCGTCCCCTGTGCTGTTCCAGGGGGCTTTGCTAATTCTCCGCTCCACTGGGTGATGAGAGCTGCATTGTAGACAAGATCTACGTTACGGCTAAGGTGCGCAATGACGACGGCAGGTGCCTTTGAAAGAGAAAGGACACATTGCAATGCCTCATGCAAAAGCTGGAACAGAGGGTCTTACACCCAGCCACGCAAAAAGCAATAGTGGGACAGACAGGGAGCCAAATGTCACTCCTGGTGCGGTGCCCACAGCGGGGTGGTACCCAGGACCACATCCTCCAGCCCCGGCGATGGAGCTGCACGCTGCGACTGGCACAGATTGTGCTCAGCGTGGCTGGGAAGGGCTTCCCAGTCTCCCAAGAAAGGCGCAGGTGAAGGCTGTATGGAATTCACCTTCTGCCTTTTAGTGACGTTGTGAACGATAAATTACAAGTTTATTCTAGGTGTCTGTTTCAGGCTTCTAGTCAGTATTAAAATACTATCTCTAAACCTGACAAGAGAAGTTGTTAATATTAAGATTTTGCGTGAGTGCCTGTATGTGCATAAGAAACGGAGGAGCGAGCTGAGTTTCTGTGGTATTAAAGCAAAACAGGCCAATTCAAACCAGTACTCCAGTAAAAATAAAATACTAATGATCAGCTCCACTGCTTTGCTAGTGTTGTACCTTCCATTTCTCTATACACATGAATTCTTCGTGCCTCCTAAAAAGTTTAAAAAATGTTTCGGTAAGAAACTTTTCCAAAGTGTTTTATTAAAATCATTCTCCTACTGACACATTGATGAAGTTCTTCTCTAGTGGAAG
>JAVJGI010000003.1:26153686-26202121 GCA_035590275.1 Ibycter americanus | reverse complement strand
GTAAGAAACTTTTCCAAAGTGTTTTATTAAAATCATTCTCCTACTGACACATTGATGAAGTTCTTCTCTAGTGGAAGCTCCAATGATTTTAATTTTATCAGAAAGATACAGGAAAATCAAGCAAGAGAAAAACCATCAAACTCTAATAAATCTTTTAAAACAAATTAAAGTGATGACTGAGCTGACATATTCAATTTTCAATAAAAAAGGATTTTCAGCAAGCCACAGGCGTTACTCAAAGACTTAAATCTGCAAAACCGGAATTCTACTTGTTTGTTTGCACTCGAGTGCATTAAATCAACTCAGTGGCTGATGTGTAAAACATGGCACTGCTCGCATCCCAACGCAGGGCAACTCGGCGCTTCCCAGCACTGGAAGTTTCTTATGAATAACAGGGAGAGATAGAAAAATGACTTTTCAGTGAACCTTCTATAAACAAGTGTTGTGATGTTTCATGTCTGGCTCATCTGCAATTCAGATAATTAACAATAAGGTGTAGGATTTTTGTAGCGAAAGCATAAAGAACTGTGTATATGCATCGTTCATACATAATTCTCCATTGAATAGTGCCAAATGTATCCTGGGGGACCTGGGTTTGTTTTTTGCTCATTTGAACATACAAATACTGGGGAAAAAACCCCAATCCTAGCTGGAAAGTGTCCTTTCTCCAAGTTTCCCATTTAAGGAGAATATAGGTTAACACACTAGAGAAATAATATTAACCATGTTAACCATTACATTACAAAGTAGATTACCGGTCCAAGTACTTCACTGCACAGACAGCAGTGCTGGGTGAAAAAGTTCTTTATTGGGTCCTCTGTGAACCTGAAGGGAAATGTATACATGAAAACGATGATTTAGGACCAGTACCGTTGGTTCATACATCTGCCACTGCTTAGAGACCAAAGAGTCAGTCATTTCTATCCTCTCTGATGCCCAAGGGCTCACTCCAATTTCAGCTAACAGCTGAAGATAAAAATCACGTCCATCATGTCTCTGTATTGCGTTTTCTTAATTTCCTTTTTTGTGTGTGTACTATGTCATCATTTTTCATATTGTGAGCAAAGGGATATTTCTTTGGCCAGGTACCTAATGACCGAATAAACTCCAGAAAATAGTAAGCTGATTTCTTAATAATAGCAGCAATTGCGCTTTCTGACTTTACAAGTAGCCTTAGCTTGATGTGTTTCTGATTAATTAGGCAGTGTTTTTTTCAATCATAAAGCAATTTAAAAATACCATTTAAGGTCTAACAAGTGGTGTATGCCGAATGCCACAATTTTTACAGTTTAGTTTATTAAGTTTTTGATGATTTGTGGACCCTGCCCCACACTCCACCTTTGAATCTATACCTCATTGCCTTCAAAGCTTGTGCTGCTGGTTTTATAATGAAATAATTAATATCGGTGACAAAAAAATTCAAGGCATGGATACGGTAAAAATTGGGTTATGACCTCTAATTAAAATTAGTACGTTAGTACAAAAGAAAATCCTCTTTTATAATTACTCAACCATATTTTACTTTTGATGAGCATCTTGTGAGGAACATCAGCAGAAGGTGGGATGCTATTGATTGCTAAAGAGCTGTACTCCTTGAGGCACTTCAACTTTTTACAGGTAAACTTTATACAGTTCCTTGTGTGTAGGACATAAATCCTTGTGGAGATGGTCCGTCAGTAACAGCATCATAAAAATGACTGTTGAATATTCCTGGTAATTTGTGGCATGCTTCGAAGGTCAGCCATTAGCTGTCGGAGAGGTTGAGCAGCACACAGTGTGGGTACCAATTTATTTGGGAATTTCTGCCTGGTTAAATGGCTGTCAAGCGTGACAGCTGCATTTATAGCAAGAGTTAACGTTCGAGAATTTGTCAGGACTCTCTGACTTTCCTGACCTAATCTTTAATTTAGTCACATATTTTCATTTTCGGCAGGCAGAAGACTAATGTGTCACACGGATGGATTGATTCTTGGTTTTCATATTAATGGGTCTGTTCCCACACGATGCTGATTTTGTTGGTGTTGATGTACTCTGGGCCCATCCTATTAACTGGCTAGTCCTGTAATGAAGGCATTTGTTTAAAGCCCTCTAGAACAGGGGTGATAAAAAGTTCCTCAAGAATTACTGCAGAGTTACAAAGGCTAGGCAGATGTTCAGTTGCTGTATTTCCAAGGTCCAGTCCACATCATAATTAAAAGGAAGAAAAAGTATTCCCAATTAGTATTAGTTCCACAAAAGAGACTTTCACTAAAACTTTTTATTTTAACGTACAGCATTTCTGCTATGTAATTTGTTGACATTTAAGGTTATCTTAAAAGTACATCAGTTCCTTCTTTATGAATATGCTGATTGTCTATTATAAATCCATCTTGCTCCAGGTTAAGAGAATTTGTTATGTATCAGAAATTCTGTACAGATTCTCGTTTGTTACCGACACACTTTTTTCCCTGTCTTTAGAAAGACATGCACTTTGTCAGCAAGGAAACATTTTCTAGAAATAATTTAATTGGGAGGAAAAAAGGGCCCTTTCTTCTCTTTTTTACTCCAATAAAAAAAGCGCCCGTGATTTTGCTTTGTGAAGCATGGCACAGCGTTATGCACTCAGCCGTGGACTCAATTTCATTTTATCCCGTCTACAAAGCTACTGCTGTTTTAGAGTTACATCTCAGAGCTCTCTGTCCCACACCTCCACTCGTTATTTTGTTGTCGGAGTTAAATTTGAGCTTGATGGTTCAGTGTTTTAAAATCAGGAGTGAACTAAGAGCTGGAAGAGCCTCCCTTCCCAAACTGATCCTGAACTTGAAAGTACTGGAAGCTGAGTTGTGTCATTGGTTTGAATTATCTCAATTCCTGCTGAATGTGTAACTCGCATTTTAGTTGTGTCTGCTAACAGGTAGCTCCCAGTGTTTTGTAAATCGTATGTATTGTATTTAAGTAGCTGCAGGTGGGGGGTGGGGAAGAAGCAAAAAAAATAAGTTGGACATTAAGTGACAGCTTGAAATAGGTTGAATGCTGGATGTACTGCTAATGCTGCCTGCATATCCCAGTGCTAAAGCTGTTCCGTAGCTACTAAAATTGCGTGCTGCTCAGTTATCCTGGTGTCTCTGCTGGGATAGCTCAGGGACAGACCCCCACCTTCCCGCCACCTCCTCCCAGTGAGATCCCATCTGCTCAAGAGGATGTAGTTAAGGATGGAAAGGCAGGGGGGAGCGGGAAATAAGATACCCTCACCCAGTTCCCACAGGTCTCTAAGCCACAGCATCTCTGTTCGGGAGGTTTAGTGGTGCTGCGACCGGTGGTGATCACTGACTGTTGGGCGTTGGCATCACGAGAGGTTTCATACTGTCACCCTCGCTCGTATCCCTGTGGTGAAACGGCTGTGCAGCTGGGGCCTTGGGCACGGCCACCGACTCTGCCAGACCACGCTACGTGGGCGACATGTGGGAGCTCCCTGCCCAGCCTCAGCAGGAAGGTTTGCTTTTACACCTGCTTCTCCATGCTGCAATTTCTACTAGAAGGAGGTGCAGGTGCAGGAGTTATTTATGAGGTGGCCTGCATTTCATACTCTGTTTTTCATCAAAGTTTAGATCAGCCTACATAAAATGATGTAGTTACTAAGTGGGCAATTGTTGCTGCCTCATCCATACCTCTCGGTTACTGCCGGGGGCTTCATCCAGCCTTTGCAGGCAGTCAGGCTGCTTGTGTGCTTGCTTGGTTTGTCCTGAGGCAACGGGTTAGCTCGGGGAGGGAGGATAAATAACTGTAAACCACCTTGGCAGGGAGCCTCGGGCTGGTTCAAGTTGTTCTGAGAGGTAAGGCAAGAAGCAGCTCGTGACCTGGGCAACTGTTTGTTGTTCAAACACTGTTGCTGTGTCTTCTCCTTCCCTGCCTGCAATCCATCACAGCCGGGCTCTCTCCCCAGGAGCGCGCGACAGGCATTGGGCTCTTGGTCGTATGGGCTGATCTGATAGCGAGGACCAGCATCACCCATACACCTGTGGCTTCAATTGCTAAAAGCCCAAGTGTTTTTTCACGCTAGATTTGAGATTTTGCAGATGCTAAGGAGGAGTTTCTAAATCACATTTATCGTACATATCAGAATCTTTACCAGGCAAGGATATTTATTATTTTTATTGTACGTATACTGAAAAATCTGTCCTAAAGGAGAAACAAGCTAGGTAAAACGTGGGGGGAAAGAAAAAAAAAAAAAAAAAAAGTTGTTGAAATACAACAACTATTCACGAACATGCCGTTCTTTATAGCAAAGTAAATAACGGGAATTAACTTTCTTGAGCTATAGGTGAGTGGTTTTCATTCTGAATGTTGTATTTCACCTGACATGTCCATGCTTTCCTTAGATTTTAAGTACATTGCTTAACTTTGTGTCTTTTTCTCAGTGTTTAACTAGTAAAAGGTGCATGGTTCTACTGTAATAATTCATCGGCTGGGCTTTAGCATTCTTAGTTAATTAGAACTTAATGTCTAATTATGGAATATGAAAAAATTAAATCTAAATAGCTTCAGATTTTCTGAGGTTCCTGAGCAGTTAAGAAAGGAAATCTGAAAAGTATTGTCATTGTTCATAAAGAATAAACTATGAACACCTCATTTTTATATATTTGATCTCAATGACTAAATACCACACACAACTTTAATATAATTTAATATAGGGCAGATAGATTTTTTTGGTGAGTTGATAAATAGGTTTTAGAAGCCTATATTTGCAAATCTGTTATTTAGATTTTAAGAGCCACAAGAAAATTCTAGATAGAGCAGTTTTTTTCATAAAAAAATATTATGTGGCCATTTTGTATAAAACCCTGATAAACTGCCAATTAACTTCTTCATGCCCTATTCCTAGAACCAAGCAGAGAGTTAAAACTGACTCTGAAAATCAAAAAGAAATCTAAAAAACAAGGCAAACCGTAACTAGAGAAGAAAAATCTTTGAAGGGTACTTAGTGAGTTTTGGTGAGGATTCATCCTTTTCGATATTTAAATTTCAGACCTTATTGATGCTCACTTCGTGTTTGAGTGGCGCGGGTTCCGTGGCCGTGGGAAGCCCCCTGGGAGGAGCGGCTCTCCGCAGCCCCCCCCGCCGCCCCCCGTGTCCAGCTGCCCCTCGCTCTGCCCGGGTGCAAGCTGCCTGTCAAGGTTGGCTTTCAACATCTAAACGTTTTCCAAGTTGCCGATTTCCTGCTGTGATAGCAAGAAAATACTTCTGAGATTTTGTGAGCCTTGAAATATTAATGACTAATCAGTACTTTGAGCCCTCGTCCAGAAAGATATTTATCTGCAACATATTCTTGAAGTTATTCCATCCTGTAATTATCATATTAAAGCCATTCATTATTGTGAGGTATCGCAGGATCTAGCCTGAAGTGACCCCATGTTGAGCTTTTTTCCACCACTGTGTGTTAAAATATAATGCATTACGTGTTCTTGGAGACCTGTTGCTCAGCATCCCTTCGCTGGGCTGATCACTGTGGCATTGGCAAGAGAATATCACTCCTGATTGCAGAATTGTCTCTGTTCAAGTTTGTGCATATTGTGAAAAACGGAGGGACCGAAAAAGGTGGCTTATGAGTTTTTATGCTTTCAAATCTAATCATATTTTTAGACATGGCATTAAACATTGAAGGTTGGATATAACACAAACCCCGGGCCATTCCATTTGCAGTAATAATCCTCCTTGATTAAGACTTATAGTTAGATTATACCAGAGATCAGAAATCATTCCTCAGTGGAGTGACATTTATATCATTTTCTTTAAACAAGTAGGAATTATCCCCATTCAAATGAAAATGAACATGATGTTTGGATCCTTCTATTTCTTTAAATACTGGCTGCTTATCTGCAGTCTTATTTCTGCAGGAAATAATATTCTATGCCTTCATTTTAAAATGTAGCAGTGCGAAGGAACATTACAATTCAATGTACAGAATGTGAGGCTGCTGTTTTCTTTGCAGTATAATGTCAGACTGTTGTGTATTTGCTAATTATGGTTAGCAAAATACTTCCCCCCCCCCCGACTTCTGAAGGTTAAGATTACAAATATTTATATAATAGCAATGCATAGAAGTGAAACACTTGTACAATTTTTGCTTATTAGCTGCAAGGTCTGCATGAGAAGCTGACAATTCCTATTAGGAAAGCAGAGCATTCAGTCTAATTGCTACTTTCGGACTTTTTAAAACTCACTTTGAAATGAATAGGGAAATTTCTTCTAGCTCTAAAGGGAGTTTGGCTAGATCCTGGCTAAAAAAAAAGGTTTTCATATATATATGTATATGTGTGTATATAGATATATACGAGAGAAACAAAGTTAACTAAATTTAATAGCATGCACCATCATTTTCTCAGAAAGGCGTCTGATTTTTTCTGATCCAGAGGGATAAAAAGACCAGACAGCCAGCAGTGTCCCGGCCAGAAGTGGTCACCAGCCACTTCTGCAGGTGGCTGGAGAGATGAACCCTATTTTTTCTTACTACATCCGTGCTCCTGGAGGTGCTGGGAACGCCACCAAAGCGAAGGCTGTTAGAGCACTGCTAGCTAAGCTGGTGGTTTGAACGGCTGGTGGATAAGCTACGCTGATGTATTTTTATTGTGTGAGCTTTTGGCTGTGATTGTAGCAAACAATATGAAGCAAAGGGGTAAATATCCGAAGCGCTGGAGTAACCACGTCTGCCAGCGATATAATCACACATAATCTAATAACCTGACATGTTGCTGCCTGGGAAAACAGTCAGATGGAAGCTGGATGCCAAGAAGAGTGCCATGAAATTGGACTGCTTGGCGTTCAACCAAATACTCAGTGCGACTCTGCCTGAGCGAGGCACAGCTATGAGAGGGAAGAGGAGAGAAGCCCTCTTTGTGAAAAGAAAGAATAACCTGAAAGGAAGGAGCGTGGCTTACCTTGGGCATGAGAGTAGTTTTGCAATAAATGATGGTTTCGTCAGGCAGAAGTGATGTGTTTTGACTGCTCAGATTACTCTGGAGTCATTATTTAACAGTATTTTTAACCTTTCTCTGTGACACACCAGTAAAGCTTGCGGGAGATGGGAACATTTCTGGAAGTGCCACAGCCACGTGGTAGCTCTGTGACAATATATCTGGTAGCAGATGTGGCTGTAGTATTTTATTTATAGATAATGCCAATAAATCAAGTATGGGTCAAAAATAAATCAGGCAGGCCCTTCCAAACAGGAGTACATCCCCAAAAAGCAAACCCAGTGATTATTTCATATTAGTCTTTTCTAAAACAGGAAGCTGTTAATTTTCAAAATCCTCATTTATTCTGTTCTAAAACTCATTTATTGGCATTCACAAGATATTGCACATGTTCCTCAGGCTTCACAGCTAAAACTGAATGTTAGCATTTAAAATCTTTTTCAAATGCTAAATGTGTTGGACACATGTTAAAAAGTGTTAAGGCACCATAAAATCCATAAAGTGCTTAAAACATTTAAACTGTACATAAAAGCTACTGCAACTCGTTGGTTTGCCTCAAATGTCATGATTTTTTCATGTATCCAAAATGAGTAGCAGAAGGGGACGTTCCAGGTATTTCTTCTTAGTTTCAGTGAACTTTTTGGATATGTACAATTCGTTAGTAGTCATTGAACATTTATTCAATATAAGTATTCAGTAATCTGACTAAGTAAGTTTTGTGGTTTGTTTTTTTTTTTTCTTTTCCCACATACTCCAATGTGACACTGGGGGGAGAAAAAAACCCAAACCATTGTTGGTTTTAAAAAGTCATTTTCTTTTTGTTAATTGTCTGACGAGACAAGTGTGTTCATCTCACACAAGCCATTTCTCATGTTCTTTTTTTCTGGTGAACGGATCTTTTGTGAGGCAGCAATCTTACCTTGACCTGGAACAAAGCTTTTGAGTCTCTCTCTCTATACAGAATTGTTCAAATACCTTTTCTTCAAAGTTAAGCGTTTTACTGAGTGGCAGAACCTTCAGATTTCAAAGAACTAAATTTCTTTGCCTGTGTTCAAACCTAATTCCATCCATATATAAAAAAATAAATAAATTAGGATTTCTTTTTCTTGATGTATTGCTCAATTTTTATGCATCTGGGTGTGCAACATTAGCAGAAGATCAATAGTTTTACCACAAGTGGTAAGAAGCTTTACACCTTTCTGAGAGGCAGTGGTAGATGGCCAGAGCCACTGGCTCTGAGGGTTTAGAATCTTCTTTCAGTGCAGGGTGCTGCTCCGTGGAGCTCTGCACCGGCGCGTACAGCGCTGTATAGTCCGTGGGCTGTGTTTCCGAACCCTTGCATTTAAAAATGAGCAAATACTACAAGAATTCAATTAACTATTCAATGGCTAGTGGAAATACGTGTCCCTGGAATTTACTGTTTAACATCATGGACTTTTTACTTCTGTTTATACGGTTGTTTAGGTATTAATTAATTTAGGTATAAATAATTTAGTTATTAATTCTTAGTGAATTTAATGACAAGAAGAATGTAAACGGTAAATTATGATAGCAACATGTTTTTACCAGTGTCAGATGTACTCAAAAGCCTCACCTTGCAAAGCAGCAGCTTTGATTTTAAAAAATAAAGCAAAAGGATAAAACAGCAGGAGCCGTTTCCATGGTTTGATAAAATTTAATCTACTTGACTATCTAGTGGGCTATACTAGAATTTAGTGGAGTGGAGTTTGTTATGGTACAGAACTGAAATACTGGAGCATTGTATTACTCTTCCCATTTGCAGAGGACATAAATGTTCTAATACAAAATGAAAACCTTAAATGACTGGCAGCAATATATTCATATAGAGACATATAGTACAGTTAGTAATTCTTTTATACAATGTATTTGTTTTATTATTGATAACTGTTATCATCCCTGCATCCATTCAGCTACTCTTTTCCAGTATGTGGTGATGATTCAAATCACGTAAGTTTATACCTTTTGTTTACCTGAACCACTGTTCTAAGGAACTGAGCTTTTTCAATCATTTATTTGTAGAACACTTTAATCACCAATACCTCTGTTCACATGTCACATCTTGTATCCTATTTTTATTTTTCAGTGGGATAAACACATTTTTAATTGAAATTTGAAATTACCATCATCACTATATACAGGTAAATTCAGTAATTATTGGTGTTTCTGTAAATAATTTGTCTCTGTGGTTCCTCAACATAGAGTGGATGTTCACAAAAGAGTTGTTCTACTACAGGTGCTATCTAATAAAAGGAAAGTACTTGCTTTCGATTAGGTAATTGTACCCGTTAATTAAACTCCGTTTAATCACAAAGCATTCTATTTAAACCTTGTTGTGGAAAATAATTCTTAATATATAGATGGCTTGTTTGGGTGAATAATTCAACTGCACATTGTTTATTAATAATGCACAGATAAGATGTTCCTGTAATTTCCCCAATAGCGCTCTTAGCTGGTAGGCTCTACTGATTTCATGGCATTTTCCTCTTAAAGAGGCTGCCGCCCCGCTAGTGTAATTGGCAGAGCCCCATTGACTTCAGCAGAGCCTCAGCAATTCTTACCAGCATTTATTTGCATCATTAAAGGCATTTAAAAATCTGGTCTTGTAAAGAACAGATGATGTGGTATTAAAAGAAAGTCGAGCTCATTGTTTCATGAAAAATCCTTTGAAAGTCATCGGGGAGGGAAAACTCCACTTTTCCTGGCTCTTCTTCTCTCTTCTGTCATGCGAGGGGTCGGAGGCTTGGTGCTAGGGTCTCAAAGCGCCCACATGCTGTTGGCATCCTTGGGGGGTCTGGTCCCCCTCCCGATGGCTCCCCTGACCCCTGCCAGCAAAGCAGCCTGAGAGCAGCTGGGAAGGCTCTGTTTGCCCAGCAGAAAGTTTGCTCCAAAGTAATGAATGCATACATCTATTATTGCCCTATCAACAAGCTATAATCTGTATTATTGGTTTATCTAAATGTTTACCATTTTTAAGAAAAAAATTGTTCATGACACCTTCCCATTCGTTAAAATAGGAAAGTGATAAACAAAACTGTTTTCCTATTGAAAAAGTTGTTTCCAACTATTCGTTGCTTCTTTCAGTGATCTGCTAATGAGGCTTGATGATCTTTGACTTTCTGAATGTAGTTATCTCATTTAGAGGCACACGTGAATTGACTAATTTAACCTGTACAAAATTGAGCAGTAGCAATTTTATTTTTGATTATTTTGTAATATGTACTAAAAAAAGGATGCACAAAATAATGCCAAGTAGAGCAAAGTGGTTTTCTGAGTTCTCAATGCATGGGCAAAACCCCCAAAAACATTTTCCTAAAGCTAAGCACTTACCCACGATTATGCTTAGTTGTCTTACTAACAGACTTATTTCTCAATGAGTTGTAAATTCAGTTTTCCCTTTGAGCACATATCAATATATATGAGTGTAGTGTATGCAATACCTGCACCACTCTAAGGTCATTCATTAGCTTTGAGCTACGTTTGCGCTTACAAGAAATGGGCAAATTTGTGGTGATGTAGCTGTAAAAGAAGAACGATGGCTGCTAATAAAATCTGAGAATCCAAACCCCCATCTATTTTAGCACAGTTAGGGAGAAGTTTCCTGAAGAGAGTTCGTTTGCAGTGAGAGTTGCTACACTCCACCCTGTAATAAATGTCAGTGCTACTGCAGGGATCATAGTTCAGCCTCATGATGCGGTAATGAGCCAGCATGGCACAAAAATGGAAATAGTGTAAATAAATATCCAAAGTATTCCGGTAGTGAGACAGAAACTATGATCAGATACATAACATCCAGATTCAGAGGCACTTCCCAAAGAGCAAAAGAATTTTTGTTGCTTAAAATGGCATAGAAAAGGTAAATCGTCTCGCATGGACATCATGCTTGTCTGGTTTGAGAGCTGTTTAGTTCACCGTCTAAAATGCTAGTCCCACTGTTAGCCCGTGTGATTCCCCCAGAGTGCAGGAGGCTAGGAGAGCTAAAAATCTTGCAGCGCTGTTAACAGTATTATACTTCGGAATTCATGCACAAGTCTGCCAAGTGGCGCAGATGCTTAATACACTCAATTTGTGAAGGAGATTTTAATCTTCACAAGTACACATCTTTTTACTTTCAATCCCTGGCTCTCCTGTGTGAGGAGCAGGAACATTCAGCTAGGCTGAGGACACTAAATAAAGAGACGCCTCCAGTCCCTGAGATATGGGAACTGATGGATCTTGAGGTTTGACTGTGAAAGTACCTTTCACAGGTGTATAACTTGCATGTTTATTTCAGTAAATCGCTATCAGATGCAAGGCAAACAGCTTGACAAGCCTGCAAAATGCCATAAATGCAGCGGTTCTGAATGGTCGGAGTCGAAATGCAGCTTCTGAGAGGAGTCGGGACTTGTCTCGTGGGTGGGGGGAAGCTGGAGCAAGCAGGAGTGAGGAGCCTTTCCCTCCTAGCATCAGCCGCTTTTGGTGTTTGGGGGTGTGTGTGCACATATATATATATGCACGAGTTCATCCATGTTCATACCTGTCAGATGCCAATTATACATTTTTGTTTCTTGCAAGAACTTCTGCTAGGCCAATAGATACCATTCTACAGAAAGAGGATAGGCATATAACAGCAGCCTGAAGAGAAAGGAAACTCATGGACAGAGGAAACACTAAGGAGAGCACATTCTGTAAATTCTGGGTTGAGATTTTAAGGGGTTGGGGGGTTGTTTTTTAAGTATTTCTGAATTCTGCTATAATCTGATACAGATTTTTTTTTTTTTTCCCTTGGCTGCTGGTTGCGATAACAAAAATATTTTTATTTGGGATATTGTTATGGTAACATCAGAGGGTCTGTTCTCCAGCATCATTCCACTTGCCTTTCCTAATGACCACATTCCCATCCTCTAATAGTGTGGTTTCTATATTTATGGGTTAGCTCATGACATTTCATACACTTTTCAGCTTTAGCACTTGGTTCGTAGTTCCAGTTTTGAGTGTGCGTTCTGCATAATGAAGGAAGCTGGCTAGTGGGACGTGTGACCTTTGCAAACTTCAGAAAGGCCCCTGGCAAGGAATCTCTAATAAAAAGTGTCTCCAAGCTGTCTGGGTTCATGAGCCCAAGGCAAGAGCGAGCACCATTAAATTATTGAGAAACAAGGAAGAAAATACAGGCACACAGCAATAGTGTGTGGGGACTGAAATGTAGTTTAAAAAAAAAAAAAAAAGCAAGCTGCTGAATTTGTTTTATTTGTGAAGCTTATTGTATGAGTATTGCATTGGTAAAAGACAACCTCAGCTCAGCGGTTCTTTTCATCTCTTTCTTTTGGTCATTTTACTTATTCTCTTCCTCTCTGAAATTTTCTGGTAACATTTTTGGAAGTGCTAAGTGCACTGGGTTGTGACGGCGAGCTTTCCCATTCACTCAGTGGCCGTGTAACATGCCAGCCCGATTCAGGTTGGCTTTATAGAGAGGGACAGTCACTCCACCCAACGCGTGCCCAGAGCCGCGCTGGTGGCAGAGGTCTCTCTCGTTACAGCAGCCTTCTCAGGTCTCCCCGATCAGATCGGTCTGCATTTGGGAATCGCTGCTGCTTGTGGGCGTTTAACTCTGGGCTTCAAATTCGCAAAGAGAATGGATACTTCTGGGCAAAGGGCAGTAAATCTTTGGTGGGACTGTTTGCCAGTGAAAAGTTTGCAGCTGCTGTTGATTGAAAGCTCACCCGAATACCAGCCAGGTCAATGGACCGACCATCAGTGACTTCAGCAGGGTTCAGATAACACCCGTGATGTGGTTATTGTAACTACAATAGCTAAAACGATGAATTGACCTCAAGGATCTTCCCTTCTCTCAGGCTAAATAATGCCATTTGGCTGTATACTGACTGATGAAAGCACTGCTCAGATGATGCTTGGTTTAATGAACGGCATGTAATTAAAACCAAAAACCCTCCTGAGAAAGCATTGCAAGTAACAGGTGGAACTCCTACAAACGCAAGTGGTAGATGCTTATCCCATTATACTGGACAAGCTTCCTTGAAGTCAGTGCGGTCAGAACCAGAGCTCTCTTAATTATAATTTCTTGATTGATTTCTCATCTGGAGCATAGATCTAGATTGACATGACCTAGCTGCAGCGTTAAAAACCATAATGAGTGCTTGCTACACCAGGACAGTTGTGCACAATGCTAGCGAATAGCAAAGGAGCTGCTGCTAAGATGTTTCATATATTGTGTAAGCTCTACGGATAAAGCCTATTTAAATATCCACAGGTTATGCAGAGCTTCGCATTCCTGTTTCTTGGTGCATGACCAGGGATCTTGCCCTCTACCCATGTGCAAATAAATATAATTATCATCGCTATCATCATGGATTTTCTGCTTAGCTTACCCAGTTCTCAGTTCTGAAATACGCTCGGACTTAAATGGCTCACGTAACGAATATGAAAAGTGGCTCTTAGGGCCGCAGATGCAATTCATTTGTAATATTGCTATTTAAGTTGCTCTGCTTGTGCTGCATCACACCGTTTCTTTGAAGGAACAAGTTGTTATGGCTGCTGTTATACACATAACTCCAAAAAGCTTTGTGGAAATAATACAGATAAGCTAACACTCCTCACACGAAAAATCCAATGTTTGTAATAGCTCAAGAACATTCATATTTGTATTTCACATTTTACTTGTACACAGCAGATAGAATTGATTTCATGCTGGACTTGGTGCTTTAGCTGCGCTATCTTCACTCTTGCAGGGAGAAAAAGCATTTTAATGGCAGCAGATACTGCTGTTCTCTTGCAGGGGATTTCTTATATTAGTTTCAATTTAAAAAGAAAAGCAAGTGGAATGGGGAATTCTGTGGTGAGGAAACCTTCTTTGTCTTGGAAGTGTGGGTAAAATCCCTGCAAACAATAGTACCGGCTCTCGGGAGCAGGTTACGGGCTCTGAGCTGCAGCTGCAGGTGCGTGGGGCCAGGGCGCCGGGGCGATGCGAAGCAGAGGGGCTCGCGGTGCCGGGGCACACGGGTACCGCTGGAGCGGGCACGGGCAGCCGGGCGCTGCGGCTCCTGCGGACACGGACCTTGGGCAGCAGGAGGGAGCCCAGCGAAGGAGCTGCCACAGGGAGATGCCTGAGCCCAGCCCCGCGTGTTCACGCCGTGCGGTGGGGACGCGTCAGCCAGTAGTCCCTGATTTTGGCTTTCAGATGTTGCCACAAGACAAAAAGCGTGGACCATCTTCTGCATCTGATGTCCGCTGTCCGGTTAGTGCGCTTGCGCATCCCTGGAGCATCTCTTCAGCCTGGCAGGAGAGAGGGGATCGAACCCACCTGGGGGACATCTGGGACACCGGCAGAGAAGGGGGTGAGCAAGGTGGGCTGGCTCAGTCTGGGTGGCAAGGGTGAGCTGAGCCCGACAACCACGTACAAGTAAACCGGTTGCCAGCTGAAGCCTTTCATGCATAATGTCATTGGCAATAGAAGAAAAACCCAACATGTACTTGAGTTGTGAAAGGTACATTGTGTTCCAGAAGTGATTAAAAATGCATAATAAATACTCACCTGGAGGGGCTTGTAAGTGGAGGCCCTAGCAGGAGTGCAGCAAGGGTTTTTATGCGAAATGATTTTATAATGGCTGAGGAAGAAATTATTTATTAGTTCATCAAACATAAAGGAATAGTTAATGATAGCATACATTATAATCTTTATTGTGGCACATAATTAGTAATCTCTGCTTCTACCTCAGTGCAGTTGCTGAGCACGACTGGTAGAGTAACAAGTATGATTTATAATGATATTACAAACCATACTTTTTGCTATCAAAATTAATGAAGGCCTAGTAGAGCGAAACAGTGAATGCATTTAACCAAGATTTCAGAGTTTGGTCCTAAAACACCAAATTGTGAACCAGCAACTGTTTGTCTGGGAAAGGCTGGTGCCGTTTGCCCCGAGCTGAGCGGTGTCCGCGTGAGCATCGCTGCTGGGTGAAGGGAAGGGTGGGAGCAGCACACATCGTCTCCCTGCCTCCGTCCTTGGCCAGAAGGGGACCGTTCCAGGGACAGAGGTACTGCTTATCCACTGAGGGTTTGTCTGCACCTCTCTGCTACGGTGTGACTGTGTGAGAGGAAATAAATTAATTCAGGCTTGCCTGCCCAGGCTTATTGGGAGTATTTCCAGGGGCTTGCCACTCTAGGATACGTGTTATGTTCAGCAGATGATCTCTTCTCTAATGTTGGCTGTCACTAGCGGTTTTAACTGTGATCTTGCAAGTGCTCAAGTTGTTTGAAACAAGAGGGACTGTTGCCCTGTCAGTGAATACTGATTGCGCAGGCTGGAAAAAGAGAGGAATTTCCTATAGCTTCTGCCAAAGGATGGGTGTTAGCGCTGCCCTGTAACAACTCTTATCTACAGGGCAGAGGGGAAGCTCTTGGGCATGTGGAGTCCCATCTGTACAGCATAAATCTGATGGAGTGAGGCTTTATGGAGCAATGAAAATACAGAAACGCAGAGGGTTGAGTTTTGCGTGTGCTGCGTGTAGACGCCTGGGTGCAGAGAAGGCCAATTTGTGGCTCAGGAGTGGAGGGTGGTCCCAAAGCAGACCCCACGGGAGAGGTAAGAGAGGCTAAATTTCAAATGCATTGCTGGCAAACTATCCTCTGACATTAAAACACATATTGTCTGTGAACCAGCACAGCACGTGCCTGCTCTGCATGCCACATCCTTCACATCTAGAGTGGGTTTCAGTTTGCATGCTACAATACGGCATTCAAAATGAGTATTAATTGACAGACTTCATGGTCAGGTTACTAATGCTGCACGGCAAATAATTTCTTAGTACTCGTAAATCAATATTGTTTGTTTTGCTTGGGTCAGTTGCGATTAAGCCCATAGAAAGGCCGCCTTCTCTATCTTGTGTTTAAATGTGAAATTTGAAAATTACTTGTTCTCATGAAAAACACCACCCTCGCTCTACCTCAGATATGATTTATTGAAAATCAGAAGGATGAATGCACAGGAGACACAGTGAACATGCCCTTTGCCTCCAGTCTCACAGAAAGCTCTTTGCCAAGGTGTGTGCTCACTTCAGACCATTGGAAGTCACATTTCTAGCAATAATCATTGTTACTGGAGTACTTGGGTTATTCATAACATACACAACATTTCTGTTCAACTTCCTCATCAGGCAGTTAGTACCTTTAGTCCATCCTTTATTTTTTCAAATGAAGAGGACAGCGAAGCTATGGGCTCTGTGAGACATTAGATGTCCCAAAACCAAAGATCAGATCTGGGCCTTACAAGGAAACCTCTCGTTGAGCAGGATATTGAACCTGACCTTTGGATTTGAACTTTCATAGTCCTCTGAAAATGTAATTATTTCTCTCTGGTTTACTCAAACACTTCTAGTGTTGACCATTAAAAATTCCTAAGTCATCATGCCCTAACGTTAATTTAAGGAAGGCTGTTAGTTACTGTATAGAAGTCCATCTCCTTCAAAGTCTAAAGCATGGAGTTTATGTTAAATAAACATTTTATGTGGTTTTAGTTTTATAATACAATACTACGAGTGCCCAGAATGTAATCAGTGTAATTGAACAGCATTCATATTTTAATTTATTGCACACTTAAATTATGCCAGGTGGCTATATTTCCTTCTTTTACCAGAGTCTAAAATACAGAATTCTGAATAGATGTTACATACATGGATAACTGATTTGGGGGTTTTGGTCTTTTAAAATGTATTATAGTGTCTTTTAAAAACCCAGCAACACAAATGCTTAAGTGCTTTCCTGAACCAGGACTTATGTCAGTTGATTAGACTTTGCAAATATTCTGAATTGCTTAAAATGTTTCAACATATTTATGAGCATAAGTATAGCTTAAATAAATAATGCAGATTATTAGAAAGAATGGTGCATCCTAATATGCTTACTATCATTAGGGAATATGGTACAAGGTAATTAGAAATTCACAGAGTGCATAACAATTAATGTCATCTGCTTACAACTCACTAATGATCAGGTTTCAGATACACTGCTAATAGTACTCATTGGTGCTTTCATTTTTTCTGAATTTAATAATTGAGATAAGTATTTCTAAATTTAAGTAGGGCAATATTTACTTTCAGATTTAAAGTTTAGGACTTGTGATACTCAGCAGTGTTTTCTAACTCTTTCTAACTTAGAGCAAAGCTTTTAGGTGTATTTACTTCCAGCATCTTTGTCTTCTCAGCAGGGTTTGTCTCTGCGTTCAGCATTCCCTTGCACAAGGGTGTCCTCCTGGTCCAGGCGTGGGGTTCAGTTCAACCAAGCCAGCTCAGGAAGCTTTTGCTTGAAGAGAAATCTCTTTCTTCAGGAGATGCAGACAACAAAGTCTTTCCCTTCTCCGAAAACACCAATGAAATTTAGTTTTGGAGACATGAAGACATCCAGGAAAGCCAAAATAAAAGAACAGATCCGGATGGGTGCACCCATTTTTTCTGATGTTGCGTTTGTGGCCATGATATCAGATGCTTTGTGCATTAGCTAATTTGCTGCGTTTGGGAAATTAATTGGGTTTTGACTGTTGGTGATGCTTACTGTCAGTATTACACAAGACAAAGATGAATAGCAATGCAATTCATCTTATTTACTGGGAGTGTGTGGGGAACTCGGACTGAAGTACTTTACATGAAGATTAATATATATTTGGAGTATATATATTGTAAACAACCATATATATTTTTAGAAAAAACAAAGCCTTAGGTCCAACTTGCACCTAATGGAAAAATTCTCACTGATTTCAGAACCTTTGGAGGAGAACTTCACTGAATTTAGGAAGATATAAACTTTGTTTTGGAGATGAATGGGATTAAGAGGTCAAACTGGAAAGTAACAGAGCAGAATACAGCCTGAACCTGACAGACCAATCAGTTGTTTTCATAGATTTTTAAGCAAGAAAGTGATACTATAAACATCTTTTCTGACCTCCTGTGTATTGCAAGCCAGGAAATTTAATCGGTGATTCCCACATTAGAGGAAACTGCTCTGCTCTATTTCATAAAATGGTTGTCTTGTCTGTTTTGTTGGGTAATATTTTACTTTCTCAGGGTGTAGAATATCAGCCATTAGAAAGCCAATTTTGGCTCAGTTTGCTGTAGATTTGTTTTAAACACTTTGATATATGTTGTATAAATAAAAGCTTCATAAAACAAAACCTACTGAAAAAAGTGTAGTCACCGCACAAATCTGTTCCCATCACTGCACAATGCTTGTGTTTTTTTTTTTTTTTTTTTTTTTTTTTCTCCTCTCTTTAGGTTGCAGAGAGTTCTTCCTGTTTGCTTAAGAGCCTGCTCCCGCTTGGACCCCTCCTGTGCTTGGTTTTACCGTAAATCCAAGATGAAAGTCCTCACTGTAGCGAAGTCTTCACAAGACAGACTTCACCATGATTAGTGGAGGGAGGCCACAAAGCAAAGGTAAGGCGCACTAGTTTTTTTGGATGCTTTTTTGGAAAGACACCTCCAGCTCAGGAAACTGGAGGCAGGAACCCTGGCCAAAAGGTAAGTCAGAGGGTAAAATAAGCAGGAGAAATTGCTGAGGAAGGTGTTTTGTAGAAACTATTGCATCTTCATAGTCATTACAAACACAGGTGTGTGCCCCCCACATTGAGAAAATCTATGTTTCTGTACATACAGGCGCGCCTTCAGTGACTGTGTTTGTCTTCTCCCACTTGACTGAAACAAGAGATGTGAAGTCTCAGAAAGGAATGTAGGCAATTAGACTATTTTATTCAATCACCCTATATATTTTCAGATGTAAATAAGTCTGAATTTCCTATGAAAATTTAAATACAAATTGTACGCGATGTGTTCAGATCTCTGAATATAGTAAGATGTAGCCAAGCACAAAAGACAAAGAGTCGCTAAATTAACAAGATTTACCCTGCAAACACTTGCTTCTGGCAGAGGCTGATTTAAGAGTTTGGTGATTTTGCTGGCTGTTTACATCAGTATGTCCACATATTTTGCACATGGCATGAGCGCAGGATACAGAACTGCTGCTGCCGGGCCCTGGAGAGAGCATCAGGTGTCGTCATCCTGCAGGCGACCCTCGGGCGGGACTGAGACCCTCCACGTGCCCGGGGGTCAACGGCGGCATTTTCTGTTGCAGAAAAGGGACTTATTTTAACAACTACTCTAGGGTTTCACCTTGTAATAAGATCTGTCAGACCGTACCTCAATATTGCATTAGTTGTGACAGCAGCGATCCTGGCTGAATTATTTAGATGAAAAACACGTGTAATTCTGTTTGGATAAATTGTGTGTGATATGTTGCCAACAAGTTAAAAAATATTTGTCTTCTTGTGATAGATGCCTCAGCTTCTTTCTTCGTTTCATGGCCGCACCAAAATTGCTTTTCTAGGTAATGGAACTCCTCTGCCATTTTGCAGGTATAACCAAGTCTCGCTTTCGTCTAACTTCTGTTTCAAATGCTCAGCCTGCTGTAAAGTTTTTGCAGTTTTGAAATAACACTGCCTCTTGTGGCATCGTCAGCTAGACTGCTCAACGGCTGTGTTGAAACATCGTGTTTGATGTAATCTGATTTGCGCTGCTCAAATTCATGGAACACTTTGTAGCATTTTTGCAATCACTGCTTTATTGTAATTATAATAACGAGTAATTTGCAAAAGGTATTGAAGTGGAAAAATAAACAAAGTAAAAAGAAAAATCTCTGATAAATACATTGCCAGAAAGACATATTGTTGATTTCATTATCAAACATTAACTGTTTTGGATTTTTAAATAAGCTTTTCAGCCAAAGCAATGTATCTAACTCATTAAAAAATATGTATCAAAAAAATAGACAATTACCATTCTGATCCCACGAGGAAAGAGCGAAAATGCTAGAAAACACGACTTTGGAATAGACCAGTAATAAATACAGAGTAAGAACTCTGAGAACCTGAAGACAGGTTGTAATTCAGCGGTAATGTTTTCCAGCCCTCGCCACTTCAACCCGAGGTCGGGGCCGGCCCCCCAGGGCAGCCGGGGCTCTCCCCCCCCAGCCCCAGTGCAGGACGCCCTTTGCAGAAGACGCTCAGTGTCTTTCAGATCCAGCGTGGTGTTCGTGCAAGGATCTGCTCTGCGCCCACAGGGCCCCCTCTGGGCAGTTTTGCAACTTTACATCATCTTTTATAGCTCTTTAGTGTGTGTAACTACATGTAACTACACCCTCAACCAGCCTGGGAGTCTTTCCTATACATCCCTAACTAAAAAAACCTCCTGAAATGCTTCGTGCTTACAAGCTGCAGAGGAGTTATCCCGTCGGTTATTAGAACAGCGTCCAGCCAGCAGCTGGGGTTACATATGCAAAGGAATTTCTTGTAAAGGCAGTAGATCCTTTCAAACTCTTTGGGAGTATAATATAACCTTCTAACATATATAAAGTAAAATTCTTTTTCAAGAAAGACAGTAAACGTATTTATGTTATACTTTGGGGTTTTTTCCCCTTCCTTTAAATGGAGAAGTACACACTACAGGCTATGACATCTTACCTTTTATGTATAACACAATTAATTGACTCGGGAATCCCCAGGCCACTGTGTTTGCATCACCACAGACTGGACAATGCACAAATTTGCTGGTGTTAAATTATATAGAGGTCACTCAATCCATAGAGTTTTATGAAAAATCCAAAAATAGAGCCAGTGCCATGTGGGAGGAGTAGCAGAGGAATCTCACAGTATTCTTCTAAGAGTATCTGGTTGTTAAAGTTTTGTTTTTCATTTTTGAATAGATTTTTCTCCAGAAGCATTTTTTGCATTACAAAGCCGGAAAAAAAATTCTGAAATGACATTTTGAGATTTTAAAAGTATGTTTCCAAGAATTCCCATTGTATTGAAAGAGGTGAGCTTTAAACAGAAAGACCGACCCGGTGCGGAGGCTCTCTGCTGTTGGCATCGGGGGGAGCAGAGGGGGAGCAGCTGGTGCTGCGTTTCACCCCGTGCCACTGCCACCACCAGCTAAAACTAATGGTGTGGCAGAGCCAGCAAGCAAAAGGAAACGGTCTGCCCAGCTTCCCAAATCTGAATGTATACATTTAGCAGAACAATTATGCTGAGTTCGCTGTATGAAATACCTGGAAAATACAAACTCTGGGAAAAAAAAACCCACCCTAAGGAAAGTCAGGAACAGTTCCATTTCCAAAAGAGCTTATACTTCAGCATAAAATCCAGCAAGTGGTAGTCAAAATCATTACCTGAGGGGTACCTAAGGATATTGGATGGCTCAGGAACTCAAATGCAATCTGTGTGCTGGTTTTGCTACACTGCAATTTCCAGTCAAAGCACACTGGAAATTCATATCTCTGCTGTTTGAGCTTTTTTTTTTTTTTTTTTTTCTGTGGAGAATCTAAACAAGAAATACCAGAGGGAAAAAGAAGGATGGCAACTCTTACGCAGACACTGTAGATGCAGACATCTGCGGGTTATGAAGGTGGAGGATAAGCATCCTTGTTCTTTCCACATATTTACTTCTTAAAACATCTGTATTCACACCCAGGCTAATGGGGCAGAGGCATTTTTTTTAGCGCTTCACTGTGCTCCAACCTTACCTAAGCAACTGGCATTGTTGGTGGCGTGTTTGCTTATGCTGCTGTTGCATCCCTCTCTTTTAAGGTCTCTGCCACTATTTGCTGAGAGCATTTCTCAAGTGTGATAAATCATGTCTACACATACACTTTAAAAGACAGTTTTCTATTCTTTTTGGAGACCATAAATGAGAGAGAAACTTGACTGCCCCAAACCTAAGTGCTCCTTGACTTTGCAGACTGTAGATCTATAATCTGTCCTGAGGAATTAGTTGTAATTCAGTCCTACGTATCGCAGCAAAGAACGTTATGGCAAAGAAAAGTTAGCTGGTGTAGTAACCAGGAGGTGATTAAATGTGTATGCAACTGGTTGGAAAATATCATAGGACCTTACATCCCTGAGTTTGTGCTCCTGCCCGCAGAGGGTCCGCTGGCTGCTGGAAGAAAGCGGTGACTTGGTGGCTCCAGGCTGAGGCCATGGGGCTGAGCAGGGCACAAACGGCCCAAGTCTTGTCTGATGGCTTTGTGATAGGTGTGAGCACCAACAAACTGGGGCGATAATCCAGAACTGCAGGGGCACTTACGGGGAGGCACCTACCGGTCTGGGGGACCTTACCCAGAGGAACCTGGGGACACGCCAACGGGTCAGGGAAGTTCCAGGCTGGCTGACACAGTGAAATACTCAAGGAAGGATGAGCTCCGAACTATTTCTGGCTTGTGCTTCCTGGTGAGTTAATAAAAAGTCATTTCAGTTAATCTGCATCTGTTGAGTATTGTTTGTGTGTCTTTGTGGCTAGAATGATGCTTTGGCCATGTCTTGGTGATGCTAGCTGAGCTTAAAGCTTCTGATGTCCACAAATTAGAAGAATCAATCTCTTGAAACACATTTTAAATTGATCTTTGATTGGACCACATGGCTTTTGGATAAGGTACCCTAGTATTAGTCAATTTGACTTGGAAAGATGATGATTCAGATTAAAATTGAAAGACAATCTATATTGAGCAGCTGTGGTCTGCAGAGTGATTTTTTTTTTTCTCTCCTTGTTTTTTAATAGTGTACCGCTCCGTTTGTGAAGTCCTTGCTGTGAATGCTAATGGCTGTGCCCAGGGCTGTGTCCAGAATTGCTAACTCGGGCATTTGCATTAACGATCTGTGGCCTGTAATATCGCTTTAATCCTGGCTTCAAATTACTCAGAATCTATAACACAAAATGCTTCTAGATCCTCTGCTTGTAAGAACTTATTTACGTCTCAGATACTTACACAGAACTGCCTGCTAGTTTGAAGGGTCTGACTTTAGTACATTATTTGCCTTTTCTGTTTTCATAGTAGTTTGAATTTCACATGAAGGTCTTGGCAAAGTATGGTTGAGATTAAGGTCCTGAACTCCCAAGGGAAAGGGGTGGTACTCGGGCACCCGGATTGCATGTGTGGGCATGAAATAAAGGCAGCTGCTTTTTGCAGAGCAGAGCAAATCTCTTCCTTGATCTCAGCAAGACTTGCATGACCTTTGCACAAGTGACAAAAAAAAAAAAGGTGTGAAATGCTTTGCACATAATTTCTTGTTTTGATCAACCATAAACCAAACGTGCGTAATTCATATGGGTATGGAAAAGGCGAAACCTTGTTGACATATCTCAGATGTTCTTTCTGCTTCTCTTACCCTTACATCAGTGTTTAATTTTGTAATTGAATAATTACCAGTTTTAGTAACAAAAAAACCCAATGCCTCTTAGATGTTAAGTATCTTCTGGTTTCAGTCCCTCTCTCACATGCAATTTTATGACCAAACCTAATTTCTAAATTCAGCTGATTTTAGCCAATAATAAAAATTTCATAGCTAAATTATAACTAGCTGATTCCCCTTATCCCCTGCCAAAGAAAATTTGTAATGGAAAAACTGACAAGTCAGGACACTTATAAATTTATATCTGAAAGCTCCATTGTGTCAGCTTCTTCAGAGCCGTCTTAATGTGCTTGCCTTGTCAGCTGCATCAATAATAGAGGGCAAAGATCAATCTGTAATGAAGGGAGATGAGATAATTTTTCTAAGTGCAGAACTGTGATTCTCCCCCAGTAACTTGAAGCTGTGATTACAGTGGTCGTGCTGGATGTTGCTCTTCACATGCCTCGTAGACCTGTAGTTTAGAATAGCCAATGATAAATAAAATTAAGCCACCATAGCAACATGTTGCTCATGGAGGTTTGCAGAGAAGTAGATCGTATCTTCAGGGTTTAGACTATAGTTTAGGTCTCCAAAGTACAAAAAAAAAAAAGAATTTTGTCTTTGTTTCATTGTTATTAAGCCTCCTGTTGCATTTTTCCATGTGCAAAAATTTAATGTAGCTGGAGACCTGTAGGTGAAACAGGGAGAAGCAAGAGCACTGCCAGCCTCAGGTGGCTGCAGCGTTCACTGGGGGAACAAGGGTCTCTGCTGGGCCAGCTGCTTGGATGACTGCTCTGCTGCGGGTCTGCAGGTCGTGGAGGAGAAAGCCCAGGTGGTGGGAGGCCAGAGGAGTCTCTGCACCCATAAATGGCACCCGAATCTTCCCCTGATGATTCAGCCACTGGCTGTATAAGACAATATGTTGGATTGCTCAGGCAAATGATTAATTTGTAGCCACCCAAATATTTGCTGATATTATTGGATGACTATGGCAGCAATATGTTCATTCTCCTCCTCTCTTCTCTGTCATTGCTATGACTTGGTAAGGCTTGGATATGCTTGAGTGGACTTTTATTTTGGGTGGGTTTATTTTCGATAAAACAGAGCATCTTTAACAATAACAACATCTTTTAGTTTTAAATTCTATCACATTTTATCCTGAAGAATCCCACAGTCTGATAAACTGTTGTTTGGAAGAAACACTTCGGTGCACCTGAAAGCTGAAGCACATGATTTGTCTTTGGAAGAGCAAACAAAGCAGAATGAAGAGCGATGAGCAGGGCAACTGCCTGCTCGTCCCAACGTGACAGCTGAGTGGTCATGTTAAAATGAAACAGTTTGTTGGGCTCCAGTTGAAAGGCCACCAGTGACATTTGCTAATATTGGGACCAGCCATTCCTCCAGGAAAGACAGCCAGCTGGCAGAGCACGACTTCGAAGGCAAATAGCTCTTCCTGTTTAAAACAGCTGAGGAGTCACCTATTATTTTTTGTAAATATTAGAAGATTATTATATTTTTTTTCAGTTACAGTGACATAATAACAAATCCAGCCCATTTCTTCTAAATCTTCTAGAACATTGTCTCAAATGAGATTTTTCTCCAACAATTTTTGGTAGAGTTCTGCGGCTTATTCCAGGTTGCCCATCTCTGGCTTCCTCTTTTGAAATGTTCAGCTGCGCTGTGAGGGAGAAGACAGACTGCTCCGGGATTTAGATGAACAGTCAAATGCTAACAATAATGAACAATAAAACCAAATTACTGAGACGCCATCAGGTGCAAGCTGGAGGTCATTTCCATAAACCACTCAGCATTTTCAAAACGGAAATTCGTTTGGTTAGATGAGGCTCAGTTCATGGAAGTTTGTGAATGATTCTCAGGAAAAAGCTACACCCGTACATTTGTTTCCCATGAATGGTTTGTCTGCTTGGATTTGGGAACAGAACTGGCTTTCTCTCGGTTGTGCAAAGCAGAGGAGAACACCTTGGTGGGCAGCACTGAGGGTGTTGCTGGAGGGGCCGTATTCACCTCCGTGCCGATCGCATCACCTTCATCTCCTTCAGTGTGCCCTTTGCTTTTCAGCAGATTTGTCCCAAACTTGGTTCTTATTTCCCTTACCATGAAAAGTGATTTTTAAAGGCAACCTTCAGAACACCATGCTATTAAAGTGGTACAGGTTGACTGCCTCCATCTCTGCTGAACTTTTAACCCAGCTTGTCTGATGAGTGCTCTCCCCCCCGCTACCCTGTGGCAAGCGTTTATTCCAAGGTGCTGCTTTGAATTTCCCATTGCCAGTGTGCAGCAGGTCACCTCCACGTATGTGGCACCCAGCGGGGAACATCTGTTGGGCTCAGGAGCGATCAGCAGTTGTGTGATGGTGGGTAAAGATGGTTTCTAGACCAATTTCCCATTGAACATGGGGAATATTCAAACCTATTGTCATTTAAACAGAATATTGCAGGTAGGTACTTAACTTCAGTGGTGTGAAAGGCAGTGATGAGAACAGTCTAAGCTTTCCCTGTTCCCGCCTTGGAGAGAAAACAGCTAGCTAGGGCACCTTGGAAAGCAATAAAAGCAAATTAGTTGATGAAATTGTTCTCTGTAGTGTGCAGTACAATTTTTCCTTCAACAGTAAGTCTGTGGTAGGGAGGAAAGACTGAAAATAAAGATGTTAGTCCTCTGTTTTAGCAGACTGGGGGAAGCTGAGGGATCCCGCTGTTCAGTGGGTGTACGTGAAGGAAAGCTGCTACTTCCCTGCCCTGCGCCTGCTGCTTTTCCCATCTGAAGCACAACTTGTCTTTTCCACGTCTCTGCAGCGTCTGGCAGACAAAGGCTGGTTATCTACACAGGATAGATACTTGCAAAGGGATTACAGTCTTAGTATTAAAGAGGTTAAAAGACTAAGGATCACTGCTATCCTGCAGGAACTTTCCTACCAGTACCTCTCACACAGATTTTCATGCTCCATTCGTCTTCTGCAACCTCGTGTGGTTTCAAAGTCCACAGCTCAGCAGGCTCGGTACGTCTTACAGCAGCACAAGAGAGATCATTTTTCCAGGTAGTGTCTGCAAGTTTGATGTTTGGGAGAGATGCTCATCTGGTGTAACGCAGCGTACCAGTGACAACTGCAGCCAGGCTGTGTCTGTGCTGGCTGAGGGCTGAACTTTGTTTCTACAAAAATTATCAAGATCCGGGGATACAGCCTTTCCAGCAGCAAAGATCAATTGCAAGCAATGATCTCTTCTAATCCTTCTCTAAAATCAGTAGTCTGGAGGTGGGCAAGAGGTTAATTGTTGCAAACTAATAATAACACAGTGATATATGGCAAAAGTAAGTATATACTCCCCGCTCCGTGCTTAGCTTTGCATAGTCGCTGCAGACAGTGTCACACTCCTGTCCTACAGAACTCCGCCGTCGCTTATGGCGCGGTTCGAGCTGTCTATATTGTTGGAAGATGGGTAAGGACAGTAGAAACAGGATGGGCAGTGACGACAGGTGGGACAGAAAGGAGGCTGGAAGGACTGTGGCTGCCAGGAGTGGCAGTTCAGATTCCTGCCGGAGGCAGGCTGGCAGCTCCGGGGCTGTGGGCAGCCAGCCTGAGGCCGCCTGGGAATTCGCATTAAGCTGGCTGATCTCACCTAGGATCTAGGAGGGTATCAGTGTCAGCCATGGTGTGTATCATCCAGTGCCAAGTGGATTAGAGAGTAAGCCTCTTCAGCTGCACACATATCTTCCAGCGCGTAAGAAATCAAAGTGGACTGTTTTTCTTGTTATTTTTCTGCAATATGACTCTAACAAAATATTTCCCTTACGAGCACAGTTTTCCTTGGGGCTGATGGGGGCAAAAATGAGTAAGGCTCTCAGAACTTTCCATTTTCATTGAAGATGCGTTGAAAGTTGAGCCATGTTGAAATGTGGTGTAGTATTTTAACATAGGCTTATTTCACCATCGTGTGTTGGAAGTTTCATTAATCCACATTTCCCTTTAATTACCAAACAACAATTTCATGGTTCTTGCTATGGATCATTCCTGTGGTTTTGCAACTGTCTGGCTCACTTGAGAAGAGCCCTCATAGTTGTTTCTTCTTTACTGAGCAATGAATATTGATTTAATAGCTCTTTAGCACTGTCAAATGCAGAAATATCTGTTTCAACCAATACAGGTTTAAAGTGAGAGAAAAAATTAGGGTAGCTACGTGCTGACATTTTCAGAAAATATGAATGTAATACAAAGGATAGTTCAGTATTGCATGTTTAGTAATTAATATTTGTCTTAAGTCTGGATGTCCCTGAACATTCCGGAGTGATGTCAAAGAGTTAAAACTATGAGTTTGCTTAGTAACAAAAGAACTAATTAAATAACTATACTGTGTGCTTAGCAGTGTGCTGTCCCAGCGCTGTCTGGGTTTTAACCAAAATGAAGCTATTGCCACTAAAAGACTTTACAGAGCTGGATGGGTTAATAATGAGGAGTCAAATTTGATCGGTCGTCAGCTTTCCCCAAGGTTAATGTCTCTGTTTCTGGGATTAGTTTATTCATCTGCTGGTTTCGTTTCACTCCTCGTTCTTAGTTAAAATAGCTACTCTATGTGGAAGGAGGGAGTATTGGTAAAGATCATCAATCAGTTTTAATCAAATAGGACTTTTCTAAATTTCCCCCCCCTGAAAAACTGTACTTTTTGTAAAAAAATTGGGACTTGGAAATATTTTTAGGAGAAAATCAGTAACTTTCAATGACTCCTCTAAAATCTTTTTTCTTCTAAGAAAATATACTTCCTTTAGTAGACTTCTGTTAGAATTTTAAGTATTCAAAAAATAAAACCTAAACCGAAATGCATTTCAGAAAACTTCTTTTTAACCATGTACCAAAATCTAAACATTTGGAATTCACTCTTTCACATCCAGATCCTCTCACTTGAGAAATATTAAATTTGAGAGTCAGTTCAGAAATGTAAGGTGAAACATATTTATTTTTTCCTATCAAAATGTCATTGGGTTGAGACTGAACTGATTGTTCGAGGGCCTCCTATGTGGCAGAGCGAGGCAATACGAAGACAACCGAGACTTTGGTGTGCTGGAAGAGTTGGAGAGAGCAAACAAAACTGGGGTTTGAAAGTTTTCTTGCAGGCGTGCCTGGCAGTAATAGCTGTGCAATATTTAGCAAGCTGGGTTTGCTTCTCACATAAATCCTGTTTTCCAGGAGTTTTCTGTAGTGGGTCTCCAACGCCTGATCTGTGCCCTGTCCTTACACTGAAGCAGCTTTTCATGGGAATGCTTCCAGTCCATTTCCTGACACTCTGCATGAAAAGCAAACAAAATTTCTCGCCACCAAACTCTCTTTAATTATATGGCACGGTCTTCAGTCATGCATAATTTTAAGAATGGCTTAATTTTAGAAACATTCTACAGACATTCCTACAGAAAGCGAGATTTCATAGCGGATGGGTGCTGCTTTGCGATTTAACCCAAACTATCAGTTTTAGAAACAGTAATTGATGTGCATGGCCATGTGGGAGATATGTTTTAATGGTTGGGAATTTACCTGGATTGTGGGTTGTGTACCAGGCAGGTGTGCCTGCCAGGTACTCCAGCACTGACTTTTGTTCACTGTGTTATGTTGGTCACTCCTGTTTTAGGCTGCCTGTACCTAAAAAAGACACAGTAAGGTACACAGAGACTCTAATACTTACTGTCTTTTCTGATTGAATGAAAAACACCCTTATTTGAGGAAATGTTTAAATAACATGTTATTAGACAATTGCATACTTCCATAAATAAAAGGCTTTTTGGTTATTTTTTAGGTAACTATAATTGCTAAAGAAAAATCAAAACTTGATTTAGTATTTAAATACAATGAATATAAATATTACTGGGAGGTCTGACATCTCAGCTCTATCTCCTGTGCATCTCTTCAATGGAACACTTGCCCATTAAAGCCCAGACCCAGTGACCTCATTATTTTTCTGTTTCATACTCCATACACAACAGCAAATTATGTCTGTTATCCTAATTTTGTTGATTTTGTGCCTTGGCTGGAAACAACTGAGATGAGCTGAAAGTTTCTGCAGCCTAGCAATGGGACACGGAGCTGGGGCGTTCTGCAGGGAGTGCCAGCTAAGTTTGTCATGTTCAGGAGCCAGCTGTTTTAGAAACAATTCTTAATTAGATTTTTAGATATGAACTGAGTTTCTAGTGAATAAGGTTCTTAAAGCATGTGACTAGAGATATAGGGACGTTTGTAGTGAGAAGCGTTGTCAAAAGCCTGGTTTGGTCCAGCCTTGGAAGCACCATCCACGAGCGACACCGACGCACCCCTCTCTCCAGACCCCTTTCTGCTTTGTCTGTATTTCCAGGAAAATGACGCTTTCATGGATACGTATCCAAAGGGATCCTGAATTGATACTGAAATTAGACTCCTGGCTTGCTGTGACATTCAAAAGAAAAATGATACCAAGTTCAGCTGTATTAAGGAAGGAAAGGAAAATGTGTTACATCCGTGGCTCAGAGGGAGAATAAGTGAATGATGGAGAGTCATGGCCTGACGAGCTTGGCTTCTCCAGATGACTGAGCACGGAATGCTGCAATGTAATCACTGAAGAGTACCCAGAGTCCTGATTTTCTCCTCCCTCTGTGGAATTTTTAGATGAATATAACTCTATCGTCCTCACTGAAATAATGCCTTGCTTATCAAGCTATGGCTGGAAGAATTCGGTGCTTATAACTGAGCATCTTCTGATAAAACACTTACGGGAAAAGCCACTTCCCTTTTTATCAGGAAAAGGTGTAAACACGCACCTTTTGAATATCTTCAAATGAGCCTACGTATTGATTTTCTTCAGCAAATGACATCTTCCTGATTTCAGAAAAATCACAATTTATAAAAAAATAAAGGGTGTAATTTTCATTTAAAGAAACCACTTAAATATTTACTGTAAATAAAGAGGAGACCTTCACAGTCTGTTAAATGAGAAATAATACCGCTGTCATAGCAATTGTGTAAGTTACCATTTGGGAAATGAGAAAAATCTCTTTATTTTGGTTCACTTCAAAAAATATGAATAGTTTTCTTCTTTCACAAGTGATTTTACTGTCAACATGTTTATCACAATAGCAAGGCTCAATTCACACCTGCCCTGGAGGAGTATGTGTAGCAGTAGCTATACTCTGTGCAGTTCAGTGATCTTAAAGGGGTATTATTGCCAACTGATATTTGCTCGCAGCTACCATTTCAGCTAATGGTTAACATGGAAGGTTACATAAAGTATTATGTGATTATTATGCAATATTTTTAATCCTAAAACCCAGAACTGGTCAAAAAGTTGATATGGCAGCACTTTTTTTAGTTACCGTTAGATAAGGTGGTTATTACCTTTCAAGTATCAGAATTCTTACATTTACTTAAAATTTTGCATCCAATAATACCGCTAATAAAACCCAGTTTTAATTTTTGATATATTACAGAAAATCAAGAAGGAGAATAAGAATGACTCAGAGTGGTCCTTGACAACAATAAATAACGGTTATTGCTTTTATGATTTTAATATATCTAATGATTTAAAAATCTGTTCTTATGTTATTTTGGGAGAAGCCAGATGGCCAGCTAATGCATAGCATGTAAATAAAGTCAGCAGTCTCATCTGCATACTTATGCAAAACCCAGGACAGACTCTGACAATAATTCTACAAACATTTTCAAAAGCCAGGAAAAAGAGTCAGGTTCCCCCAAATGTGCTTGGGATACCACTTCCAATTGCATTAGTGGTTTTACAGAAGGAATGCAGAAATTGGTGTGTTATATGATAGATGACAGCTGTTGCGGCTTTGCTGCAGACATCCTCGGTGGCTTTCATGGGCTGTCCCCATGGACCCCTCAGAAGTCCTGCAGGCACCGGTGAGGCACGGGGGCAGCGCTCTCTGCCAAAGGCCTTGCTTTAGTTCCACGTCTTGGTGCTGCTTGGTTCTCTTAGAAAGCAAAATGTAGAAATGGTATATGGGGAAAAAAAAACCAAAAAACCCTAGCAGCCAAAGTATCATTTAATCTCTTACTCCACCAGGCTGGTAGCTCTTTCTTCCCAGTGACCGCAGACCATGGCACGTCAGCTTGTACCTCCTCCCGAGAGATGCCTCTGGCTTTTGTTTACTGTCAGCAGGGGGAAAGAGGTATTTTATTTGTATCTATATAATATAGAAATAGAAATATGATCAGCTATTCAATTCATTAGTAAGGAGTATTTTAGTATTGGCTTTGTACGTTGAGTCGAAGGGATAAGGTCTGTGCTTGGCTGTTCTGTCCCGTGTCGGAAGGGCAGGAAAAGCTCTGTGCGCATGTGGCTTTACAGCCTGTTTTCTGTACCATACGATTACAGATCCTACCATCAGGAAAGCAGCTCCAGCTTCACTTAAACCAATTAGGCCAGTAAAGCAGACCAGTTTGTAACTGTCCAGGCAGTGCTCAAGGTGACTGGGATGAGGATTCACGATATCCACAAGAGAAGTAAACCCAAGTGATTGTGGCTTTCATATCCTGCAGATGGCTTAGTGTGTCACAATGTACGGTCATTTACTTCCAAATTGCCAGCTTTAATTTTGTGGCACAAAGAAATGTTGTTGACTCCCAAGGGGAAGAATGGGTAAAAAGAGGGTCTGGAGCAAGAGGGCTCATCTCATCTTAGACTTTTCCATCCTAGCCAGCAGATCACTGGGGATTGTTCTTGATTTGTTCTTGCCAGAGGTTTCCCCTCTTTATTAATATAATAATACAGAGATTTAATTAGGCCTCATCCTTTATTTTACTTCCCATACTGTCAGCAACAAAAGGTGCAAGTAGAGCAGATCATAAAGTATGTCGTCTTCAGGGGTCACTTTGTCAGCTGCGCTCTGCAGGGCATGGAGCAAGGTTACAGAAAATGGGCAGCACAGGGGAGGGTAAGGAGCAGGTGACAATAGATATGCTCATCATGGGCTTAGATCTGCTCCTGTTTAAATCAAAGGCAGTTTTAATATAGTGAGACTAATTCTGGCCTCTTTCGCAAACACTGTGCAGAGTGCAGGACTCCTAATAATGTGGATCTATGTCTGAAGGAAGGACCTTAAGTGGCAGTGAAGCTTGATGGCAATCTCGTAGGTGACAGTAATACCTTATAAAGCTTTTTACCTCCAGGTTACCACTCCAAATCCAGTCTAGGTCATTACTGACACAAAGTCATTATCATTTCATGAATGTCATCAAATGGCACTCAAAATGTTAAGTATCCCATTCTACAATTGATACATGAAAAATCTTTCTGTCAACTTTCTGTATGATCAGGGAATAGCTCATTGTATCACTCTTCACCCGTAACCTCTAATTTTATCACATCTAATAAAAGACAACACCTGTCAAGGATACGTCGATATCCCATGGCTAACCAGACGTCATCATTGTTTGAAAACTCAGAGTCTGTAGGGTACGGCCAACAATTTATTTGTTTTGTGTCCAGGATAATTTTCTTACTGTCATTGTCTTATGTTAACATTTCCCCTTACTTGCTCTTCTGCGGAGGCTATTCAATGCAGTAGATATCTGCTGTCGGGGGGGGGGGGGAAGTAATTAAGCTCAAGCTATATTTTTCATTTCTTTGTGTCTTCTGTGGTTTTTTGAGGGGGTGGTGGGAGGGAACCAGTGTTGACTTTAGCAATATATTTTGTCCATTATGTTGCAAGACACAGCTAATAGTGATTGTTAGTCAGTTAATGATAACTTTTAAAATTAATTCAGGAAAGCTTTATTAATAGCACACCTATGGTTTTTATATAAGAAAACTTACTTTTCTTTGGCATCACACTTCTCCAACATCCTTCTGGATTCAAATGTTGTACAGCTTCAGTCTTCGTGAAGAGTGATGGGGAGGGGTGTTTCAGTGATGTTCATGGTGACCATTTCTTCTTTCTCTGTCTTGGGTCCACTTGGGTTCATCTCTATGTATCACCGATTACCTGCAGTCTTTATCCCCTTTACCATTTCATTGTGTCTCAGTTACAGTTTGAAAACTGCACAACGGCTTCTCCAGCCTCATGGAATGTGAAGGATGATGGTTTGCTACCTGGCAGCAACCCGAGTTCATCAGATCTTGATCACATACAGCTTTCACAGAGCAAGAGCAGGTGAGAGACGTTTACTGACCAGTGTTGAGGTTTTAAATAGCACCATGGTTTTTGGGAATGTCTGTGCTGAAGCTGTAGTCCTTTTGTAAAGGGGACGCTCCTTTGGGCCGAGAGGTCACCCTCCATTGCCTAGAGAAGAAATAGGGGACAGACGGCTGGAAAAAATAGTCAGGAAGGAGCCAAGGAACAGTCTTTAGGATATGAACAAATTATTATCTTTTTAAAGCCGGAATACTTAAAAGACACAGACAGAACTGAGATGAAAACTAGTAAGACTTTTTTCACATAACATAGAAAAAGCCTGTTAAGAAGTTTTTTCTTTCTCTTTTTGTCCTTTTTTTTTTTTTTTTTTTTTTGTGGGGGGTTTGGCTTTTTTTTTTCTTGTGTGTGTGACCCATAAAGATTCTGAAGTCATTTTTAAATAGGATTATACTCTCAAGCCTTACTTTTCCAATTTCTTTCCCTCTTAATGCTATTTCTACAAAGGCTTGTGCTAGTGCAACCAGAACGATTGCTTTTATAGACAGCCTGCTTTTTCCCATCCAAAGTGCAAGCGAGGCTGAAAATGGAGAGCTATTAAAAGCTTTGTTCCAGATTCAGGTGGTGAATTGTATGTCAGCTGTTGGAAAGGAAGGACGTTTCAGGTAAGCGGGTACTTCCCTTGTCATATAGAACAAAAGAGTTTTTAAAGTAGAGGGCAAGATCCCTGTGCAAAGTGATGCTTGGGAAATTATTTATGAGTTCAATTGTGCATGCAAAGTAAGGTTGATATCTGTGCACTTTGGTAACTGGGTCCCTGGATAACAGTTCCCATGCAAGTGTAATGCTGTTTCTGTAGGACTTGCACGTACGTAAAGTAATGAGTGCTCAGGTGCCCTTTTGCATGTGCTTTTGCTACAAGCAAAAAGGAGATGGGTACATGGACTTGTACAACTGCTCTTGGTCCAGAAAAGTATCCAGTAAGGAGAGAAACCAATCTGGCTCCTTGCTATGGAAATGAGTTGCCAGTCTTTGATAACTGATGGTTATATTCCGCTCGGTACAGAGAAGCAGTAAACTGGGAAAGATATAAATTTTCTGCCTGGCAGTGGCAAGGAATACACAGCAGGTAAAGGGGAGCGAGCGATACTTGCCTCAACACATTTCCACTTAAGTTTCCCTTCTGTAAAAGGAAATTAAAGCAACTGTTACGATTTGATGGTAGTTTGATATTCTTAGTTATATTGGTTTCTGCTTCCAGGTTGTCCAAACGTGTTAAAAATCAGCCTGATAAGCTGATCTGCAGAGCAAGTGGCTTCCTTTATAGTCACTGTGCTGACAGGCCAGTGCCAGCCCAGACGGGAAACGTGCATTGCCCGATGCTGCCGTCACCCCGGGTTCCCTCTCAGCGTGCCGTTCTCAGGTCAGCTCTGCTAACGGTGAAGCCTGATTAGAAGCTATGCTAGGTCAGGGAGGTCATTATTTCTCAACTGTGAAACTATCCTTTTTTAATAGACCATCACAGCCACCAGCCGGTCCAAAGCAACTTCCCAGCTTTGTGAAGAGGGGGGGAAAAAAAAAAAAAAAAAATATATATAAATATATATAAAAAATAAGTTTGAGATAACTTGGTAAAATCTTGGGAGTGGGAACTGTGTCTTGTGGTTCATATACAAAGATCCTAGAGTTTCTTACAAATCTTTTCTGGTATTTGGGGTGTTTTTTAAAGCACAGATCCTTTTGGTTTTTTTTAACATGTACAGCTTCTTCCAAAAGTTTATATATATATAAAAGAGTGGAAATAAAGGCAGCAGCTGAAGCAATTTCCAAGCAAAAGAAAGAGGAGGCTGATTTACTGTGAGCTGTAATGAGAAATAGACTCCCAGTTTCATAAATTCAACATAAGTACTGGTGTATCTAGCTCAATTGGTGTCCTCTGCTGAAGTGCCATGTGGCTTGGAGTGCATCCTCCAGGGGAGGCTGCACAGATTGCACTGGGGTTACTTGATGATAACAGGCAGGCTGGTGGCGAGGAGAGAAAATCACCGCAGGTAGAGAACTGCTCACGGCTCAGACCCGAGATCCCCCCAAAAGAATGGCAAAAGTCTTGCCATCTCTACCATCAGATCGGGAAGATGAGTGGTCCTGCACCGCGCTTCTCGTCAGATCCCAGGCGATGCGTGTGCTGCCCTGTGGAATATATCGATAGAGAAACAGGCGAGCTGGATTGCAGGGGGAGAGCGGAGAGCCCAGTGGGGAGGCAGAGCTAGGAGGTAGTCCGTTTAACCCAGGAATTGCCGTTGCCAGTTGGAGTCTCCAGGAAAATCCAGTGTCTTTGAAACATCAGAGCAAAGATTGCTGAAGATGTTTGATTCTGTGCTGCAGATCGGAGGAAATGTGACAGTCTGTCTTGGTAATGCTCTCCAGGATGTTTTCCACAATATTGAGAACTATCTTGCCTGAAGGCATCAATTTCAAATGTGTTGTATACTAATAATATTGAGATGTGGTGCTGGGTCTCAGGCAAAAGGGAAGAAGAGGCAGAGAAATTCAGTAATGTAGATAAATAGAAGAAAATGAGATCTACATGAGAAGTTTTATTAAATTTGGAATTGGCTGCTGGACCGGAAAGATAGAGCTAAGTAAAAGCATGAAGTTAACTAAGGGAAAAATGAGTTTGAAGCATAAACAGAACTCAAATTTATCTTTGCCAAAGAGGTGGGAGGCTTACCGTGACCTTGAAAGCTGTTGTAAGTGCCATTCACGTGCAATCCCTACGGTGGCATAAGAGAAACCTATGCAAAAGGCAACTGTCTTTTTCATTTTGGTGCATTTAACACGGAGCTGCCGTGTACCATGTGTTGCGATTTATGTTAAGTCTATAATCCAGTCTGCTGAAAAAATGGGTAAACTAACTGGCACAGGAACCTGGGCTCCTGGGGCCGACATGTTTCTAACATCTAAAGTAGCCCTGGTCTCTTCAAGATGCATAGTGGAGGGCAACTGGATGTGTCATTTAGATTGTAGTTTACCTGCTGAGGGTGTCTTTCTAGATATGTTTTTACAGAGCCTATAGACATAGGGCCTTGGTCATTTGTGATAACTTTTAGGTGATAGGAGCTGGGCAATAAACAGCAGTAACAGCAGCAGGATCTGTAAACCGATATGTGCATAGGTGATACATGCGCAGGTTGCTGCTATGCAATGACTTTTGCTTCCTCTAGTGGTTGACATAAAGCTCTTCTGCTTTTGATGTTAAGTTGCAGATGTCATCCTTCCTTCATGGGCAAGCATGACCATGACCTGGACCAAAGGTGGCCTGTGTCCCATCAGCATGGTGTGGCTGAGCTCCTCTCAGCAGCTCTTCCCTCCAGCTCAGTTCTGATAAATCAACCAGGGAAGGAGACACTGCTGGTATATGCAGGATCATAAAATAATTGAGGATGAAAGGGACCTCAGGAGGTCACTGAGCACAGCCTCCTGCCCAGTGCTATATGCTCCCCATTGCTAATGGTCAGGCTGTTATCTTTCACTGTTATGTGCCAAGGGAGATAAATAATACAGTAAATGCACGCAGAATAATATAGTGACACCTTAAGTGAAATCCCAGCCATGTAACCCTCCTGTTCGGGCAGACTTCCTGCTGATGAGATACTCAGTAGTGCCTTCTTGCTGGTATACTTCATCACGCTGATCCTCTACGGGCTCATTTTTTTGTTCCCATGACCTACTTTTTCCTTTCTGTCCAATCACACTTCATCTCTTTTTTTTAACATCCCATTCTTTATGTCCAGACTTTCCCCGCCTTTTGTTTTTTTCCTTCTAGTTGACTGTAATTACACAGCTTTTTAATGAGTTTTGATTCATTTAAGCATGTTTTTATGTGACTAACAGTAATCCCCCTGCTGGTCTAGTTTTATATAGTATATTTAATTGAGACCACTTTGCAAGTACACAGTTTGCAAAAATGTGTGGCAAACACAGTCCCCAACCATAAATTGTGCTTTATTCCCACTCTTCTGATTAGATTTTTATTTGCATAACATTATTTTTTCCCCCACTAAAATCCCGTCATGTACAGTTTAACCACTCCAGCAAATTAATTCATGCTATACTTAATACCACATACAGAAACGCCTTTATGGATCTTCTAATTGTTCGTTTCAACTGTTCTAAAATTAGTTCCCTTTTATTAATTGGGGAATCATTGCATTCTTGAGAAGACAGAAAGCTCTCTTGCAAACCACAGTAACTGGACAGATGTTATGAAATAGGTTAAATATTACCTGGTAAGTGCTGATACAGCTCATCAGTCACATCACTGAGACAATCACTCTTTCCGGAATCTAATACAGGCGAAATGGCTGCATGAGAAAGGCAGTCTCGGAAGTGATGAACTGACATTACAGACAATAGTTTTATGTTTAGGGTAGATTCATGCTTTAAAATAACCGGAGCAATTTCATCATCTGTGATCAGAAAATGAAAACCCCCTTCCTTGTGACTATCAATGATGCCCTGCTAAAGGAGGGGTTCCTGGTTTGTATTTCAGTGGTGTTTTTGCCCTAGAGCTCAAACACTTTATAAAGAAAGTCAGTATCGTTTTACAGATGGCAAAAGGAAAGCTCAAGCTAAGAAAGCAGCTCTCTGGGCAAAATCATCTCTCATACACTGAGTTTGTGGGTAAAAGGCAGATTAAGACTTTCTTTCAAGAGTTGGGTCTCCTCAACCTAACATGTCTCCTGGAAGCAGTCAGTTTATTACCTGTATCATCTCTATCCCTCTTTTCAAACAATCCATCCAATGGGATGAGAGGGTCTTGGGACATATATTTACATACATCAAGATAAAAAGGTTTACATAACCCTAGGAGCAGACAAAACCGTCCCACAGACAATTGCATTTGTTCCCTTGCTAAATCCTTCATAATACTGGTTTTCTGCCATGTCAGCAGCTAGAGAACAATAAAGCAAATGGCACAGGTATTCTGACAGCCAATTTGAATGACCAGAAGGCAAGGAATGCCAAGTTTCCTTATTTTAACAGCTAGATGAATGATGTTTGATCAAAGAACAAAATCTAAGCATCATGGTTCTTAACTAACTCATCAAAAATAGCCTCAGGAAATATCCGGAGCTCTTCATTTTATAGCGGAATGTTCAAGACCATTTAATCTTTTTCATATATGCTGCAATAAAATGCAGTTCTGAAGCCTTCCAAGACCAATCACGGCACGTGAAGGCAAAACCCCAAGTATTTAAAATCGTGTACACAAAACCAGGACTCAAGCAATTACTTCTCAGTGTTTAGTTGCTGGGTGTCTTTGACAAGCCTGCTTGCTGAGTCAGCATCTGTATTCACTTAGCCTCCCTGATGGAGGCTTTTGCGTAGAATTTGCATAAACCTCTACAGCTGATGGTATGTGGCCCGTGTTAGCTGTGACAGCAGGCTGAAAGGTGAAGCACTGAAGTTTAGGACAGCCATTGACATCTCAACCAGCTTTTGTATTTACGGTCTGAAATATGTGTCCCCAGTGTGTGACCTACGCTGCTCACAGAAGGGCATGCTGGGTTTAGGTGGCATGGTGTAATCTTGGAAAATGAGCCTCTGTGTCGTTACTGTTGCTGGTAATGAAGAGCACTGCTTCCTGAAGGATGATCCTAACTTCATCCCCCTAAAATATGTTGTTGTCTTGAGGAGTTCTCTGGAAGCCTTTTATGACGTATGGAGCCCAAGCAGGTGAAAGAAGCATCGAGGCTTTCAAACGAGGGGGAATGTGAAAAGCCATTGATTCCAATCACATTAAGGAGGTGAAAAACTCCAAACCTAACAATTCTTGAAAAGCAAGTATCGCAGAAATTTGCTTTGTTTTTCTTGACAAAGTCACTCGTACACTTCACAACTACTATTAGGAAGCTGGACTTGTTGCTGAGCATAACAAGTTGGATCAAAAGGGCCAGCCTGGTGAGGACTCTTTGCTTCAGATGGATGAGCAGCTCTAGCAAACATTGCAAAAAGTTGCCCCTGCGAGCAGCATTAGCTGTAAGAAAAGTCACATTACGCTATCAAAACACAGCACTCTGATGTATTTGGTGCTATAATGGACAATGATGGCATAATTATAGCCATTGACTCCCTTTATCAGCTACAGCACTAAGCTGTTTATTATCTCCTGAAACTTACACACTCATTCATGAAGTAGTCCTACAGAGAATTTCAAAAGCTGTTTAAGCAGTTTTCACAGCTCAGAGTTTCTGTAATCAGATGAATTTTACCAACCATGAGTGTTTTTTGAAGATTGCCATATTGGGGGGGGGGCAGGGGGGGAAATCATGTTTACCTTACAGAAATAATGGTGTTAAAATTGGTCACATTGAATGTGCCTGCAACTGAGTGTAACTCCATTAACATTAATGAGATTTCCTTCTCGTGTTTCTCCACACTTCTCCCTTAGCAGCTAAGTCATGAACCCTCCAGCCGCTCGAGGCAAACTCACTCAATATGGAAAAATCACTATGTGCTTTGTTTACAAAAAACTGAGCAATAACTTCATTAAGTCACTTTAGGAAAAATAAGAAGTTTCTGGTAGTATGAGAACATTTTGATTAGCTGTACGACCAGGAAAGAAAAAAAAAACGGAATAGTCACAAAATCTGTTGACGTTTATTTTTGCCACGAACACCTCAATTTTCTATGAAAGTCACAAGCATACAAAGCACTTGAACCATTTCAATCTACTCTGGATCAGAAAGTACAGTCTCTGTTGGCATCTCTGTGTTTTATTATTGTGTCAAAAATTAGGTGAGAAGAATTGGAATAGAATGAGAAACCTAAATTAACAAAAAAACCTGTGTGTCTTATCTGTTACAGAAATAAATTTGCCCTGTCTCTTAAACAGGCAGTTCAAAACCCCCAGCAGGATTTCGGTGTTAGCTCACAGAAAAAGTAAATGTTTGCTCAGCTCCATCTTCAAACACTTCCAGCATTTTGACCACTCATTTGAAATCCTCTGGCGTTACTTTTAACTATTCCGCTTTCATGGTGCATTGAAACAATGCAGAAACAGGCAGAGACCTGTGTGACTCCCTTTGGCCAGCTTTGCCGCAGAGCCATCCCAAGCCTGTGGGATCCCCATCAGGTGAGAAAGGATTCGGGACCAGCTTGCACGTCGATTACGGCGTGCTCGGTAGATGCAGCAACGGGGTAATATCTGCTGAGCCTGTGTAAGGTCCACAGCATATCCACTACTTGCGGTTAAAGATCACTCAGGTCAGAAAATGTTCTCCAAAAGCGCTGCTGTTGCGGTACAAAAGGCCAAAATCCACGGGGGAGATGAAGGGCATCGTCGCTCTGCCACGCCGCTGTAATGGCACGGAATTTTTAGGTGCCCAAATGATTTGAGAAAGGTCAGAGAGGCCAGAGAAATACTTGTACAGTACTTTCATTCTGAGCTTTATTACATGATCTGAGATGTCACGTTTCAGAGGAAGCCACATTCGAGTGTAGAGTCCTTTATCGAAAACTGGAATATTTTGATCAGGTGTGTAGCTAACTGAGGCAGTGCGACTGTCATATTTGCCATTACTGCTGCCAGAAGTGTTTTGCTTGCCTGCACTTAAACCAATTTTATGTGCTTATGACACCGCCATCTTTAAATGCCTAGCAAGGATTTTAATTCAGCAGGATAAGATTGATAGTATTTATGATGGCATAATTATTACTGCAGGTATTAAAGAAATGAAAATAATTACTGTATTTCTTCGAACCAACATTATTTTTAACCTTAACCCCACAGTGCTCAGGCACATTGAATCACAGTATCTTTGATATTATTTTAAAATTAAATTTAAAATCTAATTCATTATAGGTGAACTACCATTCCTGAAGGGCTAGCTGCCATAATTTCCTTATTCAAATCACACCGTAACTTCCAAATTAGTTGTTTGACCTTCTCTACACCTGCAATTGAAATCAGAATTTGAATTTCAGGACTTGTTTTCTGTAACTGGTTGGGAAAAGCATGGCTCCCTGGGTTTACCCGTTACACAGCTTGTTACGTCTTCTCCGTGGAGGTGAAATACACTGTTGGGAAGGTGAGAAGTCCCATGTGCCCAACAGGAGCTGTGTTCTTCAACACTGCCCTGGTAACTGCAAGCTAATAGGGTTACTCATAATGTAAAGCACTGCTCAGTGGGAGTAACAGCCTGGCTCTCAGGTTTGCACCATTCTGCAATCAAGAAAATCCCTGCTGATCCTGTGCACCTGAGGAAAAGGGTCTTGAGCATCACCGAAGCTTAGGAGGGAGTGACCTAGGAAGGCATACAAAAGGGTTCCTCTTAGCCTGGGTTGGGTTTGGGTTGTTTTTTTTTTTGTAAGTGGATAACTGTGTTAAGCCTTAGACTTTTTTTTCTTTCTTTCTTTCTTTCAGTGAATGGGTATTTGATGGTTTCTTTTCAGAGACCAGCTCTTTCAGAGCTTTAAAGAAAAGGATATAGCTACAGTGGAAATAAATCTAACAAGGGACACGCACGCAAGATATTTCCTATCGACATTTTTCAGCTGAAACCCTACATTAGGTAAGGTTATTTGTTTACTAAACATGCCCTAAAACATGCTTGTAGGCTTTTATTTTTAATTGAATTTGTTACAATATTGCAGGGTAGCCAGTTTTAAAATAAGGCGCTTATTAAATCTGTTAAACATTGCATCGTTGGGTGAAATGGTTGTGTAAGCAGGATGTGTTTAGCAGCACTTTTAGGGAGTACAGATGGAAATTTCTGTTAAAGGCTTTGTGTGATTTATACATGGAGTAGTGGATGCACAGTGAAAGCAGAGCTGGAAAATGCTCTCAGGTTCCCGGGTGCTTCCTCCAATTACAGTTCAGCCAAAGAGAACCTGAGCTTTTTCCTGGGGCCCTTCCTCTGAACCATTTAGCCACAACGTTCTTGCATGGAAGCATGGAGGAGATGCTGTAGGTGCTTCCCCAGCCCTGGGCAGGGTGTGTTTTTTGGGAGGGCTGAGCTGAAGGCTTCCTGGAGCTGCACCGTGCAGAGCCCTGCCTCCAGGCACCATCTCCGCTCTCCCGGCGGTGATGGGCCAACGGCAGACTGCTACCAGGATCTTTCCCATGGCAGCCCTTCTGTCTTGACTCTTCTTGACAGTAGAGAGCAAACTTTGAACTGGGAATTTAACGTCCAGGTGTCTAAATCTGGAAGCTTCTGCGATGTGGGTTTTTTTTTTCAAAGTTTGTGTGTAAGGCTGCCTTTGCACTCACTGGGTTGGATCAGGAAGATGCTTTAAGGTAACCAAGTTCAGAATAAAGAAACCAAACCAATGAAAAATCCCGAATGCCCTACAACAACAAAACCCACCCAGACTGAAATGAGAAAAACAATACACTAAAAAGCAGTATAACATTTGGAAAGGGGCTGTCTTTCAAAAACTCGGGAGAAAATCAGAAGAATTCTAAAGTGGAAAATTACTATCCATATTTTATTAGCTGAAGTAATGAGGGTGGAGAGAGATTTAGATGTCACTGCCTAAATCCCAAGGTAATTTATCCACTGGTTAACAATGTTCAGTGGAAGATACCTCTAGTAAGAACGTAAATCAAAGGAAAGCTAAGAGAGAAAAGCTGGATAGCTTATATAATAAGATTGTTGAATGGGAGTTACGAATGTTTTAGCATAAGTATGAAATTATTGGAATAAGTGAGACACGGCTGAATGAGAAAAGTGATTGGGGATTTAAAACTTCAGGAGTTTACTGAAGGGATGTACAAAATGAAATAAGAGACATGGGGATGTTATTGGTAAGGGATTATGGAGGCTTGCAGAGAAAGGATGTATGTATTTAGATGATATGGCAGAGACTCTTCGCATTGAGATTAGGAGCAGTAAAACTAGAGAGATGGCTTTGGTATTTTGTCACTAGTTTCCAGTGAATGAAAGTCAAGAAAAATTTTTGTAAGTATAATAAACAAAAAGGTTAGCGTGTTAACTACTGATTGATAATGTGCATACTTATAGAGGCACAAGTTCTAATATGGATATGCCCCTGGAATAGTCTGCTCAGTGGAAATAGCTGCAGCGTCGAACACAGCATAGCAATTGAAATGGAGAAAATTTGCCCCCTTTTTTCAAATGCAAATTGAAAATTATCCTTATCCGTTTGCTTTTGAAAATGTCAATACATGGTATGAAAATTCCTAGCTCCAAACTGTAGCAAGCCATTGCCTGCAAATTCTAAGCTTGGAGCAGGGAAGAGGGCACCCAGATGACGAAAATGTCCAAGTTACAGGCCATTTCTGCTAATGTTCACAAATGTGTTTCTCCTGGCAAGTAGCTAGTCAAGGGCTCTTGTAACACCTCTGTGTTTTCAAGCCTGTTAGATACTTAAGTCAACATTAATGCCAATGACAGTAACTTACCTTCATTTTACATAAAGTCTGTCACTTGCTGGAGAATTATCTGTCTTAAGTCATCTCAGTTAGAAATGTAGTTGATTTCTGTCTTGTATGCTAAGAGTTTCCTTCATTTTTAGGAATCTTTTTCACTAAGTTCATTAGTCAATATTTAGAAGCAGTATAGTAATGTGTGTGCATCTATATATGTATATAAACAGTATTTCTGGAGGCTTTGGAAATGGTAATTCAGGCCCATGAGGAGGTCTGGCCCATTTGTAGCTGTTCTAAAGAATCCACAGGCTCAGGTAGTTTTTCCAACATAAAATACAACTAAAGCTCCCTAGACAGCGTGGGTGACAGCTAGCATTCCAATTCCAGTCCGTGAAGTCCTTAACAAATTCTCATGGTCTTCCAGATGACCTCTGTAATAAAAAAGGGAGGGGAAGAAGCCCACCCTAGTGCCCTGTAACGGATCAACAGTTTAATATAAACATACTCCCACTTGAGAAGTCAGTAGATGGAAATAAGGTTACTAAATTACCAGGAGATTTTGATAAAAGCTTTATTACTACCTCAGCTTTATATCTGTTTCAGAGACACTAATGGACCATCTGTATCACAGTTTTATAAACAAGCTTCCTAACAATTAAATACTGCAGTCTCAGAGAGTGAAGTTACAGCCCATGTGTTTTCAGGGCTTTTTTTTTTATATTTAGTATAAGGTTTCTTATATAGAAAGAAAGAAAGGTAGGTATGTATACAGGACTACTACTTAACTGCTAGCAAAATCTCTCATTGAATAACTATATTTGCGTATTTGTACAATATGAGAGTTATTGTCATGCACTCTATACATTAAAGTGTAGGAGAAAAATCTTAAAGTCTACAGATCACCTCCTTGGCATTTGTGAAAGAATTCCTGCGCCGCTGTTGTGTAAGAATAATGATGCTAGAGGTGATGGCAGTGCTGAAGGAAGCATTTCAATGGTTTGTGTTCGGAGCATACAGTAGGAAAATACTTTGGTGCAAAATATAAATTACTTTGCTTAATAGGACTTACCGGGCTTAGAGGTATTGCCATGGACCCAGCCATCCTGCATCCCAGTGGAACAGGAGAGTTGTTACAAATAAATTGTCCCCACACATTGCTTAGGTTTTCCTGACCTTTGATAGTTTTCTGAAATCACAGCTTTGCTTGTGAAGTAAATGTTGTCGGTCAGCATGGCAGTGGGAATGCTAGAATTCCTTGAGTGCTTGGAGTGTCAGCTGCCCAATATCAACGTGTTTTCCTAACATCCTCATTTTCATTTCCAAATGTTTGATAGGGGACCATGAAAACTGTAGCAGGTTTATGGGAACAATTTGTTCCCATGTGTGGGGAAAAGCTGTTTGCGTACAGCCACTGCTGGCTGTCATATATTCCAAAGGCTTTGGGTGGTGGGCTGGTTCGTTGGTTCCCTTCAAAAGGACGTCCCAGATTCTCAGCTGATACTGGACGAGTGAAGTGATGGTGATTTGTATGACCTGTAGCTGCATTCGCAGATATTTCACACAGAACATGGCAAAGCTGTACAGCATACAGGCTGCTATTAATTGCAGGCAAGCGCCATCGGTTTTCTTGTCTAGGAATAAAGTCTATAATTCCTTTTATTTCCCAGTTCTCTGCTGGTTCCCCTATTTGTGCATCAACTTTTCCACCACTTGCTCTTCCTTGTATCTTGTTGCCTTTTAAATGGCTTGCCATGGAGCTGGGCATTGATCTCTTGCATCTTCGGAATTTCATTTCTTATGTCACTTGTCCAGCCTGCTCAGGCATGTCACTCTCTTGTATTAATTTGATGGCAGTGGTTTTAGCAAAGCAAGCCGGTAACTCCCTGTTCCTAAACCTGCTGTTTTCAGACAGGAAACATTGCTCTCCCTTTCTCCTTTTCTGTTTTATCTTTGTTATAAACTGATTCGTATCAAATGATTGCCCAATCCATCTGTCCGCTAGGCTCTTTTATAATCTCAGGGAGATTTGCACCAGTTTAGCTTTGTGTTCCAGCCACTTCATTGTCTTGCTTTGAGAATTAATCTCTCTAAGCACTTCTCCTTTTCTTTATTGCTTTTTTCTCTTCCTTATTATTTTTTCTAACATGTATCAAATTAAGAAATAAAAACCTGACAATGGCCTTTCCAGAGCTACGAATATTGATTTTCTGTGTTTTCCCTTCCTTAGGTGTTGACTTATGTGATGGCTCATACCAAAAGCCTGTATGACAATACCTGTTCTGTCACCTAAAGTACCTCTATAGATGGTGACAGAGGAACTATTTTAAAAATGAAGATGGCAACTCTCTAAAGAGGTGAACTTGTAGATATTGGGAAAAAATACTTTAATGAAAGGGTTGTCAAGCACTGGAACAGGCTGCCCAGGGAAGTGGTTGAGTCACCATCCCTGAAAGCATTTAAAAGACACGTAGATGTGGTGCTTAGGTGCATGGTTTAGTGGTGGGCTTGGCAGCACTGGGTTAATAGCTGGACCAAATGATCTTATAGGTCTTTTCCAACATAAATGATTCTATGGTTCTGTAAGTTTTATTTGAGTTTCCTCCAGAGTTTTTACATCATCTTCATTTACTGGGTGGGAGGATTCACACAATAAATATGAGAAGTCTCATAAACTATGTCCTGGAAGAACAGAAAAGATTTGAATTTGGCATGGTACAGGAAGGTAAGTCCATGATAGCTCAGAAAGGGAGCGACTAAAAGCTTTCAGGACTTCTTCTTAGCCTTCCTTCTATGCTATGGCTCTATCAATATTATGGATGATCAAAAAGCAAAATTGGCCAACGCACAGATATCACTCAAAAGAAATGATGCATTTTGTTCAGTCTGAAAAACTATTCAATCAAAATGAAATAGGATTTTAAAGCTGTCTTTTGGGCAGACTAATCTATATTCCTTGCATGTAGATATTTTCTTTTGACATGTTTGTTCTTTTAATAGGAGGTTAAGGAAAAATCCTGAATTGTTCATGTGGTAGATGTATAGGGAGGTATTCCCTGGATGTAACAAAAATCCCACTGCCAATGAGCAGGGGAAAACGTTGACCCTAATAGCTAGCTAGTGTGGGAAGCGTGGGCTGTATTTCACATAGGGTGGCCCTATGCCTACAGCCTGTATTTGAAAACTTGAGATGTAATCCTGAAAATCCATTTTTAGTTTTCTAGTAGGCATGTGGTCTCTGTCTCACAAAGCAAATCTTGAAATGTTTTTACAGGATCCCATCATGTAAACAAAAATCTTAAAATATGTTTTCTGTATCTATGACAAGTGCGTCGTGATTATTTTTTTCTGGTTCTTCGTTAGACCAAAATGTTCAGTTTCCATAATGTAAAATGGGTAATTAACTCTTTCCAGTTTGATCAGCAAGCATGACAGAATGTCAGTGACCAGACATAATTTTCAGCTTTTACCAGATGTTGCTTTGTTGCTTCAGTGTATCTGGCCACAGTATTTTATTATAAAAACAGGTTAGGAAGTGTTTTATAGATTTCCAGTTCTGGTGTGTATCTCTAATGTGATGGAAAAAACTGCTGTGTCTAAGGTCAGAAAACTGGTGTCACTGCTTAGGACCTCATTGCTTAGCTCTCCGGTGCCTGGGAAGAAAAGCAGCACGTAACTCCAGTCTGCAGATGATGCATCTGTTCTGTGTAAGCTCTAAAACCAGTATGCCAGGCTTATACCTCTGCATGAATTATTTGATGTGTTTGCCTGCGTGCCTAAAACTTGACAACTGGCTGAAGTGTTACCATGGTGAAACAGGAATGAAACAAAGCAGATTAACGTGGCAAAGTAACAAATGCGTGTGATTTTTATTTTTTTATTTCATTTGACCAAGACTTACCGGAAAGCTTCTTACGTGCTCCATGTAAATGAATGTGAGATTAAAAAATTCGTGATTAGAAACAGTTGGGCGGTGGGAGGGATTAATATTCTAGTTCCCTACCTTTTTCTTTAGTTTAATAGACTGGCATTGTCCAGTTTAATCACTGCACTTCAAGGGAGTTTTCCCATTCTGTAGGATTTTTCTTATTTTCTGCTGATGAACGGCAGAAAACCTGACACAACACTTTGGAATTGCTCACAGAAGAGTCGACTTGTACATTTCATGTGGGGCTGGGGGGAGCTCCTGACACGCGGCTGTGATGGGTCCGTCCTCACCGCTCGAGGGGGAAACCCACAGCTGGGTGGTCCTGCCGTGCCCTGTGGCCGCTCTGCGGGGCTGGCACGGGAGGGCAGGCTCTGCCTCCCACCGAGCGGCTTCCAGCACTGAAACCTCCGTGGGACCTTCTTAGGGAATGTGAATACAGATATCTATCTTTTTTTTTCCTTTTTTATGTCTGGTCAGTATGGCCCCTTGGAGATGCTCTGAGCATCTTCTTGGCAAGATCAGGTTCCAGTGCTCCCCAAGGGGGACAACCACCAAGCTTTTGATCCATGTAAATCCCACTATGCCAGCAAAGCGAGGTGTAAGTATGATTTAAGTGGTGCGTTGGCCTTGTGTCTGCAAATGAATTTCACCTGAAGGGCCGAGTCGGCAACGTTTCTGAGGGATCAGACTCATCTTTTTGAACGTCCCCGTGCAAAGTTTCCTGCGCTCCTTTTCAGTCAAAGTTCCTAATGCCCAGGGTGTACTTTAAAAAGAGAAGGCAGAATATGCATCTGGAATTAAATATACCCTGAGGTTAACTTTACATTTCTGA
>JAVJGI010000003.1:26143310-26153586 GCA_035590275.1 Ibycter americanus | reverse complement strand
GATCAGGTTCCAGTGCTCCCCAAGGGGGACAACCACCAAGCTTTTGATCCATGTAAATCCCACTATGCCAGCAAAGCAAGGTGTAAGTATGATTTAAGTGGTGCATTGGCCTTGTGCCTGCAAATGAATTTCACCTGAAGGGCCGAGTCGGCAACGTTTCTGAGGGATCAGACTCATCTTTTTGAACGTCCCCATGCAATGTTTCCTGCGCTCCTTTTCAGTCAAAGTTCCTAATGCCTAGGGTGTACTTTAAAAAGAGAAGGCAGAATATGCATCTGGAATTAAATATACCCTGAGGTTAACTTTACATTTCTGATTTAGTCTGAGTGCATAAACAGGAATTTTAGAAGTTCAGAACAATGTGAGGATAAGGGGCTCTTTCTGTGGCGTGATTTTGAATGAAGTGATTTAGAGGACAGACCACGGACAGGGATAGCAATTTTTGTTGATTGATACTGTATATTGTTTGACATGTTAAAATTTTTTAAAGTGCCACTTTTATTTTTTTCAGTCTGCTGTTGCCTTTAAATAGAGAAAAGAAAAAGAACTCAAGTTCTATGGCTACATAATTCTGTATACAAAATGGAGCACCTCTAGTAGAAGCAGAATGTACTTGAAAGTGGAGAATACAGTTCAGTTCCTGACCAAGTGCGTGCTGAAAACTGTTATTTTGCAGTCTGGTTTTTTTTTTTTTTTCTCTCTCTTAAGATTTATGAGGAAATAATGAAAGGTTTTATTTTTGCTGAAGTCAAGAAATGTGACAACTGCCTCTTCCTCGTGATACCCAGCTCTGCTTGTCCCAGCCGCAGCTGCCTGCTATGGCTTTGTGCAGCAGGGTGAAAGTGTGAGCGTTCCCTCTGCTGCGCGCCCACCAGTGGGGCCGTGAGGCTGCCACCTGCACTCCCTAAAGCTCTGCCACTAAATGGTGGCCCATGACACCCCTGCAAAGTCTAAGGTGGGCCGTGGAGAATTTCTTGCATAGTACTGGCATGCAAGTAAACTATTTTTTTTCAGATAACACATTCTTCCAAGGTCCTGCCTTCCCCTCCTTTCTGAAGCGTCTGGTCCACTCCTCCCAATATGACGTTTGCTTCTGTGCCCTTCATAAGGCAACTTTTCATACGGTTCTGTCTCTGCCAAACTGGGATAAGTCTTAGTATTGAATTTTTACAATCAAAAGTAAAATGGCCAAAATTATCAGCGTAGGGCGAAATACCCTCTTGCCTGATATTTGTTATTACAGGTTATTGCCTCAAACCAATGAAAAGATATCATCATTAACTCTGTTAATGGTCGCCACCAACTGCAAAGACGTCGGCATGCAGTAATAAACTATCTAGCGTTATTTAATTATAACCAGGAGGCAAGTGCACATAGTTATATGGATTATTTATCAGTGAGAGGCTGATGGCTTTAATAGGCTAATAATCTCACGATGAATGCAATTTAATTATATATACGGTGAGGCTATGTAATTGTTATTTAAAGTACAGGATAATTTCTGAAGTTGGAAAGCCGCAGACAAAATGGGGTGAGCATACTTCAGCCGTCCTCTGAAACGGCACCTCCTGACACAGCGCCTTTATGTACTGCATTAAACTTCGGATCAGTGAGCCCTGGGTCAAACACATGCAGTAAAGAACAGGTTTTATGGTCTCCTCCGCTTTTGAAACATTTGTTTTTTTCTTGTTTTTTTCTTTTTCTTCTCTCTCTTTTTTTTTTTTTTAATGGTGTACTATGTATATGAATGTTGCTTGATTTACAATATAATTTTTTATGGGAAACAATACCCCTGGTAGCTTTTTGCTTGCAGAATATTGAAACTGGAGGAAGTATTCATAGATACACATTTAAAAATTTTAAAAAGTAAGGCCAGTCTCACCTCCTGCCCTCCTTGGGAACTATACCTGTCTATACATTTTATGTAGGTCGTAGTAGAATGTCATGGATTTATTATTTTAAAATGATTTATACTGGTAAATATTTTTTGATGAGTTTGAATTGATCTTTTTCAAATGTCTTATCAAGTGCTAAAACTCCTTTTAAATATAGGTGCTTTTCATGTTTGCTAAGTTAAATTAAATTAGTGGCTTCAAAATACTTCAGAATGGTTTCTGGTTGGAATTGGTCTATGTCATTTGGAGGCTGGTTGGCATCTGCAGTGAGCATCATGCAAAAAGCAAAACTTAACTCTTCAGGGCACTTCTGTAAAGATATTTAGGCTGCACAGCTTCTGTACCAATGTCATGATACAAGAGTATCTAATTCCCATAGTGCGTGTAAAGAATTAGACTTTGAGAATCACTTCTGACACCTGCCTTTCTTTTCCATTGCTCCAGTATCTTTGAAACCTGGTCCTTTACATGTTTCCATTGGCCCATTGAAAAGAAAGATTTGCAGTTCAACTTGCACATGGATCTTTAAATGGAAATCAATCATCTTTATATGGAAAACAATCAATAGTCAAATCAGTTTTAAAAATGAGCATAATAAATCCAGCATCCTTAAAAACTAGTTAAGGAAGCCTAATACTCAAAAGAAAAAAAATAACGTTGGACCACACAAATGTTCCAGCACTTGGGAATGGCCTTGTATGGTTTCTTGGCTTCCATGTACTCCAAACTTTCTTCCAGTTCTCTGTTCCCATTTAATACTGGAACATATTCATAGCAGCATATTTCTCTTCCCCACACACCCCCATTAAAGCATCCAGATTTAAAAATAAAAATATGAAAAGCATGGAGTGAGTAGGTGGAAATCCTTTGTTGTTGAGCCAAATTGAAAGATGGACATTCTGTAATTTTCTGACACAGTGGGAGCTCTGCGCAGGGAGGAAAAAAAGAGCTCTTGAAGCTACGTTTCCCTTTATCAGTTTATGTGCCTTGAGTGTACTTTCTAGTTAAAAGTTTTAAATTACTTTAATTACAGAAACTAAAAAGGGTTGCTGCAGAAATAATTCCCACGCAAGTTAAAAGGTCATTAAAAGTTTGGGCTATCGAGCTAGTTTGTGAACAATACTGTGCGTGAGGTGTTCTAACAGCAGTAATTATACTGCGAGATCTCCTTGCTGCCGTGGCATTTCCTACCCCTTCGTACAGCCCCTGGCAGAGTGCACTCTTCAAACTCTTTTGCAATATAAATAACTAGGGGTCATTATCACAGCTTAATCATTGTGAGCCTTACATAAACCCACAGACGTGTGGTTCTGTAATAAAACTATGACAGGTCAGGCTCTGCTTAGTTTCACCTGAAATTTTGAGCTGAACTTCCAGGCAGAGGAATCTCACCAGAAGGCGTTTGCCAGCTCTTCTGCGTGCTTGCATTGGAACAGGCCAGTACGTCTGAGCTTTGGCCAGGCTTTGACTTTTTCTCTTTGAGTTCAGACTTGGTAAATAAAACATCTCTTGCTGAATCTCTGTCACCGCAAGTCTTTCGGAGAAAACTGTAGAATATTTGAAAAAGAAAATCCTGACCTGTAGCAGAATTGCTAGCGTATAAACACTGCAGGAACCTTAGGGTATCTTGAGCTTCAGAAGGTCAGGCAGTTCCATAAGCGTGACTGCAAGCACCTGATTGCAACTCTTACCTGTCTGTTGGATTTGCAATCTCCCATGGTATGCAACACCCCCCAGCAAAACGCTTTGGTGTACCTGAGGTTTGCTTGTGCTGACTTTGGATGGCTCTTGCTCAAACAGCTGGCGATGCTGTTGGCTGGTGTTGAGATGTAGTTAATGGGAAGACTTTAAAACCACCGCTATGCACGTAGGTGTTAATTGAATTTTCGTGCATCGTCTTTAGCTGTGTGTTCCCTGACACGAATCCCACCACCTCCACTGGGTGCAGCGCTGAGGACAGCTGTACAGCTGAAAAAATGATAGCAGCGATTAGTCATTCTCTAAAAATTAATTCCACATGAGGTTATTCAGCTCAGCTTGGTCTTCTGAACACACTGCAGCTTGCAGGCAGAAGGAGCATATCTACAGAAAAGTACATTTAGTGTTATTTATTTAATTCGACATGGTGCCTGGGCTACGGTTGCTGATCTATAGTGTGTGTTGATATCAAAACTCTGTGTTAATGGTGTTCACTAATTTTCCTAATCAGCCTGTGCTTTTTTCATCACCTCTCAACAGTCTACTCCAGGTCTCTGGTGTATTCAGAAGTTAAGCAGAGCAGATGGGGTCATGAGACTTGAATGAGGATGGCAGGGTTTTATTTCTTAGTTCTGGTATAAAGAGACAAAGTCCCTTCTCAATTTCTTGTATATGCCCAAACCATCAATATGAAATGGAGATACTGCTGTGCACTGGTCTGATGCCTTTCGCTAGCTGGAAGGCCATTACCAGAACGTGTTGTCTAACGGCTGACCAAAATCTGTTTCTAAAACTCAGTATTATATATGTGAGGATTTCTTTTGTTTTCTTTTGGGGGAATGTGAGTGGAACATCAAGGATATTCTGCCAACGAGAGTACTTTATTCTTTTTTGTATAGGCAATACTTAAGATATCATTGATAGGAGAACATGAAATACCCCAGTTTATTCTTTTGTATGTTTGAATCAGAGACCTGGTCTTAGTGAAGGTCACAACCGACTTGCTTAGCCATTGCAAGGTTGAAGAGGATAATTTCATTTCAGAAATGGGTATTAGTGTATCTGAAATTGCATTTTTCTCTGAATGTTGAGAACTGAAATAGCAAAATGGAATTGTGTAAAGATATTAAATTTTCTGGGGTTTGGTTTTTGCTTTTTTTTTTTTTTTTTTAATGGCATTCAGAAAACCTCTTCAAAAACTTAGTCACCATGAGTATTCCAGCTTAAATAAAATGAGACCTTGGTGTGAAGGAACTTTTATGGTACATACTCTGGAAAGTTCAAGTGCCACGCATGCTCATTAAATAATTAAATAATAATTAATACATGAATTATTAATAAGCATATAATAAAAGCCATAATACAAGCTTCATTGCATCAGTTAGAAATAATGGAAGCTTCTTTTGGTAATTTAGAAATAATATTTCAGATACTGGAGAACTTGTTTATGTTAAAAATAAACCTGATCTGCTGTAAGCCCAAGAGAATGGGAACCAAAGCGTGTTTTCCAGGTACTGTAACTCGTGCAGTGGGTTTCAGCTCTGCCAAACAGCATCTCCCCGTCTGGAGCAAGGAAGGGAATGAGGGAGTTCTCTCCATTCTTCCATGCTGCTGCTTGAAATTCAGTTTAGTTTGTGGACAGGTTATTTCATCTTTCATGCAACCTGCATAGGTCTGTAACTCCATCTCATTTCATGCAGAGTTAAATGTTATCATTCATACAGCGGCTTGTAAACTAAATGCGTGAGCTGATAACACATTGTACCTCGCTGCGCGCTCTGCTCATTTACAAGAAAGAGTAGCATCTCCGTGGGTATGTGAGCAGCATCTTTTCAAAACAGGGATGGATTTTGAAGATGTGAAATATTTTGGCATGAAGGGAACAAAATGCAGTGAAAGGCTTGCCGGTGTAAGGTAGTAAAATAAATTGAAGTCACTGAAGTACAAACCCACACTGGAGTACCTAATTTCATTCCACAAAAGGAGTGGATAGGTGTTGGCATTAGTTAGTTTAGCTAGAATGTCCAGTATTTTTCTTTCATGTATTTATAAAGATTTGTATGTGTATACAGCAGAAATGATGATGGGCTACTTTGCTTTGACACCCAACTCCTTGTGTGTAAAATTTTCTCAGTTTTTTTAGTGACAAAATAACAAAATTCAGTCTTCAGCATGTAACCTGCTTTACCTGAGGTTTGGTGGATTTTTTTTTTTTTTTTAATTAAAAAAAAATATATATTTTTTAGATAACTGGCTAGGACACAGAGCCCTCATACATAGCTTTTTTTTTTTTCTCAGAGGATTTCAGTCTGTATATATTTTCTTGTGTTATGACATAAGATGTCTTTCCTAAACACCGAAAGTCCTCTCTACCATCCTATTTTTTTATATACATATATACCAAAGTAGCACAGTAAATTTCAGCTTTATTGAACACTTAATGTGGTGTTGGCGGCAGGAGGTTTGTTTTCTTAAGCACTTGTGATAGTTAACACCAGCAAAGTCCTTAAGTGTGACAGAAAAAAACTCAAGGTTGAAAAGCTTATTTTTTCCGTCTTGTAGATAAATACCTTCTACCTTGAGAACAAGCCATGAAATATTAAATTCAAAGCATAAACATGGAAGGTTTATTTCAAGCCATACTTTACTTAGCAATACCTTCGGTATTGAAACCGAAGTTACCACGAGGCTGCATGAGCAGTTCCATAGCAGACCTCGCCTGAATCCGATAGCAATACCAAATTGCAGCTGGGCCATAGAGATGGATCTGTTTTTCCATTTTACTGGAAATTTAATTTACTTACAGGACTCTGGAAAAGAAAAAAAAACCTAAGAATGTAAATTTTAAACCTTAAATTGATATCTCTTTCCAGGAAACATCAGGGTTGGGTTTTTGTGTTGGTTTTGGTTTTTTTCTCCTCTAAAAAGGCTTTGTGAATAAATGTGCAGAAAAGGTAGGGGAATAGCATAATTTGCATTTATAGTGAGATAGGGTGAGCAAACTTACAAGCCCTCCTTTCTCTCCAGTGTGAAGTCCTCGGTGACAAAGGTGCAGCGGCTGCTTTTGGAGAACCTGAGGGCTCAGCTCTGCACCTCATTCGAGCTGTAGCTGGGGACGGGCTGGTGGTCTTATGGTTTTTAAATGACCCAACAGTTTGGAACCTGCGAGCTGGTATCCTGTGCGAGAGCTGACACCGCTTCCTCTGAGGCACGTGGAGTCCCGTCCCCGTTTCATCCCAGCAGCAACTGTCCCGTTGCAGGCACCTGCGCAGCTGCTGCGCATCCAGTGCATCCCGAGGGCAGGGCAGGGGCGGCCGGGGGTAATAAGGAAGAGGAAGGTAGTTGGGAATACTGCGTGGTTACACACTTAAATGTTTCTCTTGGATGAAATAAAATTATTCCTGCCCGTGCAGCGCCAGCAGCATGGCCCTTGGTACAGCAAGCTCGTGGTGGCCATGTGGCCCGCGGGGATGGCGGCGCTGCTCCGGCACGTCTCCATCAGCAAAGCTGCGGCATCCCCCGAGGGGCTGGGGAGTACTTTTCTTCAGAATAAGCCCCACTTTTTTCTTCTTCTCTGTTTGGAATTCAGTTTTGCTTTCCCACGATCCTGATATGTGCAAGTACTCGGAGATGCTTTAAAGCTACCAGAGATATTTTTTTCCATTTTAAAATTTTATTTAGTTCCTCAGATCTTTAAGCAAACAGACTTAGTTGTCAGAGCCTACATCTTCCACTTTATTTTTTAAATATACATTAGTCGCCATATTTTATTATTCCTTTATTTAGAGTAATAAAACACAGCCTTGGAATAATTGGGAAGGAATACAAAAACAATCGTAAAAAAGCACAACAATATAAATGTAAATCAGGCACATTTCTGGTTTTCAGAGCTCTGTTAGTCCTTCATTAGCTGGTCCACTGTGGTAATCCTTTTCAAATTGTTTAATTTTCTTTTCTAAATCCGTGGTTTCATTGATCTGCATCTTTCTCCTCCACAAAGTTTCTTTAATGGTAATCCCACTAATGAAACCTAATATCCTGGAGATTTCTGTATGTCTTGGTGGAGCAAACATTTAAGCTGGAGGGAGGGAAGCTGGTTTTCAGAGAATTGTCAGAGTTTTTGAGCTATACATTTAGGTTGCAACATTCATGTATATATATTATATATATATATATAAATGCTTTTTCTCTCTTTCTGGCATGTATTTCTGAAATGTACAATAGCAAGGTTGTCTCAGCCCTTTTTCACTAAATAATACTAGTATACGATTGCTAAAAAATAAATTAACTTTGCTAGGCAAGCTCAGTGCTGGTAGACTTCTTGCTGGATATGTCAAGCTGTTACAAGGTCACAATTCCTGACATTTCAGAAAAGAAAAGCTGAAGTTTACCTGGGTTGAAAAAAGTGTGTATGTATACATATATGTGTGTGTGTGTGCATGTGGATGTATGTACCTTTTGGTGCCATTTATTCGCACCACGGTGCAGTGTTGCAGAGCACAGCAGAGGGAGCGATCCAGGCGGCGTTGGTCGGAAGGGAGCCGGTACAGCAAAGGGATGAAGGCTCTGGCAGAAAGCCTTCGCCATCAATCGGGTACAACCAACCAACCTTCTCATTCCACCCTCCGCAGTAAGCAACCAGCCCAAAGAACCCTAAATATGTAATGGGTGGGCAGAAAAAACAAAATGAAAAAAAAAGAAAAAAAGAAATCCAGTTCTCTAGATTATTGTTTGAACAAGCTCAGTGAACAATTCTGAAAAGTTTTGATTGAGTTCTTTGACACTCTCTCAAATATTTTACTACCCCTCCTCCTCCAAAAAAAAAAAAAAACCAACACAAAAAACCCCCAAAACAAACAAGCAAGCAAAAAGCAAAAAAACCCCCAGCTTTAGAAAGCAGTAAAAGTGAAAATAATTTAGTTTTCTATCAGAAAAATCTGGCTGGTCAGACAGTTCAGTGAAATACTTTTCTGAAGAAAGCTATAAAACATAATCTGGACCAAACTTCTATAATATACTTCAAGATGAATGAGGGGGAATGAAAGGAGTGAAGAAGTTTGCTTCGTGTTTCGTGCCCAACTTTTTAATACATTTTTCATCCTGAAGTCCCTTTCAGATGAATATTTCTGCTTTCTTAAGTAAATCCTCACCCCTCTTTTGTGTCTGTAGAAGATTTTAATTAAAGCTGACCAGGGAAAGGGCCATTATTCAAGAGAGAAGCAGCCGGTGAGGGTTTCCTTGAAGCAAAACTTCTGCCTTTGTTCATGATGCTCTATTCTATCGCTACTCTCTGAGCAAGACCAAGGAAAATAGGAAGGGCAGTATCCCATCTCTGTGGGCTGACACCTGGTAAAGAAATAGTATAGCTACTGTAAGCAGTATGGATGCTAAAACGTGACACGTGGTTGGCAAGATTTCTCTTTCCTGGTGTACCCGCAGTCACTGCGCTGCTTAAAATTCTACTGTTATTACTGCTATAGCACCAGATACGTCAGTAAGCGATACGTATGTATGGATTTAGAGATCTTTTCTTCTGTGTAGTGTGGTTCACACCTTCAGCTGTGGGCAGGATAATTTATGTTCCCTCAATTCTATTTTTTTATAGCTGTATTTGAAATAAAAAGCTTAAAAAAGAGCAAATAAAAGATGATGCGTAAAAGAGGCAGGAGTGGCAAGCAATGCATCTTTTTGCTGATGTTTGGCATCATTTCAACGGTAAAATTGTGAGTTTAAAATGACACAAAAATTGAGCTGAAATTTCAAGAAGTTCCAGAGGTGTTGGCATTTAAGAAGGCATCAGCAATTTTTTAGGAAAGGGAAACTGAGTTGCAGGTGGCACGTATTGAAATATAGTAAGCAAGAAGAGCGAGATTATTGAGGATTTATGCAAGAAAACTGAAAACTGTAAAATCTGTGGGAAGTTTAACATCGCGTTCGCTCTGGGGAGAATGGCTGGGGGCAGCGTGGATGTGTCGGGGCGTCGTACCTAGCGCGGAGCACGAGGCTTCGACAGCGAAGGGTTTGTTGAGCACCTGTGCGAAGCATGAATTGCGGTGATCCAGCTGCAAGAGGCTGAAATCATTCTTTGCAGGCACTCACATCTTAAAGATATACATACTTTATAGATACCGATTTAGCTGGTTTATGAGTTTTGAATCTATTTTTAATGCAGATGTTGGATGAAATATAAGACTAACGCATTCAAACATTGAACTACAGTATCTTCAGTGTGTTGTGGGGAGTTAAGAGGTGTAGGGGGAGCTGATAATACTCAAGTGTTATTCAGTAGTGCTAAATTAACTTTTTGGTACAGAAGAGGTGTCATGGTGACAATCACTCAGTCCTGGCTTCAGATGCATCAAGTTCTCCAGGCAGTACAGCTTAGGAAAAGCTTCAAGGCATGAAAAGCATTTGCAGAGAACAGGAAGAAAGTGTCTGTGCAAGAAAGAAAGGAAGAAAGATCCTGTTGTTCAAAGAACAAACTATTTTTTTACTTTTTTTTTTTTTTTTTTCGACGGAGCACCGTGAAAGTGGGTTTGCACTGACCTGCAGTCGGTTTATCATTTGATCCACACTCACGTGGCAGGGTCACACAGTTGACCGCAAGCAGTACGGTAGGTAATTAATAGCAATTAAACCCAAGAACATGCCCACAGACACAGAAACACCGAGTCCTGGGTAGG
>JAVJGI010000003.1:26064690-26138836 GCA_035590275.1 Ibycter americanus | reverse complement strand
TGGGAGTATGGACAAACTGGGAGTCTTTGAAGGTTCAGTAGGTTAATACTAAATACTGACTGTTAGTATTTGATCTCTCTGTGATTTTAGCAGTAAAACATCCACTGATCTTCTCGATCAGGCTCTGGAAAATAGGTATTCCCATCACAGAAAACATGCTTAGTATCGTTTTAACATCACAAAGCTAAATCAGCACTAGGACTGACCTACCCTTATTTCTGAATGAGTTTGTATACCACTATTGTGATTCAGATTGGAAGAGTCAGCTAATAATTAGAAGATTTTGGTATGTTTAGTTTCTCAATGGCAGGGAAAAACTGATTTGTTTGAAGATATGTCTACAAACGAACTTTGTTCTTTCTCTTCTTCCCCTTTGCCTCCCTCCCCTCCCACCAGAAAACAGTCTAATTTCTTTAACTTCTTTAGGCATTTCTGCAAAACAATAAATGGAATTCTGTACCATGTGATTAACACAAGTGTCTCTTCCAACCTCTTTTACAACCTTATCCAGGTTCATCCTATGGCTGCTGTGGCCACTGCAGAAAGGGGTTTGATAGTTTATCAGTTAGAGAACCAGCCTTCCGAATTTAGAAGAATAGAATCTCCTCTTAAACACCAGGTAAACTGTAATACGCTTGTAATAAATATTTATACAGATTGTTGAAATTCTGGCCTTGCCATTGTTTGTTGTGAAAGCGAGCTGTGTTTCAAAACCAAGTTATCTTAGTATGGCACATGTCCTGAATTGCCATTGATCTATTGCTGGTTTTCACAAGGTTTTAGAAATGTAAATACTGCGGCCCAAATTCTCAACAGAATTTGACCTATCACTTGACTTTGTTTGTAGTTTTGCTTTACTTGCATTGATATATGTAATGTTTTGTGTCCCCATGGAAAACAGACACCATTCAGAATATCTGGCCCTCAAGACTTTTGTCTAAAATCCTCTCTATCTTTCCCAAATTTAGCATCGCTGTGTTGCTATTTTTAAAGACAAAGTGAACAAACCTACTGGATTTGCCCTTGGAAGTATTGAAGGAAGAGTAGCTATTCATTATATCAATCCCCCAAATCCGTAAGTATCATTTAATAAAACATCCTTTCTTTATTGCTTAGTTTACAATGAGGAAAGTAAAAAGACCTTTTTTTTTTTTTATGATTTCCCGCCCCAGTGCAAAAGATAATTTCACTTTTAAATGTCATCGCTCCAATGGAACAAACACATCAGCACCTCAGGATATCTATGCTGTAAGTATTCAGCATATACCCCTATTTCATTAATGCAGGGCAGTATACACTCTTGATGTAAAATTGGCTATGAGTTGTTCGTTCTCCTTGATGTTTTATCTTGCCTAAAGTTACCTTAGACATGTGTTTCAGGACCAGTCATAGTCATACTTTAAGAGGAAAGACAAATTGTTGTACTTTCCTTAACAAGCACCAGATCAGCCATTCATTAAATCATCTTGGTGGAGATGACACTTGTTAATTTTGCTGATGTTGAAACAATACTTCATATATTTGTGTAGTGGGTTATGCACTGAATTTTTAGGTACCACAAAAAAGGTGGTGCTTTCCTTGCTGCTTCTGTGGTTTTTGTTCGGTTGGTTTTCTTTCCCCAGAGAGCATATCTGAAAATATTGTAAGAAAATAAGAACTGTCTCTAGTTGAAAAAAGAATCTCTCCTGTATATTTACTCTCTAAGGATTCAGCACATCTGTTAGTGTTCCAATCATCTGTTCATGTGCGTGGTGTTTTACATTGTATTTTTTATAATTCTGCAGGTGAATGGTATAGCTTTTCATCCTGTCCATGGTACTCTTGCAACAGTAGGATCTGATGGTAGATTCAGCTTTTGGGATAAAGATGCACGGACGAAGCTAAAAACATCAGAACAACTTGACCAGCCAATATCTGCTTGTTGTTTCAACCATAATGGCAATATATTTGCATATGCTTCCAGTTATGATTGGTCAAAGGTAAGAAAGGTTTAGACTCATATTCATACTCGCAGTCGACAGCTAAGACTGTCCTTTTCCTATGAGGATTTCACTGTTCTTTATAAATAATAGCTGAGTCTTTCTGATCTCACAAGCATGCAAGAAAACTTACAGTAGTCATTTTAGATATCTGGTGAAATTTAACACTGAAGCAGTGCATTCTTTGGTTTTTAGCTTCAGTTGGATAAGATTGCTAAACAATGCTATTATACGAATGTAGATGAGTAAAATGTAAATTACTTGATTTGGAAATGATTTTGGTTGCTCACACACATTCTGCTGTGGGCAGTGTCATGGGGCAATGGGGCACCCTAACAGGTTCCCACACATGTCTCTGAAATGCACATCTCTGCTTCTTGTGCAGACTCTCTAACTTAAAAAAGCACTGTAACTGTGGTTATAAACACTTAAACCAGTGCTTGAATTCCCTGTATTAAATTTCCAGTGCCACTCAGTGTAGCTTGCTGGTGGCACTTATTTATGTATTTCTCTTCCAACCTTGACTCAACAATAAATCATAGATGCAATAGAACCATAGCAACCCATAATAGGTGGAAAATTAATACTACTTAATAGTTTAAGAAGGGGGGGTAGCAAAGTTGAAATGTAACTGATTTTAATGGAATGGCAACTTCCATGAAAAGTATTACTTTCCTCTTAACTAGTGCTTTTAAATTTGAAGATAATCATCCTTGTGTTTTTGACTGAAATGAATGCAAAAATCACATAGATCAACTTGACTGCATGCCACAAATAGAGCAAAATTTTAATTTACTGCATTGTATCTGGTCTTCTGGATGCTGCCTGAAGTATGGTAACTTTGTTACATGCTAGGGCAGATGAATTCTGCTGTTCTAAATGCTTGGGTAGACTGCAATGGTAGATATGTACTGAGGTATCTTTCACATCTGTAAACCAATATTAAGTAGTAAACCCAGTAGGTACTAAGTACTAAACTTCCTTTCTAGAACCATTTCTGTCAAGTAGAGTTAGTAATTTTTAAGTGATGTGTTGGACTTTAATAGCTTTATTAGTGTCTACTCTCCCTGATTTGAAAACTCTTGAGTATTGAGTTGGTAATGTGTATGCAAATAATGTCGATATGCAAAATAGTATATTGCATCTGCAGTTGGGAAACAGATATTTCTGCAGTTGCCTGTGGAACTTGGGCTTCACTTTGAAAAAAATGTGACCTTATTTCATTTAAAAGATAGAAAATACAATGTGAAACTGGGTGGCCATTAAAGTTTTTTTTTAGACCTTAAAAATGGATAAAGGTCCCTTAAATTTTACTTTATATGCACAGTTCTTGTAAATACTTGTTATAGTAAGCTGTTTCTATTCCACCAATGTTGTCCAATATCTGGTCTTAAAGACCTTAAGATTAAATCTTAATAAACCAAACTAATGAAATATTCATATTCTTACATTCTAAAGTAATGCTGCTATTTATTATTTGAAGAGAGTAAATACAGATGATTTTTCTTCTTAGGGTCATGAATTTTATAATCCACAAAAGAAAAACTACATTTTTCTGCGAAATGCAGCAGAGGAGTTAAAGCCTAGGAATAAGAAGTAGTGAGTATGAGCGTGACTTGCATTACTCTACTGTTTTCCTGCCATTCCTGCCTCTAGTCCACTGCTCTTCTGCCATTTGTGCCCTGTTGCACCACGGTTCAGTCAACTTTGGATCGCTAACATTTAGCAGAAACTGTGAAAATTACATTAAATGTATTCTGATTTGCTGGAGAAGATTTGTTGAAATTAGGTGTTTTGGTGTGTATGAGAGAGAGGCAAGTATTCACATGACTTAACCACTGTCTGTTCCACAGCAATAATGAAATTGCAGCAAAATCTAAATCTGGGTTAGCTATTCCTGCTTAGAAGTGCAACCATTTGTATCTATGGATTTATTTTATTAGTACTACATTAAAATATGTTAACTGTAATAGTTCTGGAGAAGTTGTATAAATATTGTATTTTTTGTAAGTACTTGAAGAATTACAAGTAATTCTTCTCAAAGGAGGCTTCTTGTTACCTATTGTTCAGGGGTTCTTTCATTGCTTTCTGGTTTTTAAAATGGAAGCATTGCCTGCTGTATGCCAGGAAGATATGCTTTGCAAATTGTTTTCCCTCACTTTTTGGATAAATTAGGTAGGTATGTAAGTGGCCAACAGCAGTGACAGAAACTCGAGACAGAAGATGGGCACAGTGCAAATCTTACTTCATTTTTTTATGCTCCAGCAATGGACATGACTTTTGAGCCAATGATACTCATGCTTATTCTAGTTCCAAGAAGAAATTGCCAGCTGTGCCAAGTGGTATGGAGTTGTAATATGAGCAAACCATTAAAGGTTTTGTTTTCTTCATGACTTAAACCAGTGTGTGCAAAGCACTTGTGGCCTAAACTGCTTTAAAACTGATACCTTTTTAGAGTTAAAAGTTGGTTCTTTTACATCTCTCCTTAACAGGGGATTCTGGACTGAAAAAAAGTACTCATTTTTGTATTAAGTAGAAAATAGTGCTGGTGAGTTTCATCCCGATCAAAAATGCTGTGAAACAAAACAAGTGGGTCTCTTTCTGACTTGAATCTACCACTGTTTACTTTTAACTAGCCAGTTGTATACATGCCAAAGTTTTCTTTTTAGAAGTGAATGCTTATTATTCCTGTTTAACTATTGTTTGTTTGATAATTACTAAATAAAAATGGGGAGGGGCGCATGTATAGAAATACCTGTCATATTGTACAAATTCTCTGTAAAACTGTATGTTGTAACACTTATGGTTATGGATTCATGCTGCATTTCAAATAAAATTTTTACTAAATGCTTTTTTTATATTCAAAAGTTCTGTTACAATAACATGGGCAAGGTGGTGTGATTCACCTCTAAAAGCAGCTTCTTGTCCTTTCACTGTAATTCAGACACATTTTCTGAAAATAAAATAGTTTTCACCCAGCTGCTTAAGCTGGAAATCTAATGCATTTTCCAGTTGCTATTTCATTATGAATGATTCCTGTGGTTTTTTGTCAAAGAATTAAAGAGGACTAGTGTGAAAGGTGTTTTGTTGAATCAATTTCCTTGCTACAAACACCTGACGATTTGTCTTTAGTACAAATGGAATCATACAGTCTTCAAACTCTATAGCCTACTGGTCCTTTACCTTACGACTTCTCTTTATGGTGTTCATCAGTTTTTGTTGGGTATGTATTTCTTGTCTGGTGTGGTTGTATAGCTGAGGAAGGTCTATGACTCTGTTGTCATTGTTCAGGGATGCTCTTTTTCTGGGTTTTATTTCTCAAGATAGTTGGGTTTTTTCCTGCTCCTTCTGTGTTTTACATGGTTTTAAGATTTCACAGCCACGGACTATTTGTTTTCTTTAAGATAGGAAAGAGTTTCCAGCAGCTACATCAATAGCTGGTCATTTGCCTAAACATTGCTTTTGGTTTTGTTGAATTTTTTTTTAAAGGTTATGATTGTTATGTAGTAATCTTTGGTAGATAGTGCATTTTTCCAGACTTCTCAGTCAAATGAATGGCAACAAGCAATCGCAGGCTCAGGATTAAATGGATGTGATAATTGGTGACCAAAAAAATAATAAAATTGTAATCTCCTGTGTGCAGAACTCCCTCTGGTATAAGTGTAAACAGGGAAGAATTGGATGTATCATCTGTTTCTTGTTTAAAAAAACATACTTTTTTTAAAGTACTTAACAATGTGAATGAGTGATGAGAAAATAGATTCACTCTAGTTCAGCAGGTACGTTTCCACTGCATCTAATGCAGTTGCATGTACTTAAGTGGATACAGAGTGTTTGTTCAAAACATACTTTCATTATGAAGCCAGCACTGGTAAGTCTCTCTGGTAGTACAGTTCTGTAATAATACGTTGAGTACTTATTCTCCTGTTGGAATTTATTTCTTTTTGTCTGTTAGTGAGGTTTCAGAATCATTTAGTCATCACGCTAATTGTTCAGACTAATCTTAGAAGGGCATATTTTCCATTACGTTGTTGTACCTATTAGATATATTCAATGGGGAGGACAGAGAACTTTGATATTTTTTTTTTTTTTCTTTTTTTTTCCCCTGTTACCCAAATGAAGAGAATGCTTTGGTAATTTACTCCTCCCTGGAATTATTGTGAAGTTCTCTTGTAAAATACACGCAGCTGTATCCCTTCAAGCATCAAACATGTAGTGAGAGCTTATTCACACACAAAGAAGTGTTAGTGCATGTTCTGGAAATGTATCAACTTGCTATTCTGTGGCAGTTACCTGTCCAAAAAAACCTGCATGAAGAATGTAAGAGTCTGATGTGCGCCCAGAGATAATCATAGGAATGTCAGATTTATAGAATAACTTCTTTTCATCAATTTTTTTTGAAAGCTTGCTGTCAATGTTTGTTATTGCAGAATTGTCGTTGGTAATAAATAGCAACTCAGTTAAGCCCCCTCAAATGGAGACATTTAAACATTTTCAGATAAGCTATCTTAACCTTCCCCCTGCTAGCCTCGCATCGTGGTGGTCTTGAATGTTGGTTTAACGAAGTGTATTTCGGAAAACTAACCAATTGGCAAGAAGTTTGTCTGCTAAAGCTTTTCACAAATGAAAGCAAGACATGTTTGCACAACGGCAAGCAGGCAGGCAGAGTATCCTAACTTACCACCTGTCAGATGAAATGCAATAGCTGAATCGGTGAGTACTCCAGCCTGGCTCCTAGGCTAGGAAAACAGGTTAGTTTGAGTCATTCTCAACAGAAGTATAGATTTGAGATAGAGGTGGGGTTAGGTGGGAAATTTCAATAGAACTGTTGCTTAGGCCTTGTTCAGTTTAATTGTAATAAAATGCTGTTTGCAGACGATGTGTTCAGGCAACTGTCCATGACAAGGAATTGTGTCAAACTGGTATCAAAAGGTTTACGCTATCTGGCCTTTGAAATGATAGAAGCCACTTACTTCTCATTTGCTTTTCTGCTGTGCTGTTTGTAAGGATGAACGAGGGCAAAAGGAAATGTTAAGGTTGATGCTGTTACGTTTTTAGGTACCCAGACTGGCTACTAAGCGTCATTTGCAGTCTGGGGTAAGACTAACTGCTTTCAAAAGTTTTTGATGGAGGTTCACTATGTAAACCATTTTCCCTAGGCTGTTCAGCTTGCCAGCCGGGCGAGACCTATCCTCTAGTGCTGCAACACGAAATAACGAATGGAACCAATTCAGAATAAAACCCATTCCCGAACAAAACGTTCAACGCTGGCCGTTGCAGTGTGCACAGAACGCTTCAGCGGTGCAGTTCCAGCTGTTGCTGTAGGTCTCCTGCCGTGCCAGCAGATGGCAGCATTGATGGCTCCTTAGCGGAGCCTGCCCTGCGGCGCTGCCGCACCGCCGCTGTGGCACAGCAAGCAGTCACCTGCGGTACCAAGCTATCCCAAAATCCGCAGAGAACTGGAGGAAAATACATACAAGGTGGAAATACTTTTTGAGTTTTACAGGCGTGTACGTGATACCTATCCATAAATGTAAACCTTTTTATAACAAACTGAGAGATGCTCTTTTAGCTGCTCAGGGACACCTCTGCACGGCTGCCTGAGGTTTGGGGACCTGGGTGGTATTAAAGCTGTTGGTAGCGTGTTTGGGGACCAGACATTTAGGAGGTGAGGATGGAGCTGAATGAGTTAGCATATGAGCTGGACTGTTGGTTACTAGTGTTCTAAGTAACTTCCCATTCTGAGAAAAATCTTAATAATTTAGTTAGTTTTCTCCTAGCATAGGAGACTGTAGGTTTAAAACTGGTGAGCAGCTCTAGGGGTTTTTTTTTCCTAAACTGGATTTCTTGAAGGCAGAAAGAAAAAAAAGCCGATAAAAATACTTCACTAAGAACCAGACAGGTAAGCTCAGTGATAAGCTACTTAAAATCAAGGGCTCTTTTTTTCAAAAAATTTGAAATGCCATGCCTTTTTCTATTTTCATTTTCAAAGCTGAGAAATGCACAGGATAATGAAAGGAAGAAATAGTCTTGAATTATAAGATTTGAATTTTTTTTTTAATTGCTTATTTACCCTATGTATTCCCTGGGCGTATGTGACCAGTAGCCCTGTTCCTGACCCCTGGTAATATGGCTGGTATAACTAATGCCATTTTATACGGCAAGTAGCCGTTCTTTGTGACCGAGCGGGTCATGTATCTGTTCCCTTTCCCTCATTATCAGGCCCTGAAGGTCCTGTGAACCAAGTAGACAAACCAAACAGATTTCTTCTTCCCCTGCCTGCTGGTCTCAAGGTTCCTGGCCATCTTCTTTGCCAGCCTTGAAGGTCCCAGGCCTCTGGCCAGCCTGGTGTTGATGACCCCATCCCAGAGCAGGGAAGCGCAGCAGCACACAGAGCACTGTCTATAAAATCAAGCCGTTTCAAGTCCTACCTGGGCAGCTTGGACCCAAACTGCTGCTGCTGGACAGTGAGACACGTGGCCCCTGTGGCTAAGGATGCCTCCACTGTCACCTGCTTCCTCCACGGCTGAGTGACTTATATTCTTTTACATGATCTTTGAGTCTAGATTATGATTGTTATCTTGGTACAGCAAACCATGTATTAAGATCTGACCCAGTCTGCAGAGGGTCCAGGTGCTAAGAAATTATAAGGTAAGTTGTATTATAAATTCTGTATTATGCTACTTATAGACTGTACTATATTGACTCTACTTGTAGAAATCCTGTGCCATTCCAACAATGAATTCTATGCTACACTAATCATAATATCCCATTAAGAAAATAAAGCTTTAATGTAACTATGATTTAGTGCCATCATCATTCCACCAAGGCTGCCTAAAAGAACCTATCTGTCCCCTTTGTGTCAGGTGACAGGTGTAATTTGAAAGAAAAAAACCCCAGTAATATTTGCATTGACAGAGTGCTGTCTGAACACCTCAGGCTGTGAGTTGGAGCTGCTAGAACTGTGTATTTCATCCTGCAGCTCACGTTCAAACAGCTGAAAGCCATCTCTTCTTATCTCCAGGTAAGCTTAGATTTGTGTACGGGCAGTACAGAGACCAGCCTACTGCTCAGAGCAATAGGACAACCATTTTAAGTGTGGAACTTGCTACCGCTCTTCCCTTGCCAGGTCAGAGTAAATGAAGCAGCATCAGCTGGCTGGCTGTGATGGCTTCGGCAGGCAGACGCTCGGTATGTTCTGCATACACATGGAGTAGCCCGTGCTCCCAAGAACCTGCAGCAGGAAACGAGCTCCTGAGAATACAGCTGCTGGAGCGGCAGCCGGGGGTACCACAGCTACAAGCGTTATGAATCGAAAGCTGCCCCGGGCAGGTGCCGCTGGACGCAGCAGCAGGGGCTAGCACGGCGCGGGGCTGCAGTCAGGCTGGCAGGCAGCTGCTGCGGTTTGGACAGTCCTGTTCCCCAAACGCAAAGCAAGCCTCCGTTTGTGTGTACCTTTTACCTGCTGCTGAAACAGGGCCAGTGCTACATTGGGGGAAAGGAATTTGCGCTGTTTAGGACTTGCTTGTAAGGTAATGTGAGACAGAGGCAGTATCACAAGGAGGGGGGCAGGTGTCTCGGGAGCACTTGTGCATTGACAGAGCAATTCCCAATGTTTGTGTTGCATCAGTTCTGCAAATACTTCTTATTACAGTGCGTAAGATACAATACCTGTCAACATTAGCTTTGTAAAGAGAGACCGTTTTCTTCTGTTGACTAATTATCCAGTGAATATATTCAGTTTGAAGAGACACTTCAATAATTTAGCAGGCATGTGCCAGGTAATATAGGAGCTTTTGTCTTGCTAGCGGCATAGATCTTCAATCATGTGTAACTCAATCTCTGGCTTTATGTATTCAAGGAAGTGTTTCGTATAGCTCCTGTATCAAGTGCCACTGAAAAGCAGGCCTAGATAAAAGATTAAGGTAATGCTCTTAACTGTGAATAGGGCAAGTTTACCCCTTAATGTCCAGTATATCTTTTGCAGGCAATACAGCTTTATACATATGAAACGTATATGCTGAGATCCGATGAGTTTGTTGTAGTAACAGAAAAATGCTGGAATCTGCAGGTTAAATACCCGGGTTGGTTAAGTCTCTCCTTCTTATGTTATGGTGTATGAACCAATGCTTGTAGTTTGACACCGAAGGCTTTCTGTCATTAATGTTTCTTAAACGCAGACCATTAGTGCTGCACAATTTTGGTTTGCTGGACCAGATGAGGAGAATGATAATGTTCAGTTCCTGGGAACACTACAAGGCAAAACTCAAGTAACGGGTTTTCTTCAAACCCTCCCAAGGTACCTAATCACAATTGTGCCATCTCCCAGAAAGGTATGAGTTCAAGTGTCCTTTTTCTGAGCCACTGTCAACTGGTTCAGTTACCTTCGTCTGCTAGCCTACAATACAACTACTGATTTACAATGAAGGGAGATACATTTTGTTTAGAATAGACCATCATTATCATCCTCCGTAAAGTGCAGAGATAATGCAGTAGCTCAAACTACTCTCAAATAACTAAACCCAGAGCTAAAATACAATCTTTTTTGCTTTGGAAGGACAGCTGTCTGCCATGCTCCTGCTGTAACAGAGTGGGATTTGTAAGAACTCAAAAGAACAGATATCACTTACTGACAGGTAATTGCTTTCTGCAGGTATCTGACTTTTTTTCCTTGGAGTTTTTTTCTACATATAGGTCATTTCATAGTCTAAAGCACCAGGGTTGCAGACAGTAATTGGTTATTTATGCATTAATGTTTAATTTATGGAACAGTACCTATATATTTGTAGAGAACCACTTTTATATCTGTTGAATGTTGTCAGACCAAACACTAGTATGTAGCATTTGAGAAACACCGTCACTGGACTGAAACAGGTTTTCACAAAAACACAAAAATATGGAAAATGTCTATTAAAAGAGAACAGCTCAGCAAAACCTTTTCATTGAACCCTTCTCCTATCGAGCTCTTCTTCAACCGTTGGCAGTTCAAGCCATTCTGTAACACTGCCCTATGTCTTTCACAATGGCTTAGGGCATCCAGTCCATCCTCTGAGCACCTTTCTTTGGCGGTCCTGCCAGCAGCAGTGGGGAAATGAAAAAGAAAGTGATTGAACTCTCCAAACTGTTCTGAACGTGGCTTGGCCCAAGGAAAGGTTCCCCAGTAGTAACTTTCCTATCACAGAGCCATCTGAGAACCTACTTGCTCCTATCTGGCTCTGACTAGGCCTCCTTATCTTCATGAACATCGCTGCCAAAGCTGCCCTCTGGTAAGGAAACTTCGGAAGAGTTGTTTTTTCTTCTTGTAGGCTGATGAAAACGTCCTTTGAGGCGGGGCTCCCTTAGCACCCCCAGGCTGGCAAAAGGAAAAGCATACTCCAGGAAACAGAATGGATTTCCTGATCTAGTACCAATCTATAGGCTCCATCCATAAGCCTGAGTTAACTTTAAAAATACAGACCAACTGACCTATCAACCTTCTTGTCTTTCTGAGAATGCATGTAATACATACCCTCGTTATTGTCTTATGCTCTTCTCTGTGTGCTTGCCCACTAACTGAGAGCATGATACAGTGGCTGGGCTGTGATTTAGCAGGAAACGGCCTGCCTTTGTTTCAGCTGTCACCTTCAGCTGATGTCATTGTCCTCCTGCAATGGTGGGGACATCTTGTCGCTGGCAATTGCCTGTTGAGCTGTTGATGGCTTTTCCTCACCAGCAATGGCTGCGATGCTCCAGCGGTTGCTGTGGGTGTTGTGCTGTGAGGGGCTGGATGGCATCACCCGAGTGAGATTTGACCCTTGCAGCCTGTGACTGTGCTGCCCTGTGGCAGTGCAGTGACGGGTTTTTTTGTAAAAGGCACGTTTTAGGCCTTTTGGGATCAAGTAAAAACTGGAATCATTCTGCCCAGACTGCCGTCCAGGTAACTGTGTTTTTCTTTTTAAATACCTTTGCAGGCTCCATGGATATAGCTTTTGTTTCCAGTGCTGATATGTTGTTTTGATGTCTTGACAGCTCAATTGTGTTCATATCCTGTTCAGAGCCCCTGCAACGGATCTTTGCTGCCTTGTGTTTGAATAGAGTAGACATGGTAACTGGAAGGCTCTAAGAGTTTCTAACTAAACCTGTAAAGAAGGTTAATTACATACCATGCCTATCTTTTTTTTTTTTTTTCGACGGAGCACCGTGAAAGTGGGTTTGCACCGACCTGCAGTCGGTTTATCATTTGATCCACACTCACGTGGCAGGCTCACACAGTTGACCGCAAGCAATACTGTAGGTAATTAATAGCAATTAAACCCAAGAAAATGCCCACAGACACAGAAACACCGAGTCCTGGGTAGGAAGGCTTCGGGCTCTGCCAGCACGTAGTGCCCCTTCTCACTTTCTGCTGGGAAAGCAGGAGTTGGTCCTATTGGGCAGCGTTTACGAACAAGCATTTCATCTAGCCATAATTTATCATAGTCATGTACGTCTCTGCAGGCGCGCGTAGCACAAACGTTACCCGCTAGCTTTACATGGACACCAGCGAGATTAAGTCCAAAGCTAAACAGTGCCAAAGTCATCTCCGCTGCTGGAACCGACGCACAGCATCTTGGCTCTGCAGCGCTAATTATAAAGAGAAGAACAGGCAGGAAGCTCCAGTCTTAGAATACACATAACACTGAACACAGGACCAGGACAGAGATTTTATGGGGTCTGAGGTTTTTTCTGGTTGGTTTTTTGCTTTCTTTTCTGTTTTGTTTTTTGGCGGTTTGGTTTTTTTTTTCTTTTTTTTGGTGGAGTATTTGGATTTATTTGGTTGGGGTTTCTTTCCACAATACTACTACTCATCTTGGACCTCTGGACAGCTAATAAAGTGGTCAAGGCATAGTCGTTATATTTCTACTCTCATTAAGAGTTCCTTTCACTTACTGCGGGGGGGAAATGCTTTCTGCCAGTGTCAGAAGCCAGAGAGAGGAGGCAGGGTTTTTTAAAAAAATTGGTGCTTTACATAATTTTGGGTGAACAAACTGTGTTGGACCTTGTGCTGTTGACTTCTCAGTAAGAGCAGCTGAAGCCAAGCGCTAGTGCTGCTGTGTGTATGGCTCTGTGAGACTGTGATTTTCTTCTCTGGCTTTACAGAGAATGTCAGAAGCCCTACATAAGCAGTAAGAAGTGCTGAGCAAGAGGAAGGAAACCTGTAATAAATACTGGCTGTGACACTACCCAGAAATAATTAGCAGTTTTAGAACTGCAAATACTGATCCAGCCATGCCAGTGGTAAAATTAATAAAGTCCCCTTGTGTTGACAGTCTTGGGGTTTTTTTCCTGCCATGTCTCAAGTCCTCCAAACTCTGAAAGCCTCAGTCAAAGCCAGGGATTTGGGACTTTCAGGTATCCAGCTTCAGAGCAAGACAGCTACAATGTCGGGTTTATGAAATAGCAAATTTCTAATTGCTTGCTGAGAAACGTGTGGGCAGTCGTAGTCTTGAGAGTGCTGCTTCGTACTAAATTCTGCCATTGTGACTTATTTTTATGAGATGTGTAGCTTTTCATGTAACAATAGTAGATAGAAACAGCGCCTGGGTTTGTCAATCATCTATACAGGTACTACAAAACTCATAAATTAATTAGAGTTGCAGTCCGTAGTAAGTAAATAGTTTTTCCATATGCTTGTACACAAATAGTTCTGTGCCTCCAGCTGGGAACTTCTTCAGACTTGAAATTGCTTTCCTATGCTGCATGATAAATTGCAAATCAAAGGCACTGACTCATTGTCAGATTTAAAGATGTATCTCCCCTTCCCGGTGCTTTTAACCAAACCATGCACATGGACTAACACTTCAGCCCGGCATAAGACACTGAAAATAATTTAGAGCAGATGTAATCAAGGGTGAAGTCTGGCAGATGTAATACTTCTGAGTCCAAACTTTCCTATGTAAAGTTTCACTCCTGAGTGCAATCTGCAGTAAAACATAATGGGGTGTCATTTTTACCTGCTCTATACAAGCTAATGAAGGATATTAAAAATGTACGGTGGTTAATACAGTGATTTGAGGTTTTACATTTCCCTAAACCCCTGTCCATCTTGCTTATTTGTTTTTCAGCTAAATACTGTAAATGAAGGCAATAATGACTGATGAGAGTAAACAACACTTTGCAATATGCAAAGGAAACATCAATAAACCAGAGTGGTAGAGCAGCAATAAAGGTCACTTGCTCTCTAGAGACCGTTAAAGAAAAAAAAAAAAGTTACCTTTAGTCAACCCAGGAGAGTCTTATGATCTGATGACTGTTAACAAGTGAAATAAAATTCTCCCTGTTTCATGTGCATGGTGCAGAGTGCTGGCCCATGACGTATAACCAAGAGAATACAACCTCAGAATTATGCTCTGAACTGTAAATGACAAATAAAAAGACTAAATTACTGTAATGAATGGCCTGGAAAATATAATCTGTTGAATTTTTAATTGACAGAAATAAATTTTTGTTTGAATATCTCCTCTCCCTTCTAAACACTTGTCTTAACTTTTTTTTTTTCCCCTTTGGAAAGAAAATCCAATTATTAAATTCTATCAAAAGGCGGTTTACCTCACCATATAGCGTGTGGACGCTAGCTGTAATGCAGGTCCATCATACTGTGCCATCCAGTCCTGCTGAACACTTCAATGGGGATATTAAGAACCAGTTTTGGAAAATTCCGTGTTTTGGGGAGAATTGCTGTTTGAGCAGTTGTGCTGGGAGCTGATTAGATCATCATCACGAGAGCATAAACTGGAGGAATAAATTCGTTCCTTTGGTTCATCTGTATCTGTATAATAGTCTCAGGATTGATGTGCCTATTTATTATTAATATCTTAGGATGCAGGTAGTTTTGACCATGCCATATTTTATTATATATGATACAGAACCATTCTAGCTTTGAAATGTCCAGGAGACCTGATCTGAGCAAATGCAAAGCAACTCGCTCCAGAACACGCTTTCTCCTGCAGCCTTCAGCAAGCACCTGGCAAGATATTTTCTGGACTGTTGAGTAGTAATCATCCATTCACGTGAGGCTGGTGTATCCCACAAGAAAAATCATGTGCAATAGGTAGTATCTTCATTGGAAGGCCCCGTTATTTAACAGTACTAAAGAGGTAATAGGACAAGTTTAATTATCCAGTCTGATTTTAAGTACAACTTTGTTCAAAGCAATCCTGTGGTCTGAACCTTTTTGTCCTCTCTGACTTTGGGCAACCTTAGAGCAAAAGTGACATACAAGCAAGGAAACAGAATTCTCAAGGTACGTAGACTCTGCTCACAGCCATGTGTAAATCTTAGGGTAATTATTTAAAAAAAAAAAAAAAAAAAGGGAAGACTTTTTTGAATAAATCCCGAAATATTTTCAGCCTGGGATATTAGCTAAAGAAAATATGCAATGAGCTATAAAATATTTCAGAAGCTGAGATCAGCTGGAAGGGGTGGTGGTGGGGGAAAAACCAACAAAACCTGTTAATTGGTTGGAGTTATTACTTTGCTGTATTTGAGATGGTACCTAATTCATAAAATCTAGCCCTAAAATGTTGCATTTAACACAAAATTGCGCTGCTGCTGGTTTACTTGTTTTCCCTCTCTGCTTTGGTACAGGGACGTTCTGAGAAATGAGGAGGTTTGGTCAATTGTGAAGGGCTCATGTACAAGAAGGGAAATGCATGGCCAGAGCCGGGCAGGGGCTGGGGCACCAGGCTGGTGGGGGGTGGCTGGGGGTGCTCAGCCTGGAGAAAATGGGGCTCAGGGGGGACCTGGTCGCTCTCTACAGCTGCCTGGAAGGAGGGTGTAGGTAGGTGGGGGTCGGTGTCTTCTCCTAGGTAACTAGCACCAGGACAAGAGGAAAGAGCCTCAAGCTGCACCAGGGGAGGTTTAGGCTGGGTATTGGGGAAAATGCCTCCACTGGAAGGGTGGTCAAGCATCAGAACAGGCTGCCCAGGGAGGTGGTGGAATCAGTATCCTGGAGGTGTTTAAAAGACATGTAGATGCTGAGGGGCATGGTTCAGTGGTGGGCTTGGCAGTGCTGGGTTAACAGTTGGACTTGATGACCTTAAACGTCGTTTCCAACCTGAGTGATCCCATGATTCTGTGAAGGCCAAGTCAGTTTGGCTTCGGTATAGCAGTGCCTGAGCGAGGTCAAAGTGAATGTCTTCGTACTTCGCTTGCGTAGGAGAGGAATTAACTCCAAGAGGAAACTGCAATTGCCTCTGGAACACATGGGGGGAGTTACTGTGGAACAAAGGATTTCAGCCCATTTTCCACCAGTGAAGAACTGCATACGTGTTAGTGGTTATAGACTGCTGATGGCAGTTAGATATCTATTTCTAACGTGATTATACTGTCTCTATAGGTTGCAATAACAATTAGATATTTTTCTGAAGTCTCCCTTCTGAACTTAAATAGGAAGAAAATCACGTTACGTCTGTCATTGCTACCAGGTGGGTTTGGTCAAAAGCCTTGAGCTTGAAAATATTTCTGTTTTACTATGGTTAATATTGCTTTTAGGAGTTTGATTTTATATTAAAAAACCTCAGTAACTAGTCTTTTAGACTTGTGTGTTCATTACACTCTAAAAAAAATATATATTTCAAAGAAGTAAGCCTAAATACAATGCTTACAAAAGGATTTCAACACGTACATTCCTTGTATTGCCAGAATTCTTACTCTTGCTTTACTGTGAATATACAGTACACAATTACCATACTTAATTCAGGCATATTTAATTCAAAAATATTCTCAATTTATCCTTCTTCCGGTTAATTCATTTGTTGCATAATTGGTATAGCATTAGCAGAAATCTCTGCTATTGAAAACTCCTGTGCGGGTTATTAACTGGTGTTTCATCAGGTGTTTCAAATGTAAATTCTGTGTTAATGTAGCACAGGACTTGTCAGCCACACAATGAAAGAAGAAATTAGAGATTATACACCCATAAAATATCAAGAAGATTATTTTTTTTAATTTCTTGAGATTTTATTAAGTACAGTATTCTAAACCAGGTTCTTCATCGTGAAAGCTATTTAATTGCATTGAAAATTTCTGTCTCAGATCTCTTGCCTTAGACTTTTTTTTTTTTTACTGCATTTTGGAGCATATCAGCATTCATGTGACATCTGAACATGAACAAAATGAAAGGACTTCATTTAAATGTGAGTGTCAATATCATGGTGCATTGGGCAGGTTGTAAAATATATTAATTATAAATAGCAAGAAAAATAACTATAAAAGCTATAGAACAATTAAGTAGTTCAGATATGTTTTTCTTCATATTTATAGTTTTTGGAGACCATTATGAATTTTTCGTTTAATATTTTGTATATACTTCCTGAAATGGGGCATATTTTCCAGTCCTGTTAAAAAAAAAATAAAAATGTTTAATTTCAAGATCTTAGTCTTTCTGTTCTGGTGTGGGGGTTTCTTTGTTAAAAAAAAAATAAAATAAAAAAAAAATTAAGAACTAATGTGTTTACAAGTAGGTTTAAGCTTCCCATCTGTTCTTAATTGAGTTCTGAGGTTCATGACCGGTAATGATATTTTATGCAAGAAAGCAGTGTAACGATTTTTTTTTTTTTTCCTAAACTGGGTTTTATGGGATATATTTTGTAGTATTTAAGGGGCTCCTGAATGGGCAATCTATTTTGTCAAAACAGAAATAAACTGAAGAATTCAAAATCAGTTTTGAACATTTCAAAATTGTTCTGTTTTTCTTCAGTTAGGAATGAAATCATGCCTTTTCTTAAGTACATATTTGAAGTGTTTCCAGGTAGATTTTTATTTCTTCTTCATCCCTATTCTGCCTAGAAGACTTAATTTAGGTGTTCATTAGATTTGATCCTTATAACACTTGAAGAGAAAAATGGCAGAAATCTCACAAGAGCAGCCAATTAAAAATATGTGATTTAAATGTGTTATGGGAACGGTGTTGGTTGGTGGTTGGTTTTTTGCAGTCTCCCATTCTTTCCGTCTCCTCTGATCATGTTAAAATATCCTTTCCACAGCCTCTGTACATGCTGAATTGATGACTTTTAAAATTTTTGAATGGAATTTTACAAATATTTTAAAAACTGAAATAGCTGTATTTACTTGTAGGTATAATAATAATATAAAGAAAAAGTCACGATTTACTTTTAGTCATCAACAAATTTGCCTTTAACTTCAAGGTATAGATGCAAAGGAAAACTTGTAGAAGGAAATAATAGCAGTCCATATCATTCTATATCAATACACTGACTCGGTTAATATCGGCGAAAACAGGAATTGTGTAATGAAACTATAAAAATAACTCTTGGGAAGTGTTTCCTTGAGAAACAAATACTTGCTTGCTGTTAAGTCTGGATTTTTTTCAATAAAAATCATGTTTTGGAGTTTAGTGCAGAAATACATAACTAGAGGTGTGCAGCCTGATCGTTTCTAGGAAAATACCTTGAAGGAGTTTTGTCTGAGTTCAATATTCACACCTCCAAGAGGGTCAAATGCAACTTTTTCAGGACAATGTTGCTATTACAGTCAAGGAACAAATACAGGCGGATAACAGGCAGCATTATCCTGGAAGGTCAGGAGCAAGTTAAATAAAAGATTGGAGCATGTCACTATGGTAAATTGTTGTGTGGGGGGAAAAACAGACAGACAAAGAAACAAAAAATTAACTAAAAAAAAAAACAACCAAAAACCAAACCAAACCCCATATTGCATTGCTGTAAGGACATTATTGCCAGTGCTGGTAGCTGTGGTTTATATGCTAATGGTGATATTTGTGGTTCTTATACTGAGGAAATTATTTTCTCACCAAATCTGCTTAATAAGGTAAACACACTTCTTGCATGCATTTTAGCCTGACCTCCCCCGATGCCCCTTTATCATGCACTGGCAGATGCTCTTCAGGGCGGTTTATTTCACAGCTGTGGCCAAGAACCAAAATGAGCAGCTATACATTTTAAGGCAGGTTTACCTGCCAAACCTTGCCGCAGGCACTGCCCATACCTGCAGTCCATTGCTGTGACGTTTACTGCAGCTTTCCCCATTCGTTAAGGTATTTGGTGTTCTAACAGAGCGAAGCAGGAAATGCTCTTTCCTTCAAAAAATTTTTTCAGTCACTGTAATTGTCTAAATATAATGAAACATTTTACAAAGTAAAATAGAGAAATGGATGAGTGACCATGTATCAATGGTTTAATATGGGAGGCAAAAGTATTCTTGACTCCAGTTATAAAAAATGAGAGGGGGATGGGGAAGGAACAAAAGGAAACCACTTCTGGGTTCTCATTTTTCATTTTTTTTTTGAAAAAAGTCAATTGGAGGCCAGCTACCATTTTGCACCAAACGTTTTCAAACAATACTGTAGTAATTTCAAATATCTGAGGCTTTCTGGGAAAGACACCATTCTTTAGACTTGATCACTGTAACATCTAAGGAGAAAAATGGTTTTGTCCCTAGGGCAGAAAAGATTAAAGATGCTTGAAACAAATCTGTTATGAGAATAATGCTTTTCTTTTTACTATGCAATTTTTTTAGAACTTAACATACAATTTCCTCTGGTAAAGCGATGTCTTGACTACAAAAGTCAGTCGACTGCATCATTGAATTACTTCTGAAGGTGCTTAGAGCTTATCCACCTGGAAACTGTCAGTCAAAAGTCATTAAAATATATGTACTTTATGTTATCAATCCCGGTTTGATAATTTAAAGTAAAACTACATCTCACAATCCTATTTTCAGCATATAATTTAGTTTTCCATGTATCTTCCCCACTTGCTATTTTTAAACTTTTATGCTTCTTTCTTTTGACAAGTAGGCTGCAATAAAGTATCAGCTACTAATTTGTTTTTATTAGATGAAGACCTACTGAAGAGATCATACTTCCTAACATTTGTAAAGGTAAACCAAAAATTGTGGGTAACAGCCCAAAGCCTGGTTAATTCTGATTTTGTAGGGCATTTGTATAGTATAATAACCTGGAAAATGAATGAAACTCCAGTTTTCCCTGTTGCTGGGTAAGGTGGACATGGTCCGGTTAAGATGAGAGCTGCGTGGGGCACTCCCATACGGTGAGATGGAGGGTGGTTTGTGAGCTGGTGCTGGTCACAGTGATACGTCCGTATGGTAAAAATAACTGTATGAAGACAACTTTATTGTCCCAGTGGCCACAACATAGCAGTAAAATGACACAGACATAGACATAAAATGACATAAGCCTTATGGTGGCTTATCAGTTCCAGATCTAACATGATCTCATTAGTTCAAGGGGAGTTCATGATCTCATTAGTTCAAGGGTACCTGTACATTCTTCCAGAAATATGGAAGTAGATATGATGGAGATGATGAATTAAGGAACCAGATGCATAGATGGGGAGGGCAGTACTGCTGCCTTTGAGAGGATTAATGAGATTTGCTCAGTGAAAGAGCAGTCTGTACTGTCATCTGTGAACGGTGGAAATTTGGATATCCATTTTCTCCATTTTGAATCAATGACATTTTATATAAGGAATGCGTCTGAATATGTGTGTATGCACATGATTATGTGAAGGAAAACTAAATTACAGGTTGCAGCTTCACAGTCTCTTACAATGGAAGGAACAAATAGCTGTGGTGTGGCTTCAGAAAGAACTTGCTTTGATGAAATATGTACAGGAAAATCAATATGCAATATGCAGGTTCTATGGGAGTTTTTGTACAATTGGTTTAGAGATGTAAGTACAATCTGGACAACGGTGACAGGAGTGTCTGTTCTGTAATCTGAGCTAAGCCATTTGCTGGGCTTACTCCACGTGCAGATTTCTTTGTAACAGTTGAGAACCAAAACTGAAATACTTGTAGTGTGAGTGAGCACGTCTCGTGCACATCACAGGGCATGGGAGGTGTGGGCATCCTGCCGCTGGTGCTGCTTGCAGCTGTGCTGTGCAAGCTTCCAGCCCGTGTCCTCTAGCAGTAAGATCTGCAAAATGAGTTTTTCTTCTCCGAGTTGCCAAATAACTTGGTTTTCCCAAATCTTTTGCTGTTTTTGTAGATACCCGCGCTAGCCACATCCTTTTTGCTTTCTTTGCTGGAGCACTCCTCCATCTCTGGTTACATCTGCACTCTCGAAGGTTGCTGAAGAGGCAAAGAGAGGGACAGTATGTGAAGGATTAATATAAAAGATCATTTACACTCTTTAATGTATTACAACAAAAAGCTTTAATAACAGTGTAGATACCAGAAGCTGCACTGAAGCTTTCATAAGAAGTACAAAGAGATGAAATGTAATAGGCTGTATACATAGCTGAAATATCATTGCTACTTAAAGTGCAGCACTTACACTCAGAGTGCTCTCTAATCCATTTTAAATTGAATATGAATACTTCAGTGATAATGCCATCTTTTTTCATCAGCATGTTGTTTTTCTTAAACACAATCATTGATCCTATAAAAGCCCCGCATTTCTGCTGAGCCTCTTCCCAGACATGTTTGTTTGTATTTGCTGCACATGTACATTTGCTAGCAATGTAGTTTAGGTTTTGTACCAGCGCAGGGATTGATATATTAAAGAAAAACAGCAGGCTGGGGTTTACTGGGTGGCACAGAAAGGGCTTCAGCTCCCCTGTTGGCTCCATGTCCCCTTCCCTGCTGAAGGCGAGCCCTCGCTGCTGGGCAGGCGCCGAAGGGGCTGGCTTACGGACACACGGGGATGCCAGTCCCTGTGAGCCATTATCCACTCCTAGCACAACCTGGGGAGTGTATCGGCCTACGCCAACCCCAGAAATTTTAAAACAAGACCTTAAAATACCACAGTAAGTAGAAAGGAAAGACCAGGGCAAATCTAGCACGGTTTGTGAGCCCTGCAATGCAACAGTTGCGATCCCTTCCAAAGCCTTGTCTGCTATTAATATATGCTTGGATGTTCTATAAATATCCAGTTTTTGTAAAAAAAACAAAACAAAACAAAAAACCTTAAGTAAAGGACAGCATTTTAGTTGCATTGCCTACTGTTGCGAGCACTTTGCCTTTCTTTGATTGCACAGGATTTGTCACAGGGCTCAGCTAAGTGACCATTTCCCTAACGAAGCTTTTAGATCCTTTGTGGGATGTGGTTTTGTTTCTTGTCTAAGCCGCTGTCATCTGACAGGGTGCGAAGCCTCCCGTCGGAGGTCAGAAGTGCTGGTTACTCAGCAGCACATCTCAGCTCAATGCAGCCTGCATTACAATTTATTCTAGCGCTGCTCTCCAACTTTTAAAGTGGATGCGGGGTGAAATTTGTTATACCCTTTCTATTCTTACTGTTGGAGAAGGCACAGAAATACAAACATATGAAAAATGCAATAGTCCTTGCTGAAGGCAGAAGTCATGGTGTGATAGCGCAGGCACATGTGCAGCCTCGAGGGGCCAGAAGCAGGTTGCTCAGGCCTTTATCCAACTCGAAATGCCTCAAGCTAAATAACTTACATCTCCTCTCCTCTACCACCTTCTGTGCTTTGGCAGGCTGTGCCCACGTGCTCCTCTGGAACGAGTCTTCTCCCAGCGCACTCCGGGGGTCGGGGAGGGCAGGGGTCTGTGCGAGTGAAGCCAGCAGGGTCTCACGAGGCTTTCACATACGAGCACTGTGGTCACCTGCCCCCGCCTCTGGGGTCCTTCTCTACAAATACCAAATAAACCGCTTATAGGCATGACACGGAGGTTGGGTAGAAGAGGGGTGATTGAAATTTATTGAACCTGTATTGAACAACATGTCTGTGAATTGTTTAATAATAACGTGTCCTGTGCTGGTCATCCTACCTGTCCATCCCTGCAGTAGGTTTCCTTGAGAGTAGGTTGGCAAACTGATCTTAGAGCAAAAGCCAGCTGTACAGGAGCTGCAGACCTTTGACCGTTGCTGTTTCTGTTTATTTATCTTCTACCATTTATCTTCTTGTCACTGTATATTTAATAATTATTCAAGATTTATTTTTTTTTTTAATTTTCAGCTGAAGAGGGAAAGAAAAGAAGAAAAAAGTGTTTGTAAAACTCTTCTGTCAATGATGCAACTTCCTTTGATGAAAATGAGCTATCAAATGAAAACAAAACTTCTGCTCTGGTCCACTACCGTACTAGCATTGCTCAGCTTCTCCGTTTTTCAGAAGCCAATGTTTATCCATCCCTATAAAATGGGCAGGACTACTAAGATTTATTATCAAGGTGAGCTGGCTCCTGTTATGTGAAACGTTATTAATGGCTTTGTGTCAATTCCCATAGATTGCATCACGTGAACTTCTGTTACCACTCTTATCTATAACCTCCTAAAAATGTCAAGGTGATTCGTTACTTGTGTTCCTCCTCCTATTTCAGTGACTTCAAATTTGATCATTGCTTTTCATTTCACAACAGCTTTTTCCCTTCACAACAGTTCCCATTATTTTATGTATGATGGAAGTCAAGCAGATTAGTAAAACAATATTCTCAGCTGACTCTAAAGACTGGTCAGGTTTAAAGTTTTAGTCTCTTTGTAAACCAGCTGTACATTTAAAACAGCTCCTGTAAAGCAGCTTACATACCTGTGTTTACAGCTCTTGGACAGCTTAGCCCGGCAGAATTAATTTCATAGTGTTGACATTGAACAGGCAGAGCTATTAAATAGGATCTAAAAATAAGTCTGTCGGTGAGGTACCTGCAAAGTGAAGGCGCTCGGCAACTCAAAAACCAGTTTGGTGAAAGCATCTGAGCAATTCCTGTAAACATAGAGTGGGGAGTCGCTGGATCTTGATTCATCAAGATCTCCAATAGGCGGTGGTGCTGAGAGCAAATCCCAGGAGGACTCCTAACAGCCGAGAAGGGAGCGTGCCCTTGGTGCTGGTGAGCATGGCAGCTGGAGGAGCGGTTTGAAGGGTGTGCATGATACACTTAGGGTAGCAGCTATCAAACCGTCATGGGTTTTAGTACAGCGTGTCAGAGGAATGGTCTTAGTAAATAACTTTGTTTTGAATCGTATTTACTCGATTCTGTCCTTTTTCCATGTATCACTTATATGGCAAATAGCTTTGCCCTGGTGAACAATTAAATACGTGCTATGGATCAGATAAAGTATTAAACGTTACTGAATATTAATCAAATAACAAATACTACAACAGCCTTTTATCGGTGCTGGTGGTATGACAGTGGATGTTGAAGGATATCAGAACAGGTTTCTGGCTGCTTCATGTCCTGGGAGCAGAATAAAGAAAAGACATATCTGACCTGAGGGATTTTCCTGAGGAAACTGTGATAAAGTATAAATATTTGTAGCCTTTGACTGTGTGTACTTTAGTCATAATTATATGAGAGACACCTGCAAGTGTGGTATGAATACATAAATGTTTGTAGTATTGGGACATCACGTTCTTAATCTTCGCCAAATAGATGTTGAAAGGTATAAAATACACCCTGTCCTTGCACAGCATTCCTTTAAAGAAAATTTTGAAAGGAAAATAATGAAGATGGGTATCTTAAAGCCATTGCCCTGACAATATTGAGGAGTACTAAGCTGTGCAAAGCAAGCCCAGCTGGAGCCACTTTTTACACCTGTCTTAAGATTATTTCTGCTGTAACATTTGTCAGTGGTAGAAGTACTATTAAGAGCACATTTAAATTCAATATTGTAGGATTGGCTGCGTTGGATTGATATTGACTCCAGTACCCCAAGGTACTGGTGAGGAGCAAAATATTTTGGAATAAGAGAAAGCTGGAGCAGTGACAAGTGCATCTGCCTTCCAAAAGAAAATAAACTCAGCTCTCATCCAGCCCTTTCATCACTTCTGTCCTGACAGTATCTTGTGCTTCCACTTCAGACTTTTATATCGTGAAGCTCCACAGTGAGACAAAAGTAGATGGGAATGCAGTTTAGTTGAGTCAGAACATCACTATCACTATCACATCACAGCATCACTATAACTTCGGAGAGCTGTTGCTGGAACACCATCCTTCTTTTCCTCCCTCACAGGGAGTTCAGGGATGGCGGGGGTGTATCTCTACCTGCTCCCCCCATGCCTCAGCGCGTGCCTGGCTGCCCCTCATGTCATCACTGGGGTGTGCAATGTGCACTCCCCTTCCTTCTCCTCGCTCGTTCCTGGCTTATCCATGAACCAAGCCACTATTCAATGGGTAGCTGTGGTGGGCACCTGCTCAAGTGTAACCAGATTTAGTTTACAGACCTCCTGTGGCTCCTGCATCCCTGGACTGCTGAGAAGCAGCAAAGCCAATGAGCGAGCAAGCCAGCAGATACAGCACCTGGCACACCCCAGCGTACCATGAGGAGGAAAAGGATCTTTCCCAGTGCCCCCAAAAGATGACCAGTAGGACATCCACAGCAAGGTCCCAACCAGCATCAAGCTCCTGTTGTGGCTGGCACTGTACAAACACAAATGAGAAATAGCTCCTGCTCTGAACAGGGTATAGCCAAACCAGGGCAGAGAAGAAATAAGAATGAGAAGGGAACGAGATCTGAAATGTTTTGACCAACTCAAACCAGGTGTTTGGCAAAGCAAAATACAGAACTCAAGGTTTCAAGCTGTGTCCTATAGACCATGTTGTTTTCCCTGTTAATATATTATCAACATAATAATACAACTATCAAATACTTAGGAAAACAAGTTACATTATTTAAAATTTAAAAATGCTTTATTTGGCTTTGCTACCAAAATACGAAATTGAGGAAATACATGAAAACCTACTAAAAATGTTTGATACACTGTCAACTAGTATTTTCTTCTTTCACCCCCCAACTCTTGAAAACTGTAATAGTGCTTTGGAAGGACATGGCGAAACACAAAAAGACAGAATTTCTCAATAGACTTGTACTGCCTAACTAGATGAACACTTACAATGATTGCATAGCCTCCCTAACAGGAGGTGCTGACTGTTTTCTGCTGTTTCATATAACATGTTTTCCTTAATAATATAAGGCTCAAAACTGAGATGCAGTTAATATATAATTTATGATAATATGTAATGCCAGTATTAAATTCGAAGAAGTCAGGGTACTGTGAGTAAAAATAGGGAATCCATTCTGAGATTATAATTTTGTTTACATTTATGAAATTAAGTGACAAAATTCAAAATATCTTTTAGGGTGGAATTGCTAAAGCATAGAGTTCACTCTTAGTACATGGGGTTTTGAGATACGTAGGCGAATAATTAAATCAAGCACCCCGGCTAAGTTCCACAGTTCAGTCACCAGCTTTTGGGCTGATAGTTAATAATGTTGGTGCTTCCTGAACCAAAGACAAGCTCTCCAAACCTCCTGAGAAAAGGCTCATGTTTGTGCTTCTTATCAAAGGGTAACTCATGTTCCCCCCTAGCAAGGGCCACAATGTGAGGCAAAAAAGATGTTCACGACATGATATTGAGAACTAAACCAGAGAAAACAGCTCTGGTCAAGATCAGTGGAAAATGAATCTGCATTTGTGGGAAAAATACTTTGGGAAACAGGAAAAAAATATCCTGATGCAGGTGAGAGCAGTTCCTCTGAAATGTGGACTTGTTCTTTTTATTAGATTATAAATCAAGTTTGAGCGAGCAGTCACTCTTGCATTCAATCCTGCTTATTCCTTCCCTATGTAGAGTATTTTCTCCACAGGATGTGCTTTCTATAGGTTTCATCAAAATAAGAATTCCTGAAATAGCTCGAGGTGCACTGACAGCCTCATGGGCTGAATTTATTTTCATTAGAAAGACATTTCAATCTGCAGACAAACTCCGAAGTTTGTGGTGGGAGTGGTATGCTCTGAAATCCAACTGACTGGTTTTATCAGGGAACTGTTGTAATTGTCAAAATAACCTGGGCTGCTTCCATCTCTTCCTTTATGGAAGCTAACGCAGAGGAGCCAGGCGGCGCCTATCATGTCGTTTGTGCTCAGCTTTTAGTTTTCACGTGTGATTTTCAATACTGTCGTCCATTGCTATTTCTTATCTTCTTGCTGATGTTTTTCTGACTTTTATTTAAAAAGAAAAGAAATCCACAACATTTTGACTGCGTTTACAATTAAGGCAGCAATAATACTGCTGTGTTGTGTTTGTCCTTGTATTACAGCACGTTTTCGTCAGGGGACCTGAATGCAAAATCCCTGGGTAGGCATGGTGCCTGGCTGAGCACTCGAATAGGAGAGAGCAGGAGACACTTCCCTTGTCTTTCTGCTCCCTGACACATTTGCCCCAAAAGAGAAAGAGTAAAGGCTGGGCTGTTGCTCCAAAAGCAGAACTTGCTGACCCCAGAAGCAGGACCAGAGCGTTTGCACCTTGCCTGCTTTTCCCTCTCCTCTTGCTGTGTCTTACAGCTGAGGACAGTGTCTTGGCATGCATAGTAGGTGTTACTGCATGGCAAATAAATGTTGCTAGAGCCATTATAGATAGCTTTTGTTGTTGTTATACCCAGGTGAAGACACCCAGAGGGATTATGGTATTCTAGGGATGTGTGATGCTACCCCAAATAGATAAACTGAAGCATGTTGAAGTGAAATTGCTCACAAAGATTTAAATTATTTCTGGTCCTATTGGAAATGAAACATGCTTGGGTTACACAGCTCTTTTGTAATTGCCAGATTAGACAGTATTTCCATGGTGGGCTGGAAGTTATTAATTATTCCAGAGTAACAACCTACCAAACCCAGAGCCAGAAGGGGCTACAGCAGAGAGTTTGTTAAACTCTGCAAGTTCCCCCTAGGATTTCTTTTTTTCTATATAAAATCTCCAAAATAGAGGGAGCATTTCCCTCCCAGATGTACTGCTGAGTCCTTCCTGAAAGCCAGTGGTGTGGGGGCACCGGGGCAGCGGCTGCCTGAACCCATAGACACCGACCCCCATGTGGGCTCTACCCTCCGGCTTGGCTGAGCTGCAGCAACCCTGCCCGCATCCCTGCCTTCCCTACGGCACCACAAAGCTTCCCTTGGCTCCCAGAAACAGGTCTGCCTTCAGATTTTATTCTAAAATATGTTTACTCAGATATCTGCATTCCTGTGCATGCTGTATTTTCTTTTATTAAAATGAATGTCTTGGCTTTGCACTTGGCTGTTCCTTAAGCATGTGAAGGATGGCAGGCTGGAATGATTCATTAGTAAGGTTTTGCAAGAGCCTATTGACCTATGCCAACTTTTCCTTAAAAAATTCAATATAATTTTGGTTGGTTTTAAAGAAGCTTTGGAACCCCATTAACTTTTTATCTATTTATTATTGCTTCACCTTGAGATGGGAACTACACATATTTTGATAAATGGGTTCAAAAGTTTGTCTGGCTTCAAAACTGCTTTTGTAAATGTCTGCAATTTGGTGGTGTTTTGTTTGGGAACTCATCACAAGCTGCATTTCTCTAAGTCAGGCCATACCCCAATGTTTCTTACATGAACAGCACATTAAAGGGGACTGTTTCTCTTCTCTCTCAATTTCGGAACAAAATCATTATCTTAATGCTGTGATAGATCAGGTCTCAACCCTCTTACCAATGGTATCATGTGCCCTGTGCTTTAATACATTTGCCTTCACCATTTTGTTTTGGGGGAATTATTTCTATTCCTAAAGAAACTTTACAATATTTTTTCTTTCCAAAAAATTATTTATTTTGGAATACATACAGCAGCCATTGGCTGGACTGATATGCAAACACTTATAAAAATAACGTCCAGGAGTTGGTGGGTTTGGGTTTGGGGTTTTTTTGTTTTGGTGGTTGTTGCTGGGTTCTTCTAACATTTCTGCCTTTCAGCAGCTCTGAAATTAATTAGTCTTTTTCTTTCTTTCTTTTTTTTTTTCTTTATTTCCTTCATTACTTTTGTCCTGATTTCAGCTGGGATAGAGTAAGCCTGGCTTAGCAACAACTAAACCATCATTCTGTTATCAACATTACTCTCATGCCACATCCAAAACCACAGCCTGTACCAGCTACTAGGCAGAAAATTAACTCTAAGCGAAGGGCTTTCCAGTTTCCCCTGCTCTGCCAGTGAGGAGGGGCACGAGGAGCCGGGAGGCAGCAGAGCTGGGGTGGCTGACCCCAACTAGCCAAGGGGCTATTCCATACCATAGGGCGTCACGCTCAGTATATAAACGGGGGGAGTTGGCCAGGAGGGGCTGATCGCTGCTCGGGTCTGGCTGGGTATCATTTGTCTGTCTTGGGTTTTATTCATCTCTCCCTTCCCCCCTCCCCTTGTCATTACAAATGTTGTTGTTGTTATTTTATTTTATTTCAATTATTAACTTGCTCTTGTGTCATCGCACAGGTTTCACTTTCTTTCCGCTTCTCCTTCCCATCCCACTGGGGGCCAGGGGGCAGTGGGCGAGTGGCTGTGTGGTCCTTAGTTGCTGGCTGGGATTAAACCATGACAAGTTTGGATTTGCTATCTGAAATCATAGAGCTGTGGTCAAGTTGGCAGACATGCTTCGCCCTTGAAGCAGGTACTTCTCAGTGGTACTTCTTATTTTCTGTAGCTATTAGTCAAGTAAGTATTCCTTGAAACCATCTTAGCCTAGTGTTAATTAGCACAGGTTCCATGGAATTAACAGAATGAGTTCAACTGGGCAGAAGAAAAAGTCCCCATTAGCCTGCCAGATGCAATAGATGTGGTTGTGTCTTTTTTTCTGAGCCCTGTGGAAGGAGCATTGGGAAGGTAATTTGCAACTGTGACGTGCCTTGCCCCTAGCCCTTAGTTGCAACAGGGTTCTAATAAACTACATGCAGAGAGCGATTTTTCATTTTGAACTAAAAAATAAAATGACATCTCAACAGCAGTATCAGCTCCAGTGACCTCAAGATTGCCCGTCACAGGCCATCAGTCCCTGAGCACCTGTCACATTTTGGGATTTGGTTAAAAAAATGTCACAGTGTCAACACATTTACCATATGAAACTTTTCTGTTAGTGTCTTCTCTTGTTTTATATCCCCATCATTCAACCCTAAAGCGTTAAAATTCCAGCAAATGCTTTGGAAGTAGAGCAGTGATGTTTGGTAACAGAATGCTCATTTCCTTTAAGTACTTCCATCCAGCCCTGAAGAAGTAATCACTTTACAGAAGCTAATAAAGAATGGATTAAGCTACAGCTTTGAAGAACTCATCTCAAAAGGGCCCTGAAACCACTGTCTAAAAGCAATATTATCAGTATTAGAAGCTGAAAAATTACACCAACAGATCTAGGTCAGTGCATTATAGGGAGAAACAATAGAACTGATGTCAGAAATATTACCAAAAATCTGCCTCTAGTAGTCTGAGGGGATTTAAGTCATCGACTTTGTTTTCATTTGAAGGGTTTGTGGCACGACTGTATGTAAATCTGTGCCCTCATGTTTGAGGTTTGGCTCACAAGGGATAGTTCTACTTTGGTGTTTTGATTTAAAGGCCAGCCGCTTTTCAGGTATGTCTATTAATGTGCGTAGACTACTGAGAACAAATATCCGTATGTGCATACATGTATAAATTCTCAATTTCCTTTGGAATGGTTCTTTTTGGTTCTGTGCTAGTGTGTTTGCGTTGCGTATGGAGCTACAGCAATACATCGTGGCTCCAGTGCCGTACTTGGTGGCATGCTGTACGGTACCCTCCTGCAGCCATCCCACCCGGCGTGTTTCCCAAAGTCTGTGATCTTTCCCTATGTGTAATGCCTGGATGGATCAATCAAATCCAGTGGCTGTTCAGGGAGTCAGAGCCTGTGAAATGATCTCCACTTAGAAGATTTCGTTGAGCTTAATGAAACAACTCAGGCATCAATATTATTAATTAATATTTAGACCAGGAGACTTCTGTGCAGGCAGGCAGGCAGCCAGTCCAGCACCCTGTTGCCAGCTCCATCTGCAAGGAGCTGTGTAGGGACGGGTTTGAGAACACGGTGTTGCTGCCCCATACTGTTCTTCTAGTCTCTTAAGGATTTGTAGCCAAGACGTTTCCATGACCAGAAGTGCTAACTCTAACTTGGAATAGAATCCTCACAGATGTTTTTTTTGAACTTTCCCAAGTTGCCCACTGAACCCATATAAACTTATAAGATCTACAGCATTTGGTGACAAGGACTTTTGCAGCTTAATTACATTAGGTGTGTAGACCCACCTCCTTGGAAGGTGTGGGGGGGTTTTGCCCAGCCTCACTTCATCTGGTGTTCCTAGTTTGTGTCTTGAAACAGTGAAGTACTGCGCTTTTATTCACCTTCTCCATGCACGATTTCATAGAGCTGCTTATCTAATACTTAAGAATACCAATTTACCCTGATGTTCCTGATGCAGAAGTTGTCCTGTACCTTTGATCATCTTTATGATGCCTTCCCAAATAATTTTTTAGTTTTATAAGCTCTTTCTCTGTGTATGTCATAACTCACTTCTTTCAGGCTCCTGATAGCTGTACTGTTTTGGTACATTCTTTTGATTCTTTAACTTGTGAGCTGAGCACAGCTTAAACTTTTCAGGGTGGGGCTGATGCTCTCTGGCTACTTGCTATATAGCTGCCAAGTTTTATGGCAACAAGGTATGAACTGACAGTTTTGTTTCCTCTTGCAGATTTAAAGCAGAAAAGTCCTCAAACCTTTGTAGCATGTTACTGTTCTTCTGAATAATGTGTTTAAGAAGGCATAAAATTTTAAAACAAGCCAACTCCCCTGCCTTCAAAACTGTTTTCTGATAATTGGTTTAGTACTAGAAGGTAGTGTCCAGTATGCTGGCGCAATATGAGACATTTCCCTTTGCTGAATGACGTGTTTCCTGATACACCTGATGTCTACACAACAATGACTTCTTGCGAACTCAAAAAAGTTTTCCCCGTAATTTTTTACCAGCAGATGATGAATGAGATGGGTGGAGAAACCTAACGCAATATGTGACAAATAAGTGATAGGTCAAGCCTTATGTTATTTTTTAATATTTTTGCTGTCTAGGTTGGCAAATTATTTTCCCTTGCACTAAGTCATAGTAAATGGGCTTTTCAGGGTTAGTCTTTTTTCCCCACAACTTTGAGTCAATAGCTAAACCACGACTTTTTACGTGACACTACTGTTGAAGGGCTGCTTATGTTGTCCAGATACAGTTTCCAAACTAAACTAGTCTCCTCTATCCTCATTCCTCAAACCCTCTCTGAACAAAGAGTCAAGCGAGTGCAAGGCACTGTTTTGATACATCTCAAATGGTGTCTGTATCCTAATTTCCCCTTTCTAGAAATGAAAAAGCCCAGCAAGCTAAAACGGGGGAAGCTCAGGCAGCAGCCACGTGCAGACTCTTCACTTTAAGTTTGAAGCTCCTTGCTTTGACTAAAAATAAGTATAATTTTCCAGCAGGAGATGCTGGCAAAAACCTTCTATGAAGGGCCTGACGGGGAGGGAGAAGAATTGGAAGAGATGAGGTAGATACAGCAGCTTTGGATAACCACTTTTATATCCTTCTCAAAGCATCTGAAAGAACAGGAACTGTATTTCTTTAAAGTTGTCGTTCCTTTTGCATCTGCTTACACAAAGGGAAGAAGGCTGGGAGATGCTGTATGCTGTGAATACACCAACCATTTTCATTGATTTGAATGTATGTGTATATATACATGTATGTATATTTAAGATCTAAAGGCTTGAAGATGTATCTCACTGCACTGGTAAATGTCTGCAGCAACATCCATCAACACCGGTTTCAAGATTTGAAGTACAGACATAAAATTATGGGTTTGATCTCTGGAGGCTATAACTAGTCACTCTGAAGCCTCCTGTGCTTCAGGGGGCTTCAGAGGAATATTATAGACATTATAGCCCTGAGTCATGTGAGGCACCTGATCACAAAGGGATGTTAATGCAGACAAAGTTTAAATCTTGAGCCTAATTTTTTGCTGTTATGTAAAACTAAGATTGCACATTGTTTTAACACTCTTATTGAAAGCACAATTTTAATAATATGATAATGGAGAGTAAAAAAAAAAAACAGATGACTGGGGTGTCTGTGACAAAATTATAAAAGCATTCTTTTCTTTTATGAATGCTAATGAATACCAGGAAACTACCTATCTAGCAGCTGTGTAATTTGATTGTGTATACTATTGCAAAAGATAATTACATATCTGAGAGGAGGGAAAAAAGAAGTGAAAAAAGAAAAAACCCCAGAATAAAATCAGTTGTATAGCTGCAGGAAAGCTATTTTTAAAAAAAATCAATTATTCTCTGAAACATGAGAAGCTCCATTTCAGAAACTACAAGAAAAGGAACTGCTGGTAACCACCCCACTACATATCCATTTCTCAAAATAGTCCAAGCACTTCCAGAGAGAAAGCCGAGTCATTCGTTATAGAATGCCCCCAGGACATGTATTTTCTCCAAGTGAACTTCACATTCCTCTTTTGCAGAGGAAAGCAAATCTGAAATAAAGATAAATGCTTAGCAAGGAAACTGTAGTGGTCTTAAAAGTTTATACGGAGCAAAATATTTACGAGTAATGTAGTGATTTTTGTGAGTCAGTACAGATTATTCATTTACATATTTAGGATTTTTAAAATCCTTGGGTTTAGACAAAAATGTTTTCTCTGCAGGACTAACTGCATCGTAATACATCCATTCTTTGGAACGATTAACCTTCAGTACACTTAGTAGTGCCCTGAGATGAGTAGTGTGAAAGAACCAGAGAGGAGGAGGCTATATCATAGATTTGATCCACCACTAGAGGCTGTTGTTTCTGCAAATGACAGTATGTTATGCAAACATAAATGTCTGGATATAATTCATGGAAAAGCAGCCAATACGTACAGTAGTATTTTCACAATATAATGGATTTCCCACAAGGGAAATTACAGTTTTGCAAAACTGGCAAGTTAGACACAGAAAAGAGCCCTTTCGAAATTGATTTTTTTCTGCTATTACTTCTTGATAATAAGACAATAAATTACTGTGTTATACTAATTTATAATTTGGCTTCTAAAGATTTCACTTTTGTAAGGGATTAGCAGAGCTGATGTGTAGCGCTCAGCAAGGTAAAGAGACTTTGCTTTTAACTGTTTTCAAAGGGATTTGATGTTTGACGTCTCTGCAGAGCTTTACCCTGTACTGGTTGTCTTAGTGCGTTGGAAATCTGGCCCTTTGCAAGACGGATTAACTCCGGACCTTTGCTTGACAGATTAGCTCAATATACAAGAGAACTTTGATCAGTTTATGTACAATGCGGAGGCCTCTAATGAGTTCATTTTTAAGCACTTCTTCAATATGAACAAGAAAATAATCTGTTTCTGCAGTGCTCTTCCCTGTATTTTCCTCGTGTAAAATGTTGCCCCTCACAGAGATTTATTTTCTTCCAAAGGATCAGTTCATTGGGAACCAAGCCAAGCTCACTGTCCTCCCTCTGCGTTTCTCCCTCGTCGAGACCTGGTGATGCTGCCGGCCAATATTCCCCGATAACAAGGTGAAGCAACGCAATTGCAGATACGGCACTGCACGCCGTGAGCGGTGCACCAAACCCAGAGCTTTTTGCTGTTGAAACTTCATACAAAACAGCTGATGATCCAAAAATGTCTTCCTTTTGATCATTGGCGTTGTTCAGCACCTTCAGCCAAGCTCCCAGAAAAGAGCTGCTGGCACCACCAACCCCAACACCCCCAACATTGTCATCCATGTTTTTGTGTGTATCCACCCATACACACATGGGGTAACCCCCACCCGAGAGGGATATGAACTGATGAATCTAAGAACCTACTAACCTTCTAGTCCAAAATGAGTAGCTCTGGTTATTGAGCTAAACCAGGGCCACCAGTTTTAGGAGTGAAAGCTGCTGCACCTTGCTTGCATCAGAGTCAGTTATTAATTAATACATAGCTGGTTCAGGTGTTCCTGGAAACTCATCAGAAATAGGTTTACCTATGAAAACATGCTAGCTAACTAGCTTTTGCTGAGGCAGAAGCAGATGGAGACTGGGAGAGAGGATGGTCACAGTGAACTATGTGGCTTGGCACAGACCATGTTCTCTGGGGTTTTTTTCTTCCATCCTGTGCTGGTTTGCTACGGAGGGATTGCTGGATGAAGGGTAGAAAGGATAAGAGAAGGTGGTCAGTGCAATCACTGTAGGAATGTTTTCTTCTGTCAAAACAGAGTTTGGTGAGTGTGAGCAGAGGAAATGAGATGGCCTGCATCACCAAACATCACCAATACTTGGGTCTCCTCTCCCACTTCTCTGACCTGGGGCTTGTGAGCTTCTTATCAAGGCACCTGCAGCTGCCTAGAGGGGACTTCTGCCCTACAGAAGCAGGAGTCATCCGACGTGAGATGGAGATTGAAACGATATGAAATAAAAACATCTCTAGGGCAAAAGCAACAGAGAGTATGTTATGAAACTAAGGTCCCATGATTATGTGCTTGTTTGGGTTTTTTTTTTGCTCAGAGTAAGGATGTCAACTCTTATGAGATGTGTAGACTTATTTCAAGGCTGTTGTAAATCTGTAGGAGTGAATGTATGTTGCTGACTAAGTTGAGAGCGTGTTTTTTTTAAGAAAGGGCATAGTCCTATGCCAAATGTTGCTCATGAAGGTGGCCCCAGAGCTGTTACCCCAGATTGAAGGCTGGTAGCAGCTCTGTCACAGCGGGCCCACACAAATCCTATTTCTGTATCTATTAGAGCACAGATGTCAGGTGTATGCATCAGCAGATTTACCCAGGCGCCCGTCATCCCGGGCGGGGTGACTGGGGACCTGAGGCCTGACATCTGCCTGCTGCAGCAAAATTGAAAGACGCCAACTTGCTTTCAGCATGTGGGGACCACTTAAGCAGAGCTGAAATTATGAAGATAGGTCTTGGAGGTGGTGAAAGTCACTTGCTTAAAAAAAAAAAAAAGGTCAGATAAGGGTAGAAGAGGCATGACCTCTTTCCTATCTTGGTTCACCAACAGTACCTGTGGGAAACACCTGCGATGGTTCCCTTCATTACTGCAGTTCCTAGAAGACTGAGCCACACGGTTCCAGTGCCTTCAGATAAATGAAGCAAAAATCACCAGCAGCTATGTGAGAAATTTTCACTTTTCTCTTTCATTCCTATTGAGGTGGAGCGATTTGTGCATTTTTATCATTCTGGGGAAAAGTGTCGTTAAAGCTTTTTTAAAATTGAAGATTAAATCTTCATGAAATTGAATCTTACTTGTAATTAAGACTCCTATTGTTGCGTTTAAGCATTGGTCACATCTCATTAATATAAATTGAAATGCTCACGTGATATGTTTGTGTGGCAGAATTAAGGGTGTTGTTAATTATTGTCATTATGCTTATAGAAATCAAGCTAGTCTCTGTATTAACCTAAAACAGGTCTTTTTCACTCTAGCTAAAGAACAAGTTCTTTTAATTGGAGTGTCAAATAATTTAAAAAAAAAATCACTTTAAAGAATGGAAATCTTTTTGGGGATGCTTCAGATTAAAACAACATAGCTGCTTTCTCCAGTGGTCTAATGCAGGACTATTCGCAGCCAGTTCTTGTTGAACTTCATGAGTTGGTTACCTGCTCTATTTACTTAATGATAAGATATATGTATGGTCAAAGCAATCATAGTTGCTATTCTCTTAATTTATTAATTTAGTCTCAGTTTTCCATGCAGATTTTCATTTCCTGTTAATTAATGAAGTTAGGTTTACCTCCAATTATATGCTCATTTAAGCTCGACCTGGTTGGTAAATGCAGCAGCAAAATTTGTTTTCACTCTCAAGCTGCAACACAGTCCAAATCCACGAGAAAGGTGGTGAAACAATTCTTATTACGTGAACGGTGCTTGGGCCTTTCGGTAAGTAAAGCTGTTATCCAGCCCTTATGAACTGGCTTATTTTTCTTGCTTCGCTGCAGAAACAGAAGTCAGATTGGGAAAGCTGTAACAAAACTACAAATGTATGTGAAGCTCCCTGTTCCCATTAATTTCCAGGAAGACTTGGATGCCTTAACTGCTTTCGTGCCTTTGAAAGTGTCACCCGAACAGCTTCTGAATTGAAAAAGAGATTCAGGCAATGAAACATTATAATCAAGGCCTTTCTTGGTGCATCAGAGAGATGATGTGTCCTTTGTGTTCATAGGCAATAGAAGAACTTTCAAAACCAAGAAAATGGCAGAAAATGTTATTTATTTTCCTGTCCTGTTTGTGTGACCTTTGCTATCAATGGAGCCTCTGAAGTAGGGCAGAGAAAATGAAATCTGGGGCCCAGTGTGGCTAATATTCAAAACAAGAAAAGATAGATATTTTTTTTTCCTTTCATTTTTCTTTTTTTCATGCTAAAGCTGTTTTTTGAGTTGACATTGTGAAATCAGTCTGGCTAGTAGTGAATGATGTATGAAAGGGAAAAATCCCTGCCCATAGCACAAATAAACAGATACTGCAGCAAGATGAACGTGGCTGTGCTGTGCTGTGCTATTTGCTGTGTCCTTTGTGCACAGACTCACCATTAAGTTTCAAGGTAGAAAGAAAGGTCTAGAGTGTGTACACCTTAAAAAAAAAATTAAAAAAAAAAGAAAAGGAAGAAAAGGTAGGAGAAAGGCTCTAAAAATTATTTCTTATTCATTTTCTTCTTGCTGCTTTTCTGAAGATTTTTTTTTTTTCTATGAAGAGGTCTTTTGGAGATTGATATTTTGTTCTGATAGAGTAATCTTTGTGTCATACTCATGGATTAATTCATAATGATGTCCTTGGTTCTGGGAAAGCACATAGTTCTAGCATCCGTCAATCTGTAACTATAAAATACATTTTATCCTGCAGTGGGCCATATAAACCTTGAAGGGACTGAGACAACAGGTTCAGCTTCAACTGAATGTTTAACTGAATATTTAATTTTTTTCAAATATTTAAGCAAGCGTCTGTTAGCCTAAATATTTTTTATTCAATACACTGACTTTACATATACAGAATAAGAACAGTGCAATGAAGATGATGTCTCGGCAGACATTGATGTTCTGGGGACATTTAGTTGGAAGATAGATTTCCTGGAGAAATAGGAGGGCGAGAGCTTCTCCGCCACACAAGGTGCTGTTTCTGCAGTGCTACTTGTCTTTGCTTCCGTGACCACGGTGAGTACAGCCCTGCTTATTCCTTACACCGTTCAGAGAACGTTTCTGTGATTTATAAAAACCTATAATCAACAATCACATCGTTAGCTAAAGTTTTTTTTAGCAATTTGCTCTCAAGGAGGGGGGGTTTACTACATTGTTGCATGTGTGTTAAAGACATTCAAATAAGGTGATATTTTATAAAAAAGTCCATATTAAGATTGGGCACTTTTAGGCATTCTTGGATATAGGTTCATACACATGAAATGGTGTTTTTTCATTCTAGAAAATCACATCTCTAGAACAGGGAATGTATTTTTAAGTTCAGAATCAGACGTTTTCTCAAAAAAGAATCAAATGCTGAGAGCTTAAGAAATTTTAATGCTCTGCTGCTGTAGATTAATATTTATGTTTAGGTTTTCCATAATTTACCATGTGTCTGTTGTTGTGTCCCAAGAAACTGAAAGGAACGAAGTGACAAAAAGTCTTGACAAGTGTGGAATAAAAAGATGGTGGGATGAGAAAAAAAAAATAATGTAGGCATGCTGCTCTTTTCTATGTTGTTGCAGAGATGAAATCTTTATAGTCTAATGTATTTGCTTTTGCTGCACCACCGCCTAGAAACCTTAATCGTGGATGTGGATCCTGCTGGGCAGGGTGCTCTCTGAACGGTGGAAGCAAAAGATGATCTTGCTCAACAAGCAAATAAAAGCGAGCAGTGTGGATATGACTGAAATTCAAAATCCCAGCAGATTTGCTTCTTTCTCCCTTTGCATTTTTCTCTAAAGATGTGAGTATTTGAATAGTCACTCTCACTGGTTATTTTAATTATGAGTCTGTTTAAAACTCAGTCTTCTTAAGGAGAAAAAACTAAGAAATACATAATAATATAATGCAAAATTAAATAATCGTAGTCAAGGCAAAACTTTCCTCATTTCAGACATGAATTTGGCTTATAATCACCTTAAATATACCTAGTCAATAGCCATCTTTTTTATATTTTGCTGTATAAAGTAGTATTTCAACTTAGAAGCGCGACATTGTATTGTATCTCACTCATACCCACAATCCATAATCCATAATCCAGTCAAATCAAATGACCTTTGGTGTGTCAGCAAGATAGAAAAGGAAAGACAAGACAAGTGGAAGACATCTCGTACAAGAGAACAAATAATGCTGCTTAAAATTATGTTCCATCCTTTTTGACGCAGTGAAATGAAGTTAACACAACGAATCGCTTGAAGCCTACTGTAAGCTAATTGCACTTTGGATTCAAGAGCCACAAATAACCTAATCCAAAAGTCACTCATCTGTCATGGTAAGTAATGTCTTGGAAATGTATACATCAGCAAAAGTTGTGGACTACTACTTATTACAGGCATTGAAGTGTCTATGTGGAAATATTTTGCAGTGGTGTATGTGTGTCACTTGCCTCTTTTGGATTTTAGTTATTCATATCTTCAGTTAATTAAACTGTGCATTGCTGAAATGAATATATATATTTATTTTAATTTTTTTTTACTGCATTCTGATCCAGTTCAATAGATCAGGAAGGTTAACGTCACCTTAAGCTATGTCTTAGAATTCTTTCTAGTATATAATTTGACATTTGAAGATATAATTACTATATTTTAAAAAGTAGCAACGTTCATTTTACTGTTGAAGCAGATACAACATGAATTTATTTAGTTCTCAAGGCTGCTTTTATCAATGCCTAATTCATTTCTTCACAATGTGGAAAGATAAAGAGCAGCACTCTATTCTCAAGGTTACAACTATCCTAATTCATTCCAGATTTCTGACTTGAAACAGGTTACGTTCGCACATTAGGGGATTGATCACAATTTGTCAGAACAAGATATAATTCCCCATTCATTCTTTGCTTCTGATTTATAAATGGGTTACATAGTACCATCTGATATGTACATACTGTTCTTACATTTCAAGAGAATTTAATACATGTATTTTGAACGCAACTTTTTGCTTAATAATAAGTCAGTCCTGTCCTGGCTTGCATAAATAATTTCTTCGAACAGCACGTTGCTCGCACGTTAAAAAGCTTTCTTCAAATTGTTCGTTTCATGATTGTCTCTAGAAAATCATTTCACTCCACGTTGAAAGCTCATGATGTATGTGTGATGCGTTTGAATTGTCCGTTAGATGGTGAAATCACTTGGTTGCAACCTGGCTCCCTGCCAGCGCCTGTTTCGGGGCTCTTGACCTCTGCTTCTGGGGTGCCGAATTTCAGATCACCTTTGGCTCATCACTCTGCGGCATTTCTGAAAAATATTGCTGGAATGGAAAACTGTTGTTTTCCATGTCTCATAAATTCATCCTAATACCAGCTAAGTCAAAATGAGCCTACAAGCTACAAGAGACAGGGAAGCACCGGGGTGTTCCTCATGCCAGCCTGGGTTACTGCTCTGCTCCCCTTGCTGGTTTGTGCTTCAGTTCCTTTCTCAACATCCATGCGGATGCATTTTGTGGTGCCACAATACTGTTCTTGCAACTACTGGCATGTTTTCAAAAGATACAAGTAGAAGTTAATCTTCAGACCTTTAAATACCTCCAGTATATGCTGCATACTGTCTATCTTGCTAGGACGTGATGATGTCCTTCCGACTTGGCTGTGAGCGGAGCACTGTACCCCAGGCTAAGCAATCAGCTCTGTAAGAATAAAATCAAGAGGAAAAGACTTGACAAACGCCACAGGTACAATGTGTCAAAGCTTTCATCGATGCTTTCTGGATGTTCTCCTGTTTTTCTATCCTTGCTGTCCCTTCCTTTCGAACAGGACCCTTTAGACCATTATGCCTGGCATGAAGTTCTAAGTGCTTTGAATTCTGGTTGATATCATACCACTGAATATTCTAATCCAGCTTGCTTTGAACGTGGTAGAATTGCTGCTGGAAAGAGTTCCGAAAAGGGGGTAGAAAAACAATTAGAGGGCAGGGGGTCTGATGTATACAGTGTCAAATCTGGATGAGACCAGAACTGAGAAGCAAGGGAAAAGAAATCTGCTTAAAGCCAGCATTCAGGAAAGAAAAATTGTTTAGCATAATGAAAAGGAACGTAGCTATGAATAATGAGATTAAATTAGGAAAGGAAAATGGCACTTAAGTTGAATATCAGGCAAACCTTCTTGCAGATGAGCGGCAGTGGAAGAGGACACATTGCTTGATGTGTTAGAAATTAGATGGTTTCCTAAAGGAAGTCCTTCACGAGCATTCTTCCCATAGCTGAAGTTGCTTCATTTTTCATGTACCAGTTGGGCACAGTCTCTTTGTGTTCATTTAAAATATATAATTATTTTCATTATAACAGATTTGTATTTTATTGCGTCTTCTCCATTGGAGCATGCACACGAAATAACACAATAGGGCTCTGTTTCTTTTCAGTGCCCTGATTCAGCAATGTATTTACACAATGGGAAAGTGCAGGTGTCACCTCACATTTCTTCTCTGAATAGCAGTATTGCCCAGGTACTGAACGAGCTGGGCTGGTGGAGTTCACATTTACAGACCTTCCTTCTAGAGTAAGTGATTTTGTGTATTCGTGATAAACAAACTTTACTCCGGGTACTTCAATGTGCAGTGATAGATGGCGAAGATGAAGGGATAGGAAAGCAACACCACATTCATCATGTAATGGGAAGGCTTATGAGGTTCAAGTGGAGGAAATAATCCTGCCCCTGGGTTGGGGCAACCCCCAGTATCAATAGAGGCTGGGCAGAGAACGGATTGAGAGCAGCCCTGAGGAAGAAGGACTTTGGGTGCTGGGGGACAAAAGCTCAACAAGACCCAACGTGGTGTGCTTGCAGCCCGGAAAGCCAGTTGTATCTTGGGCTGCATCCCCAGCAGCATGGCCAGCAGGTCGAGGGAGGTGGGAGGGGATTGTCCCCCTCTACTCAGCTCTCCTGAGATCCCCCCCTGCAGCCCTGTGTCCAGCTCTGGGGCCCCCAGCATAAGGAGGACATGGAGCTGTTGGGGCAAGCCCAGAGGAGGCCAGGAAGATGCTCAGAGGACTGGAGCACCTCTCCTGTGAGGGCAGGCTGAGAGTCGGGATTATTCGGCCTGGAGAAGGGAAGGCTCTGGGGAGACCCGATGGTGGCCTTACAGTGCCTACAGGGGGCTTATAAGGAAGATGGGGACAAACATTTTAGTAGGGCCTGCAGTGACAGCAGAAGGGGGGGTGGTTTTAAGCTGAAAAAGCATAGATTTAGATTAGATATTAAGAAGAAATTCTTCACTGTGAGGGCGGCGAGGCACTGGCCCAGGCTGCCCAGAGCAGCTGTGGGTGCCCCATCCCTGGCAGTGCTCAAGGCCAGGCTGGACGGGGCTCTGGGCAACCTGGGCTGGTGGGAGGTGTCCCTGCCCGGGGCAGGGGGTTGGAACTAGATGGGCTTTAACGTCTCTTCCAACCCAAACCGGTCTGTGATTCTTTTTCCTATTGTTCAAGTCCAGTGCATCAACGGGCATTGCAAAGGTGCCTACCTTTATTTAGGTAGGACAGAGAAATCAAACAGAAGCTAGAGAGCAAAGTGAAAAATATTAAATATTAATATAGTAGTGAGCATTGGGTTACTGAATTTTGTGCAGTATATCATGTATTTATTCTGCATCAGTTTCAATTTTTTTATTATCTGAAATGACTACTTATCCATATCTAGAAATTAAAATTCATATTTTAGGTTATATGGGAAATGTCGTTATTTAAAAGTCCTGAGCCAACATTTTGACTTGATATGGAACAATATGTCCGTGAAATTCCACATACTAGGCATCTTTGGAAGAAATGTTTTAGAAAATTCTTTCATAGTGCAGCTTTTCTGATTTTCAAGTGTAATTAAGTTGGATCTATTATAACTTTGTAATTAAATATAGCAATGAATCTAAATCATATATAATTAATCTCCTGCTTTGTGTGTTTCTACTATATGTCTGTCTGAAGAGACCAGGGTAAGTCTAACCTATGATCTGGGAGTATGTGCATATAGAAGAAAGTGTTGGACAAGCTAGTGGGAGCGAATTATCAATATGATGAACTACGGTGTGGTCACTGATGAGCAGGTGAGATGCTGGCAGCGTGCACCCACCTGCCAGCCCCAAAGGCACCTGCAGGCTCCCAGTGTCGGGCCAGCGTTGACTCCAGCACAGGTAGGAACCCCCTGAAGCTACTGCAGTTGCATTTTCTCCCAACAAACACTTGCGTTGTGTTCTCTCTTAATTTAGGTTTTAGATTATGTTGGAAATTAACAGAGGAAAGTGCTTTGAAAGCATTGCCAGGTTCCATTTAGGGCTTTTTTTGGATCTGGTGTAGCAAAGGAAGACTGGCTTTTGGGGGTTGCGTCTGAAGTGATAAGGCTGCTCGACAATAAGTGACGGCAGTGTAAAAAACCAACCTAAGCACGCTGACATGCAAGGGTGTGAAAATGAGCACTTTTCTGGCTCGCAAGCATTGTTGCCAAGCTATATGTATTTTAAAAAACATTAAACATACTGTTTTAAAAAACAGTATGAATGTATTCCTTGGTTAAAAAGAAAGACGTTTTGGATTTTTAAAAAAATACGTAGTATTATGAAATGAAATGTAACTTTTAGATTCGTAAGTATTTTCCAGTATTGAGGAAATTTGTTGCTGCCTGGAACTGGGTGAATCACTTCTGTAGTTACACCGGGACCTGGGGTTTGTCATGACCTTCTCTCTTATTCTTCCTCCGGATAACAGTACGGTTCATCTGTTGTTCCCGAATCTCCCTCAGAAAAGCTAAAGAAGCCTCTAATTTTGCTTACACTCATACACCGGTCTTCTCCAAGCTGAAACTATGGGTAGGTCAGTTGCACTAACTTGTCGGATGCTTCTATTATTCTGAGTCCTTTCATATTTTTTTAAGGATTGAGAAGATGTGTCTGCAGCTATTATTCTCAGTACACGCTTCCCAGCTTTTTCTCACAGTCATGGAAAGGAGAAAGTTTTTTAAAGGAGCAAAGATTTCAGTAAGTTTCTGTAACTTCAGGACATGGGAGGAGAGGACATGTACATTTGAAATCCTAATGTTTTCTTCCTCCTTGGTGAAGCTGATGTAATTTCAGGGTTGCTTGCTGCTCATATTCCCTAGGATGTAAAAAAAAAAAAAAAAAAAAAATAATCCTGTGAATCATATGAGATCTGTTTAAATATTTTTGTGCAATGTACTTTTCATAGCATATGTTTAGGAAGAAGGTTTGTACATTGATTCTCCTCTGAGTCAGACAGACGTGAATACATGATGTAGATTTAGCCCAAACAGAGGAACAGCATCTTTACACATGGCTTTCTGTTTCTACAGAAGAGGTCTCAGAAAGATTTCCGTCAGAACCGGTGTCTCCATGCACAAAAGCAGCTGAAAGACTTTTCTTCGTTCAGTGAATTCGCCAGCTGAAACCCAGCAGACTCCAGAACCGGGACAAGAAGAGAGCACGTGAGCAAGCAAACCTCACGTTACACTATCAGACAGTTATTGTTTACAGGGCTTGTTATTAATGGTTTGGGGAGAACATTTATTACATAAAGTACTTTAGTTACAGAGTTTATACTTCTATGTTTCCTTTGAGTGTGTTTTCCAAATAAGCACGCATAAAGTTGAAAACTGTAGTATGACAGCTCTATACAAAAGACCTTTTTTGTCCCAAATGCCCTTTAATTTGATAACAATAAAATGATGATGATAATAATAATAAATCTCTCTTAGTACCATCAGTCACACTTAAATCATTGTATTTTATTAAAAGGAAAGACTGCAACAAAGTAAATTTAAGGCCACAGAATTTAAGTCTGTTCTAGTGGGGACAGACTACTGTTCTTTCCTTCAGTCTTATGATTAACTTTTAAATAAATGAAACTACACAGGCATGAGACCTCAGAGGCTTCTGATTTTACACTCTCTGAAATGTTCAGATTAAACCGTAAGACCGAAGATTTCCAAAGATCCCAAATTTGAAGACTATTGTAAATATTACAGTTTGTTTTACACTAGAAACTTCTGATACAATGGGCGAATGCTGTGATGTATGTTTTATTCCATGCTGTGACCGGGACTGGTGTGGTACAAGTTATCTGAACCAGGGAGGATCTTTTCAGCGTGCGCTGCAGAGTGAGCTCAAGGTACCGGAATGGCATTGTTGACAGCTATATGCAGCAACTATATAGCCTGTAACCTATATACGCACCACTCGGCTCCTTGGCTCACACGAGAGGACAGCTAATCAACACATTCAGCTCCAGATCTTCAGAATAACCTTTATTTTGCTGCTGCTTTATGACACATGACAGGCAAAGAAAAGAAAATGCGAAGCTGTGGCTAATATTGCCTCAGCGTTCAACATCTCGCTGCTCTGCGGCTTAGCAGGAGCTGTTTGTCACGATCAGGCGTACAGTAATACTGGTGGCATTCATCAGGGTGGCTTTGTGTATTCGTGCTGGGGGGCAGTTGAAGCTTTAATTTAAGCTCCAAGGCAGGTCTTGGTGACTCAAATTGGGATCCGAGCAGTATAAATTTAGAAAACGTAGTCCATAACCCTCAAACCAGCAGATGTTTACTATATCTGGTGAGTCTGTGGTGCACAGACTGGGACAGCATATATTAAAAAAATACCTTAAGTGGCTTAGGTAATTGTGCCAAATCGTGTTTGATTAATGCAGTCCATCTTGCTGTTACTTTGCTTACAGTTTTGGACCATTCTAAAAAAAAAAAAAAAAAGAAAAAAAAAAAGAAGAAGTCTCTGTAGAAACTAATTTTAGTGTGTATGCAACATCTCCTGACAGTGGGTTCATAACAGCCTATTAAAGCTTAATTTACTTTCCTGTCTTAGAACGCTTATGAAATCTGAAGACCCAAAGTTATCACAGCAGATTTTTTTTTTCCCAGAAAACAATTATTGTACATGACTAATTCAATCATATTGTTTTTAAAATTCTGGTGCAAATACGTAAAGCAAAATTGAGCAAAGCTTTTTGATTTATTGCAGTTGCCAACTGTCTGTGATATTTCTCATCCTTAATCATCACTGCATGAAATCAGGAATAGCATGTAACTGATCTGCTAAATGAGTCAAAGTGGTGCTGTGCTCCTGGACACTAGATGAAAGCAGTGTTATGTGACAGAGCTGATCTATTTTAGCAGACTTTCTGTGTGGATTATAGGTTATAAATCTGTTATATGGTATGTTTTGTTGTGTTCAATATGCTTTCCATCTAGACTGTATTATTCAACATGCCTTCTATCACAGATGGTATCTGATTCATTCATCCTAATGTGGTTTGTAGCCATTTGGCTATCTATTAAGTATAGATTTAAAAAAATATATATTATAATTTGTCTTTTTATGGGATTAATTAGATTCATACAATTTGTCTATTGAATTATGTGGCAGCTTTGTGTAACTGTGATAAGAACTGAGTTGGCTCAATATTAAGAAAATTTAAATATCTGCCCCTTAGGCGGTAGAAACAATACAAACTTCGAAGGGCTCCCTACATGGATTCTGTGCTTTAGACATCTGCTGCGATAGCAGTGAAGCCTGGATAAGTGATTAATACTGTGTCAAGGATTTGGAAAGTTCTTGCTTGAAGTAGAGCACTTGTGACAATGAACCCACTAATCTGTTTTCTATGTTGGAAATAGTAGAACAATCTGGAAAAAGGATAATTCTTACCACCCCCAATGTTAAAACCCAAAACTGTGCTACTTGAGAAACTACTTACAACAAACTGTTAGTTTTTACATCCTAGGAGGCTTGAAATGGCAAACGATATGTGATATTGATGGACAATAGTTCCACCATACACTGGCTGTGAGTTAGCATTTCTGGTGTCTCGAGTAGGAGTAATGGTTTCTAGATTTCTTATCTTATGATACACAAAATGTTTCAGATAAATCTCACTGTGCATTTGTTATATTACTAACAGATCATTTCAGCTGCTGACAGATGGGCAGTTCTACATTGCAGATGGGAGGCACCAACCCATACATCACACGGGATCACAACAGCATCTCTGGTAGTTACTTATGTAGCTCAGGATACTGGGATTGTCAAACCACAGTTTGTTGGTAGTGTTGCAACAGGTTGTGTATAACAGCACAATAAAAAGGAAAAATGGAATTAAGAAAGGTGTTTGAAGTAAGAAACACAGGTATCAAACTGGAGATGTCTGTATTACTCTCTTAGGTAGCATCTGAGAACTTTCATGGCAAAAGCACCAGCTTTCGGAGCGTCATCTCTGTGGGCTGCAGGTTTGTCTCCAAACCACCCACCAACATCAACTCTGCGTTACATGGGGATGCCATGGGTACAGCAGCTACCATGGAAATAGCTTAGGTGCTAAGCCAAACTTCCACTAAATGGTGAAAAACAGTGAGAAGAGTTGGGTTATTGGATTCAACAGACATTAAGCGTAGGTGTGTATAATAAGACCGTGCGGGTGGGGGCAGCCAGGGGAGGGGGGTACCTGGATGTGGCCAACAGCAATACTACAGGCTAGACCAGAGCTATACACCAAAGTACAGCTCAGAGAAGCAAAATCAAAGACATGAAGTCATTGATGACTGCAGTGATATTTATAACTAAAAAAAAAAAATAAATCTGCTTGATATAAGCCTATGTTATGTTTACCGGTAGCTGTTAAACACATACCGTCAGAGAATGTACAAACTATACAGGCTATTCACTGGGACACAAAAGTGCTTTTTTGCCAGCGTTCAATGAGTGACAAATTGAATCCAAGAATCTCCAGTTGAGAAAATGATGTGCCATCTGCTCATCATTCATTTGTGAAGTCTTTTCATACTGGGATGGGAGAGATGGGATTCAAATGATTATGATGCTATGGACAGAGAAATACTTGTGTGTATATTTATCTTTTTAGGAAATCACATGGAAAGCCTCATACTTTGAATTTTGTATAAATATAGATTTCAGAATCTGAAATATAGTATTTCTGTTTAAGGTGATGAATCTTAAAAGCAGAAAAGGCCATTTTTCTTCCTTGCAAAGTCTCCCAAGTTAATCAGGATCCCTCTAACGAATCTTGGAGTAGTTGCCATTGACCAGCAGTACGTTGGCATTGACAGCAAAAGGACTGATCGCCTAAAAGAGAAGCAAGCAGATCAGTCAGGGGAATTGAGTTAAATGTAGACTACTAATGAAAGGGACAAGCACTTTCCTCCCCCCTCAGCTCTTCCTTGAAGCGTCTCTAGAGGCTACTTCCAAAGTAGCAAAAATTGAACCAGCAAAATGAAGAAAAGTGATTTTGTAGAGATCTTTAATATGCACAAGGAAATGCTATGAAATGCTTATTGTAAAGCTGTTGATTCTAAGGCAATGAATTACAGTTGTGGAGACACATATATCTGTTGTTGCTCAAGCTTGGTAAGTACCGTGAAGCATTAGAAATAATTCCATAGTTGTTACATTTGAAATTTCTTTATAGTTCCAATTTTGTTGCTTTCTGAAACATATCCAAAACTATAACAGATACCAGCTTTTGGCATAAGTTTTAAAGGATTAAGCCTTATTCCAATCAGATTTGAAATAAAATAGGTAAAGAGCTTCTGAAGTCCCAGTAAATCTCATCATAATTAAAAAAGGAATTTTATTTTAAGCCTAGTTTGAAGGATTTCTTTAGAATGATACTGCTGTAGTTTACTATCCACTTCTATTGCAATTAATGATGTAATTGCAATCAAAGTGGGTCTGAAGGAGGAATACTGATAAGAAATGGTGACTCTGAAAAGGACTGTATAACATGGCATATGACAACATGAAAGACATTTGTCTCTTGCTTTTGACATTGTTTTTCTAGATCTAGGAGATGCCAAGAGGCTGAAATAAATGCCCTTATTTAGTAACTGAGTGACTTTACAGTCCATGGTAGGGCTGCCAACTCCAGCAATGAACAGAATTTAGAAGCTGTTACAGGAAGAGTCTACAGGAAATTAAATTGAAATGGTTTCCATGAATAAATAACTTCTAAACTACGTATGTATATATGGTCATGCTACCTTTGCCCCAACTTTCTTTTGTTCTACGGAAATAGGGGTTTTTAAGGCACATTTCTGTTCAGTGATGACTATGAGCCCTTGGCTCTAAAGAACACAAATTGCAAGGTCCCAGCATGTCTGTGGAAATCATGATTGATAGACAAGGGAATAAACTCGAGCCTCCACCCTCAGTTAGGGATAACAGCTGAAGTCTTGAAATGTGAGTTGTTTGCTTTCAAAGACAGGATGGGTACAATATGTCAAGAGGAGCAGCTAGCTTGTTTTCCCTGATTTTTATGAATGTTTTCCATGCTTATGCGTTTGAATGTAGCTGGTGGATTTCAGTGAATTATTGAAGTCTTGCTCAAGTACTGAATCCGACAGTAAAGATAATTTGTGTTAGTGAGGCACCACAAAATAAAATAGATATACATGCATGACCGGAGAAGTCAACAGTGATGGAAAGCTGCTCCTTTAGATAAAATTGGGCCAGGTGAGACAGAACTACAGAAAACAAAGTCTTGAGCAAAACAGGACTTTTATCAGTAAAAAGGGTGATCTGTACCAGCTGTCAGAAAAGAAAGAGAACAAGATTAAAAGAGAAAATGGCATGGCCTCTTCCTGTTCCTCTTAGGCATGGTTCAGCTGGGTATCCTTCTGAATTTATCTCGGGGCAGCTATGAGTTACTGTAAATTAGAGGTGATAATTGTTTGTAGATTTGTCACAAAATATGTAATGAAATCTAACTCTCAGACTCTCTTTATAATCCACATCTTTTTTTTTCTTCTAAATGAGCACATAATTTGCTCAACATAGAGCTACAAACTGATTAAAAACTAGTAAACTTTTCACTGGATAGTTTATTTAGCAAATAGTTTTTGGCAGTATTGGACCAGTTGTCCAATTAGTTGAGTAATAAATAAAAGCAAATTCTGTCTTACTATTAATTGGAATTAAACAGTATGGGATTTGCTTGTTGTGACTGCCCCAACAGTAAAATATTTGAAGTAACTAAGATTGTTACATGTGAAAGTAAATATGAATACAGATTTGTTGCCTATACATTCCATGCACTGCTCCCAAGGCGGCTGCTGTATTTGTTAGATACAAGTTCTGTATGCAAGAGTAAGAAAAAAAGTCAATGACACAGTTATTCTTAAAATAACTCCAGGCAGGAGCGGTTGCACAGAAGGACATTGCATTGTGAGGGGACAGATGTGGGCTGTGGACAGATGCAGTGAATTAAGATCTGTTTATAAACCTCTGGAATGCCATTTAATGATGTCAAAATATTCAGTCACACATTCTAAAAAACATCTAAAGGAATTAGGTGCCGTGTAATATTTTGCACCCCCGAATAAAGCAGGAATTTACCAAAATATTACTTTGACCTTTGGAATGCCACTGAAAGGGTCTTACTCGGAGCAATATGCAGAATCTGGTTTAGACACAATACTTGATATTTCCATTGTATCAACTCTCTGATGTAAGTTTATCTAAACTATGGTTCTATAGTTGTACTGCACGTTTAACACATGTTCACACATATATAGGAAAACCGCTGAAGGGCAAATCTAAACTGGGAAGTGTAAGGCAGATAAAACTGCCATTGGCCAATTACTGGAAATTATTATAAACTTGGGGTATAAATTGCAGCATTGTCTAACACAAAATGCCTGTTATCAAATAGTATTCAGTTCAGAACAAGATGATTTTTTGTTAGCAGAGCCATGTAGTGTATGTACCGAGTACCCGTGCTTTGCCAAGCGCTGGCTGGTGCATCAGGAGCGGCGCAAGGCGCTCCCAGCCTCTCCGCTTCCTCGCCTGTGGGGCTGGCAATCTGACGGTAAATCTAATGCTGGAAGTGCAGTGATACCTGCAGAAAAGAAGTGCTTGTAAGACAAACTCTGATAAATTCTGTTTGACAAGACAGTATGAGGATGGAAAGGGAATGGTGTCTTTCGCTCTGGCAGCAACAGCCAAGCGTGGCCCTTGCCGTGGAGCTGAAGCGCTATTAACCGGCATACAAGACAACTATAAGTCCTCTGAAAAAAGGTTATAGATGAATTCTTCCTTACAGAGCTTGTCTAGACCAAACACATTATAGATTTCCATTGCAGCTTAATGCACATGGCTAGAAGGGAAGTCAGGGTAAAAGAGACCTTGCAGGTCACAGGGTGAAGTCGCCCAAGAAGGCTTTGGCGTGGTCAGTACTGCAGAGGAGGCGGCTGGGGAAACGGGGAGGAAGGACTTTCTGAGCAGGTGCATCGGAATGTTGTGTTGGACAACTGAAGACAAGCCAAGAAGCAAAAGATGAGTTTTTAAGTGATCACCAGCCCTGTTCCCAGCCAGCCCCGCGGTTGCAGCCATGAGTAAATACGGTGCCTAAGGAAAAGCCGAGGGTTAAGCTGCCTTCTGCGCAGGGAACAGCGTACGACCTAGTCAGCAATGGGCCAGCAGGTTCATTCCCTTCTGTAGAAAATACCTGCCTGAAACGTCAAAAGGAACAGAAGGACTTCTGTAAGCAGTATTATTTTTTTTAACTAACTTAAACCCTTAGAAAACTTTATAAATTCTTAAATGCGTGTATCTATAAGGCTAGGAAAGTTATAAGAATCAGTAAAACATGTTTTCTGTTACTATAAAATTAAGGCTGAGATCTAACATTCATGTCCAGATGTTGAATGTATCTTCTGTGTCACTGTAACGCCGATCAGAACCTCAGAGGAATTTTATAGGCTTTATGGAAGTGTTATGTTCCAACACAGACCGGCTTTTTAGCATTTGGGGGAGATGTCATGTGGAAACCTCTCCCTGCGAATCTCCTGTGCCACGTTCCCACTCTTAAATGAATCTCTCTGAGAGGCAGAGGAGATGCTGCCTCTCAGAATGTTTAATGGTAAAGAGAAATTCATAGCTATGCAAAGAGAAGGAAACAGAGAGCTGGACCGTGGAGTTCAAACCGTGATTACAGAGCCCTAGCAGGCATAAACAGCGGGACGGGAATATGCTGACAACCTTGAAAGAAAAGGCTTTGCTTTTATGAGGTCAGCTGAAGCTATTCTGTTCTTTATGGGTTTGGATGATCTAAGGGAGGTTTTTGGAAGAGCAAAGATTGCCTCATGGTGTTCATTATCCCTTGATCTGCACAAAATGTTCCTATTCATATCGGCGACCATTTCCTTGGCAGGTTTCTCGCCCATGCTGCTCCGCGGGCGGTGGGCGCGCAGCCCCCGGCAGCCCCAGCCCCCTTCGCTGCTGCCCCCCGCTCCGATTTAACCGGTGTACGCTGAGATCTGTGAACAGCAGAAGATCAAATAAGCTATTTTTATATTTATGCTGTTATTACGGATGTTATCGGAGACCCAGGAGGTCCTCACAAGTCTCCCAATTTGATTTTATGGTAATCTTTTCTAAATGATAATTTATGTGGGAAGTCCTTTATCAGTGCCAGTAATAAAGCGTTGGCACCACATGCTCCTCTGCTGCATTTGCCCGGAGAGATCAGGCTCGGAGTGGTTTGCTGGGGAAACCATGGAGACAATTTAGATTTTCCAAATTTGTGTGAGAAGCGTTTTGCCCTCAAGTGCAATGCATTCATTATTAAAAATGAACCACAAAGGTTCTGCTCACATGGAAACGTTCCTTTTAGTATCACAAATAAAACGGGGTGGGAGGGGGGGACTATATTGTCATTCTCTAATATAATTACTGTTATACTTTAGAATAACCTGGGATACAAATGAGGTCCTAAGTAATCAAAGCTAGAACCTTGCCATCTCTTCTGTCACAGGAAATATTATTATAGGGTTTTTTAAGTCAGCAGAAGTCCTGATGTTCTAAATCTCCTTTTGTACCTCTAGGTAACTTCAAAAAAGAATATATAAATCCTTGTATTATGTAGCATCTCACACTTAATTTTAGTACAAAAATGAACTTTTGGGAAAGGTCTACAAATTTGGTTCAGCCACTTTTTTATTATCTTCAGAATATGGAAAATACATTCCATTTTATATTTGAAAGAGGTTATTTTAGGGATTCCTATAACTCAAAAAATGGGCAGTTTTTACACTATGTAGGTTGCGCTACATTTAGACCTTTTTCTTCTTGCAAGTGAATGACTATGACAGATTTGAAACTAAAAATAGTTGCACAATAACTATAATAATATAAAAATTATACCGGGACCCTGACACAGACCTTTCCAGACATTGACAGTACCTCACAGCTATAATTGTGGAGGAAGATGTTTCAAAGGAGCAATGCCAAGTCCCACTGGTTTCAAACTCCAAGGGCATAGAAAGCCCTCAGTACAGGAAAAGGGCAGGCAGTTTTCAGCCCACCTAAAAACTTTTCTGCTTCACCTGAATTATTGCTTCCTACTTTGAGATTTTGTTTAGCCTAAATTGTACCCTGATTTTTTTTTTTTGTGTACACGCATTTAAAAATGTTGTATTTTGACTAGAGGTAAATAAGCGTCATAAACAAAAATCAAAAGGCTTTTTTTGTCTTGTAATCAATATCACCTGCCTATTAATATTAGGTACAGCTTCTTGTTCAGGAATTCTCTGACCAGAAATTGCGGGAGGCTGGGAGTTTATTCTATACAAGTTTAATGATAAGGCTATTCTTTACATTTTTTCATTGGCATCTGCTATTAGCCACATGGCTAGATGAATCGTTCAGTCTGTGCCAATGCATACTTTTTTCTTGTAATAGTAGTCTTTTTAACAATCTGTTTTTCTTAATGTGCAGGCATTAAATCTGATTCTGGATAATTTTAGCAGATTTACATGTATGAAAATATGTACATGTGTATGTATTTTTACTGTAAGATAAGTGAAATATGAAATTGCATTGTACAGACAAACATGACCCTTTTTTTTTTTCTTTTGTAGGAAAAGTACTGCTTCACATCATGAAGCATTTGTTTGGCAAAATTTTATAAACTCTCCTCTTGTTTCCAAGAGAAGAATAAGGTAACTGGGAAAAATATTATGAGACCTCCTAGTAATGAGATTGTTTTCCTCTTCCACTCAGCCTTATTAGCGTTAAACCCTACTGTGCACTTTTCCAATTGCCAGATTGATTGAATAATGCAAAATTTGATACAACCACTGTACATTGCTTAATCTAGCACTTACATTTCTAATTCCTGAAGACTAGAGATGCCTTGTTTATTGCTTAGTTTGCAATGTCCCCGATGTGACCCTGTAAGGAACAACTGGGTGAAATACCAGCAACGCGGTCAAACAGGAATCAAAATTCCTCCATATACTAGGTTTTCGGCGAAAATGTCCTGGGTGGCTTGCAATATATCTCCTGCACCCAGATGGCAGTAACATGCTCTTTATGATAGAGGACAGCACTTTGGCTGGTAGGTTCAACATTCCCACGTATGTTTATTATGATTATGCAAACCACTTAAAAAAACAAATACCACCCACAAACTAATAATTGTAAGGCAGCTTAATGACCCTGTAAAGGCTCAGCTAAATACAGCTGTATATTTTCCTACTACAAAAATCTATACAGAGGTAGAATAGTTGTGTAAGTCCAATTTATTCTTTTAAAGAGGAGGAATATGTTAATGTTTAGGGCGGTAATATATCCTTGCGGGGTTTAGGTTCAATTATCTGCTTTTCAGGAGGATTTCTTCTATCTTTTCAAGTAATTTAGCTCATATCCACACTTGGCTCATGTCTATCTGGTAATGGAGACCTTGATCTTAACGGGCGGTGTAGCTGCCCAGGCAAGGACAAAGGTGTTGTTGAGCCTTGAAGGTGCTGCAGACCAACTGAATACTGGCTGTGCCAGTAGGATCCTGGCATTTGGGAGGTGTTTAAATAGCTGCTAATGGAAATCTGAAGTTCTGGGTGTTAACTTTGTAATGTAATACCTGGGAGAAGAAAACTATGTAGATGAAAGAAAAAAAAGAGAGTGATCTGAAGATGCCAGAATTAAAGAAAAGGCTGTATTTCATCTCTTGCCCTTACTTTTCTCCTGAGCAGCAGCAGGGAGATGGCCATAGCCTTCCCTTGACTACAGGCAATGACTTGTCCCTCAGCTGTACCGAGATCTTGTGCCCAGCATCTGCAAGAGAGCCTGGCAGCAGGCGGAGGTCTGGCCCCGCACGGATGCGGAGCCACCTGAATTCGCGCTGGGCAAATGCACCGTTCCACTCGCACTGTACCAACATTCCTTGCTGTTGGCTCCTCTGTCGCGTGAAACTAGGTAACGAGTTGTTTGGTTTAGAAAACCTTTTCCAGGAGGCTGGGTGTTGGCTATAGGATCAGCTATTAACATTATGTACACATAAATTCTCTGAAGATAAAAAGATCCTGAATTGTCAGGTTTGGGAGCCAATTTGACTCTGAGCCCAATATCATGTTGACCAACCCTTTAAAATTCAGCTGTGTTTGTGGCTTTTAATACATTTTCAGAAGATAAATAAATGATTGTTGTTCCCTGATGGTGATTGTGATTTACAATGGCTATTTTAGGTAACCACAAATGTATGTTAAAGCTCCTTAAAAAAAAAAAAACAAAACAAAAAACAAACCAAAACACCTAAATAAAACAAAACAAAACAAAAACAACAAAAAACCCCATATATTTTGCTAGTTCAGTTAGATACTTCCAAAATTGCAGTATAGGATCTTATTTTTCATATGTTGAGCACCAAAACTACTAAAATTACTTTTAAAAAATCTGAATATTACTGCTTGAATATGCACTTTCCCAACAGAAGCATAATGAAGATTCAAGAAGAATTTGGACAAGGCAGTAAGAAATTTAATAAGGTTGTGTAAGATGAGTAAAAATGATCAAAGCAGACTTTTTTTTTTTTTTCACTATCATATGCAGCCCATAACAACAACACAGCACAGTCTTCCTAGCAGGAAATAATGCAACATGGATATTAGGTGCATGGGTCTTGAAACCATACAGAAATGTTACCTCCTGCTACCGTGCTGTGATTCATGGCAGAGCTAAGTATTATGGACAAGGTGAGCAGTAGCTTTTTTCTGTCCTCTCTGGCTGATAGGGTCCTTTAGGCATGGAGAGACCCTTCGCAACGAGGCAGCGAGATGCCTCTGAGCATTACAGTGAACACGACAACACAATTTTGCTTGAGCTTTGCATGCAAGCAAAGCATGACTCTGCTTGAGCACCAAAGAGGCCCAGAGCATTACGGACAGAGGGATGCCCTGTATTTCTTTTCAAATTAATGACCTGAATATTGATATGCAGATGAACTCTTTCCTATGCACTATTATTATATTGTGGTACAATAAGTGCATCTATTTTGCTTTCATATTTTATTTATGTTTCTACCCTTCTTGTCTACTAAACTCCTCATCTCACTGTGTGATTTTTTTTAGGACTTAAAAAGTATGAGTGACAAGGAGATGGACACGGGGCATGAGATGCCTGAGGCTTAGCTTCCCTGTTGGGTCTGAACTTTTGCAAGAGGAACTGCTCTCTATGGGATGGAACCAGGGTCTGCACTGTTGCAGACAGCATGGGATAGCGGGAAGGAGCAAGGAAGGGCAGCTCCTATTCCTTCACCTGGTTGGAGAAGAAAGTCACTTCATCATGAAGTGAATTATCTCACCTGGTAAAGATTTAAAAGCTTCAAGGCCACTATTACAAAACCAGAAGTGTAAGTAACAAAGGCATATTTGGAAAGCAGCACTGAGATGATCAATCATTGATGACAAATCCAAGTTTTCATGTTAGGATGTGCAGAAGCGCATTGTAGACATCTGTTCTGTGTGCAAAGCGAATAGCAAACACTTATTTTCGCAGCTCTTTTCAAATGAGTAATCTGCTAGAAACTGAGCTGAATTACATGGAATATAGTCATTTTAGTATACATAATCTGGAAAAGAATAGATCTCTAAACAGATGAATTCATAAATTATGTATTTTTGACATTTAGATACATCACAGGGACCCTATAAATCAGACTGTCTTTGAAGTTATAGTGCATGCAAACCACTTTCAGACCTTGCTGATATTATTGAATCAACATGTCTTGCATTGCACCGCTGAAAACCGCAATCCAAAACTTCAACCCGCCACGCTGCCCTCAACCCCATCCAACTTCCAGCAGCCTTTCAGACTGCACCTATCTACCCGACCTGCTGCTGTGTCGCTAAACCATTTCACTCTGGGATGTTTTTTGTAAGCCAGCATTCCTTGTTAGGTCTGCTATTTTCAGACGTTTAAGTTTGGTGTGTGTTCAGTAGTTAGAATAGTTCTTTTTATATGAACTATATATAGTTTATTCACACTACATATATATTCTTATATTATCTCTATATATTTATATAGAGTTTATACAGATATTCTCTCTGTACATAAACTATTTTTATAAGTGTTTATATATCTTTAGGTTTACATATCGGTGTAGAAATAGGTAACATTGCTACAGATGATATTTTTATATGAAGGCAGGATGGTAAGGCCGACGCTGTGGCTCTCAGGAAGGATGCTCTCAGCTCCCAGCCAGGAGCCTCGGATGCCACCTGCGACCCGTGGTTGGGTGCATCTGGTGACGCGCTGCCCTGGCACACGCAGGATCCGGCCCGGCTTTGAGTCTTCGTGTCCATACAAAAGGCAAGTCTGGTCTTGGAGATGATTTCAGCCGGTTCAGGATTTTATACCGTTTTCATTAAAGGTCTGAGTGCAGTGGGGATTTGATTTCCTTTTCCGCAGCCATCTGTAAGACGTGTGAGAACAGCTGCTCCTGCAGCAGGTGCCAGCTCCTAGATTTCCTGGGAGAGAAGCTAACAAGGTTTTAGAAGGTCTGTCTTTTAGATCAACCAAGGCTGTCATTGGATATTGCTGGTTTTGCTTTATTAAACAGGTACTATATTTATTTAAAATGAGTTGATAAACACCTGGAACAAAATACCTTCCTCAGAAAGATGGCTGTGCAGGGACTGGAAACTGCCGCAGAGAAGAACCTGTACTGAAAGACTGTGTGATGAAGGCAGGGTTTCTGATCATATTTTTAATAGTTTAGTCATAACTTCAACTATGGAAGCAAGACCAAAAGCAAACTGAATATATGAAAATGGATAAATACGACTAAGCAAGAATATTCAACACCCATCTAAAATGAATGGAAACTCAGCTTTGTTAAAATAAAGCACGGGCGTGTATTATTTTACATCCTAGAATCCAATCTAGTCATTCAAATACTACAATGATATATTCGGGCAAGTTCCAATAGTGCTGTGTATGTGAACAATTTAACTAATTCTAGAGTTAAATTGCCAACGTTGACCCGCTGCTTAAGATCAGAGCAGCCTTGTTATGTGACTAGGACAGCCAGGGCTTGGCCCATCATCTGATGCTCCTCACGGGGGCTTAAGATCTCTGTCCATAACATGCTGTCGACTAATTTTATTTTTTTTAACAAACTTTCTGGCAAAGTGCTTTGCTTCATAATGTTTCTATTTATTCACGTATTCAGTATCCTACTTGGGTCCTCTTTTGTAGAAGCAAACTTTTTTTACGACTCTAATACCTCTGATTCAGATATTATTCCAGTTGTCTTCCAGGTCCGAGCGATCACCCTGACCAGCATTTCAGACCACAATCAGGTAACCGAGATTGTCAATTTCCACTAAGAGGATTGTTGCAAGCTGTAGAGTTCAAAGGTGAAACTGCAAAATAGCATATTTTATCTCCAAAAGTTCTCCAAACTCAAGTGAAATAAGATGGTGTTTTGTATAGAGAATTTCTAGGCTGATCACTCCACAGTTAATGGAGTGCCCAGTTATAGAAATCTCATTAATTCTGAAGGCACTTCCAGTTTTCATTCCTACATGTTTTAGTAGTAATGACAATAAATGTATTAATTTGCTATCATAGTAATTCACTGAGTTGTCCTATAATTTTATTAGGTCAAATCAAAGATACTGTCCTGAGAAGTGCACGTATGTATTACAATTTGACGTTTAAGTTTTGTCGATCTTAAGAGAAATATATAGGTGGCAAACACTGATGAACATTCTGTCTAATTTAATTATCATTCTCAGCTAGCTTGGACAAATATTTCAATGACTACCACAGCTGAAATGCAGATACCAGGGAAAAAAAATTAATAATCTCTCGAGGGGTTCATAGCCCAATTACTTAGATCTTGGAACTCACAAGACCGTTTCATTGAGGTCTTTTAGTTTCCATAACAGAAATCATGCAAAGCGGAAGGTCTGTATCAAACGAGTTATACTTGTATTATATGGTATATGTTGCAAGAGATTTTCTGTATATTTTTACCATCCGTTTTAGACATTAGGGCTAATTTCTCTTGTAGTTCACTTATTATAAGATTACCTTAGAAATAGTTGCAACGACAATGTATTTGATCCTGAAAGTTGCCCAGAGGCTTGAAAATGATTCAGTGGAGGCAGTTTCCCAAAAGAAAAAAAGCATTTTTCAAATAGAATCTAAAGGTCAGACCATTTCAGAAATTTAGCTATTACTAGAGATGCTTAAAAGCTCGAAGGAAAAATCAGAACCTGTCATTCCCGGTTTATAGTTGTCCTACAGTTCATTTGATTTTAAGATGGTCTCACTTTCATTAATGTTTTATTCTACAGAAGTCTTGAAGATAGAAATGTTGCAACCAAAGAAGTTAATTATCTATAACCTTAAATTTGAGAAGGATTCCATGCATTCTTGCGTTCTAAGTAGAGACTTTGTGAACATTGCTTTATCTGGTGAGAACATTTGAACGAGTAAATATGAGAGCAAAATGCAGCTCTTGGGTAAAACTGTTCATATTCCTATGTAAGAAAGTACTGCCGCAGTACATTGTGATATGTAAGGTCATTGTTATTTCATAATTTGTAAGAAATTCAGCAGAGCACTAATTACACATGTGTGATGAGCCTGAACATATACTTTTCCGCAGCTGGTGTTCTGTAACTCCATTTTCTCTAGAGACCTTTGAAATTATGCTGTTCTTGAGGTTGAATTAGAAGCCCTCCGGGGAATACAGATACATTGTCTGAGAGTAAATGAGATGATGGCGAGGGTTTCTTCTCCAAGAGCAACAGTCTGAGGCAGTGTCACATAGGCTCTTGAGTTCACTGGGCTGTGGTTAAGAAGAATTAATTTCTTCAGAAATAATAGCTAAAAAGGAACGCAAATAAACAACTTATTGTAAAAATATTTTACCTGTGACTAGAATTAAATCTGCTTCAGTGAACCTGAACAGGTTCTTTTGTCATTAATACCTACTAACTAATTTAGTTGCTAATACCTGCTAATTCCATTTTTATCAGCTGAGGAAAAAAACCAAAACCCATCACGAAAACACTGCCCGTAGCCAAATAAACTCTCTTATGACACATTTAAAACTGGCTACATAAAACTTCAGGCTTGATAGAAAAGGGAAAACTGTATGACAGTCACGAAGGCTTTCAGCTGCTCCCTGCCTAGCTGCGCTCCGCCAAACAAAGCTGCTGAGGCTCTGAAATACATTTTGCAGATTAAGGCCAGAGGACAAAGGGAATCTTTGATAGTCAAGGAGGGCTGTAAAAACTTTGAGTACAAAGGAGAGCCCCGCGTCTGGAGCGTCCTGCAAAGCCCGTCTCCGCAGCGCAGCAGAGAAGCGCGCAGCAGCCCCGCCGCAGGGATGGCAGCGAGCAGCACGCCGGGTGTCGGGAGCGGGTGTGCAAGCGCTCAGCGTGCCGGTACGTGTTGTTAACGAGCCGTCGCTTCGGGCAGGGCTGTAACTGAGCAAATGGAAGGCTTTGGTTGCCGTGGCCCTGCCGACACGGGGATGCTTGCCTCCCTGTGGCTTGGGTTAGGATGACTGATTTAAAAAAATAAAAACACCCATCTAATTAGTTCGTGAAGGTGAAAGGCAACTCTTTATCCGCATCAGCATCTTCTGCAATTGAAGAACTCTTTTCACTGCCTCTTCAAAGCCACTCCAGAGCCAAGAGTTCTAAATCAGCAACCTACTGTTCTGATCTCTTCTGTTTCTGGTGGTGTAGCACACAAGTAATGCGGTTTGGTCTCGGAATGGGATGAACAGACCCTGAAGCTCTCATAACTTTACTGTTGTTTTATTTCCCCAAAACCGTGCAGCCTATGTGTTGACACAACCTAGGCAGGTGGTTCTGACCACGATTCTGCCGGATTTCTCGTGAATGCTACAATATAGATTTCAGTTTCATATTTTCTGCATTCACTTCATTGATTTGCTTTATTACTTCGCAAGGAAGTGCTATTACCTGCCAGAAGCATGCATCTGGGAATGTTTTCAGGTGATCCAATGCTATCTCCTTTCTATTTTCTTCTGCTGATGCCAGGCACTGAAAACAAAGCCAGCTCTTTTCAAAAGCAGTGCCTATATTCCCCATCCACATGCACTCAGTTATAGTTTGCAGATTACGAATGAAGGGATGGTATTATCACATCCCAGTTTTACTTCTCTCTTACAATCTTTGTGTTAATTCCTTTGGCATTTCCACAGCTGGGCAAGCTCCGCTCTCCTCAAACTGGGTTGAAGAACGACCTTGGCCAGGCTTGAGCTTCTTCTTGCACCAAAACACCAAATGTGTGCTTGCAAAGGTGGCTTGGCAGGAAGAATAATTTCCAAAATATAGTGTGGCTTTTATACAGGGAGGCTTGAGGCCAGCATGGTCACTGAGCTACCAAGATTACCAGGGTTGTGGATATAAACCTCTGCGTTATTGGCAAGAACGAGAGCGTGTGTTTTTGCTGAAATTACTTTTCACAACTTTTTCCCCACAGTAGATGATTCCTCTGTAATATATTCTGTGCTACTTATTGGCAAGAAGCAAAAAATGTGAAGTGGGAAACTTCAAAAGTTGTTGGGAAGACATCAGGCCTTTCCTGACTTTTCCACATGATGCTGTCATACCTGTTCAGCGAGACCATGGCTAGTCTTCTAAAAGTAAGTTTATCAGAAGTCAAACCATGCAGCTCTGTTTATAGCCTGCAATTACTTCAAGACCCATAAATCTGAGTGCAATTATGTGTTAGTATCTGTCTATTTGAGTAGTGCAACAAGCTATCGATACTGAGCGTTATGTCAAGGTAATTATTGACACAAGCCTTAAGCTAGATTTTAACATAATTATTAAAAATTCTTTTTACAATCCCTGTTGGCCTCCAGTTATTATCGTTTTGTTCCTTATTCAGCTGGTGGACTATAACCTTAGAAAAGATACTTGTAATAACATACTTGTCACATTGTTTTTTAAATACGTAACAAATAATTTAAACATACCTTATTAATCCTAGCACTCATCAGTATAGATTTTTCTACAAAAGATAAGTAATTTCCCTCTTCTGATAGTGCAGGAATAAGAGATGAAAAAGGAACTGAACATTTTCCAGACAATTCTGTGTCACTCGGCAAATTATCACATCTACTTCCTTCCATATGATCAGAAATAAAAATGCACAGAGTTAGCCAACAGCTAAGTAGTGAAGGTTATAATAATTTATTTGAAAGTTTGACTCGTGAAAAAAAAAAAGGACTCGGTGTCAGACCAACACCCTATCATGAGACAAATAAAGCCTTTTTGCTGAATGCCAGAGCTGAGGAAGCAAAATCGCACAATAAACTTCCCACAGTCAATAAACAATAAGTAACCTGTCAAACGTAAGTAAGAAGGGAAAAAAAAATTAGGCAATGTTGGTATCTACAGAAATCTACTGGAGCAACAAGGCATAACAGCAAGAAAATTAATGCCAACACCTCTTATAGAAATTACCAGCCGCTTCAGTTCAGTTTCTCACAAGTAAATGTCAACCGAGTCAAAGACAGCAAACACCTTTATACCTTGAATATTAAAATGACATTGGAAGCGAATGCCTCAAACGTAGAAAGAAAGGTGCTAGACTTTAAAATGAGTATTGGTGAGGAAAGCCTTAATGAGTAACAGCTGATGAGAGGCAACCTAGAAGCCCAGGAGCTCATTGTGCGTATGTGCAGACCCCTGGGTTATATTGCTCTCACTTCAGGCAAATTGCTCGCTGTCGGCTGGATCCACCTCTGCTATAAGTTGGTGGGACACAGATGAGAGCAAGATGAAGTTCACAGCAGGGTCATCAAGCACAGTGGAATTAGTTTGTGTTTACGCTCCTGTAACCAAGCTGAGGATTATGTTTCCAGCGTTACATAAAACAAGATTTAGTTTTCATGAAGTTCCATGTTGACACAAAAAAATCCTCCCTAGGAGTCCTTTCTAATTCATATTTTTTTAAGGCAGGCTAGGACCCACAAAAAACATTTTTCCTACTTCATCTGCTCATTGTAAAGCTGTTGTTTTGATTTAAAACAATTAAGTCAGTACTTTTATCCGTATTGTCAACCTTCTTTCCCCCAAAAGTTGGTTTGGTTTTGTTTTGGTTTTTTTTCCTGGAAAATGTAGGTGATGAATATTCACAAACCCTGGCAAGAGCTGTGCCAAAGATGTTCAAAACAACAATGTATAGCCAGAAAGCTATACAGTGTGTGAACTGTTTGTTCACCATTTATATGCCTCTCCTCCATCTCAGACCTACTCAAACCTTTCGGTTTAATTGTCTTTTTTTTTCTTCTTTTTTCTTTTCCAGATTCTGTTCATTTTGCTAGATAAAACCAAGATGGAAAGGGTAGGACAGCACCTTCTATGCTCACGCTGGTGTTTGCTTTCTGGTAAGACTGGCTGGGTGTGACATACGTGGGAAAAAGCAAATGTATGCTTTCAACTGCCAGAAAAGGCTGGGGTTGAGCTTTCTCCACTTAAAGATTGATGTATGTAGGACTTGAGCGGTGGAAATGCCGTTAAGATTATACTACACAAATCATAAGTACATGTTTCAGTCCTGCATCTATAGCAAGGTGAGTTAGAGGACCAATTTTATGTCAATTCCTACAGTACTGTCTCTTTCATTATTGTGGGCCAGCTTCATTCATACTATAATCAATCAAAATCATTGGAAATATGACAGAAATTAATACGCTGCTGTGGCTGCTACTTTTCACTTGTCTGTACGTTTGAGTTTATATAACAGAATTCTCATAATACCTTAAAGGAAAAAAATAGCTGGCAAGAAATAGATGTGTCTTCCTCTTTCATCTAAATTTAACTAGAAAAATAGTTGCAATGAAATTAGAGATGTGCTGAACTATCCATAGGAGATTCCAATCCATTATTAGCCTACTCACCCTGCCACTTATCTTCAAATGCACACACCACCAGCAGAAAGGATTTAGGCTACATTTTAGTAATCCAAATCTTGTAGGTAGTGGGGTTTAGTGAAACTGGAGCACTTGTTACTATAATTTAACTACAAAAAACCAGCATTTAGTAAAGCGAGAGGTCTGGCTTTAATGCACAAAAGCAAGGAGTTTTGTGGCCATATCAGTAAGGCTGGAGTCTCAGTCTGGATTTTCAGCCTTAAATCTGAATTTCCTTGGTTTTGTGGATTTGTCAAATATTTAAGAGTGCTTAAATGTAAACTTTCTCCTTGATGATATTCAAACCTCCATAATAAAGCCTTTTAAAGAAGGAGAAAAAAAGCAGGAAGAATAAGTAAAATCGCACACAACAAACATTGGTGTGGCTGTGGTAAGGAATAGGTCCTCACCTTGTGGTTGTGTGGCCATAGTGAGAGTCAGGCATGTGAATCCCTTCCTGACCATCGCATGAGGGGAAGCTGGGACCTCTCGGGAGGGCTTTTGCCTGCCTCTGCCTCAGTTTCCTGAACCATCAAGATCATATTTAAAAGTCTCAGAAGACATTCTAATTCATTCATCAATACATAACACGTGCAAAGCGGTTTAAAACGCTTGGATGGAAAGTGTTATGGACCATTTCAGATACGATTTTAATTCCTAGTGACCAGACAGGACCCCACTGCAGAGTATGTGTCAGCAGAGTTTGCCCCTTCCAAGTATCTTCAACTAAAATTGATCAAGGACACCAACTCTGAGATTCTCATTCCTGCCAGTGTGTTAACAGAAAAGGTGGATCACACTTCTGCAAAATGAATATTGGATTGGAGGGAACACATCTTGTTTTGCAAATATATTGCAAAATGTATGTGCTGCATGTTTTCTCATCCTCTTATGCTTCTTGAAACAGCTGTTGGGTTTTGGTCTTGGTTCATGCATAACCAAAATATAAGTGCAAATGTTGCCAGCTTTGGGGTTCTTTGAGTTTTTCATCTTCAGCATAATTTTTAGAAAGGAAAATACACAACCTATTTGTCTGGTGGTAAAATTGCAATTCAACTGAAATGAGGCTATATGAATAATATGATAATATGTCCCAGTATGTCTGAATCTAATTGATCAAAACTAATAACCATGATGGAACATTTAATTAGAAAATCCATTATCAGAGATACAGAAACTATCTCTAATTCTCTACTTAATCTGTGGTCTCTGTTTTCCAAATAATCCAAATTATTCTCAGTACAGTTTCCTTTATTAATGGCACTATGGAATGGGGAAGAATCACTATGTACAACACAAATTTGTTATGAAATGTTGCAAAATCACATCATGTGGTGTGTGAAAATGTTCAGGCCTGGGTTTAATTCTGTAAAATTCAACAAATAGCGGACAAGAGCATATTTTTATATGTACGGCTTCAAATGAGTCCACAGTCCTCATTTGTGCGTATTCTCTCGACAGTGTGCTGTGAGCTGCACGGACACTGATGAACAGAGGTTACTGTTAGGGTCTCACAATTAATAAAAATAAAAATAAAAATTCAGTAGTCCAGCTGCCAAACATGGAGCTGCATTTCTGATGGCATATTCATTAGTTAAAGCACTCTCAGCTACTACTTTCTATGTTCTATCATGCTTGCTTGCTAAGCTAGATTATGAAGACAAAGTTCACTCGTTGGTGGAATAAGTTACTCTCATTTGAATTTGAAATGGATGATATCCCATTATTTGGCTTAATCTAAATTCAGAAGAATATGCAATTGAAAGGGCTATGTTACCTATAAAATTTAAATTCTGGACTGCCTCTAAATATCTAGCTCTGCAGGGCAATATTTGGACCATATATAAGAAATGATCACTGAGGGTGGATAGGCAGTAATTGTTACAGAGGATAGCAAAAAGCAGGAGAAAGTCTTTTATTGCATTTCCACCAGGATAAACAAGTCTGCAGAAAGGGTAGGTCTGGTAAGAAATGGTTTAGGCATTGAAACATATCACCATCATTAACTGACATGCAAAACTTTTTTTTTTTTAAATTTATTTCTCAATGTTCATGAGAAAAAGCTATAGAGGGGAAGTCCCGAGACATTGCTAAGGTAAGGATGTGCCGTGAGATGTGTGGCCCCAGGTGTCCTTTAGAGCCACTGCCATTTCCAAACAGGTGTGTCAGCATCAGGTCTAAAGAGAACAACTACAGCAATGCCAGAGCGTTGGTGGGCATGATGACAAATGATGTTAGCAATACTTCTTTGGGAAGTTTTTTCCAGATTTATACCCTACGTGCAGACCTATTCTTTCAGTGCAGGATCTTATTGGTTGCCTGAGACACAAGATTTATATTATTAATTCTCCAAAGTTAACCGCTTTTGGCTAAATTAAATCTGTACTACTTCATTGCAGTTTCTATACCTAATGGCATAATAAACCTGTTTGTTATCAATGAATGCATGGGGCTTTCTCCTGCTTCATGCACTGTGATGAACCACAGAGATTTACTACGTTACATTTCTTCCAGAGAAACTATAATTCTGCATATCTTTGAGCAGCTGGAAACTTGTGTGCTTACTCTGTGGACAGGCACAACACAGGGCACCGGTAACATTCACTTCATGGACCTTCAAGAGCTGTCACTTGCTGCGTAGCTGGGCATGCAAGAATTGGCTCAGTGGCTTCTAATTTAAAATCATTGCTCTCAATTTTCTAGCAGTAAGCAGCCGGTTAATATCAGAAACATCAGCCTTTGCAGAAATCTTCCATATATTTCCACACCAAACCCAAAGTTTAATAAGCAATTAATTGCTGAAATGATGCATAGCTATCTGCAATAACCATTTATAGACATTGCAATAAATTCAATTCAGAAGAAGAATAAAGTTGAGCTGGTGAGTATTTCTAAATGTACCTGTTTAAAAAATAATAAAAAGCTAGCGAGAGAGATTATTTGTAGGAGGTCCGGAGTGATAGTGAAAAGGGCAAGCTGTCACTTTTTCCAAGTTAACTTTTGTAACAGCCATTTGTAAATTTTCTGCACCTCAACAAGCTGTAAATGAAGCCACGGGGAAAGTATTTCTGGAGTGACGCGGATAATCTCGCCGCGCAGGCGCTGAGGGCTGCAGAGATCCATCTGCCCCTGAAGCTTTCCTAGGTCATTCCCATGGAAGCCAAAGGGTAACACCTGAGCAGCTGCTTGAAAGTAAATGACCCATTGCAAGCAGCTAATAAAGCATTGATGTGTAATGACATGCTATACATTGATATTTTCCGTAAGATACATATTTATGTAACACATCGTGGAATAAACCCTTTGGGACCTGCCGCAGCTTAGCATGCCAAGGAATTTGCATGAAGACGGCAATGTTAGAAATCAATTAAATACTCAAAATTAGTATATCCTTAGAAAGAAATGGCACCTAGCCCTTTGTTGGAAAGGACGGGGACAGAACTTTTCCCGCCATATTTGCATGCAAGAGGATGGTGGGAGAAAGGTAATGCCCACCGCTGGATGCAGGACAACATATGTTGTCCCTGGAATATCCTCTCTGGTTCCCAGCAGCTGGCAGATGACTGTCAGCTCCCCCCTCCCCTGCAGACTGTTGTCTGCAATATAGTTGCTTATTGACATTTAGCAAATTACGAGTTAAGGAAGTTTGCAGTAAGTGTTTGCAGGTTCAGAAGTAGACGGGTGGTTTTTATTTGTTTTGGCTTGAGTTTAACCCAAAGAAACAAAACACATTTTTCTTCCTCTGAAGCTGAAAAAGAGCTGAAGCCCAGGAAAGGTGTGCCTTTGCAAGAAATCCACCGACTCATAAATCTTTCCTGATCTTGCTTGAAAAATTTTAATTGCTTTGAAATCCATTTTTGTTGCTTCAGAATTGCCAAAGGTGTGCATTTTCCCCTCATCACTCAGCCTTTGCTCCATGAGGTGTGCTAGTAGCTCGTACCTTTAGTTTATGCACAACTTGTTAGTAAGCAGAAAGCCTTTGATTTGTTTTAGTTTGCCAAGAAGCAATGGAAAGTATCCATTGATAATTACAAACTGGTCATTAGAAAGTAGTCTTGTATATACTCACGTGTGAATCTCTAACCGCCCTCAATTAGGCTTATCAGCACTGACTAATCTGGCAGCCCATTCTGCAAGGTAAGTGGGTAGAGTTTGAAAACAAAGCCAAAGTATTTAAAATGAACTGTCCAGAAAGGTTTGGAGTGGTTTTATGCACAAAAGGAATGCTAAGTAGCTCTTATGGTAGATGCTTTCTAGCTAAAGGCAATATTATCTAACAGAGCTATTAGGTACTTGTTGATGTAGATTGCTATGGTCTTTAATGTGACTTGTAGTTCCAGAAAGTTCATTAAAATTAAGGTACTGGCTTTATCTAATTAAGCAACCAATATCCATCTCTTTCTTTCAGCATGTCTCCTGTTAAAATCTTGTTTTAAAACCAAGATTTTCTTTGAAAGCTCTTGATGACATTTTTATATTTTTACTCACGTCTCTAACTATATTTATCTGATCTTCTGGTAAATCCTTTAGGGCTGAATCTAGTGAATCCATTATCTAGTCTACAATACTAGAATACAATTTGATAATTCAATACCATTCAAAAAAAATTTGACCTATTTTTAGACACTCAGTTCCTCATTCAGCTTTTTCTGTATAGCAAGTATAACTAACTGCAGCTGGGGATAATTTTTCATATTTTCTCTGTCAGTGTTTTATTAGCTATTTCAGTTTTGGATTTTAATTGAACTGAGTAAATTCTTACCAACATATTGCGAAGAAAATTATAAAAATTACACCCAGAGTTTTAGAAATGTTACCTCTGTAATAAGTGCCATTTTTAATGGATACGTGCTCTTCTAGGTACAAGGTTTGACCTCTAAACTAAAAGGGAAAAAGCAGACCATTCAGGAGGGATTCATGTGGTACCAGAAAATATAGTTTAGTAATACAGTAGGAAAATGATACTGATATTTTTGTTAGAAAGCGTAGGTGAAATGTGCTGTGTAAGTTAATTTTATTACTAAATTGGTACACAAAACCGAAAGGCTGAATCCCCAAAGGGGAACTCAACTCTCAATTTTTCAAGTGCAATGCTACAACTGAAAATAATAAATTCAATGTTCACATGAAATCTCTTGGCTTAAAATGTGCAGAGCAGATTGTGCTACCCTTCTTGCTACTGAATACTAACTTTACATGTAAACATTTTATTAATCTGGGTGGGATTTTTTGCAATGCAACGACTACTTAGGGTGACTTCTGAGGTAAGAAATACCTCACTATCACTTAAAAACTAGAAATTACAAAATTATATTTCCTTACAAAGTGGGTCTGAAAATGTAAGAGATATGAAACTATAGATGAAGCGGTCTTAGAAGTAAATCGTGTGTGCAGCGATGACTATCAACACCCCTAGTTATCCTTTGCCAGTGATTGCTGTTACCATGGCATTGCCTGTACTTCTGACGATAGCTATAAAGTCCTCCTGCAGTAAAGCTAATCTTGGGTGAACTGGGTTCGTGGGGTAAAATTTTGTAAGTTCATCTGTGTTGTGCATCAATCTAAATATAAAAATGCCCACACAGTCAATGAGATTAAAAAAGGAGACGGTCAGAGCAGAAGTCGGGAGGTTTATTTTCCCATGTGCACAGACCAGCCTTTAACTGAGGCTGATGGTTTCCCTCAGCAGGTTGCAGAACGAACACATGCTCGTTGTGTATAAGATCTGGGGGACAGCAGAAAAGGATTTTTATGAATAAAATACCTCTAGTATAGTGTCCTTCCCATGGATAAGAACTACAGGGTTTTGTCTTTGCATACTATGGGGCTGTACACAGGCTTCCCAGAGACTACAGTGTGTCATGAATAGGTGCTGCTCTGTGTGAGGCCCTTTAAATTCTGGGGCCCAAAAGAAAAAAAAAAATAGGGTCTTGTCACTCTGTAAGATGGGGCATTCATTCACCTTGCAAAGTTATGTTTGGCAGTCTGCATCTGCAAACCAAGTTTGCTTTAGTATCTTGTTTCCTATTCCCATTTGCCTGCACCAGCAATGCTGTATCACATGCCAGGGGTACCCCTGGGCGGTAAGCTGGCAAGAGCCTTGTTTTCTTGTCACAGGAGCCTTGTGATTCCTGGCCAAGAGTATATACTCACTGCATTATAGATCCTTGCCTAACAGCAATAGCCATGAAAAACCCTGCAGCTCATAGCTGCTTCAGGCTGAGACGTGATTTAGATTGGCAGAGAAAGAATTTTTTTTTTTTTTTTTCAGTTACCCTCTGCAAATAGTAATGTCTTCCTGCAGTCATTTATTAAATTAGATAGTTCCCGAAAGCCACCTCTCGTCAGGTCCATGTGTCTCTGCTGTCTGATTCTTCCTTCCCTTTAAAAAATAAACGTCGCTATTTTCGGTTCACATTTTATGGTTGGTTTGCTGTCGGTGCACGTGTGTTTGTGTAAAAAAAAGTTGTGCATCGGCCGATGGGAGCGGTCAGTACGCTACATGCGGATTAAATCACACAGTGTGGGAGCTGGCCTGTGTGCAGAGGCACTCGGGTGGTGCAGAGCCTCCCGCGCCAGCCCTGCCAGCGCCAACCCTCTGCCTGTCCTTGAACCTGGCCCATTGTGTGAAACGTGGTGTTTCAGGGGAGATTTTGGGCTTGAAGGGGGCAGGAGGACTTTGCTGAACACACGGCTATATTTTTAGCTGAATTTTAGAGTCTTTTTCCCAGTTTTCAAACCAGCCGTTCGGATCAATAACTGTTTCGGTTTCTCACGTGACTCCAAAGTTGGGGACATGTTTCCTGTGGCAGGTGTGCACATCCAAACAACATCACAGCATCAAGAACAAACAACAGAATGTTCTTTCCTTGCATTTTAAGGTCTAGCAAGCAAGCTTCTTTGATGGCTTATCAGATACCATGGGTTTAACATTTGCGCATTTTTAAGAAAGAGTCTAATAGGAGAAACGGCATCTTTCCACAGTGTCATTAGGAGATGACATTTAGAAAAGCAAGTCAAAGACTTATTAAAATTTGGTGTCTGCTTCAGGTTCCTCTTTAAAGTGAATCATTCATCCTTCCAGCAAGGCTTTGTGCTAACTCCCAGGCTGGCAGGCATATTCCCGAATCCTCAAAGCTTTATGAATTCACGATTACAAAATGTCAGGCATTCAAGGACCAGCTTGCGATGGAGCATAATTTGGAGGGAAACGTTTTAAATTCCTGCCTGTACATTGTTCTGCGCCCACCAGCCTGCAGCAGACACGCTGGTGGCTGGTGGAGTAGAAAGCAATTAGAGAAGCGACTGCTGCTAAGAGCTGTTACCGTAGCTGAACTTGGTAGTTGCAGGTTGCAGGCGTGCTGAGGACTGCTTATTTGAGAAGAGGCTTACTAAAGGGAGTGATATTCAAACATTTGGGTTGGTGACAATTTTGTGAAGAGCTGTGAAATGCTGCTTCTTTACCTCTCCCTGGAAACACGGTCTGTAGCAAAAACAAGACCCCGCAAACAGAAGAGGCTGCCAGGAAAGTCAAAGAGTAATTTCTCTGGCCAGATGTGATCAACTAGTGTTGAGAAAAAGCTGGATAAGGAAGGAAATTGTGCAGTCCCTTTGTTTCCAAAAGAAGAGGTGATTAAGACATCAGCTTATTCTGCTTCCATCTTCATTTATTAAATTGTCAACTTCTATCTATCCCACGAGATGTCCCTGTAGTGAATCTTCACAACAGAGAGAGGTTCCTAGAGCTGTGTGTGATATTTCAGGGTTAGCTTCCCATCAAAATTTAATTAATTTCAGGGGCTTAAAAACTTGAGGTAAAGAACATATTTGGTCTCAACTTCTGTCATGTATCATATAAGGTTTTTTTGGTCGAAGTTTAGAGACCAGACCTTTGGCTTCATGTTCTTTGCTCACACTTTGTCATGTGCAAAACGTACCTCAGCAACGTTCAAGTGACGTTGGCTTCCCTCTGAGCAGGTCAGGCTGACCCAGGATCTGGAAGGAAAGAAGAGCTAGTTCATGCTGGAGCCCTTCCTCCTTCTCCAGGCTGACCTGGGCCCGCAGTTCCCACAGGGATGCACCATGGGTCACCCGACCCTGCCTTGCCCCGAAATGAGCCTCAACATGTTCTGTGGGGCATCCCGTGATTTCTTGCCAGGTAAGAAGGTTGTGCGCAGATCAAAAAATGATTTATCATGTAATGATCAAATATCAAGCCACTGGGTCTCATTGTACTATAAGTGTTAATGACAGCACTTGAACCAAAGAAGAGTCTCCCGTGGCTTTCTTTTTAGTTGACTTGCTTACTCCTTTCAAGGTGAGATCATAGCAAATGCATATACGGTCTGATGAACTGAACTCGGGTGTGTGAAAAGGTGCAAATCCTGACCTACTTTATTGAAGACTTTTCAGTTTGTAAGCACCTTTACTGCGTGCTACGCAAGCCCACATTCTAAAAACAAAAGGCCTGGATTTGTGTTACCTGCCCCCCAAGACGTATTTGAATCTGTAGCTGTCTGGTGAGGGAGGTTTCCAGAAGCTGCAGTAGAGCTTTTCAAAATAATACTACAGCGTGCTCAAAGTCACAGCATCCTTGAGCTTTCATTGCCTTACTGTTATTATTGTTGGTTTTGTTCTTGTTATTAGACTTTGTAATGCATTGAACTCCCAAGTGCTCCCTGCTACTGCTAAGACTACATAATACTTCAAGGAATTTTAAAGACAGCTGTTTTGTGCATGGTCCAAAGAAACAGGGGAGGGGAGAAGTTGTTTTTTATATTGATATGCAACATTACCATACAGAATTCAACTGTGAAGATAGATGAGCCCTCCCATCACAGAGAAGTGATGGAGAAAAAACCCACAAGACCTCCAAGGTGCAACAGGAGAAGGTAGGGGCAACTGGTCACAGGAAGCCTATCCCCTGGGGCACAGCTGATATTTTGATAGAAATGGGTTGTTGCTTTTGGTCAGAAACCAGACTGGAGAGTACAGAGTCACAGTCACAGGGCCAGCAAGGTCTCCAAAGGTCGAGTGGTCCAGCCTGGTCCCTGCCCCACAGCGGAACCACACTCACCACATTTCTCGCCAAATGAGCTTAAATAATTTGGTTGGAAAGGGGGTGGAATAAAAGATGGTGGAGACCAGCAGAGGAATAAAATGAGGAATGGTTTTAGCTACAGGTTTTTGAGAGGAGGGAATGAAAGACCTTTATGTTTGCAGACCTCCTTTGCATTTTAAAGAGATGCTCTGCCTGTAACCAGAATTGTGTGGCAGGATAGACCATTAATATTGCTGTTAAAATTTTTAAAGTAATTTGAATTCGCAGGGGCAGGTAGTTTATAACATCTGAATGCTCCCTTTCTGCCTTGAGTAGTATGACCCTAATTTCTGCCAGGAGTTTTGCTTAAGGCTGACTCTGGGCTTGGACAGGCTGTTGCGGCCTGGGACATCTTTCTCACATTTGCTTTTGGAAGAGATCTAACAGAACAATACAAAATATTTCTGTGTATTCATGAAGTCTAAAGGCTTGAAATCATTTCCATAGCTGGGATATTCCAAGAAGAGTTTATGTGAGGGGGGAAAAACCCCACGGACTCATCATAAAAATGGTAACTTAATGCAATATTAAAACAATAAGGTTAAATATTTAAAGCTGAAGAGCAACTCACTTAATTTTCTGCCTAGTACATCTAAAAGTGTGGTTAATATGCATGTATGCTTACCTAAGAAGGAAAGGGTGGGGTGGTGACAAGTGCTCAGGTGGGCCAGGGGAGCTCAGCTGGGTACCGTGAGGATGAGTTATCGGCCGCACCTGCACGGTAGCCTTGAAAAGGTGCTGCAAAGCCCAGGCTGAAGGGTTGTGGAGCTGAGGAAGGGCAGTGACAGCAATAGCCACCCCTGCCAGGGAAAAGGAGTTCAAAGATGTTGCACGGGAAGGAAGATGAGAACTGTGAGCTGCAGGTAGGGAAAACTTGTTTAAATCAAGTTGTGTTTGCTTGGATTTCTGCTGA